>CM069295.1:13808706-14408706 GCA_035609425.1 Epinephelus awoara | reverse complement strand
TGAAACATCTCTCACTCTCTTCTTCGCTCTATACTCAAATAACACGTGGTTACAAGACGTTGTGATTCACAGCATCGCGGGCAAATCAGAGTTGCATCATTATTGCATCAGAACATGTCAGCAGACACTGTAATGAATCATGAATCTGGTATAGGCAGGGTTTTAGCATTCTAATCATAAGTGAAGATGTATAGGTTACAAGATGTCTATTTTGTTTTTACTTTAAATATACATCATCAATATTAATATCATGTAGTCTGTTATTTAACCTCTTCATGGGAGATAATGATGTAAGCTGTGTCCCAGTTATGTAACATGATCATGTATGCGTGCTGAAACAAGACATTTGATTTTCCTGTTGACCTAAACTGTCTTCCCACAAAGGAAACAGGCTGGAAAACATTTAAAGTAACTGGTGGTGAGACAGCTCTAAAAAGAATACTTTAAAAAAAAAAATAAATAAATAAAAATAAGTCTTAAATCTTTTCGAGGACATTTATGCTTTCTGTTTGTGAATTTTAATCAGCAGCGACATTGAAAAGTCACAGTTTGATTGATGTTCCCTGCGTCAAGTTTTAACTGTATAAAAGTTCCTGCTGTTATAAAACAGTAAAGTTGATTTCTTGCAAACAAAAATATAGAGGCAGGCTAGATATTTATATTATATCGATATCGTGATATTAGACTTGAAATTTTCTTACATTTTGGGTATCGTAAGGGTTTTCTTTTCCTGGATTAAAAGGCTACATTAGCGTAAGGTGACATCATTTTATGAACTTACTGGAACGTTCTGTTATTTGCCTTTTACTTTCATAGTCATTATAGTTAACTGATGATTAATTATCAAAGATCTTAATGTGTTGATATTTTGTTAAAACTCAAATACTCAACCTGTGCATTTGCGAAAGTAGCAGAGGACTTTTATTTGACCAAGTGTAGACATTTTGACTATAAACTGACGGAAAAAGGGCACTAATTGGTGCAGAAAAATTTACCGGAAAGCAGGAGATTAAGTGTTTCACACTCAAAGTTTCCCGGAGGAAGATCCCCAAACAACCCCCTTCATACTGTATGTGTCCATACATATATTCAGTATGTAGACTGGACTGAGAACACAGTGTTTTCAGTCAAAAGACTGAATCAGCTGTATGTAAAAAACACAGAATAACTGTTGGGGATTATTTCTGTGTTTCTTTTCATCAGTCACACACACACACACAGACACACACACACACACACACACACACACACACACACACACACACACACACACACACACACACACACACACACACACACACACACACAGTTTGGAGGCAATGGCCCAACATTTCTCTTGCTTCTTTCTCAGCACTCCAAGACCATTAGGGGAAGAGAGAGAGCAAAAGAAAGACAAAGAGTGTGTATGTGTGTGCAGTGAGCTCTGTGGGCCCATTACAGTGGTAGTGCAGGGCAACTACCAGGAGAATAGACTGCAGAAACAAGTGGATTAGGACTTTCTAACGAGGACAGGCAATACCTCTTGATGGATGACAGCCTCCATACTGTGCTGACGTGCTTATAGGGTGTGTGTGCTGAGGGGGGCCCTCTGAATACGTGTGCATGTTGGTGTGTGATTAAGTCTGAGTGTGTATGGCAGTGTATACTGGTTTGAATGTGCATTTCTGCATGCGATTGCTGTCCTGTGTCAGCGCTTGTGTATCCACTCTCAGATGGAAAGTGCGACTATGATGTCCTTGAATTTCATGTTCTTATAATCAGGTTTCTTCCTTCTATTTTTTTTTTTTGCATCAAAGCCGTGTCATAAAAGATTCACTCACGGATGTCAATATAAATATTTGCCACGCACTAACGCTGCAAGCCTATTGAAAAAAGAACCCTACAGGATATTGTTGAACAGGGCGCCTGTGTTCGTCCAGCATCGTTGACACATTCACTTGGTAGTACAATAGAGGCAAAAGCGAGGAGGCATGGAAGTGTCGGCTGCTTGTGTAGTCAATGGGGCCCTTTTACAAGCTATTTAAGGGGATAAAAAGCATGTCCTTTTCAGCGTGACACCGGTGTCAGTGTGTTTCAAAGGCGCTCCAGGGCCATTTAGGAGCAGTGGCAGCAGCGCCGCCCGCTTTGATTAAAACGCTACAGTGCAGAAAGGAGAGAGAGGCAACACTCTGCTAAGTGAATATGGAAATGACCTCAACCATCCTCTTTTGCTCCCACGCCAACCTCTCCAAACGCACAGAGCAGCGTGATAGAGACGAGTATATGTCCTGTTTATGAGTCTGCGTCAGAGCGTTAAAGGAGTTTGTCTGTGCGTATGTCGTTAAGATATAGCACACAAGGGAGGTGTGTGTGAGAGATGCAGAGGAAGGGGAAGAAATGAGAGGAAAGAGAGAGTGTGATGGCATGATGAGCCCTGAGGAGTGGTTGTGACTGGCTCAAGTGTCCTGGTTTTGTGTAATTAATATGCTTCCAGTGACAGACGTAGAGCATGGCCTGGACCTCTCTTCTATTTTCCTCTGCTCTACTCTTCCTTTCCTCACCCTTTTCTTCTCTCTCCTCTCCTCTCCTCTCCTCTCCTCTCCCTCTTCGCTTCCTCTCCTGGTGGAGCGACCAGCATTACACACCAGAGACTAATATAACTAATACTGAAAATACATGCAAACATAAATTATCTCTCCGAGTCTCGTTTTCTCTCTATAAATATTTACTTTATGGCAATATATCCACACATGGACAGCCTGGCTAGATATATGCATTCAACCCCAACCTTTATACCTATGAAATAGTGATAAATTACCATGAAAGAAATCCCTTTATCTATCTCTGCATAAAATGCAAAAGCTCACCCATACACACCAGCAAACTGATCCTCATCCATAACACAGATCACATACTCCAGCATGGCTGTGTCCTGTACTGTAGGTGAGCTCATTTGCATGTGCGCTCTGTTACGTGCCATTGGCCCTCAAATGGATGTGTCCCGCCATAGAAGATTCCAGTAATTAACCCAACACAACATAGTTGTCATCCGGTAATTGACCTAATTGTTTGGCTTGTCAGCTCCCGTTCTACGTATTAAGCATTAAATATGCTGGGTGTCATTAATCAAAGGATTATCATGTATCCAGGCGAGGGCGAATGCACTGCGTCTTGTTCTTGTTTAGTAAGTGTGAGATGTTATAGAGGGTCCGCAAGGTGTTGTATAACCCCACTTTTCTCCATGTATTTTAATCGCCATAACATTTTTTACAGGCTTTAAGCTTTTAATAGCTTGTGAAAGTCCTTATTTTACAGCCCAGCAACACTCCATCAAATTATCCACAGGGTTTACAGTGTGCCGTCTTTACCGGGCAGCAAAGTGGGGTTCTTTTGAAAATTGTGTAAAATTGAATTTTGTTTAGCCTGGGTAAATCACAAATCAGAATCTGTTATTCCCAACACCATCATCCCATTACTGTAAAGCTCCCCACTCTAGCCTTAATGTACTATCTGTGAGTGCCAACATCAGCTTACCGGCCTTGATACTTTTCTATAGGCACTTATAGAGGTGTGCGTGTTTGTGTGTGCATGTTCATGTACGTGTGTGTGCCCATTTGTGTTTGTGTACGTGCGAGCAAGGCAGATGGCTCAGGTCCAATTCACAGCTGATTCACGGCTGAGGCTTATGTATTTAGAAGCAGATTGCCTCCAGGTTGCTATAAAAGGTGTTGAGCTGCCACTTTTATTGGATTTTTAAAGTGAGGAGATTACATCCCTTATATGTCTAATGGTTCCCCACACACTGCTTATTCAGTTTTGTCTCTCTCCTCTGGTCAGGTTTTTGTATTGTCTAGAGCAAAGGAGGAGGGGTGTGTTCCCTTATACCCTATGCACACACCCAGTGCATTAATAACAATAACAATAAAAAGGTAATCAAATCTGTAAAAACAATATGTACTTAATGTTGGCCCAGGATCCACTGCTAAGAGCCCACCTCATCAAACTGCAAATTAGTCTCGGCCTTAACTTTATTACGGCCTGGCCCGGAGATGGGCAGCCATAAATAATTCAACTGCACTGTCTCTGGAAGCGGTGAGATTTAATTCTACTGAAGGGAAAGTGTGTGTGTGTGAGAGAATGTGTGTGCACTTGCTGAGATGCATGCATGCCTGCAAGGTTTTGTTTGAGCTAGTGTGTGTATGTGTTTGTGAAATTAGACAACCCCTCCTCCATACAAACACACGCACACCGCCAACACCACCCTCCTCTTCCCCTCTGTTCTCCCATTGGCAGGCGGCTGGCTTTAGCCTCCCATTGCAGAATATTCCCCACCAGGTAGCACCATGGCAACGTGCTCAGCCTCATCCATCAGCCAGCCAGCGCCCCAACCCTCCCAGCTACAACCACCTAGAGAGAGACACACACACAGGGAGAGAAGGAGTAGTAAGGGACGGGTTAAATCAGAGGAGAAATAACAAAACACGAGAAGACATGGAGAAAGGGAAAGATGAAATAAGAAGGCAGCAAAAAGCAAATAGATGAGAATTAGAGAGGCAGAGGGTGAGACTCTTCATGTTATATTAACTACCACACAGTTTGGGCATCTTATAAAGGCTCATTAGAGTTTACTACAGCTTAGGTCTTATTTTTTTAATTGCGTCCATCAATCCTATTGTAATGATAATATTTTACACACCATTTCATTTCTGAAATTCTTGGATTGCGGTAACAACACTAAAGGAGTCCAGTAGGGCATTCAACAAAAGTTTTACACAAACCCTCAGGTTAGTGAAACCTGGAAGCCATCTAGGATCCCATCAACAATCGATCTGATGATCAGTATTTTGGGGGTTCTGGTGTAGCCAGCAGATATCAGGGCCAAAAGGTACTATTCTGCATTCTGCATTTTGGCCAATATGTTCTGTCCTAATAATAATAATAATAATTATAATAATAACAATAAAATTATAATCTCACAAAACTTAACCTACCCAAGTCTCCCACCCACCCCACTCTCCCGCCCCATTTTGGTCCACCCTTGTATGTCAGTGTATCACACCAAACAGCTTTGACCCATATATTGACAATGTTGGAACAGTACAACTGGATAAGAAAATACTGATGTTTTGTTTTTCCTAAGTAGTAGGGGTTATAGCTACATTATCAAAATATGAGGAGAGGCTGCCATATACTGTAGAATTTCCCAGTTGACATCCCTCTAAGTGAAAATTTGACCTTTTCTAGCTTAAGGAATGACATTAAATCAGTCTGCCAATATTGATCTCCTGGGGGTTTTGGCGATTTCCAGTGTAGAAGGATACGTCTGCGGGCAATCAGAGAGGCAAATGCTCAGACATTTAACTTCTGTTTATTGAGTTCAGAGTGGTTTAGGAGAACTCCAAATAGAGCAATAAGTGGACAGGGACTTATATCTGTATCTAAAACTTCAGACATGATCTTGAAAAAGTTCGAACAGAATCTTGTTAACTTTGAGCATGACCAGAAGGTATGCGCTAGATCAGGTGGGACAGAGGCACATCTATTACAGGTATCACTGGTGCTCGGAAAAACCTTCGCTAGTTTGGCTTTGCTGAAGTGCATTTTGTGTATTACTTTGAACTGTATTAAATTTAGACAGGCACAGGATGAGGAGTAACTCACTTGTAATTTGGCCCTTCCCCATCAGGGGTCTGGGAATTGAACTCCCAGCTCATTTTCCTACTCCTGTTTGGCTATGATCAATGGAGAGGGGTTAGCTTGAAGGATACTTTTATACAACTTAGATATCATTCTTGTATGGCTTGCTGGCTTATCCAGAATGTTTGGCAAGTGTGCGGGTAAACATGGGGATGTGCTGCAATGATCTTTAACAAAACTGTGAACCTGGAGATAATGGAAGAAATTGCTACGAGGTAAGTCATGCTCACGGGACAGCCTTTCAAAATCAACAAATGTGCCATTTAAAAACAGATCTCTGAATGATGCGATGCCTTTCTCCTTCCAAAGGACAAAGGCAGAGTCCAGTTTAGAAGGTAAGAAAGTATGATTATTACATAATGGACCAAGGAGGATAAGATTGTTTAGTTTCAAGTGTTTGCGAAACTGTGTCCATATTTTCAAAGTTGACAAGATTACAGGGTTTGAAGTATAGTTTGTGGCTGAAAGTGGTTAAGGGGAGCATGTCAGGGCCACAAGTGAGGAGGAATGACAGGAGAGGGACTCCATTATACACCAGTCCAACTCACTTTCATACCACCAGGTACGAAGTTAGGCCCAGCTCCCCCTCTTGTCTTGCTGCCTGCAGAGCGCTTTTATTAATTCTGGCAACCTTGCCTGCCCATACAGATGGGAAGATAATTTTGTTCTGCCTTTAGTTCTCCGCATTAACTGTTTACCAGTGCGCAAACAAAGCCTGCTCAAACATCATTAGTCCATACTACTCAGACTACTAAGGGAAACAAGAACCTTCTGATACCAAAAAATTGTCCATGGGCTCCAGTTTCGGATATCTGTGTAGAGATTAACGTGGTAGAGAAAACAAACATGAATTGTAAAATTCTTGCCCAAACTTTAGCTTAAGAAACTGATCAAAAACTACTTACTATCCAAAATGTCCATGAATATCCATCATAGTTAACAGTCTGACATCTTGGTTTAACTTTAACCTATCATGTTGGAACCCACTAGTTGTTGTGCAGTGATAGATTAAAAACAACAATGTGTTCACATTCTCTTTTGGTTTACCTCCAAGTAAGGACCGTTGTGTTTCACCAACATCAGCAAACAATTCGTAATTGTGCTTGTACACTGGTCTATGTTGATGATTGGCATGCTGAGACCCCCGACCCAATCGCTTCCACTTCAAGAACACATCGACAATCAGATAGCCACCGTCATTATAAAGATTAGACAAACAAGGAAGCAGTTATTAAACAATGTCATCTTCTTCTTCTACAGTTATCCTCCTGTTTATTGCTGTAGAATGGTCCTAAGTACCTGCTACAGTGGAACAGTGGAGCTTATCCTAGCTGACACTGGGCGAGAGGCAGGGTACACCATACATACTGGACAGGTCACCAGACTATCACAGGGCTGACACACGGAGACACACAACCACTCACACTCACACTTTGGACTGTGGGAGGAAACCAGAGAAACCAGAGAAGATCTGCATACATAGAACATCCAAACTCCACACAGAAGGGCCCCAGATAGCAGATTTTCACCCTCTTGCTGTGAGGCAACAGTGCATACCACCGCACCATCATGCCACCAGAGACTCACGTTGTAACAAACAGAATTCTCCTTTAATAACCTATCGAGGGGAAGTTTATTTAAGACATGTGTCAGTGCCATGTCATATTTGTTGCCAGAAGACAATAACATAAAATCATCTTGTCACAACTTGCAGAGTTTTCCATCTGACAGCACACAGAGCTCATTTCCCTAAACTCTTCAACACATGCTTCTCGTGGTGACCAAAACCATGGACATGCCAAATCACCGAGCAGACAGCCGTGGTACAAATGTATAAACTGATGCCTCGGGGACAGATGGAAGCTGTCTGCTGCCCATGAAAATGTCATCATTGTACCTGCCCCATATATCTTCATTAACACAGCACAGATAGGCATCAGGGGAAATGCCCCCAGTTTGATGGGAATGCTCAAGTGTAGTGTGTTAAGCTCGATGTGGAGCACAGCAGGCAATTTGAATTCATTGTGTGTGCAGAATCAACCTATTAGTGGCATTTAGCTTTCAATACCGCAAAAGTCTCCCCAGCATTGTGTGTCAGCCTCGTTGTGTGTGTGTGTGTGTGATTGTTTTCAAGGCTAAATGACAACAAGAGACCTTAACATGGTGATGTATGGTGCGGTATAACAGTGGAGCACATTACCAGGCGCCTGTATTCTCTGACATCTGCACCCTGTTTACTGAGAGAGAGAGGGGGACCCTATCCTCTGGGTGGGGGTTAGGGGTGAGGAGTGTGGGTTGGGAGAGGGAGGGGGCACAAAGGGGAGCCCCAGGTCTCACTTGTAATTGAGGAGTGGAATGAGAAAATGTGGACGGGAAAAGTGAAAGTAGTCACAGAGGGAGAAGGGTGGGCGAAATGTGAAATGGTTTTTCCCTGCCCCTCCCTTCTGTTTGTGTGTGAGTGTGTTTGTGTGCACGCACACGTGCGTGTGACTCGCCTACTGGCAGGAGCAGAGGTTGTGGGAGCCTTGATATGGCTGGATGGCAGGTGATAGCAGTGGCTGCATTGAGGGGACTGCAGAGCGTTAAGAGGTGTGTGTGTGTGTGTGTGTGTGTGTGTGTGTGTGTGTGTGTGTGTGTGTGTGTGTGTGTGTGTGTGTAGGTGTGCGCATCTTGAGGCATATAACACCAAGGCAATATCAGTGGCAATATTGGTGGCCTAAGAAGGGGCTTGAGTGAGCAAGACCTGGGGGAGTTTGTTTCTCTCTCTTTATGTGTGTGTGTGTGTGTGTGTGTGTGTTTGTGTGTAAGGGAGCAGCAGCTCTTTGGCCGCAATCAGTTCCACCAAGCTGACATTCCACCAGCACCTGCCTCGCCCTGCCTCGCCTCGCTTCCCCCCTCCCTCCACCACCACCAACACCACCGCTGCCCCCACCCTGTGGCTCACTGAGTCTCGGCATGGATGCAGTGGCGCGAGCGATAAGGCCAATATTACTCGGGGATAAAAGCGGAATTAGCTACCTGCTGTGAAAAACGGGCACCACAAGCCATGATGGAGAGCCAGGGGGTTACAGGAGGGGGGTACAGAGTGTGTGTGTGTGTGTGTGTGTGTGTGTGTGTGTGTGTGTGTGTGTGTGTGTGTGTGTGTGTGTGTGAGTGAGTTTGGGGGGGGGGGTCGTTCTGATAATATTGGATCACTGTGAGAAAAATGGCTTTACAACATCCCTTCAGCTTGTCCTCATATAGACCCTCACTGCTGCTCTATGATTTGATTTCACCATCCTCTTATTTTTCATTTATGGCTTCTTTATCTATTGCTGTCTAGCTCTTTTTACCATGCACTATCTTGAATGGTATTTTGAGTAGAGGTCTTTATGGGTCTACCTGGACCCAAGGACCCGAGACCCGATCCTTAAAGGAACAGATAAACTGTCAGGGCATGGACTAATGCTGCATTTGGTTTAATCTGAGGCACTGTTGTAGTTCTCAAGACTCATCTTTTTGAAGGTCTATGTCTTGTCTCAGACTCAAACACATATCACTTGGTCTTGTCTCATCTCGGACAAAGAAGACTTGGGATGTTATTTTAAGACCAGTCAAGACCACACCTGCAGGTATCTACATTGCCTGTGCAAGAAAGGAGTGTTGAACACAGATGGTTAAGTTGGTTTCAGTTCCTCAGTGCTGTTTTGTATTTGTTTACTCATAGAAAACAAAGGGAAATTCTGTTGTAAAATTCACCTCTGTGATGCCTTTTGATTGTTTTATCAAGATATTTCGAATGGTACACCTACACATACAGATATAGAGTATGGCTATAAAAGACGTTTGTTTTCTGTGGGCATTTCTATGGGAATGTGGATCTTTTAGATCAGTTTGAGGAGTTTCACTTTTTATTGACGTGTGTTGTGCAGTGTGGGGCTCTCACTGGTCTGGTCTTGGTCTTGACCCCCCAAAGTCTTGATTAGGTCTCAGTCATGACTTGGTCTTGGTTTAGGTGGTCTTGACTAGAACACTGATTTGAGAGACTTCAGGTTTGTTTCAACTCGGGTTATATATATTCCTAGGTTTGGTCATCATGTCTATCGCAGTGATTGTGTATCCATCAGGTGCAATAACATTACACTCACCAGAATCAGAGATCTGAGAAAATGGTAACAATGCAGAACACTCAAGTGACCAGACATCATCAGTTGTAGGTGAAACTGAAAGTGAGCATGTGTGTTGTTGGTGATAATAATCCCATATTGCTCACAGCAACACAAATACAGGGAGTATGGAAGATCAATGTTTAAACAGGTGGTCGGTTTATAATCTTTGATGGATGCATGTCACAGTTTGGGTAATAATTTTGTTTGCCTTCACTTCCCCAAAATAATGGCTTACATAGTTGTTTGTTTAAAACCTGTCTGATCATCTGACTGCTCATGTTTTTTTGCCTCCATTTAATTTCCAGATCTCAGCAGTTGACTTGATGAGTACTATGTTATTATTACTGACAAGGATGGTGGCCTAAACTATGAAAATTAGACCCTTATCCTTTCACTGGGAAAAAGAATGATAAGGATAAAACAGAACAAGACAGAGAAGAGTGAGACGAGTTGTGAAACAAGCCAGGCTGAAAGGAATCCAGAGACGACCGCCGGAGGGGTCCTCTTGTGACTTAGCAGCAAAGTCCCTAGAGATGAACTGCATCCTCACTTATTGGACATACTGAAACCTAAATTCAGTCTCAGTTTGAGACGATGTAGCTGTGCCTCCCCCTAAACACATAAAACACAGAAACACACACAGACTTCAGTGAAAGCCCATCTGTGCCGTTGTGCTGTTGCTCTCGTTCAGGTGTAACAGCTCGTTTCCTAACACGACCCACCGCCCGGGGGAAGGGAGGTTGGAGGTGTGATGTGGCCTATCATTGTACAGATAAGGGTAAATACAGTATAAAGGAAGGGAGCTGAAATATTGATGAGGGCCCGACATGGAGCCCGCAGCTCTGTAGTCTGGCTACTATATGAGGTGCTTTATCATTCCCTGGCTGTAATTGAGCAGTAGGAGAGTGAGAGAGGCCCTCGGGGCAGCTTGCAAGAGCCAGCAGCTACACTCCTGTTCCAACCCAGGACCTCCCATGATGCCTCACAGACTGAAACAGAGAATTGTGGGGAATTAATTGAACGTCATTTATCCTTCAAAAGCTCCTAAGTCTGTCTTCTCTGGGCTTGATTGCAGCATTATGTCTGGATTGTGCATCTGTCTACATGAAGACTGTATCTTTCTCTCAAATGTGTAAGATCAGTCTGATCAAATTTGGCCGGTGAGTGGGACAGGCAAGTTTTGATTTCTACATTTTTTTTTGCAGTTACCCATTATCCTGTGTCTGTTGGCTTAGTTTGGTTTGGAGATGTTCCCCAGACTCTTCAAACTGTGGTTTTGCACTTCTACCAGCATCAGATGCTTTGACATCAGGACACAGCTCTCTCTGACTGCAACACTTAGCTTTTCCTTCTTGCTCTATGACACTTTCAACATTGCTCTCATTTACATATTTAGCGTAATCCCTCCCCGTGGAGCTGCCCATGATAATGACCATGTTGTGAAATGAGCGTCAGTGCCCGTGCCAATGAGACATGTGGGCACGGGGGCACAGTGGCTTGCCAGTTGGCATGGCGAAGAGGCTGCCTGGGTTGATAACTGTAATCAAACAAGTCAGCGGTTGTGTTGAAGGGTTGGAGAGAGGAGGCAGAAAAGGAGGGAAGGAGAGATGGAGTGAGGAATTTAATAGAAAGAAAGTTAGGAAGTGTGAGATAGAGATGGGTTTGATAGAGTAACTGGAGGGTTTACGAGGAATGGGAGGCGGTTCAGAGACTGGAACCCGCGCCCCGTGTCACTCTGCTACGCACTCCCATTTAAATCGGTTAATTAGTACAAGGCTACATAGAGGGAGATTGACGAGTGTGTTGCCATGAGACGACTTGGCTGCTAATTAAGACGAGCTCTGGGAGGGAGGGGGATGACTATGTGTGAGTGAGTGCACGCTCGCATGAATAACCTTTTGCATAAATCTGTGTGCGTTTTTGTGCTTGTGTATCTGCGTGTATACTCAGTGTTGTGTAAGTACATGTGAGCGTGTGTGCGTTTAGGGAGTGCAGGGGGGGCTAACAGTCACACAGGAGAGGAGGGGTTGATGGGAGTTGTTGTAATCTGTGGGGGTACCCGCATGAAACAAGCGTGGAAGGTGGAGAGGGAAAATCTGTTATTTTGCGTAATCACCTCGTAATTGTGTCTCTGACTGTCAGTGATTGCTTTGTTTATCAGAGGGAGAGAGGTAAATGAACTCCTGGTGGTTTGACTCATACCGTCTCTGCTCTTCCTGGTGTCTTTATTTCTCATTGGGTGTGTGTGCCTCGTGGTCTTCTTTATTAATGTACAGTAGACGGTTGGTGTATTAGCAAAGTGGTAAGAAAATGTAACCCCAGTCGGCTTGACAGTGTGTGGCAAAGTAGAGGACATTTGTATCTCTGTGGTGTGCTGTCGTCAGCTCATAACAAGTCAATTCAGGCTTCCAGTTAAATCCTTAAATGAATATTACGGTGGACTCAAATGAAATACAGTTGTGTAGCAAGTCTTCAGCCAGATTTTGTGTTGGATCACCAAAACCCGCTTGATCAGTATCCACTTGATGGTAAAAAGTATATGCTAACTGAAAATAGTCCAGTGGACTGCACATGCAGCTGTGATCTATACCAAGAGACTCCTCCACAAAAAGCAGCAGCACTGTACACGCAAATGCTGTTTGCTCAACAGCTGGCAGAGCTGTACAATACTGCAGTAATACATGGTATACTTTTATCATCCCACATACTTTCTTCATATCCTCTGCCCACAGTGTTTTACAGATAGGGAATTTTTTGTGCTTTATTGAAGGGCAAGACCTTTCATACTTACAGTCTCCATAGCCTTCGTATGAGAAATGACTCACTCTGTCCATGCAGCACTGGATTGTGGGAGATGACAAGTGTGCAGCATGGAGGTGGAATGACATATATATATATATATATATATATATATATATATATATATATATATATATCTATAGTTATAAAAAAAAAGGTTTTATGATTCGGATCTGTACACATTGTGGATTTCCATCATGGTCAAGGCAGTTCACCAAAGAAAAAAAGTTCTGCTTCTACAACAGCCAATATCAATGTTTCTAAAGTGACATAGAACATGAACTGACGTTATCATTGGGAGGTGTAGAGGGATGGTGGATGGCACAACACCTAAATGAGCTGCCTGCCAAGCTGCAGACCACAGTAAAAGACCAACAACAAAACTAGTTGTGATTTAATCATTGCTGTGTTTCCAGCAGCTTTATAGGCACCAAATGTTGGTGTTTGGTTGTGACCATCACTGTGTTGCCAGTGGCTTTTAAGGCAACAACGGTGGGTGTCTTGGTAAAGACCTGTTGCTATTTTTCCAGCGGCTCTTCAAGGCACCAAACATTGGTGTTTTGTAGAAACCTCTTGTTTTTTTTCCACAGGAGGCAGTGGCATGAAAAGCGGTCATTTTCATACTGTGACATCACTGCTTTTCCAGTGGGGGTGGTGCCCCCTAAAAATGGGTATTTTAAGCCAAAACATAATCATTTCCTAACCATAACCAAGTGGTTTTTGTACCTAAGCCCTCTGCACACGCTAACCACAGCATTGTTGTAATGTCAATTTATCAGTAACGTGCAAATGTAACTTATCTGTGGTTTGCAGAACAACAGCTCCATTTGGTTGCCCACTACCCAGGCAATTTAACAAAGTACTGCACGTGAAGTAGTATAGGTAGGTTCAAGGTAGGGCTACACTAAGCAGTAATTGTTTGGATTATTTTTCATATTTGAGTAAACTCTTAAATCATAGTCTTTTTGTGCACTTGCTCTGTAAAATATCACTCATATTATTGCAAGAACAGCATATGCAGAATTTAGTCTTAAACTGTTAAATCCTCATGTAAGGCTGTTGCTTCACTCTCCATCTCGCTCTCCTTTTTCTCTCTTTCACTTTCACACATTCTGATATAGATATGCTCAAAGTGAAAGTACCAAATGACCTTCAGCTGTCTCTCTTTCCCTCTCTATGCTTCTCCTCTTTCTGTTGTCTTCTAAAAATAGAGCCCCCCAATCATCAGAGGAGAGCTGCGGCTGGCCCTGTGGGCACAGGATTTGGCAAGAGGGTGCCAGAGATGAGCCTAATTAACTCATTGAGACTGAGAGAGCAAGGGAGGAGGAAGTGGGGGTGAGGTAGAGAGGAAGAGAGGGACAGAGGCAGGGGGTGGGTGAATAATGACAGAGATGGAGAGGGTGAAAGATGGAGTGGTGCAAAGAGGAAGACGAGGAGGAAGAGGAGGAGATAATGAGAAGGAGGGGTCAGAGACGGAGGAGAGGAGAGGCGAAGCAAGGTCTCTGGGGTGAGGATATAGTAGTGAACAAGGCAGAGGGAGAGTGATGGAGAGGAGCACTAATTAGACGTAGGACCAAAGCCCCTTCTCACTTTACATGGTGGCAGAGGGGCGAATGGAAGAAAGGAGGAATGGAGATAGATGGGTCGGGCAGCTGCAGCGCCAAGATATGAAAAGGAAATATGTAATCTTCAATATATAGAGAGCGAGCCGAGTGACGGCAATCTAGCCAACTCAATTAGCCCACGTCTATAAAACAAACTGCTCTTAATCGCCTCTGTCAGACACTCATAGGCAAATGAGCTAGCTGTTTCCTGAAGGGAGGTGGGAGAGAGATAACGGCGAAGATGGAGGCACCCCATCACTACCACCACCACCGCCACTCCACGTCTCCTAGCACTTATCTGACGTCCACTCAAGGTGCTTAAAAAAACATGTTTTATCCATTCTTGCCTGCTTTTTCGCTCAGCGTGTTCATTTTATTTACCTTCTCCTACTGCTCATGTTTTTCTACATAAATTATCTCTGTCTTTTTTTCCCTCTGTCACCTCATTTATACTCGTCTACCTTCTTCAAGGTAAACACTCACAGTGAAAAACAATGTTTGTGTTTTCTCTTTCAGTGCCGTATTCTTCTCTACTCTTGTAATGCTTTAATCAAAAGTATTTTCTCGTACTTCTTATATACATGTTCTACTAACGACTATGAGTGTTGTAATTTTAAGTGTATAATTGTCAGTTTTGTATACTTACATACCTCGTTTGCTATTTTTTTTTAACGTTCTGAATTTCAGCCCATTGTCAGTTTACTTGCACAACCCCGTTTTTTCTTACATGAGCATCTCAGTGCTTTTGTGTTTTTTAGTCCCATTTACTACAAACCACAGCTTACCGCACCATCCCACCATTGTATTCGCCGGTTTCTAATTATTCTCATTAAAAAACATATCTGTGCACTTTTGAAGCCATCATTTTTTTGTCTTAGTTATGGTATTGTAGTGATGTAATGCAGTGCAGACTTTAAAAATGAATCTATGCTTTACCACTCAATAATAATGTAACACTGACATGAATTTATGCAGACTTAGTTCTCACACTAATGGAAGCCAATGGCAGTGTTTAAGTGCAGGAAAAATACATTAAAGAATTGAATGCATTTTGACTCGAATGTCACCGGTTTGATACCTGGCAGCATCGCAGGATAAAACTGGGTGGGGGAGTGAAACAGCACTTTCCCGTCCTTCATTATCACCAGTTAGGAGCCCTTGAGCAGGGCTCTAAACCCCAAACTGCTCTAGTGGAGCTGCTCAATGGCCAACAGATCAGTGTGCTTGTATTGGGCATCTTGTGTGTAAATATGCAACGTGATCTCATCCCTACTTGTCATCTCATCCCCCAGTGTTATTAAAATGAAGCTGGGGGCAGCCTTTTGCGTTGTATCTTGATGCAGAAGGGGTCAGCAGTAAGTCACAAGTTGACTTATGTGACTAAGAAGGGGTTGGCGGTTAGGTGTAGGCAACAAAACTACTTGGTTAGGGTTTGGAAAAGGTTGTGGTTGATGTTAGAAGCGGCTCATGTGACAAAATATCTCAAGGTTGGTCTCCAGGGTCAAAGTCCTGTGCTTGATGGGCCTATCCACCTTCACTCCTGCACAAACTAAACAAACTTTTGTTCTCTTTATACAACTTCATCACTCAGAGCATCCAATAATAACATGAACTGGTTTACATTGGAGTTGATTGAACGCCCTGTGTGTCTCATGCAGATGCTAAGTGGTGCTCTAGACACTGCCCAAATGGTGTATTTTGATGCCCGGGGAGTGAAATCAGGCTGGATAATGTGAGTCTGTACAAGTGATAAAGGATGCAAAACAGTCTAGTTTCATCTTGAATTTCTTCTTAGTTTGTACAGTTTTCTACACTCTTAGATTTATGCACCAGATTCATGCACCACATACCACCTCAGCCATATGTCCCCATGTTAACCCTGCCTGCCCTGCTGTCTTGCATTCAGTGGCCCTTGATGAGTGTCCTGGCCCAGGCTGACTGTAATTACCAAACAGGAGGAACAAGTAGGCTAATTAACACGTTAAGGAGCACCAGCCAGCAGACAACACCGCCAAGCGTGGGTCTGACAACTTCATCCCATCTGTCACCCGGCACGCACACAGACATGCACCTGTGTGTGTGTGTGTGTGTGTGTGTGTGTGTGTGTGTGTGCGTGCGCGTGAATTTGTATGTGTGCTTCACAGCATACGACAGGATCCACCCCTTCTGCACAGAGGAGGTGAATAGAGAGGTTGATGGAGTGCGATGAAGTCAAGTGCCTTTTGTTCGTCAGACTGGTGGTACCCTCCCAGTGCCACTGTGCAGGGGGCCCCTGCCAAGGCAGCGCCATACATCACAGTTGGCATCAGCCAGGTGGTCTGGCTGTCTGTGCCAGGCCCGACCATGCTGTGTTGTGCTGTGCCACGCTGAGGAGAGGCAGACCATCTCTCAAACGTGTTTGTCTGTGGTTGGGTTTTGACCAAAATGAGATTTTGAGGGAAAATTATGTTTTTATTGAATTTTATTTGATATTTTTTTCCACAAATATTCAATAATAAACTGCCTATCAGACCGAAGCTGAAACAGCCAAAGCATACCATGGAGTCTGCCATTGGAGATGACACATCCAGCTCCATAGAAAGACCAAATGGCTTCAAAGGGAGCCTTCACTTGATTGATGATATTTGAATGTATCACCAGATTCTCAATGGCGGAAGTGTAGTTGAGCAGTTAGTCAGTGCCATTTTGCATTTACTGAGTTAAACAAGAGTCTAGCAGCCAGGTGCTTATCCCTTTCTCTTTGCCAGGTTTGGCCAGCTGGACACTGCCAGTCACCACAGAACCACCACCTGAATTTACAGAAGAGATTATTGAATTAAAATCACTAGTCGTTTGGCTGCAAAAGATGTCGTGGGTGGTGAATAAATGATATCATCCAAGAAATTAAGAAGCCAAAAAGGTGGAGTCGGGAGAAGTTTTAAGTTTTGGGGCTTATATTTCTCCCATAACCACAGAACAATCATGTCAGAGTCAGTGTTGAAAAAAAGTTGTTGGTGCTGAAACCTGGCAGAGGAGCTGGTAGTTGACTTAGATGGATTCTTTGGTCAAAATTAGCAGCAAAAGCTAAATCTTCCTACGAGAGGTATGGACTCCAATCTCATGACTTGGACTCAAGTCAGACTGGAGTCACAAATTTGATGACTTTAGACTCATCACAATAAGCAGCATCCAATCAAATTGCAGAAGGGATCCACAAAAAACTAATGTTATGTTACTAAGTGCTATTTGAACAAAATTATACCAGGGGTAATTTTGTTTATGTACGACACAATCGTCAACAAAAAACAAATTGCAGTATGCAATACACACAGGTCGAAAATTATAGACAGGGATGTAGCAACTTGTATTAACAAAAAAGAAAACAACACAAATTTTAAAAAGCATAAACTTGATATTTACAAAATATTACCCTTGACTTAAGTGCGAAGAGACTTAGGCCCCATGTCCACCCCAAGCATTTTTTTGCCCCAGCTGAAAATGTAAGGCACGAAAATGCCCAGCTGGTGTTGTGGAATAAAGAGACTCAAAACACACAGAATTGGACATTTGAGAATTTACTTGCCAGAAAGCCAAAGAAGTGTTACATCATGACAATTTTTAGTGTCTGACACACAAGCATTATCACTTGACAAGCCCTCAAGCTTTCCAATACACACATTAAAAGGTATTTCCTGTCACTTAGGCTGCTGTTTCCTGTCTTTCCAATAACCAGTTCTGGGAGCAATTGCTTCTTCTCATCTACCCAAATTTGGCCAGAGCCATGTCAGGTCATCTACACTATATTGCGCTTGAGCATGCTTTGGAGGTGCAGTTGAGATGCTTAGACTGCGTGTGGTTGCTATGACACGTATTATCAATGGAAGTAAAAATGTTGGCTAAAGGTAGAGTACTTGCTCTGGATAAAGGGAAGGCTAAAGCGTGTAGGGAGAGAGGAGGAATCCATTGGTCTATGCAGGCTAATGAGAGGAAACTTCTCTCTTCCACTGTACATGTAAGATGAGACGGCTGGTCCTTGTGGTATTTGTCCTGCCCCTCCTCCACAGTGACGGCAGGATAAAAAGTGACAGTGTTGAATGCAGCGTTCTAGCAAAAGCTGAACATTTTTCAACTCTTGGCGCTCAGAAAAAAAAACCCACCAAATGTGTAGCAATCAGCACAGAATAGACGCTCAGCATGTCATTACCGTGCTGCCATTTGTAATGTAGTGTAAATACATAACACTATGATCGTAAAGAATTGCAAATATTCATTGCTACTGAGTAATGAACATTGGAAAAAAGAAGTCAATGGTAGTCATCTCTGATCCAATATGTTTGGTATCATACACCAGGATTTGCTCATCCTGTCCATCCTGCTTCTATGATCCCAGCTCTTCCTGCCAGTCTGTGCCAGCTGTGTAACGCCACGGCCCACAAGGGTTTAACCAGCAGCAGCTTAATGGGGAACACTGGTAGCTGGCACAGATACAGACAGCTCACCATTACTGTCATATTGCTGGTGCACTATTACCTGGAGATGAATGAGTCTAGACGTGTTAAATTGGAAACAAAAACACTGCATTGATACCGACAATCAGTCTGCTGAAAACAAGTAAATAACCACATAAGAGTTACTCATAGTGATAGTCAGCCTTGTATTCTGTTTTTTGTACTGCAGTTCAGACTCTTGTCAAGGTTCGTGTTGGCAGTCTGGTCAGGATATTACAGCAATGAAGGATAATGGGCAACTTTTTGGTGCATTGCTCATAGCTCATTTAGCATTCCGGAAAAAGGCAGCTGGGGTGAAATCAGTGTAGATAACATAATGGGCTGTGTGAACAGTTTTGAGGCAAAATAGCCCATCTCCATCGCTTCATGTTGCCTGTGTGTCCTTGCCTGCAGGAAAGAGGGAAAAAAAGAGATGAATATTCCACAAAGGTTGATGCTGTAGTGCTGATTTTTGTGAGTGCTGGATGGATTTAATGGGGTTTACACAACGCTTTTTTCTGTTCACCCCTTCTCATGTCTCATTCTCCATCCACACTCACAGTCCGGGGTGCTGCTCTCGTTCTGTCTCATTCTGTTGTCAAGACAACCGCACACAGTGGCTCAGCCCGTGTGTCCATTTGTCTGTCTGCCTGTGCCTGTCTGACTATTTTTATTTGTCTGGTACTTTTCAGATATCCAAGTACTTTGCAGACTGAGAGCAATATTTGGTAGCAGTTTGGCAGCAGCTTGGCGTGACTGATCACAGTAAGGCTGCGTCTGGCTGATAAACTGGCAAAACTAGAGGCTTACGCTGATGCTTATATAAATAGAATAGAATGTAAACTCAGAGCATTTTTTTCCCATGACCCTGTTGTTGTCTAATCAGCGTCTTATTGTGTCTGTGCCTGGAGTCTGCAGTATCACACTGTCTCAACAAACAGCACGCTCTCCCCAGCGGCTCGGTTATGCTTCACATCCAATTGGTTTGATTTCCTCTCTGAAGGAATACAAGGCGCATCCTCCCCCCACCCCCACCTTCAGCCTTCTGAAGTGTGGCGGATAGTCTTTTCACGCAGTGTAGACCCAGCACTCTTCTCATTCATCAGCTTGTGTATTTGCATTTTCAATTAATTGCCAGCGTCACGCGCGGCGACTCCGAAAGCAGCCCCAGCTTTGTGTGCGACCCTTAATTGCAATCATTACGCAACGCAAGTAACCCGCCTTTGAGTGTTCAATTGTACACTGGGTTTAATTATGGGAACGGAGTTAAAAGCATTACTCAACAGTCTAATAGACCAGATACTGGAGCCGTTTTCTCTGAAACTGAATGAAATGATGGTCGAACGCTGAACTGGTAATTACTCACAGTTGTGGCTGCTGATTTGCATAGCTGCATCGTTTCAAAGAGGATGCAAGCGTATTTGAAAACACAGACGCTGCTGATGCGGTTTGAAGGAATATTCCAACATTTTGGCAAATTAGCTTATTACGCCTCACTGAGAGTTAGATGAGATTCATATCAATTTAATCACATGTGTATTCAGTGCAGAGGTAGCTCTGCAGGGGAGGCTAGCTGTTCCCCACTGCTCCCAGTCTTTGAGCTAAGCTAGGCTAAACCTGTCACATGTGTTTGCTTTGAACACACAAAGATTAAATTAATATTATTATCCTCTAATCTAATTTGTATTAGATGTTAAATGTTGGAGCATGGCTTTAAACACAAACACACTGTGGGTCTCACATCCACGCAGACACACATACTCACAGGCAGACACTCCTATTTACTCATATGCATGCGGACACACACTCACTCACAAATAGATGTCACTTCTTGCATGTGAGCGGTTAGGAACAAAGAGGCGACGTGATGCAGGGGGATGAGAAAAAAAGCAATTATTCTGTGCAGGGCTCTGTACCTGGGGTTAGAGCCTCGCCTCAGGAGTAAATAAGTCACTAGGAGAGTGTGTGCTCACGTCGCAGATCTAAGGGAGACACACATACATGCAAACACACACTTATGCACATACTCCCAGGAGCAGGCACAGGCGCACAAATTCAATCTTGCATCTCTCTACAAATGCAGAACACACACACATGCTGCACACACTCCCCACCCTGCATCCTGTCACACAGATAGCCCCCACGCTCCAGTAATGAAGCTCTGTGTGTTGCATTCACGCTCGGCCACTGAGCCAATAACACAAAGGCTGCGGCAGAGAACCCCCGTCTGCTCTCCAACTAGCTTTTTCTCTACCCCCCTCCTCACCTTTTCCTCTTTTACTTCTCATTTTTTTCTTGCCTCGCTCCCACCTTCCCAAGCCCTGATAAGAAATCGTCCTGTCGGTGCCATGAAAGAAGCAAGGACAATTTGACTTGAGAGAGAGAGCAGGAGAGGGAGATAGAATGAGTGCGTTTGAGAGAAAGAAAGACGGGGAGAAGAGGGAGCAATTGTGTACTTGTCAGCGTACGACCAGAGTCTCTGATATAAATCTTAATATCCTATTTAAGGCTTTTCTTCATCACGGGCCCTGATTTATTAGCGGGGCTTCCCCTTTCAATTCATCAAAATAAACTATGAGCGCACGGTCGCGGCCGGCAGGGCAAATTAAAGCAAACAACAGACTGATTGGGCGGGCATGGGGGGGGGGTTGTCATGAAGGGAGACGTATGCACACATACAATCATACGTCTCTCTTACTCTTCCTTTCTTCACCTCTCTCCATCTCCATTGACGGCTCTGTGACAGGTGAGGCCAGCTAGTGTAAATGGTCGAGCTTCCCAAGAGCCAGGGGTTTTTAACCGACAGCGAGAGAGACAGAAACATGGGGGGAGAGAGAGATGAGGGGACACCAGGGAGAGCTTTGTGTAAAAGCTGGATAAATTTGTTTAGGGATCTCCAGTGTATCAGTTGTGAGGAAGGGAAACCTGAAATCCGCTCAATTAGTTCTGTGTGTGCATTGCTGAGGAGCGCGTGTGTGCGTGTGCGTGTGTGTGTGTGTGTGTGTGTGTGTGTGTGTGTGTGTGCATGTGTGTGTGCGTGTGCTTGCGTGTGCTTGCGTGTGCTTGTGTGAGCAAGAGACAGGGAGAAGGGATGTGTTAATTGATGTGTGCGTAGATAATGATTGCCTGTTTTTCTATCCTGAAGGCTATAATGTATTTGGTTACTGTATATTCTTGTGTACGCTTGATTACACACATGGCTCCTGTTAGTATGTGTTTGCATTTCAGAATGAGAGACAGAGGGTAATTCTTAACTTTATACAGAAAGGTCCCAGTCATTGCTATTGACATTGTCATTATTATGTTACTGTATGATTACTGCATTAACCCATCACGTGCATGTAAGCACACTTGAATGTTGTAGTTGGTTGAGGGGGAAACTACTTTTAACTGTTTTATGAACGTTTAGGTAAATTCATTTGTAGTGGCATATCATATTTTATAAACTGATTGTTTTGTGTGTGTGTGTGTGTGTGTGTGTGTGTGTGTGTGTGTGCGTGCGTGCGTGCGTGTGTGTGTGAATTCGGATAGGGCATAATGAACTTTGATCATTGTTATTATATGTATATTTTGATGAATGATGTGTTTTTTTGTATCTACTATGTCTGTTTTTAACTTATAATGTAAACATAGCCCCATCGGCCTACTTATATGTGGGGGTTACTTTAGACTGATGTCACACAGAGATTTATGTTTTTTGTTGTCATTGTTAATAACCCAATGATTTTGTTTCCCTCTGTGTTATGCACGTGGGAATGGGATTGGTTGTGGAGAAACGAGCACCCCTATTTAAGATGGCTTGAACAAAAAACTGTTTGCCTGATGAAGGTCTAGTACTGAAACATCGCAAATAAATTTTATATTGCAAGTTAGACAGTGTGCGGGAGTCCTTCTGCAATTTTTTGGTCTTCTCTCTCCAGTGCACCTGTCTTGTTTTAATAGATGTGCGAAGTGATTTCCTTTGTCTGTGTGTGTGTGTAAAATCGTATTTTAAAAAAGTAGCTGTGAAAAAAATGTAGTGAAATAAAGCATACAATATTTATCTCGGAAGTCAAGTGAAGTAGAAGCAGTGTTTCCACTAGGATTTTTGCCGTAAGATATTGTGCACATCTGCTGACATGCCAATGGCCTTAAACACATATTAGATTCTTTATTTTTATTTATTTGACCTTTATTTAACCAGGAAGTCCCATTGAGATTGCAAATCTCTTTTACGAGACGTGGCCAAGGTAGCAGCCAATCAAAACACATTTAAAATGCAACAAATAGGCTACAACATATGATACAAAAATCCACACTAAAATAACAACTATTCAAACATAGTAGCCTCTCAAGAAAAACAAGCACGTTTCTGTCACCACATTCTTTATGATGCCCTTAAATTCATCATTTCTAATTTTAAATCTTTTTGAAGATTGTTTCATGTCCAAGGTGCATAGTAGGAAAATGCACATTTCTCCAGATCTGTTAAAACTTGGGGTACATTAAAAAGCAACCACTTGGAGGAGTGTAGCTGGAGACTACCAGAGCTAACACACAGAAAGGTGCAGAGGTGGGCCGGAAGTTTGCCTGATATTGCTGTATAGATAAAACATATACCAGTGCTGTTGTCCTCAAGTGGTCAATGATGTCTAACCCACCAAATCATAAAGAATGCAGTGATGAGTAAGTGACTTTGCATTTGTGATTAAAAAGTAGAGATGCGTGGTGTACTGAATCAAGGCTATGTAAAATGGAGGAGGTTGCATGCACATATAATATGTCTCCGTAATCAATCACAGACAGAAAAGTGGCTTACACAAGCTTTTTCTTAGCACTGAAGGTAAAACAGGACTTATTTCCAAAATAAAAGCCAATATCCACTATAAACTTCCTAGTTAGCAATATGTACATTAAATCAAAGCTTGTCATCTATCCGTATACCCAAGTACTTGTTTGAGGACACTCTTTCAGTGGATTCACCGTCAGAAATAAAAATGCTAAAATCATCAAGAAACTGTGAGCGAGCTTTTGAGAACACCATAAACTTTGTTTTCTGAGCATTTAAAATCAATGTTAAACAGAGCAGTTTGTAATGATTGAAATGCAGTCTGAAGCTCTTGCACCGCCTCCACTAGTGAGGGAGCATGCATGTAAATGACAGTGTCATCTGCATATAAATGTATTTTTGCTGAAATATCTTTACCCAAATCTTTATAAAAATAGAACACAACATAGGCCCCAAGATGGAACCCTGGGGGACACCTCTAGTTATCTCATGAGATTCATGGTCTTCTGCATTAACACACTGAGTATGATCTGCAAAATCATTTTGGAACCAGTGTACAGCCTTAGGACATTAACCAGCATTCCTTAACTTCTTCAGGTGTAGTCTTTGGTCACAGTTGTATATGTCAAATTACATTTAGTAACCCCATATGCTGTTACCATCACTCCTGCAAGTGGGGGCAGATGTCAAATTTGACAACTTGGTGTGTCTCACAGAGGGTGTTCCCTGTCTAAATTTTTTTTTTTTTTTGTGGGTCTGTGAATGCAGCACAGGCAGAACTCAGTTTTTTGTCCTCAGCAGCTGTTTGTGAGATACCTGATCAGTAAATCCGATCAGAGTTGATCGGATTAATCCATGAGAGGAGCAGCTCTTTTTGGCTGAAAGCAAACTTTTAGACCCAGCTTAATGAACAATTAAGTGTCACTTTCACTGGCATGACGTTCTGCTGCTATAGTATGTTCTGTGCTCTGAAAGTGTGGTGCAATCAAGAGCGGAGTGGTATATATTACAACAGTGTTCTTAATGAACAGTCCAGCTCCAAAAATAGAAAATCAAAATGTGGCAACAGATGTTTTAACCATGGCGGGCAGCCACATTTAACCAGTTGTCGTTGAGCAGTACCTGAGGAAATATATAAATGTTCCACTACTCTGTGTCACTGTCTGAACATTCCTCCCATTAATCTTCAAACTGGGACTTAAGGCCAGGGGTGCACCAGGGAAGTCTACTGTTACCTTGAACAGCAGCCGGATTCTCAGGAGATCATGTGAGAAACAAGGTCACACAAAATCCATCTTGTTAGGCCTGAAGTAATATGCACCACCAATGGGTCCAGCCAATCAGTGTCCTGTGAGAAGCTACTGGCAGCTGTGAGTGCAGTTTATGTGTTTGTGACAACACTTAGAGACAGCTCCTAAAGTGGTTGCCGTAGATGCTGTAGTAGCATCAGCTATATGGGAACTGAACAGAATTTTTTCATTGGAAGAAGAGCAAAGGACAGTGGAGCTTTTTCTCGCTCTTCTTCTGAGTGACCCCTGATAGACTCTGATAGAGAGATGGTTCATCCAGTCACCTGATAAGTATTTTCGAAAGCATCTGCCCTTTTCCAAACTATTTTCAGTGTAAGCCTCTCGGGTGATTGTGTGTAACAAACCATCTTACACATGAATTTAAGTCTACTGTCCTCACATCCATGAAAAGCCAAACGACACACTTTTCAGAGCCAATCAATGCTCTGTACAGTCAGGCATTTCCACTGGGAAAACCTGCTTTTATGTGTTTGTGTGGCAAGCAAATGCACACACAGAGAGGGTTGGTATGGGGATTAAATGACAGGCACTGACAGAGCGAAAGAAGAGGTAGGAGAAAACTGAGGGATGAGAGAGGGTTGAAAAGATGTGATTCATAGAGAAGGGCAATAGATTTAAATGATACACACACATAACAAAAAGAACCTAAAGCGAGAGATTTGAAACATGTAGGCCAGAGGATTAAAGGCAGATGGAGGGATGAGGGATAGAGAGATCTAAGGTGAGATCAGACTTCTCATCAGACAGAAAAGCAGCAGCAGAGATTGATCAGTTAAGAGGAGGAAAGGTTACTGAACATATTTTAAATGGATTGGTGAAATGTCTGTTCCTTTTTCATTTCACGTGTTTGGAAAACATTTTATCTTGCTCCTAATATAGCTGTTGTAGGATCAATCATCTTCAATTTTCCCCTTCTGGGACAGTCATGTATTCATCAGCCATGATTTCCCTGCGGGCAAGACACAGCATCGACTTAACCCAGCGGTCAATCAGCCATGAGGTGACTGATCACCATCCAATAGCGAAAAGGCCAGATGAGGTCATCGACCTCATCACCCTTGACCTTGCTCCTGTGATCCCTGGGTCTGGTCTGGCAGGAGTCTGGCGTAGGGACGCCAGGTTAATCAATAGCAGTGACACTGTGTGATAAAACAAGGGTTCCCCTGGGAGGATCCCAAACAAACCGCCGGCGTATTCTGAATGGCCAGACTGCCTGTCAGTCAACCACTTGCGCTCATATTAAGCGTCACGCTTTTTTATGAGCTTGTTTGTTTTTAGTGACAGAGAGGGGATTTGAACGGAGCGGAACATTTTTGTGACAGGATTGAGCTCAGAGATGTGTTCCTCCCCTCCTGCTGTTTGATTGTCATGTTTTTTCTTTCTTTTTTTTGTTCTTTGCATTTTTACAAGTTAAATAGCAGTTAAGATAGGAACATCAGCTGATGTTTATATAGCGCTCAAAGCTGAATCATTCTATGAGTTTTAAGTAAGGTTTGTTTACGATTTTGAACTGAAGCTGTTAGGCTCCTCTCTTTATTCAGGGTTCCACCATTTTCCATTTGTATAGCCAGGGGCGAGGACACAGTGAGGTCAGAGGTCCAGAGGGTGATGCATTTATACACATATATTATCTACCAAATTAAGATGTTGAAATTGGTTATTTTGCTTTTGGTAATAATGGCAGTATAACAAAAAAAAAAAGAGTCAGTTAAAAAAAAAAATCCCAACAGTGCTGATGTCATGTTTTGACATTTAACTGAAATGTAAAAAGGGTAGGCACAGGTTTTGCTTCAGCCTACACCTTTTCGGCCATTGTAAAATGTATCTATTGATTTTGGAAATGTTTCTTGCTATGCAACTGGACCGAAATGAACTATTATCATTCATTCTGATACTGACATTTGCAGCATTACCACAAAGGGTCCTTATCTTTGATGCTGGACTCTAGCATCCCTTTAGGAAGATATTAACTTTGAATGTAAATAAAAATACTGGGCCTCAGTGACCAATATCTTCCAGAGTTTTTTCTTAAATTTGTTCTTACGAAAGGTCCTAAGAAAAGTCTATGTCAGATTCACGATTGTTCACAACTGTGCTCTTATAATGATAAATCCCATTGTCCTCGAAAATTTAAAGTGGGTGCCAGTAGATGCTATTTAGCATAGGTAAACACTCAGCCAATCTCCATAAAAGGGCATGAGAATGCAAGGCCATGTGCACACACAGAAACTGAAAAGAATAATTGAGAGAATTAAGTAAAGAACATCCAAAGGAAAGTATAAAGAGGGTGCAGTTCTGAAGTGGAGGTACTTCTGCAGGAACGACACATGGGATGCTGTTACTCTTTCAGTGAGCACTACATGTGGAGAGGGATACACAACTGATGAAGTGAAATAAAAACCGTTCAGTCTCAAATCTGAGTCCAAAAAATAATGCCACAAGCAGGCCTATAGTGGGATCAATCAACTATTGGATGGCATGGTTGCCAATTAACATAAAAGGTAAAGCAGTGAAAATATTCTAAATACAGCATACATTTAAACTGATACTGATTTTTTTTAGGTGGCAAAAATATGTTTTGTATGTTGTGTTTTTCATCATAAATGTGCTACTGTATTTTACAATTGCTAGTAACGTTAGACAGTGCTATCACTTTACTTAAAGCTCACAAAGTCATGCTATAGCGAAACATTGATGTTTATGATCCATTTCAGAAACTTTATAGTCTGTTATAATGTGTTATAGCAGTTCTCTGTGTCTTCATAACTGGCTATGGTAGTTTTAACTTGCTGCTCTTTCAAACACTTGTCACTTTGGTATGGAGGTAAAGAGCATTATGAACACTGCACTTGTAATACCTTATGGTCACTAGGGGTGTAAGACACTGGTTTCATCACGATTTGATATTATATTGATTCTTTCTTACGAAATCTACCACGATATGATTTCGATTCAGTGGGATTTAGGGGCCAGCGGTCGATATGAGGCGATATCATCTGTCCATTTAACACAGTCGATTACAGAAGAAGCTGCCATCCCATTTTTTTCTGCGTTTGGCCATTAAAGATAAAAACAACACATAAATTATGTAAGTCATTTTAGTTGCTTAAGTGCAGTTGAATTTACCTTAAAAAGATTCCACTAACACAAATTAAACAGCACATGGAATTAAGTCATCCTTCAGGGCTTCCTGCCAGACAGTCCTTTCTGAAAGAAATCTTCTCATTTTAACCCAAATGCTGATATTTTCCTAAAGCTTCAGGGTTATCTGGCTTAAAGATCTGAAGGCAAACTTCTCCAAACAGCCGGAACACATGGATTAACAACATCATTTAACGTGAGTATCAAATTCTGCTCAATAATAATTTTTAAGGTTCATCGTTTTTCTGCTAGCAACAATTACCAACTTGAGCATGCTGACATTGCATAAATTAGCCTACCGGCTAGCGGACTTTCCTCCATTTTAAGCTTAACAAATTACATGTGGTGTTATTATTTTTCTTACTCACCGCATCTACCGACAGAACAGCTCAGTGGAATTTCAGCCTGCATTTTTTTCACCTTAACATTGTTGAAACTGAGCAGCTGGTGTTGCTGTAGTGAGAAGTTAGCAAAATGAGATGCTGACCAGGCAGTTAATGTTACGTCGTGACCTGTATTTTCTAAGAAATCCAAAATATCCTCGTCTTTCTTCTCTGTTGCTGTTTGCACAGTGATAGAGGCTTTCCAAATGAAAGTTTATCCTGAAGATGACGATATATATCAATGTTTTCACTTTGCATTGATGATATTAGATCATTGATCGTTGAATTGATATAACAATCCAGATCGCTGGGTCATTACACCCTGAATGGCCATCATTTATAATACTTTGTAAACCTTTTTATGAGTTTTCATGCACGATTGAAAACATTAAGAGTTATTTATATCCTTATAAATGCATTATAATGTCTTATGAATTTGCTTATAATGCATTACAGACATGACCATCACAGAAAGTATTGTCAGTGAATGAGGTCCATCGATCACATTTCCAACCCAAAAAAAACAAACAGAAATAGGAAGTGAAAGTACTGCAGTCCTCCTCACAGGCTCCATATGACAACATTTACTGGTAGAGCTTAATTGCTGTGAGTGCATAGTGATAGCAGAAAATGTGGATATCAACATTTTGATCGACTTAGATCTCTCTTTTGGATTTTGGGAGCTAGATGATAAGACGCCACTGTTTAGAGAGATTTAATTGTGCGAATCAAACTAAAACTGGAAACAATGGGGAACAAGACATGAATTTAGAGGGGTAAACTGTGCCCTTGTGTGCAGTTGACAGATGCGTGAGTGATTCTGGGTATACTGTGTTTAGAGATGGTCTAACTGACTGAAACTGTATGCTTGGCTTACAATGGCAAATCACAGTAGACTATTTGTCCTGCACGCTCCCTACTCCTATCAAATTACTGTCTCTAGGCAGATTCATTTTCACATAACCACCTCTCTCTGTTCCCTCTCTCCCCTCTGTCTTTTCACCAAAGACGCAGTTCAGCCCTTTTTCGTTTCCTTCTCTTCTCCTGATCAAACCTGGGGCCCAACCTTTCCTTCCTGTCCTTCTCTTTCTCTCCGACCATCTTTCTTTTATCTCCGTCTCATCGAAGTCTCCGGTGGGAGCAGAGAGGTGACAGGCGTGTGTCTGCTTGGCCCTGCTGTCTGCCTTTCTAATGAGCCTGAAACACAGGGGGTCAGCCTATTATGGAGATGAGGAGATCCAGGCAGGCCAAAAGGTGATGGACCTTGCTAATAGGGGGCCCTCCACCCCTCCCTCCTACCTCTTCTTTCCTTTCCTCTCTACTCCTCTTCTCTCCTAACCTTGTATCTCCTTCCTTTCTTCCATCTATAAGTCTAGTCCACCCTGCAAGGTCTAATGAAGGGGCTCATATGCTAAACAGGAGCTGTGGCCTCCCGCTCGTCCTCCTCTTCCCCCTCATCCTTCCTTTCCTTTTCCCTTTATCTTTTCATCCTGGAGGTTGTTTGAAGTTTCTCTCCCTCTTCGGTCGGTCGGTTCAATCATCTCTGTCGGCCCAGGGCCACCTCTGTTTGTCTGCTCAGCCTCAGTGGGGTCTCTTTGTAGCCAGGGCCTTGAGCCGGAGCCCACTACTGCTTCCTCCAGTAGAAAAGTGTATGTGTGTGTGTGTGTCTGCATGTATGTATTTATGTGTGCTGTATTTCTTCAGCCTCTCTTCAAACGTATGCAGCCCTCCCTTCACTTTCTCTGTGGCCGGGCCTCAGTCAGCCAGGTCGGCTTTGAAATGCAGCCAGGGCTTGGCTACACAGGGACGCAGTGTTTTCTCTACTTTTAAAGACTTGTGTTTGGGCAGGAGATAGCACGAACACACACAAACACTACACATGAACAGTTGAGCACTCTTTTTATCAGTCGTAAATTACCTGATACACATTCACCCCTCCTGTCTCCTCTCCTGCTCTGTATTTTTTTTTTATTTTAGTATGCAATCTCGTATATTTCTCATGGGGGAAAGACAGTGAATTAACCCCGGGTAAATACGTACCTGTGACTGTTTAATATTGAGTTGTAGCCTTGATGAATCCGTGGGGGTGCGTTCAATAGCCCCGGTGCAATGTGAAGCAGCAGGGTCACCCTCATCGGGTAGCGGCTCATTAAAAAGTAAAAAAAGGCTCAGAAACCTGCCTCGTTAGCTCTTTTCTTCGACATTTGATTTTTTTTTAGGTCCCGCCGATGTATTCTGTTTCACTGTTTGCCAGTCGAAAAGCTCACCGGGTGCTTTCGGTTGCTAGGTCAAATGATATGATTAAACGGGAAGCGATTCATTGGTCAGATCAGGTGATATGCAGATTAGAGCTGCCATGCTGTGCCAATGCCTGGCAAAGGAGAAAGCTCCAACACCACATGCCGGGAATATTCTGCGATGGTTGTTGCTAGGGGAAATTTGGGGGTGAGGGGAGCTGTAAGAAACACACCTGTATCTCTTTCAGCAGGCTTTGTGCATCACTTACTTGCCAATTTTTAGAAGATTTGGTATTCCTGATGATTTCTTTTTTTTTTTTTTTACAAATCTAATAAAACCACATGCTCACTCAGGCTGCATATTGGATCAGAAAAACTACTCTACAATGAAATTATCAGTATTTGAGAGTATTAATAATTAATAATAGTGACAAAAGGGATGTTAGCACTTCTGTGGCCATTCAAGTGTCAAATCAAATCACACACACCTCAGCTAGTTCAAATATTTGAGACAATTTATTGAAATTTTATTAATAAAATGCTCCAGGCTCCTGTAATTATCTGATTGCCAGTGCCTGAGGTTCCTGCCTCTGAGGGATATTTAGTGTCATAGCTGAACTCACAGTGAGAGGTGGTCCCGATGATTAGCCCCTGTTAGCGTCAGGTCTCATCTACTTCTCTGTGTTATCCCTTAGCATTAGTCTAATGGCCCAGGAAACACAGATAATGACTCTCAGCACAGATTAGCATCTGCCGCTGCTGCTAGACAACGCTCCACACACACACACACACACACACACACACACACACACACACACACACACACACATGTACGCGTGGACACTTGCAGACAGAGACTATGCATTATCACATAATCACACATGCACACACAGAGAGACACAAATGTACTAATGGTGGCTGCAGAGCAAATTACATGCATGGTTTAGCGAAGGACACCAGAGATGAAAACAAACACTGTTTTCTGTACCTTTCTATAGAAGCATGTTCCCACTTTCTTCCCTTTTTGTGTCTTCGTCACTTTCAGTGCTGGTATTGAAGTACAAATCTGGGGAACTTGAACTTTACATGAGTATTTTCTCGTGTTATACTACTACTCCTCTACATTGCAGAAGGAAATATTGTATTTTTGTCTGCACTATATTTATCTGACAGTTTCAGTGAACACAAATTAATAGTTTTGCTTTTTTGCAAGAGATTATAAAATATGAAATGTTATTCATTTAACAGCCCAATAGTACAAGCAGAGCTGAAATAATTATTCAATTAATCAAGTAGTCTATATTTCAATTGATTAACTATTTTTTTCACGTAAAATGTCAAATATTTCCTTTCAGTCATTTCAGTTATTTTCATGTATGTTTAATAATTTTGAAATTTGTACTACTGGTACTATTGGTTATCTCATGATGCAGCCGAGGGAGGAGGGGCTCCAGTTTAGGGACCTCAGAATTGCATCTCTGCTCTCTATTTAAGTATGAATTTTTAAGTTATGGCCTAAAAGATGTTTTGTGAGGTCATGGTGAACTTGACTTTTGACCACCAAAGTCTAATATATATGTGTGTGTTTGTGTGTGTGTGTGTGTGTGTTGCTCTAATGGTACAGCATTGTCAGTTACTGTTTGTAAACACACTTGCCTGAGAAAGTGAAAGTGAAAGCCAACCCAGATTCACTCTCCTTTGTCAATGTGCTTTGCTATATTTGTTTGTTTTGGGGCTGTGTTTCTTGGATGCCTGCTGCTTATACTCTGACACCTGGTTGCTGCCTTTTTACAGAGCCCTGCCCTCACCTGAGCACTGTGGGAGTACATGCCCATCAACATCCCAAACACAAAAAATACAAATACAGGCAAAGCACTGAGTTTCTACAGAAAAATACACCGCCACACACTTCTAGAGGGTCATGAGTAATGATTAAGTGGTTTTACTTCTGTATGAGTCTTTACATTATTTGTTGGGAAAACCCTGCATAGTTCTCTTTAATTACATCATCCCGATTATACTTGTACTTAAGTAATATTTTTAATGCGGGACTTTAACTTGTAATGGAGTATTTTTAACAGTCTGGTATTTGTCTTTTTACTTACATAAAGTATCTGAATACTTCCTCCATCACTGGTCACTTGTCTTCAACTTATGCACATTCATCAACAATAGAACAACCCTCCATCTCAAATGAAGTATATTTTCCAATGTTTGCAATTGTATATAAAAAGGTGAATCAAAGGAAAAACAAAACCACGGTATATAACCGTTTCAATTCAAAGGTAAAACTCATTTGTTTTATAGCTGAAATGTTATACAAATACCCTGAACTTCCTCTGAAGTGATGGCCACTGGCAGAACTGCTGCTGCTGTGAATGTGAGCAGCGGAAAACCCAAAAATGTAATGCGTGGTTGTGTGTGTGCGAGTGTGTGTGCTTGGAGGATGCCCAAGGCTCCGTCTGTGATGTGTTTTCTGAAGGAGTAGTGTGTGGGTTGCAATGCAAATTTGTGTGTGTGTGTGTTTCTAAATGTTTCTCTGCCACTGCATGCGCATGAATGTTTACAGTTGTATGGGTGAACGCCGTGTGCGAATCTGCTTGCTTTGTGCATGTATGCATGAATGCAGGCTTCTGTGTACATGTGTGGCAATCCCTCCTGCAGGGCAGTGGAGTGGGCTGTAGGGAGGAGGCTTTTTTCTGTGCTGTCTGAAGTCTAGCCGTCTATAAAGAGGCCTCTTCACGTGTGGCGCACTGGTGATAGATAGTCACTTATGCTGCAGCTGACATCCAATCTGGCATCAGCGATTATAAAGCCCTCACCTCTTGATGTGTCCCTCTGTAGCCATCGGACCCCCTCTGCTCAAACACAGAAATCCCATTTTGTGTCACAGGGCAGTGAAATGAGGTTGTGTCTGGGTGTGTGTGTGTGTGTGTGTGTGTGTGTTTTGGTGTGTCTGCATGTGAGAGAGTGGATGACAGAGAGTCCACAGGGTGTGTGTGTATATGTTCCATTGTTCATCCTTTGTGTGATTGTGTAATTTTAACCTAATCCAGTCTGAACTAAATGATAATGAATCTGGCCCTGCTCAACCACCTCCATTTTTTGGTTGTTTTCACAGCAAGATGTCTGCTGAGCTAGCAGGTGGTTTCTCCCTGTTCCTGGTGCTAAACTAAACAAAGTCTCCAGTTGTTCAAATTTTTTTTGGTTCCTCTGTCTCTTTACTTTTATCCCTTCTTATTTTTGCCATACACATAAATCTCTCCACTTCTCCCCTCCCTACAGTGCAGTTATCTCTCCTCACCTGACCTGTCCTGTAGCTTCTTGATCACTAACTATCCCTCTGTGTGGCAGAACCCGCCGCTATGATCAAGACATGATCAAGACACATGCACACGCTGGGTTGGCATTCACCAGGGAACTGTAAGGCCAGCATGGAGACTCCTTTGAGACAGCTACACAGAAATACGTACTGGCTGTGATTAGACAGTGCCACAGGGTGCTGTGTGTGTGTGTGTGTGTGTGTGTGTGTGTGTGTGTGTGTGTGTGTGTGTGTGTGTGTGTGTGTGTGTGTGTGTGTGTGTGTGTTGTGTGTGTGTGTGTGTGTGTGTGTGTTTGATATGGTTCCTTTGTATGTGAAAATCAGAAGCCTGTATCTTCTGTGTTTTTGTGTTAGCTCCTTGCAACACCAATTTCACTTGATCCGGAGGGAGTCTGGTGCACCTTTAATAAGCCTCCACTCACATAGAACAAATAGCTCCAGCATGAACCATTATACAAGAACACCAGTTCAAACCCCCAAAGCCTGGCTCCACGCCATCTCGGACCATTCATGTATGACTGTGTGTGTGTGTGTGTGTGTGTGTGTGTGTGTGTGTGTGTGTGTGTGTGTGTGTGTGTGTGTGTGTGTGTGTGTGTGCAGCACAAACAAACTGGTCTGACTCACAGGATGTAGACTGTGTATATGTCATTGCCATTGCTAATGCCACTGGCCACCTTTTTCAGACAGAATCCTCCTCCCCTTCCGCTATCTGCATGTGCTGTTTTAGAAATTCCTGTTGCTACGTGAAACAACAAAAACTACCTCCAAGGTAGCATCCTGCACGTTTTTAACTTTTTAACTGTCTGTCTGTTTAGCTGCAGACACCGGGTGGGCCTCATCCACAAACAGTGAACAAATCTGTGCTTAAACCATGCATACACATGTTTTAGTAAAAAATTGGGACTCATCTATATTAACTTACCTGAAGTTTTTTCGTACTCTGCGATCAAATTTAGAACTAGCTCAGACCACGTGTACGCACAAATGATGAAGACCCGGCTGTCTCAGAAAATCACAACAGACATCTTTTAACTAAATGCACAGCATATTAAAAAAAAAACTTTAATAGACAACAATATTTAAAACAATTAATTCACTAATATACTAATGCATGCACTTATTTTGTCCTCTGCTTTTCCTCTTCATTAATTATTGTCATAATTAAAATATTCCACTATAAAGACCAAGTGTCCCAGTCCTGGCTCACAGTGGAGTATATGAGAATGTCCAAACTGAAATGTAACAGTTTTGGCTCTCATTGTTTTTATTGAATCTGCCTGCTGGCTAATGATGGCTACTCCCACCAATTTTCAGTGCCACAAAATTATTGACGAATGGTTGATCAGCTGTTCTCAGCTGCCATTACATTCACAGATGCTCATTGGCGGTTCGACACTGGTGTGTCTAGAAACAACTTAATTGCTTACTCCATGATACACCTTTTGTCACAGTTCCTGTCTCTCATTCCCCTCCTGTCACTCTGCTGCAGTGATTTTCCACTCTCCCTCCCTCTGCTCCACTCTACCTGCCAGCCACGCCCACCTTATCAGCCCAACTCTGCTCACCTGCCTACACAGCTGCAGCTCATCATAATCAGCCCTGCATATAAGCCTCTCCAGCACTCTCACTAGTTGCCAGATTGTTCTTCAGCGTCATGCGAGACTTTCCAGCATTCATCTCCTGTCTGACCTCCCGCTGCCGACTCTGCCTGTTCCCGACCTGCTCTCCTCGTCTGCTTCCCGGTAAACTTACCTGCCTTCTGTCCCTGACCTGGTGCTCTGCCTCAGCGTTTCTGGTATCTGACGGCTCGACTGGTTACGACTCCTTCGCCCGGCCTCGTTTATCCTCCTGCCTGCTCCCCATCGGTGCCTCTGCCTTCGCGGACTGCTCATCTGGCTACGACCCCCCCGCCTGCCTCCGACCACTCCTCTGCTCTCTCCCCATCGACACCTCAGCACGTGCAGCTGGCTCTTCGGGCCACGGAGCTTCCTCCTCATCGTCATCGGCTGAAGTAAGCTATTTCTCTTCCCCTCACACCAAGAGAGAACTGAACTGTTTGGAGCCGGGGGCTAAGGAGCTTCCCCTTGGCTCCACGGCCGACTCCGGCCGCGTCTCTTTCCCTCGTCTGAGCCCCAGAGACTGTGTGAGGGCTTTCAGCCTGAAGAACAAACTTTATTCTGTGTGTATTCTACCTGCTCCGTACCGTGTTTGCTGTGGTGAAAATAAAGGTCATTACCAACTGTTCCTGAGCGCCTGTGTACTGCATTTGGGTCCATACCACACCCCTTTCAGTACAATCTGGCCAGAAATGGACCCAGCAGACCCCGCTTCTCCTCAGTCTCGCCTAGCCCGGGTGGAGGGAATGCTCCAGCAGCATGAGGCTCAGTTAGCCTCCAACGTGGCGGAGGCCCGTCAGTCAGCGTCAGCTCTGGAACGAGCGCTAACCTCGCTAGCCGCCCAGGTACAACAGATGGCGGTCTCCATGACTCAACACGCTGCCTCTGCCTCAGCTCCAGCCCCTCCTGCTCCAACCCCATCATCAAGCACCACATCTGAGCCCCGGGTGGGGACGCCAGAACACTACGCTGGGGATCCTGAGGGTTGCAACCCTTTCCTGACGAACTGTTCAATTCTGTTTGCCCTGCAACCCCATACCTTTGCCACAGAGGGAGCTAGAGTCGCCTTCGCCATCAACCACCTCACTGGAAGGGCACGTCTGTGGGGTACGGCGGAGTGGGAGAGAGGCACGCCAGCCTGCGCCTCTTTCCAGGCCTTCTCAGAGGAGCTTCGCAAGGTGTTCGGACCTGTTTCCCTGGGTCCTGATGCTACAGGGGGATTCATGAGTCAGAGGCAGGGCGATCGGACAGTTTCAGACTATGCCATAGACTTCAGAACCCGGGCTCGCCTCAGTGACTGGAACGCTGCTGCCCAATGTGACGCCTTCCTCAACGGACTAGCTCCTTACGTTAAGGATGAGCTGGTCTCGTTCGACCTCCCTAGCTCCCTGGACGGGCTCATCGAGCTGACCACAAGGCTAGACAGACGGATACAGGCGAGGAGGAGGGAGCAACGCCACGAGGGAGGAGATCGTCGGCTTTCCGCCCGTCAGCGTGGGTTTCCAGCCACCCCTGTCCTTTCCTCTGAACCCATGCATGGGGGGACGGAGCCCATGCAGGTGGGGCGCACCAGCCTAACGCCGGAGGAGCGAGAGCGCCGACGCCGGGGAAATCTCTGCCTCTACTGTGGTCAGGCCGGCCATTTTGTCTCCCGGTGTCCAGTAAAAGGGAGGGCTCAGCAGTAAAGAGGGGCACACTGCTGAGCCGGTCCCAGAACTCTGCCCCCAACCCAAGACCACTGTTTCACGTCCAGCTCCTGCTGGCAGGGGGGTCCCACACCCTCGCCACTTTCATCGACTCGGGGGCAGATGTCAACCTGATCGACGAGGAACTCGCCCGTCAGCTGGACATTGATCAAGTTCCTCTCCCTCGTCCCATGCCGGCCAGCGCTCTGGATGGTCATCTTCTGGGGACCGTCACTCATCAGACCACCCCCATCCCGATGCTCCTGTCCGGCATACACCATGAGACCATCCGGTTTCATATCCTGAGGTCTCCCAACCTTCCCCTGATCCTCGGCTACCCCTGGCTTCGCCGCCATAACCCCCATATAGACTGGTCTACAGGGTCCATCCTGGGATGGAGCCCCTCCTGTCAACAGATCTGCCTCAGACCGACAGTTGCACCCACGCTGCCTGCCAGCTCCTGTTCCACCCCAGACCTCTCCATGGTGCCCCCCGACTACCACGATTTCCGGGAGGTGTTCAGCAAAGCAAGGGCCACCTCTCTGCCCCCTCATCGGCCCTACGACTGCGCCATCGACCTCCTTCCCGGCTCTGTTCCCCCCAAGGGTCGCCTCTACTCCCTGTCCGCACCTGAAAGGGAGGCCATGGAGACCTACATCAGTGATGCCTTGGCCGCCGGAATCATCCGACCCTCCTCGTCACCTGCTGGGGCGGGGTTCTTCTTTGTCGACAAGAAGGATGGTTCCCTGAGGCCCTGCATCGACTACAGAGGGCTGAACGACATCACGGTAAAGAACCGCTATCCTCTCCCCCTCATCGCCTCAGCTTTCGAGCTGCTCCAAGGGGCCACCATCTACACCAAGTTGGACCTCTGCAACGCCTATCATCTGGTTCGGATCCGAGAGGGGGATGAGTGGAAGACAGCCTTCAACACCCCCACAGGACACTATGAATACCTGGTGATGCCTTTCGGGCTCACCAATGCCCCGGCTGTTTTCCAAGCCCTCATCAATGACGTACTAAGGGACATGCTCAACAATATTGTGTTCGTCTACCTAGACGATATCCTGATCTTCTCCCGGTCCAAGCAAGAACACATACATCATGTCCAGATGGTGCTACAACGCCTGCTGGAGAACTCCCTGTTCGTCAAGGCTGAGAAGTGCGAGTTCCACGCCTCCTCTGTCTCCTTTCTGGGGTACATCATCAGCCAGGACCGCATGGAGATGGACCCCGCTAAGGTCTCAGCCGTCACCTCCTGGCCTGTCCCTGACTCTCGCAAGCAGTTGCAACGCTTCCTGGGGTTCGCCAATTTCTACCGGAGGTTCATCCGGGGCTACAGCACGGTGGCAGCACCTCTCACCGCCCTCACCTCCTCCAAGGTCCCCTTTCGATGGACTTCGGCCGCCGAGGAGGCATTCCAGCACCTGAAGGGGCGATTCAGCTCAGCCCCCATTCTCCTGATCCCTGACCCCGAGAGACAGTTCGTAGTGGAGGTTGACGCTTCTGATGTGGGGGTGGGGGCCGTCCTCTCCCAGCGTTCTGCCGAGGACCAGAAACTACACCCCTGTGCTTTCTTTTCCAGGCGTCTGTCTCCAGCTGAGAGGAATTATGACATCGGTAATCGAGAACTGTTGGCGGTGAAGCTGGCGCTGGAGGAGTGGCGCCATTGGTTGGAGGGAACCAAGACCCCCTTCCTCGTCTGGACCGATCACAAGAACCTGGAGTACATCCGCTCGGCCAAAAGACTGAACTCTCGTCAGGCCCGGTGGGCTCTGTTCTTCGCCAGATTCAGCTTCACCCTCCTACCGGCCAGGCTCCCGCAACGTTAAACCTGACGCCCTGTCCCGACAATTCATGGTTGGAGAAGAGGGCCCCTCCAGTCCAGACAACATTCTCCCCACTTCCCGTCTGGTGGCCGCTCTCACCTGGGAGGTGGAGGAGCGGGTAAAAGCTGCTTTGGAGGACCAGCCAGGGCCCAGCTCCTGCCCCCAAGACCGCCTATTCGTCCCTCAGGAGTTGAGGTCTGAGGTTCTGCAGTGGGCCCACGGTTCCCGACTCACCTGTCATCCTGGAATTCATCGAACCAAGGAGGTTCTGCAACGGCGGTTCTGGTGGGCCACCTTGGATGATGACACCAGAGACTTTGTTAACGCGTGCCCAGTCTGTAACCAGAACAAGGCCCCGCGACGGGCCCCCGCCGGTCACCTGCACCCTCTGCCTGTGCCTCATCGACCCTGGTCTCACATCTCATTAGACTTCGTCACCGGGCTGCCGTTGTCAGGAGTCTACACCACCATTCTGACAGTAGTAGACCGGTTCACCAAGATGGCTCATTTCGTGCCCCTGCCCAAGCTCCCTTCAGCCAAGGAGACTGCTGAGCTGGTCTTGCAGCACGTGTTCCGGCTCCATGGCCTCCCGACCGACGTGGTCTCCGACCGAGGCCCCCAGTTCACCTCTGCATTCTGGAGAGAATTCTGCCGCCTCCTGGGAGCCTCCACCAGCCTGTCCTCTGGGTTTCATCCCCAATCCAACGGCCAGTCCGAGAGGATGAATCAGGAGATGGAGACGGCGCTCCGCTGCATGGCTTCCAAGCACCCTGCATCCTGGTCCACACAACTGCTGTGGGTGGAATATGCCCACAATACCCTCATCAGCTCCGCCACTGGGCTCTCTCCATTCCAGTGCGCTTATGGCTACCAGCCTCCCCTGTTTTCTGCCCAGGAGAAGGAAACCGTCTGCCCGTCAGTGGAGGCCTTCATCCGTCGCTGCCGCCGGACCTGGACACAGGCCAGGACCGCTCTCCTACGGGCCACAGATCGTTATTCGACTGCCGCCAACCGCCGCCGCTCCCAGGCCCCCCCTTACCAGGTGGGACAGAAGGTGTGGCTGTCAACCCGGGACCTTCCTCTGAGGGTGGAGTCAAAGAAATTGGCTCCCAAGTTTATTGGACCATTCCCCATTGAGAAGGTTGTAAACCCAGTGGCTGTTCGACTCAAGCTGCCCCGCACCATGCGGATTCATCCCACCTTCCATGTCTCCAGGATTAAGCCGTTCCGGGAGAGTCCCCTGCAGCCTGCCTCCCAGCCACCTCCACCTCCTCGCATCATTGACGGGGCCTCTGCTTACACGGTGCACCGCCTGCTGCGCTCTCGTCGTCGTGGGAGGGGTCTGCAATACCTCGTCGACTGGGAGGGGTACGGCCCGGAAGAGCGGTCATGGGTGCCGGCCCGTCAGATTCTGGATGCACAACTCATTGAGGAGTTCCATCGCCAACACCCTGATCAGCCCTCCAACAGCGCCTCGGCACGAAGGGGTCACAACACCGACCCTCAGTCCCCTCTTGCATCGGAGACATATGGGTCTGAGGAGGAAGACGGGGGGTCAGTCTCTGAAGAGGATGAGGAGGTTGGGACGGAGGCCTCAGAAGAATTTTAGCCCTCCTCCAGGCCCCCTCCACCCACCCGGCTCCTCTAGCACTGTTTGGGACGTCAGGGGCCGTCCCTTGAGGGGGGGGTTCTGTCACAGTTCCTGTCTCTCATTCCCCTCCTGTCACTCTGCTGCAGTGATTTTCCACTCTCCCTCCCTCTGCTCCACTCTACCTGCCAGCCACGCCCACCTTATCAGCCCAACTCTGCTCACCTGCCTACACAGCTGCAGCTCATCATAATCAGCCCTGCATATAAGCCTCTCCAGCACTCTCACTAGTTGCCAGATTGTTCTTCAGCGTCATGCGAGACTTTCCAGCATTCATCTCCTGTCTGACCTCCCGCTGCCGACTCTGCCTGTTCCCGACCTGCTCTCCTCGTCTGCTTCCCGGTAAACTTACCTGCCTTCTGTCCCTGACCTGGTGCTCTGCCTCAGCGTTTCTGGTATCTGACGGCTCGACTGGTAACGACTCCTTCGCCCGGCCTCGTTTATCCTCCTGCCTGCTCCCCATCGGTGCCTTTGCCTTCGCGGACTGCTCATCTGGCTACGACCCCCCCGCCTGCCTCCGACCACTCCTCTGCTCTCTCCCCATCGACACCTCAGCACGTGCAGCTGGCTCTTCGGGCCACGGAGCTTCCTCCTCATCGTCATCGGCTGAAGTAAGCTATTTCTCTTCCCCTCACACCAAGAGAGAACTGAACTGTTTGGAGCCGGGGGCTAAGGAGCTTCCCCTTGGCTCCACGGCCGACTCCGGCCGCGTCTCTTTCCCTCGTCTGAGCCCCAGAGACTGTGAGGGCTTTCAGCCTGAAGAACAAACTTTATTCTGTGTGTATTCTACCTGCTCCGTACCGTGTTTGCTGTGGTGAAAATAAAGGTCATTACCAACTGTTCCTGAGCGCCTGTGTACTGCATTTGGGTCCATACCACACCCCTTTCACCTTTAGGCAAATTTATTTCCTTGTGTAGGGAAATAGGGGCATGGCAGTATGCTGATTGCAAATAACGGGCATGTGCCTGTCAATTTAGAATGATATTGATTCACTGATGTACGCATGGTGGCAAGAACAAAATCAGACGGTGCACATGCCATGAATCCAATGGTAACTTTGCATGTGCACATATTTTATGTGCAGAGTAAGAGCATTTCTACACATATATTAGTTGATGAGGCCCATTTACTTCGCCAATGTACCGATCCGTTACACTTCACACACTTCTGCAATATTGGTTTAATAACATTCTGAAAAAGCCACATACGGCTATTGAAACGTCTGGTTTTTAACAGTCCAGTGAGCTCCTCCACAGCTAAAGTGTAGTCAGGCTTCATCTCAGAGGCACTGATGGTCAAATTATGTTTGTCTTTTTTATCAGTAAAAGTAGTATCACATTGTCGGCGTATCTCTTTTAATGTTTCATGGGGCGTTGTCGCAGGGATTTAGTCTTTTTAAAGTCAGGGCTCGCCTCGCCACGTGCAAATGTTCCAAAACCAGTTATTCCCCAGGACTAATCTGCACGGCCCAAGTCAACTGAGATTGATTTAAAAAAATCCAAACAAATCCTGAGGGTTTTATGGTGGATTCAGGCACCTTTTCCACTGGCACAGTGCGAAAAAAAAGTGTGAGGACAGGTCTGCCTATACGAGACTACAAACCACCAAACTAGCACAACACTAAGAAAACTTAGCAAAGCTAAACTTTACTTAAAGGTCCACTAATCAGTGTGTGTTTACATATGCAAAGGATCAAATGACTGTGTGATGTGGAAGTCACTCATACCGATAAACCCGGCCAACTCTGCAGTTACACTCAGTTTTTCGGAGCCTTTGTCTGTCCTTTGTATTGTTGTTTTTTGCTCTCAGGCCCACAGTGATGTTTAACAGCTGTTTTAAATAAGGAAAGCTTCAGTAAATCCCCTGTGCCCTACCTGCCCAGCCCTAAATGACAAACAAAGTTAATATATTGGAGCACCGAGCAGCTGGAACACCAAATATTTCTGTAGGAGCTGGTGGAGACCAAAAGAAAGCTAAAAGGAGATTCAGTACTTGATTTTCATTCATTAAGTGGCCAGAAACACAATCTTTGAATGAATGCTTATTTTGCATTGTTTCTTCTGGACATGTGGATAAGACATCATTTCAAACACATTTGCCACAACAACTTTATAAGATGATAATTCCAATTTTCACTTTACAGCTCGTTCCACAGGCCTCAAGTGGCCCAAAAACAATTAATGTAGCTTTGAATCTCTTATGTCAAATGTCTCGAACCATGTTTAATGTCTCTGTAAATGCACTGTACTTGTGAATAAGATGGATGTCAGAGATAAAACTAAATTACCTTTATGTGATAAATATTACAATTCTTGATGAAATACCGAAAAAGAAACAGGGACCTACTGCTGTTCTGTTCATTAGTAATATCCCTACTCAAAAACTTAGAATAAAAAAAAAGCTATTGTACTGTAAGTGATATTTCTAAAACAGTGGTAATTAGATCGTTTAACTGTTAAAGAAAATGTTAAATGTGTTTTTGGCGGTGCCACATACGGTGCCACCAGACACCAGTAGGCCCTGAGCCACACAACCTCCTACTTGCCATGAAGCTGTGAAAAGAGGACAAAGCACAGACACACAAAAGAGGCAAAACTCAAGAATACCATTCACACAGAGGGAAAAGATCCTGAGGCTGAGTTTCCTGGAGGATGAAGATCCAAATCAGATGCCTGAAATTAGATCAGGATGTTGATTGTGTGTGGTGTGTCTGTGCATGAGTTTGTACTCTTTGTTGTGCCTGTGTGACTTATTCTGTATTCTCTGTAAATGTCTGATTTTCTGTTACTGAATTCTCAAGCTCCTGGTGTCCTTCTATTTCCGACTTGTCAAATCTGATTTTCCTCAGTGGGGCTCTGATTACAGCATACCAGAAACAGACATATCCGTGCTGTAATACTCTTACAAGGTCCAAAATATGTCCTGCTGCAAAGCCGACATGATTGCTAATGGGAGGACTTCATGTCCTTTCAGCAGAAGCATAAAAATGGCTTTTAAAATACCACACCCCCGCTTTCTCCATTAATGAAACCTCTCCTTCTCTACTTTTCCTATTTTTGAGACTCACCTCAGAGGAAAATGCCAAGAAGACAAAAAAGTCAAAGCCAGGATATTGTATGCTTAAGCAGCTGGCGATAATGATGCTGCATTGAGTCACTAATGGATTTTCAGAATAGCTCTTGTCTGCCAAGAAACAGCTTGACCCCTCTTTGGCTGTGCTTTTTATCATCAGAGGACGAAGCATCCAAAGTGCGTGGTGCATTCTTTCACATTTCCTCAGTATGACTACAAGATCTGTGTTATTAGAGTGATTACACCAAGAACTCAGAGAGGAAAAATTAGAATTTTACATTTAACCTGAGAATATTTAAAAGTTACATTTGAGATTGAAGTGTCTAGAGAACAATGATGACTGATCTTACATTAATACTCATTTGTGCATCCCAGTACCCAACGGACCATACTGTATAGTATGCAAGAAAAAGATTTAGCACGTCCAAACACATGGTACGTCAAATAAAGGTAATGTTAGTTGATAATGTTAAGATCTTCTGCGTTCCAAACGTATACTTTTTGGTTTTACTTCAATCTCATGTGTATCAAAAGTTCAAGACGCAATGTTATGATGAAGTAATATGTCCCAACTGTGCTGCGACTGCAGTGCGTGATTCGGATTGCAGCAACTATGTCATTTTAAATGACTTTAAGGTGCCTTGACAAATTCTCATGTTTTCCTGTTTAGAGAGGGAGCTCTTAAATTATTAGTTTACTAATAATTAGTGAGCTCTTCTCTGTAGACTTTGCATGTTCTCCCCGTGTCAGCGTGGGTTTTCTCCGGGTACTCCGGCCTTCCTCCCACAGTCCAAAGACATGCAAGTTGGCTTAATTGATGACTCTAAATTGTCAGTAGGTGTGACTGGTTGTCTGTCTCTATAGCCCCTTTTAAGCTGACAGATTTTCTGCAAATGTTGGGCCGTTTTGCCGGCAAGTTGCGAGCGTTTAGACACACAGAGCGAGATTGGCAAGTTGATCTGAGGTGCCCAATTTTCTGCCTCGTAGGATAGTCGTGTTGGCGGGATCCGTTTAGTTTAAAAAGACCGAGGCGGCTTTCCACCATGGGAGAGGCCGTTGAAGACGTGTGGGAGGAGCTGTTGATGACGCCGCACGTGCGACCCACTGGCAGTGGACTAACAGGAAACAGCTGATAGCAGGAATTAGCGAGCAGCTAGTAGCAAGAGCGAAACGCAAACCTGACAGACACTGTAAAGATGAGCAACTGGGGAGACAAGGGATTGCGCGCCCTCCTTGCCCTCGCAAAGGAAGAGGCCATTAACTGTCAGATGACGGGGACAATGAAGGATAGGACAACTTACGAGAGAATCGCCAAAGGACTGACCAGCCGCGGCTTCCCCCCCACGTCACTGTTTACGTCACACACTGAGCTACACATTTTGTGACTTGCTCACGCCCCCCATTGCCCCAAAGAAGGCACATTTTGTATAAACAAAAGAAGGTAGGCGGCATTTTGCCGCACTCCCCAATTTTGTTTTTATACTGCCAATGCTGAAAAAAGACTGATTGGGCTTTCCTGCAAATTTGCACAATTCCTATCTAAAAAGGGCTTATGTGTCAGCCCTGTGATAGTCTGGCGACCTGTCCAGGGTGTATCCCGCCTCTTGTCTGCTGTCAGCTGGGACAGGCTCCAGCCAAAGAGAGTGAATATTTGACTTACATTGGCCAAGTGGCCAAGTTTCCAAAGAAATAATGATGCTGCTCTGTAACTGCTGAATGATTAAATAAGCAACTGTTTGCAAGAAGTTTGTCAAATCAACTTAAAAGGGGACTTTGTCCAATCATATGTTGCACAACTTATTTCCTCTGCTTCTAACTGACCAAAAAATAGTCAATAATAATCATTTGAGTTCGTCCAGGGCACCAAAAACGCCACTGTTCATTTTATTGCAATTTGCAATTGCAAATTGCGGAAAATCTGAAAATGTCAGTCTTACCATCTTTTCAGTGGTCTGTAGTAGTTAATTATTTGAAATATATAATTGTAGTTTCCAATGTGTAAGTTGCTGGAACACAATTAAATACACACAAGCCTATACATGCACAGACACCGTCTTTCTCCTAAACACTCACACACACACAAAGGACAATAGCACTGATTAATAAAATTGGACGCTGACAGTGAAGAGCTCACAAGGATCTCACATCTTTGACTAAATGCATTCTCTCCTTCTATCACTCATCATTCTCTCTGGCTCGTCCCTGTCTCAAGAGCCACGTTTACCCTCCTTTTCTTTATGGAAGATGGAAGACAAGAAGACTGGTAATGAGGACAAATGGGTAGTTGGCAAGTGAGCAGTTAATGTCATTTGATGAATTGTGCGTGTTTATGTGAACAGTGCGATTTAAACCCCCTTTTCAATGTGTCACTCTCAGTGAAATGTAGGCTACTTGAGAAAAATGAAAACTGAAGTGGAAGTTTTGAAATAACAGCAGGTAAATTACTGCAGTTCTGCTTCCAGTAAAGTTTTATCTTTCCATTTTCAATTCATCTTGAGCTTTCCAAAGTGCAATAACTATTAAACCACATAAACACAAATGCATGTCTGTCAATACTGAGTTTTCAAGAACAAGACTCAGCATATTGTACCTTTTTTTTGTCAGTGTGCTGTCACATCATAATTACAGAAATGAGAGATGTATGATTTTGGTATTTAATGCCAGACTGCCTGTTGTTTTTGTCCCCTGTGGATGATTCCTGCCTTCTTTAATTAAAGCCTCGGTTATAATTGGTGTCACAAGTGCTGCAAACACTCTGCGTTTATGTGAGTAATCAGTGGAAGCATTTTTATACAACCACTGCAGGATTCAGTGAATCATTCTGCAAAGATCATGATGCACATGGGAGACATTTTTTTGTTTTCGTTAATGAAGATCTTAGTATAAAAAGTGATGATCATGGATATCATGTCTGAACGGCATTTGTTTGTGTTTACTGCATAGTGCTGAATGTACAAGGATTATAATTCTCTCTGTTTTTATTTTTCAAAATTTTTAAATTTATGCAAAACAAATTGGTGAAATTTGATTTTATCATAATAATACAAAAGGGGAAATTAGATTTTAAAAAAAATGTGATGCACAAACATTCTATCATTGAAATGTTTATTGATTTGGTAATTATTCTAAGGGGCTGTGATGCATATTCAGCAGCTAACGTGTGCTCACTCTAACTTTTTTCAATTTAGTTTCTATCTTTGGAAGCATTTTCTGAGCTGTGAACAGCAGAGGGACCTCACTGTGTTCCTGCAGCAGGAAACATGACAATTTTTGGATGTTTAGTTTAGTTTGCCCTCATTCCGTCATTCCATTTCTTATTCATTCAAGCAAATTACTTGTGTTTTGGAACATGTGTGTAAAAGCAAGCCTGTGTCCTAAAAATTACATTTATATACAAATAATTTGATACAGCAAATATGCTCAGAGGGAAACGTAATGCTGAGTGAACTACGTTCTTTTATTATTAATGTTGCTAATTAGCATACCTTTTTTACCGTAACCTTTTTCACTAATATTTAACCAAAATCACGACCTTTCAATAAACTTAACCAAAGTGGACTTGTAACTTAAACTTAAGACAGGAGTCTGGACATGAATCCAGGGGTGTGGTGTCACGGTCCTGCACTTTATACACTGGTCAGCTTCCCCAGCCACCTCCTTGGGAAACCTGTGCGGAACATGAATGTATTATTTCGCTCACTGAAAGAAACGTTGTCTCTAAATATAATCCAGGCAGCGATGAAGTTGCCACAACAACGCAATTAGGAAAGCACTTAAGTAATATACAAATGTAATTTCTAGGAGACAGGGTTGGCAAAAGAGTCAGTACTGTACACAGTAACCACTTACACATGGCTTGCTGTTAAAACTGTTGAGTTGATTCTGAATTTTCATACTCTTCACAGTTTCAAAACATTATTTCACTGCGTGAGCTCTCAGATGCAAAATGATCCACTCAGTTTTAAACCCTGTTAAACATACATATATATCCAAAAATAGCTACAACATGGAGTTTGTAACGTCCACCAAATTGTCAAATTAATGGCCAGGTGACAGTAATGAACTAGGAATCCATCAACCAGCCTTTTTTCTTATTGTTTTCCTGTTTTAACACTAATACAATTTTGTGGCAAATTTTCTGTTCACTCTGATTTCATATGAACATCAAAGGAGAATTTTCTGTTTACAGAGCATGTCACACATTGCCATGCATAGAAATTTGATGTACACTTGTAAATGGCATATCGTTTGTCTGTGTACCAGCAGTATTGTACAGTATTGACTTTTCTCAGTAAACTTTAAGCTACTGTTGAAATCAACTCATTTACCAGAAAAAAATGTTGGCATTGTACGTCTCTGCAAACCACAGATATGTGACATTTGGTTGTGGTGAGGAAAATATCATGTTTTGGCTTAAAATACAGTTTTTGGGGGGCACAGTCCCTGCTCAAAAAACAGCAAAGAGTCACTAAAAAAACAACCACATTGTGTGTGGTCTGCAGCTTGGGAGATGACTAAGGACCACGCCATCCACCATCCTCTCCACCTCCTGATCACAAAGTCAGCTCATACACTATGTCACTGTAGAAACATTGATTATGAGACGTGCAGAAGTAACATATTTGTGGTTTGCAGAAATGTACAATACAAACATTTTCTTCTGGCAACTGGGCTGTTGAACTTGGAATCCGAAAAGGCCAGCACAATACACAGTATCATTCAGCTAGGCAAAACTGGCAAACTTGTACAGTGCTGTCCAGCAAACAGTCAGTATCAACAGAAACAGTAGAACAAAACAGGGATTTCTATACATTTCCAGGGTGCCATGATGAAAAAACATCCAAACATTTTGACCAGTAAAGTTCACATTGGTGGCATTGGCCAATTTACTAACACAAAATCAAGGTTTTCAAGCATGACAATGTTGATTGAGTCCATTTGCAGACATACAATAGAGCTGTGATATGCCATGAAACACTTGTGACATGTACAGTGTAGAGAGTGTTAAAGGGGACCTATTGTGCATTTCTGTATTTTGTATCTTGTATATAGAGTCACAATGAAGGACGTTCATATTAAACTTGGCCAACATTTAAAATAATAAGGTAAACGTATGTAAAATAATCCCTGTGAGCAAGAACCTTGGGTTTCTGAACAGTCTGTTTCCAAAAGTTTTTTCTTCTCTAGCTACAGTATGACATAATAGCGTGCCGGATTTCTTTATATGGTCATCTGCTCCTGGCACGCTGGTGCAAGTGTTAACATTGCATAACCTACACTGCAACCAATCAGCAACTTCAAAGGCTGAGGAATGAAGCCAATGCAAAAGTACTAAAAACTGCAGTTCCGCTAATGGCCACTTGAGGCTGGCTCCAAAACAAAAAAAAACCCCACATAGACACAGAAGCTTTTCCTACTGATTGTTCACAATATTTTCAATATTTCTCTCCATTACAATCTTTCCACAGCTGCAAGTACATTGCTAATGTACGTGTAGCAACATAACTAACATTCATTCATTTTCATTCATTTATTTTCCATAACTGCTTATCTTGTTAGGGGTCGCGGGAACGCTGGAGCCTATCCCAGCTGACATGGGGCGAGTGGCGGTTTTGGTGCCCTGGGCAAACTCGAATAATTATTATGAGGCATTAACTGCCATAGGTAATTCTTTTGGTCGGTTAGAAGCAGAGGAAATAAGTTGTGCAACACATGATTGGACATGGTCATCTTTGAAATTGATATGAATAACTTCTTTGCAAACAGTTGTTCATTTAAGCAGCCAGCAGTTACAGAGCAACATCATAATCTATTTGGAAACATCTTTTTGGCCACTTGGCCAATGTAAGTCAAATATTCACTCTTTTTTAGCTCTGTTTTTGGTCTTTATGAACTCTGTAGGGAAATATCCTCTGTCTCGTTATCTGTTAATTGCTCCACTATGTTTATCATCTAGTCGCCAACTGTGTTTGTCTGTCATTTGGTGCTGAGCAGGTGGTGTGCAGTGGGTCAAAAACTGTGCTATGACAGTGATAAGAGTGAAACAAAATGGTAAACAGGTAGACAGCTGAACAATAGGCTGAAACTCTCTATTAAGCTGAGGGAAGTAGCAGTCAAGTGATGATGTTCTGTAGGTTAATCATTATTAGCAACCCCTTTCACATTGTTACTATCATAAGAATATCAATTATAGCTGCTTTAAGTTATAAGATGCACATTTTCTATGATTTCTAAGCAGATTCATAAAATTTTATCTGTAGTGGGCATCACATGTACTATCTGGGTGGTGCTGCCGGTGTAAACCACACATAAACTAGTATTGTGTGTGTCATGGTTGTGTGTTCAGACTTGATTGAGAAATGACTCTGAGGTTAAGGGATGCAAAATAGTACCAAGCAACTTTTTTTGTCCATAGTTAAGGCGTTTATTGCCCGTACCACAAATGTAAACATATTATTCATTCATTCATGCATTCTTTTTCCGTAACCACTTAATCTGTTAGGAGTCACAGGAGAGCCGGGGTCTGTCCCAGCTGACATTCGACAAGAGGCAGGGCACACACTGGACAGGTCGCCAGACTATTACAGGTCTAACTCATAGAGACAGACAACCATTCACACTCACATTCACACCTATGGTCACTTTAGAGTCACCAGCTGACCTGCATGTCTTTGGACTGTGGGAGGAAGCTGGAGTACTGACACAGAGAGAACATGCAAACTCCACACAGAAGGGCTCCCCCACCCTGGGTTCAAACACCCTCTTTTGTGAGGCGACAATGCTAAACCGTGCACCATTGTGCCACCTACATAATAACATTCTAATTGACAAAATTAGCAACCAAGGTTATTGTGTTTTTTACATACTAACATCAGGGAAACAATAAACTTGGTTGCCAGTGATGTAAATTTCTCCCTGATTTCAGATTCCTGCTGAAACATGTCCAGTTGTGTTTAGAAGCTTTTATTAGTGATTCTTTATGTGTGGCTACTCTCTGTTACAGTCATTCACCAGCTGCAGTGACAGTGTAACACCAAGATATGGAAGACCTGGAAAAGCTGACCATTCAGGAAAAACTGGGCTTATTCAGGAGAGAGGCTTGAGGAGACAGGCGTTTAAACAGAGCCTCTCAGACTGAATACAGGTGTTCCAGCAAAGACAGTATGAGGAAAATCAAAGCCAAAGTAATCAGGAAATACTGTTAAAAATTACAGAAAAAAGCCTAAACATATTGCATTTTGATTTTTAGGGATTAACATTCAGTGGGATAAGAGGGATTATGTATCTCCCTGTTACAACACATGAAATCCTTTTTGCTAAAACTTGTAAATCAGTTTTGTAGTACACCCTAGTGGATACAGAAACGTTATTGTCACTGAGCAGAGTAAAAGCAGTTGTCTTTACATCTTCACCCTACAGCGTCAAGCTAAAACAGACCAGGTTCACTGAAAAACAACTTCCCATCCCAGTCAGGTATCAGTCCCCAGATTGTTACAGTAATGACAAAAAAAAAAAAACACCCAATGAGGGTGAGGATGATGATCAAAACGAAATGCCCCATAAAGGACCTCATCATCACACCACCTCAGCTGTGTAAACAATAACACACACACTGGCAGAATGATGCTCCATATTTCCACTGTCTCCCTCTCCCTCCTGAGATCACACACCAATTTTCAGGCCATCACAGCGGTGATAAAAAGATGCCGGGCTCAGGAGGGGAGTCTCCCTAATGCGCTCTCCCCACAGCAGGGTGCACGGTCTTCCTCTTCTACCTGCTTCCCCTTCCTCTCCACTCCTCTTCCCCCTCAGGCCCCAGCTAGATACATCCACACTAATTGGATTAGCCGTGACAGTAATGCACTACTGGGTCTCGGTGGCACAAATACACACTAATAAATTGCGCTGGGAGAGAATTAGCGCATTCACTATCATTTACGAGATTAAAAGAGATTATGAGTGGCAGAATTAAGTAAGTGTGTGAGCCCCTTGACGAGAGGAGGAGAAGGTTTGTGACCTTGGAGCTGTGGACCGGCACCATGCCTGGACAGTCAGACACAGTAATTAGCCTGCAGACTAAGTAGCACACCAGCAGACAGGCTAATAATAGTGTCATTGCTATTAATAATGAGAGTGATAACAGCGCTCGTAATTATGACAGTCATAATCATAATGATGTAAATCATGTTCCGAGTTAACACTTTAATCGTTGTGTGTGTGTGTGTGTGTGTGTGTGTGCTGGTAGGAATAACATGAAGGTGATAGATTAATTTGAGGGTGTGTTTATGATTTAATGTCATTAGAGCTCTGTGTGTTTCCATTGGATTATCATTTATGTGACAGTGCTTTGTTGTTGGAGTTATGTGTCATGGCATTGTCGGGTTATCTATCTTTTGCTCACTGTTGCTCATGTTTATATAAAAATAGGCTCCTTTCCCTGTTGCTCTTTTTCTTTCACACACACAGAGAGATGGAAAAAGAGCACACACGTGAAAACCACATGACACTTTTCTGCAGCCCCTCATCAACCTGCTCGTTCTGTTAATCAGGCATCAGCGACCCTCTCTCCCCGGTCCTTCCTGCTGATCCTAGAGAACATGCTGTTCCTGACTCCACCACATTATTTTGCTCACATCCACCTAATTTTTACTGGTGCCAGCCGACCTTTTCCCACTGCCTTCCTCCTTGCTTCCCCTTGACCTTTTGCTGGTCGCCGTGTCTGCTTTGTCCTTTTGTTTCGCCCCGAGGTAATATCTCACATTCGGGCTGGGTGATTTATTTACTGCCTTTCTTAGCGCTGGGCGCGCACACACACACACAAATACCCATCACAAGTGCATTTTCCTTCTGTCTGTCCATCTTTCTTTCGCTGTCTTTGTCTCAAAGACACAAAAATATTCCCTCCCAGGAGTGTGAACAGAACAAACTTCTGTGCGGCCAGTCATAAAAATGTTCTTTGAAATAAACTCAGAGAAGAGCATGGGGTCGTTACTGCAGACAGCAGAATGATTTTGTTATATTAAAGTTCCTCACATTCATATTTCTCGGCTGAATCAGCCATCAAGGAAGCCTCTTCTGTGGAGTGCCATAATCCTGCAGGACAAATGTAAGGTGATGGGAATTTTTTACAATTGTTAGGATTTTATGTGGAACGACCTCCTAAATAAGCGACTCTTCCAATTTCACCTTCTTCAACTCCATTTCCCCTTTTAATCTGGTGACTCTCGCCTCTGTTTTGACTGACTGTCAGTCAGCCTAAGTAGCGTATGATTGAGGTTTATTGCAGCAGATTTGAGAACCTCTGTTCGTATTTGCCGGAGGCTCTTTCTCTGCTACTGTGTGTTGAGCTGAATTCATTACCAGGCACAGGCTTGGTAAATTTCTGCTGTAGGTGGCAGCATCTCTCACACAGGAGCCCCTGCTCTGCCAGAGTTGAAGTTTGCCTCGGGGGCACAGTTCAATTCAAGACTTTTGCTTTGATTTTTGAGAGCAGATTTGCTCTGCCGTTGACCCGGACCTACTGTGCACACTATCATAGATATCCCACATTAAACATCAATCCAACCAGCATCAAGGGAATACACATACAGTATACCACAGAAAAGGCACAGTTCAAAACTTAAATGTGTCAAATAACTGCTTGCCAAATCCAATCATTAAATCTCCCCTTGATATCTGAGAAAATAAAGTCCACATGCATTACCTATAGGAGTAAGGCAAGTACACATGGAAAACGGCAGCACAGGCAGAAAAATGAAGCCAATGCAAAAGTGCCAAAAACTGCAGTTTTTTGAATGGCCACTTGAGGCCGCCTCCAGAGGCCAGTCAATCCCTATAAGCCCCTTTTCCACCAACATTTCCAGGAACTTTTATAACCAGGAATTTATTTATCTGGTTAAAACAATTCCTGGTAATATGTGTGGTTTGTGTTTCCACTGCACCTCACAGTTCGGGGAAATTTATTCTATATTTATATATATGATGTAGATGATTCGGCGTGTGCCCTGTATTTGGCTCTACTATCAGCTGAACTAGCGTGCTGTCCTTGTGTAAGACATAATGTTAGTGTCGGTGGATGAGAGACTGTGGACGGAGCATATTGAATATCACTGTCTACATGTTTACATGTTCATAGTAAAGTATTGGCTTCTTACTCACTAAGGGTTAATGTCACTTACAGTAATGAGTGTTGCTGCCGTCAACTGTAGTCATTTTCGAGTCATCTTAAATTCTTTACACCGCAGCTGCTCAGCTGTTCACTGGTTACCGTGTCACGTCAATGTATGTGTGTGTGTATGGAGGAGTTCAGCGTCGGCACAAAAGAACCAATACCATTAGCGCTTATCAGTACTACAGTCTTTGATAATTTAGCCTCAAAGCTAATTCAGTAGCGGGTTTCAGTACCCATCTTAATCAAAACAGTAACAAAGTGGAGCCTGTAGAAGTGAAATAAAGTTTGCAGCGTCTGCCCGTACCAGGAAGTGTGGAACGCTGCAAGTGTGTTCCACCGATCAGTGTTTTTCAGCACACAGCCCCGCCCCTCAAGAATTCTGGGTAATCTGAAAAGTCCTACTCCCCTGCTCGGTACTTTTTCCAGGGTAAATTTGGGGTTGAGGGAAAGTTTTTACCTGGGTAATTTCGGTGGAAACGTGCCAAGGTTTTTCAAAATCCTGGGTAAATGAGAAAAGTTCCTGCAGTGGAAAAGCCCCAAAAATTCAAAAAGGATCTTGACATTTAAAAAAAAATCAAAATAAGTTTTTACACTTGGGGGAGGTGTGAAAGTTGGTGTATCGATTAAAGGTAACTGCGGCTCAGTGCAATAGAAACAAATTCAATGAATAAATAATAAATAATAATACTGTCATTACATAGCTCATTGTAAGTTCTCTCTGTCATCTGTGGATGCCTTTTAACACATGTATATGCACACAGGGCTGTCAGCAGAACTCTTTCCGGAGCACACAGCTGTAAAATTAGTTGTTCAAAACTCTATATCTCCATCGTCCAGTGTGTCCTCTGTTATTGCATCCATGGTTTCCTTCGTTTGAGTTATGTCATCTCATTGCATCCTCTTCTGCAGTTGTACCTGACTGGAGAGTTAGCGCCACCCTCCACTTATCCCATGAGCAAACTCCTAATATTCACATAACAGTAATGAATGGAACAGCACTACTACTAGCACTATTACTTATTACTTACTTAAAATATGCGCTACACTTGGATGGAAACCCACCTTATGAATCAAAATCCACCCATCGCTCATCCCCAGCTCCACCCTCCTGGCCAATTAGAGTCACTTCAAGTCACTTCTGGCTCCTTTAAGCCAAGGTGGCGACGGTCGAAATGCCAGGCCTGATGCTTAAAAAAGGGAGTTCACAAACAAATAGGTGACGTCACAGTGGCAACATCCATTATTTTATACAGTCTGTGATTTAAATTTGTCTTCAGTTGCTCAAGTAAATATAATTAAAATGCATGTTTTAAAGATTTGTTTGAAGATTATCTACTGCCTTGTAACCACTGGTTAACTAGGACACTTGTTTAAGGGGTGGTTTAAACCAATGCTTCCAAACTTTTTGGAGCTTGTTACCCCTTTGCAGTGAAGTAGTATCCACTTGTGGCCCATCGTCACAGGTTTTAGCCTATGTGCGAGGAAGAGCTATGCACAGCTTGACCCAAGTGTGATTTCCCTATCTGGTGCTGTTTGATGGGAAGGATTTTTAGAGACCTAAAAAGGTGGAAGTATCATGTATTTCTCAAGGACAAAGAAAAATGTGTTGACCCCTAAAACCCCAGGTTGGGAAACACTGGTTTAACCCTCAGGACAATTACCATATGTTGACCCTCATAAATCAGACAGAAAGACAGAACATTATAAAAGATTCTTTCAGTTCCATCAGCAGAGATGTTTTTATTGGTATTATTTTTGGCTCTTACTCTAAAGCGTGACAACAGAAACAAAATGCTAATTTGGTTCTAGAGTCCAAAATCTGAAGAATATATGATTCGCTTACTCACAAAGGAGAAAAAAGCTACTGATAAATTTGCTCAAGCATTCAGATAATCGTCTCCGTCAGGCTGTGTGACCAAGCAGAATGTCTGCATTATCCGTACTACAATACCCATAAGCCCTAGGGTTTACACTGTCAGCCAACCAATTAACTCCAAATGCTCCCGTCAGCCAATTATGCTGAAATAATGATACTTTGGAATCCCCCAACCACCAGCACACACACACACACACACACACACACAGATGCCACCTTACTTCATCAGCATGCCAGCTACTCTGTATTTGTGTGTGTGTGTGTGTGTGTGTGTGTGTGTGTGTGTGTGTGTGTGTGTGTGTGTGTGTGTGTGTGATGATGATGAAATAGCCATCTGCCACAGGCAGGCGTGTGTGAATCCCAAATGAAGATGAGTTGCTGGCTTCAAACAGCAGCAGCCTGTAAATTGTAAATGAACAGGGAGCATTTCTGCCTCTGGGCAACCCAACCTATATCTACCTACACGGCGCCGGCGCTTCACACTCCCTCAGATAAAGAAACACCGGTCAATTACTCCCTTTTTCTTCAATTTAATCCCTTCTCGCCCCTTTTCTCCTTCCTTCCCGTTTGATTTTTTCCCCCTCTCTCTTTGAAGACGATACCATCGGAAGTGGGTCAACAGAGAGCAATGTCAGCTGTTTGCTGATATTTGTAGAGTGAGAGTATGTGTGTGTGTGTGTGTGTGTGTGCGTATAGTGTGTGTGTGTGTGTTAGAGAACGAGAGGGGGACAGAGAGAGAGAGAGAGATTTACATTGTGTTTGATGTGTGTAAGCCCGGCGCTGTGTTCATTAAGGTGCTCTCAGGGTCTTGCGTTCTCATGATCAAATGATATGATGATAACAGTCCAGCCCTAATAGTTGATGGCAATTTAAGCTCTTACTGACAATTTGTGTCTATTAGAGGCACTCCATAAAACTGAAGATATACAACTGAAATCAAATTGAACATTTTTTTCCTATTACAAATGAAACCTTTGATTTCAATGAAATTGTTCCCTTAAAGACACTTCAACAGACTTCTTTTTTCATCTACCGGGGGAAAATGATACAGTTGAAGCACTGAGCTGAAGTTCCACCTTTTACTACAAAAGAAATTTTAGCATTAAAATTAGTCTTACAATAAAATATGACTATGATTGCTGCTAATTGGGATCCTTTTATGAGACCCTAAAGTTACCTGCGCAATCACTCATGATTAATTTTACCGAACAATGAGCACAAGGTAGCATTCTTCTTTTTAAAAATGAGTTCGGGGAGTTGGGTTTTGGAGAGAATCTTTCACCCCTCAAAAACCCTTGCCACTAGCAGCAGCGATGGATTTCAATAGACCCTTTCACAGCGTACGTTTGACTTGTCATCGTGGGAAAAACACAGGTGAAACAAATTCTGTTAATAATGGCTCAGTCTCATCAAGTGTCCCGGTACATGACAATGAGCTAGGATCCACAATCGGTCTTTGACAGATGACATAGAGCTCTCTATATCCAAAGTGCATTGTAAGTTTTTTGCCATTTTTGAGGTATTCTGCATTTTCTTTCAGTTTGTTTTAGGATGCTTAAGTAATTATATTGTATGAAAAAAGGGGTAAGATTTGATGGTTCTACTTCCTCCTACTTTTTGAGCGTATTGATTTCTTTATCAAAATGGTAATTTTGTCAGTGACTAACTAAATTGATATGTAAAACGTATTAGCAAAAGAAAAAAAATATGGCAAAGTCTCTGTTAATTACAGAGCCTCTTTAGTCCTGAAAGGTAATATTTTTATGTTGGGTGCTAAGATAAAAACCTGTCGGTAATTTAAGGGCTCAATTTTATGCCCTGATGAGTTCAGATGAAACAAAATATTTAACTTTGTTCAACCAGACAACCTAAGTTAGATCACAAAGGACATTCCTTTTTAACCAGTTAACCATTAGCTTGCCTTACTCCATCCACCCATAGCTTACGGTAAACATCTACTCCTTCTATAAAATTATTTATGATTTCCTATGACTCATAAACAGACACTAACTTATTTGGCAAACATTTCACATAATTCGGTATTCATTTTAGCAACATGTAAAGGGAATAAATGTTAATGTTTCCCAGTTAATGCTCGTCAGCCTAAATGACAGTTTACATTTCTGTAACTGCTAATTTATTATATCCTGGTTCCGCTGAGTGAAACATGACGGCAAATTTAGCAGAAGACCTCAGTAATGTCAGCAATGTAAAGTAGTAGTAATGGAAATAATTTTAGGCATTTCATTTTATATGAAAGAAGTGCGGGAAGTCAGCCAAGCTAAGCTCATAGCTCGGCTGATCAGTCAAGTTGGACTTCTTGTCTTATCTGAGTATACATGCAGAAGAGAAAATCGAATATCTGACCAAGTACGTCTGACTCTGCCTCAGTAGGCGGTGCCGTGTCCTTTTTTAATATAATGTGTATTGAACTAGTTCCGGTTCTTGTTCAGAAAGTTTTTTTTAGATACATCTGCGTTTCGCATTTTCCTACCATCCATAAACTTCAAAATGTTTAGATCCTTTAGCTGTCGGAGCATGAGAGTAGTTTCGTCGTCCGTCCAGAAGTGCGTCCTCTGCTGCTTGGTTGCCATGGTGTTTGTTTGTTTGTTTGTTTTTCCGGGAGTTACTGCACTGCTGCTGCGTCATCTCCTTCTTCTTCCGGGTGAAAGCCTGCGAAAGAAAAAGTAGTGCATGTGCAATAGTCTGATTTTCAATCAAACTATCTAGGTGTGTTAGTTGAGCTATGGATAGTCCAACTTCAGTCGGACTAAGCCAATAATTTGATTTTCTCAAGCCACATGTAAACGTACTGAGTGACACATTCTCAGTCTTGGATGAAATGTAGAAGATTCTCCACCCAGCCATTGGTGAAATGTCTTTTTATCTTTCAGGGGAATTAGAATTTCTGAACTGTTCACAGGTATATGCACTTAAACTATAAACAAGACAGTTGGTAATATCCATAGACTGTATATAAATACCCAAGTGCAAGGTTTTTGGAAGCAGTGCGGGGTCAGCACTCCAAACTTTTTGCTGTCAGGTCAATGGCTCAGTGTTGGTAATGGATAACAGTTCCGTAAAACGGTCCCTGGCATCTCTGCTGAGTTGCTCCACTTTGACAATTTAATGGGTTGAATAACTGACTTATTTGTGTTGTTGTACTGTGCTCTAGCTTTACCTTTGAAATGGCACCTTAGTGACGTCACAGATAATGCACACAAGTGACTGTCAAAGTCCGATACCAGGACTCTGAAACTCACTCACCTAAATGGCTTTTTAATGTCATAATTCACGCGTGTGCTTCTCCTGCTATGACAAGCCAAAATATCTGCTGTGAAATGGCTCTATTAGGAAAGCGAGTAACATACTAAAAATCCATATGGATGGAAAAACATTTCTGCAAGGTGTGTTTGGGAGAGACAGATCACTAATGCATCAAAGTCAAGCGAATGCATTAGAGACCACAAATGTTTATGTGAGGCTGTACAGCGACAGTGTGACAGCAAAGGTGGGATGTCTCCCTTCAGAGCTTATCAGTGTCAATCACAGTCAGGCTGCTGCGTAGGTCCCATTATGCAGTTACTGTCATGTCTATGTGTGCATGTCTACGCTCATGTGTGCATATATACATATATATATATATATATATACATGATAATGTATGTGTGATTACATTGCTATAGGAGCGCTTGTGTACAGTGTATTTGTTCATCTTCATGTCAGCCTGCATATGCATCCTGTTTGTGTGTCTTTGCGTTGTGTATGTGTGTGTGTGTACCTCTGCACATGCATCGGCATAGACAAGCCCCACATGAGACCTCTCAGACACAAAGGGGGTAATATATGTATAGAAGGGCCTCTGTGTCCCAGTCTTATGGAAATACAGTCTAGCTCACTGTCTCCATGCTCCCTGGTAATGCCTGCTGCTAAACCCCAAATGGACCATTATGTGTCTGCAGAGTGGGAGGGTCAAGAGACCCCTGATGGAAATTGGAATGGGGGTAGGGACACATTAATTCAACTTAGGTCTTGTGATACACACTCAAATGGGATATGCTCATTCGGTGAAGCGTGCACAAACACATCCGCACACACCTAGGAGATGCATACATGCAGCTAGAAAGGCTTAATATGCAGACATACAAATAGGGTGGACACATATATGCACCAGCAGGATATGCATGCATTATTAACTGCACTAGATTCAACACACAGGGAGGTACACACACACACACACATACATATACACACTTTATCTTGGACTCCAAAGCTCCATGATGGACCTAACTGGGTCCCATAATCTACACTGGCCACATGCTTAGGAGATCAATGCTGTGATTACACCAGAATGGCTCTAGCTCGGTCTCGCGTCCGACCCCCCCCCCCCCCCTCCTCGCTCTCGCTCTGCTCTCCTCTCCTGTGCGACCTTATCTCCCAGGCTTAATCAAATTGCCAGTTAGAGGTAGAGGCTGGTGCTGAAGGTTGTGGATGGGAGATAGCCTAGGAGAGAAAGCCTCCGAGAGAGAGAATGTGAGAGAGAGAAAGAGAGGAATAATGAACATGGCTGCGCTCTGCCTCAGAAAAGGGAAAGGTGTTATAATAGATGTGGACAGACGTTCTCTGTCAGCAGCCAGCGCTCAATTCAGCCTCTCATCTCCTGCATTAACACCCTCGTGCGATTCCCCCCCCCCCCCTACCTCCACCTCCACCTCCACCCCACCGCTTCGACAGTTCTCTGTAACCTCTTGCTATATTTGGCCGTCAACCTCTCTCTCCCCCCCGTCTCCCTCCATCCTTGTCTCTGTCTCTCCCCGTCTCTTCTCTGCTGGAGTCTGACACCCCATCTCTTTTTATTTGGTTTCCTTCACTCCCTCTTCCTTCTTTTTCCTCTCCTCCTCCTCTTCCTCTCCTCTCGCTCTTCCTCTCTGCTGCAGTCTCTCACTCAGATCTACATATCTTCAGCAGTAATTGACATTTTCCATTTGCCAGCCTCTTTTCCTATCGGCTGCCAGCCAGCGTCACCAAGGCAACTGCGATAGGCCCCTGTGCTTGGCGAGAGAGAGAGACATGGGGAGGAGGGAGGGAGAGAGGGAGGAAGGAGGGAGGAAGGAGGGAGGGGGGTTGTCGGTCTGCACTGCCTTCTCCTCTCCCCTGACACACGCACACACACACACACTCACACACCACTCCTTTGACCTGACAGGACCCTCGGCAGCCCACTTAGGGAATAGTTAATAAGCAAAAAAATAATCATGAAGGTGGCGTTCAATAAGGGCATTTAAGCTAATTTAAGGAATTAATGAGCATTTTATGATCCCAGAGGGCAGAAAGGGTTGGCAAGAATGGTCATGTGCTCTATGTACACACATATAATCCTTCAATATGTTGTGTCCGTATGGATTATGATACAGAGAGCTATTAAATGTAATAGGCATCTCATGTCTTTGTTGGAAACATAAGAGCAGTGTAGCCGGTTGATGTTCAGACGGACAGATGGTATATTTATCTTTGATCTGTCTGTGCCTCTGTTTTCCCCTTCTCCTCTCCGTCTCTCCATCTTTTTCTCTCTCAGCTCTCCTGTGTCACTCTCTCTCTCTTTTTCTCCCAAATATGTAAAGCGACTGATGTCCTCATTTGAGTTAATTTGTGACTTTAATTACCCAAGTGAAAGGCAACTTTGTCAGCCAAATAACCAGGCAGTGCTTCAGTCTGCTTCCCTGCAGCCACGTGCCAACTTCAGTCATGTTACACTAAAGAACATGATACATGCGTATCATTTTAAACACATCAAGATGAACAACTCTCACTTGCATTGATTTTTGCTGTGGTTATTTAATTCATGAGATACCACTGTTGTGTCTGCGTCTATTTAGATGCCAAATCTTTGCATGCCACTGGCAGCGTAAATGCCCAGTATTATCGTTTGCCGGGGTGAAAGTTGGCAAGCGAGCTAAAAAAAAAAAGAGAAAGTCAAACTATAATGTGGGTGACAAAGGAACAAAAGTAGAGTCAGAGGTTTGCCTTAATTGATGACAAAATTTTTCGTTTACAGCGCAACCAAAATTCCTGCCCTTCCTGTCTCTCTTCCTAATGATCTGCCAGCCATTAAAGCCAACCAGTTTTCAAGTCGCACAGACTGTGATGGCAGACAACCCAGAAGAAAGATAAAGATCAATGTGAGCAGTGTGTGATAAAACGTGCTATTGTACATTTGTGATTTTGTGAGTGTGTGTGTGTGCAACACAATGTGCTGTCACCTCGCAGTGTGTCCTGGGGCCAAGTAATGAGAGAGAGCATAGTAGAGAGATCTGCTGTCACTGTTCTCTGTCGTTCAATAGTTTCTCTCTTCTTTTACTCATTATTTTGTTTTCTCACTCTGGTTATTTTTGATTTGTGTCACTGCTTTTAAAATGTGGGTTTTTTTAAATAGTTTAATAATCTTGACTTTTTTTTATTGTGCACCACTTTAAGTTTGCTCCAGATTAATTTTAGGGTGACAAATAGATGTTCACATGATAAAGAAGGGAGCTCTCAGTCGTGGACTTTATTATGAAAGCTTTGTTTTTCTTTCTGGTTTGATTCTGAATAGTGTGGCAGACAACACAAGTCTCTTTCTATGGTCCTGCTGGTTTTACAAATCCTCACCATTTAAAAAAAAATCATGTCAACAAGTATTACCCAGACTTGTGTGCTGTTTGAGGTTTCCTGTCAACAGTTATATCTTTTTTAAAGGCAACCTATGGAAAAATGCTTTTAGATTATAAAAGGTTATTTGTTGTTGTAATAGTACAGTTAACTACTAAGACGAATTTGCAGCAAGGCTCACTTTCCATGCAGTAACCTGTTCACAAATGAAAAGTCCCTGTTACAGTGCCAAACCGCTTGTTTTTAGCGATTAATTTAAAACTTGACTTTAAACTCTGCAGTGGTGTGTGCCGCTTCCAGTAGAGCATACCTTCCAGTCTGAGTCAGGCAGCAGCCCTTCCTGGTTAGTTGCTTTCCACCACCAACTCATGACTCCTGTTACCAAGCCAGTGGAAGTACAGAGTCCTCAGTGTAAACAAGCTGTATTAATTACTGCGGTGAAGTGTAGCTTAGCAGTGTGTGTGGTGATGAGTTTTACCTTCCCTGCTTTCCAAATCCACATCCAAAACAACACACTGAGACTGACTTGTAATTTTGTTAAGCAAGTGTTTCAGCCATTCAAGTAACTTCATGGCAACACAAAGTTATCACTCTAACAGCAGAAATATAGAGGGCATGGACGCGGCGTGTTGTGTGGGCGGAGTGGAGCTGGGTGTTTTTACCTGCTACACTGTCTTCGTCTCATGTGATAACTGGAAGTGTACAGACTGCAATAACTGGTACTGAATTAATTAACTGGATCATTTTAACTACAGGATGCACTGATTTGATTTATTTTAATGTGAAATGTAAAACCACACCTGTTGCTCTTCTGCTTTCATTGCCTCTGGTACAATGATGTATTCATTTTTATCATTTTTAAACAGACTGCTTGTTTTTTTACACAGGTCTATGTAGTTTTTACCTGTTGGAGGGCCGCAGAAAAATAGACCAACAGCACAAAAATAGAGTTGAGGAGTGCAGTATCCGTGTTCAGTGTAACAGCTTCACTTGATTATAATGGTCTCAGTCTGCTGCAGGCATGCTGCAGCTAACGTGTTGCACTGTGCCAGTGTCCCATGTATTTCTTATGTGTCATTTGCTAAGTTGTGAGACATTAGTTGTCTATTTATATACGGATTAATTGCACTGCGAACACTTTTTTCTTATTGTTGTTGATATAACCAAGATGTAAGAAGCTTGACAAGAACTTCTGAAGATGAAAGGGTTTATTAGAAGCTGCTACAGGTATGTGTAACATGCCAATGTGTCCTCATGCAATGGTTTGTATGATATCTAACAAAATTAGCACCTCTACTGGTTAAGTTAGGCTTTTGGAAAAGATTCATGGTTTTCATGAGATGGTGCTCAACCATGAATGTAAAAACATTCTGAATTTCATCATGAATGTGAAAATAAGATTGTATCAATTTGGAGCTGGCTGAGCTGGCGGCTAGCAGGGAACAGTGCTAACTCCATAAACAGTGCTAAACAATGATAACAGTGCTGACAGAGCTAACCTGGTGGGAACTGGAGGATGGGCGCTACACTTCCATGCAGCTGCTGTCCCCATATATTTACGTAAGGGATAATGTATAATGAGCCGGTGGATACTGGGAAATTAACTCCCGACAGGTAGTTATGAAGGGAGTTGTTTTCCCAGTATTCACTGGCAAATTATTATTACACAGCTAATTATCAGTTAAATAAATAATGTGAGACAGAATATTGATTAATTATACGATTTTTATTGATTTATAAATTAAATCGTGAGGAGAGAAAAAAAAACTGCCGGCAACGGCTGAATCTCCTTGTCAGGGCAGCGTCCCTAGCAACGCTGGGCTACATAGCAACGGTCATTACACAATAATATCAGACCTCTGAATGCCACGACTGACCAATCAGAATACAGCATTTAATAGAGCCGTGTAATAAATAGCAATAGTGATTTGCTGCTATATTGATACTCTGAATGCCACATCCATCCATCCATCCATCCAACCGCTTATCCTCTTGAGGGTTGCAGGGGGGCTGGAGCCTATCCCAGCTGACACTGGGTGAGAGGCAGGGTACACCCTGGACATGTCGCCAGACTATCACAGGGCTGACACATAGAGACAGACAACCATTCACACTCACATTCACACCTACGGACAATTTAGAGTCACCAGTTAACCTGCATGTCTTTGGACTGTGGGTGGAAGCCGGAGTACCCAGAGAAAACCCACACTGACAAGGGGAGAACAAATATGACCCAAGGTGACACCTTATCAGTGCTATTAATCTGTTTAGTTGTTCATCTTAACATACAGCCTTGGTAAGTAGCACTTACATATCAATGAATAAATAGCATTTGTCAGTGAACTATGGGGTGTTTTAACCGTAATGTATTTACCTTAACTGTCTCAGTACTTGAGATTGACAGTGTGACAAATTATTTATTCATTGTTTTAAGGGTGGGGGTGTTAGGGCTGTGTATGTATTCCTTGCTGCTGTCCCTTTCCCCTCCTTGTAGATCTGCCCAAGTGTGCTGCATTACCTAACGAGGTGCAGCACACCTGGTATGGAGGAGGTGCTGAAGAGCTCCTGTGCCAGCAACAGAGGGGAGAGGCTCTGGTGTGGGGACTGCTGGTCCTGCTGCCTCTCACCATGGGGTTTTTGTTGTCAGGCGTTTGCCTGTTTTAATTCTAATATCTCCCATGTATATGAATGTTTTAAAGGTGTTTATGTGGTCATTGCTGGGTCAGTGTTTGGAGTTTTGTTCGCCCCATAGGGCAGCCTAAGGGTGGGGCGTAACACATCCTGTCCTTGTATACTGTCACTCTGTCATGACTTACTTGAGCACTTGAAAAGAGCAGAGCAATAATGTCATACTGCGCTTTATGGTCATCATATATATATTTGTCTCCAACTGTACATTTACAGTCAGTTATTACTAAATAGAATATGAATCATATGCAGTGACATTTCATGAAATTGCCCTACTGTCTGAACACTATTAGAGTACGGGCCATTATGGAGACTTGACTTGGATTCTAACTCAAAGAAGAAACTTAACTTGGACATGTATTTTTATGACTCACAACCAACGACAGCTGTGACAGGAAGCATTATGTTTTCTGGTTTTTCATCCATCCATCCCATCCTTGTGAACGCAATATCTCACAAATGTCTTGAGAGAGTTTCTTTGATTTTGGCACAAACGTTCACAACACACAAAACTTCACAAAACACATTTTTGGCCATAACTCAAGATTTCATGTGCCAATTATGACAAAATTTCACACAAATGTCTAATAGCACAAAAATTATGATGTGATGGCATTTTATATCCAAAAGGTCAAAGGTCATCTTCACTGTGACAGCATTACATTCTGCAAAAACACTTTTCTGGTCATTATTCAACACCATATCTTAGGAACAGAAGGGGAGACATTTGGTCAGACACTGAATTGGTGATGTCCAGCTTGAAATTGTGCTGATTGTACAGATTTATTGTGTTGCTGGGTTGAGGATGGGTGTGAAGCATCAGTGTTTTAAAATATGTAGCTTCTTTGCAGCAACATCCATCTTTGAAGCATTGTCAGCTGTCATGGCTACATATGAGTCTGGATGGACATGGGTGTAAACTGTAACTGCAACTTGGCTGGGTGGTGGAGGCATACAACCACCAGATGGTAATTCTAGTCTGACTTTTTAACATCTCTCACACACACATACACGCCTAGATTATCCATCTCCATTGTAGTAAGACGATACAGCTGCTTCGTTTCTTCTGCGTTTAGTGTGTTTGGATGGAAAGGTAGGAGCTGATAGCGGTGTGTGGTGGCAGGATTGAAAAAGCAGATAATCAGCAGGACCGGAACCACGCGTCTCGTAAACCACAGCGAGGGCTAAATTGAAGACCGGCGCGATTTCCGTCAGCACAAGGCTTCATACCACAACCAGCAGAGATTTTAGCCACGATTAGGGATGGAATGTATAAGATATGCCTGGTCTTTTCAATATAACCTCACATCATACGTGCATACTCTCTCTCATACACAGCCTTTATCAGACTCATCTCACACATATCCAGTCGTTAGAAATGCATCTATTTGGTTACCATGTAAAGCAATCCCACAAATAGGCCGTTGGCATGGTGAAGGCAGAGCTAAAAATGACTTCCATTCTGTGTAATAAGAAGCTCAGTAAGCAGCTCCAGGAATGTGTCAGATTTTACTTGCATTACTTGCAGGGCCCTGAATAAAGGCTCCTTCCGGGCAAATTGCTTCATTACTCTCTTTGTCTGTATGCCTGTTTTCACACACACATGCACACTTTTTCATCTCTCTACTGTCCCCCCTCTTGAAGGCTTTCTCCCTTAATGAGCAACTAAATTATTTCAATTAAAGTGTCACCTGTCAGTCAGACAGCTCCAGGTGATGCTTTGTACTGTTGAGCCAACATCAGAGATCCCCAAACCCTACTGCCAGCGGAATTCATTTCAATCATCTCTGCTGTGCGTGGTTGAACCCAGGGACTGAGACAATCCCCCAGCCTCCACAGATACGCACACCTCCTGTACTGTCTTACCTCCACCACCACCACCCTCTCTCCCTCCCTGGCTCCATCCACCCCTCCCGCTTGTCTCCTCACTTTAATTAGCTCCGGATTAAATTAAAAGCTATATGTTGGCGTTAATTGATTTATCTTGAGACAGGGTCTATAATTACAGGTTCTCAATGGAGAGATCGACGCTGTGACGCTAGAGGCTTCTCTCACTTCATTGTCTGGCTCCGTGTGTGTGTATGTGTGTGTGTGTGTGTGTGTTTGAGTGTCTATGCATTTACGTGCTGCCGTTGTTTGTGTGTGATCACCACCGTAAGCATAATAAGCATTGTTTGAGCCAGTCAGAGGTTAGCGAGCAGGCACCACTCGATGAGCAAGGGAATAAAAGATGATGCAAATAGATGTCGTCTCACCATAATGAAACACAATTACAGCTTTATTAGACGATGTAATTGCTTTGTTAGAGCATCTCAATTTGTCCTTGTTGTGCGCCGTTTACTCCTGCCATTATACAATGCACACGCTCATCCATACTTGACCTGCTATGTAATATGTGACACCCCCCCCCCCCTTCAGTTATTATTCTGCAAGCATGGTGAGTTGTCTTTATTGTCTTTATAGAGAGAGAAGTGGGCTTTCACTGGTGATGGGTGGTTTGCTGTGAAGTACAATGAGGGAGCCTGAAGGCTTTGGCTGTAACACCGGCAATTGGTATTCTGTGGTGTAACACACACACACACACACACACTGAAAATGTACAGACAGCTCCTGTAACACACAGGCTTCAGCGCGGATGCACGCAATTTAAATGCAGATGCACGCAGACAAGCATGCAGGCCCACAAAACTATACACACACTTCTCTCTCTGCCCAAACTCCTCTTACCCAGCTCGTCTAAACGGAGGAGAAAATGAACCTGCCGCACTTCAGTGTTTCCTTTTTCCTCCCATTCTTCCTCCCAGTCCACTGTATGCATCCTAATCAGGGCCAGCAGAAAGCCAAGTGCTGTATGTCTGTCAGTTGTAACACCGCACGCTGGCCGACTGGCTGGCATCAGGCCTGGAGGTGTGAAATGAGCCCACTGGGGGCTATAGTCTGGGCTTGAGCACTAGTCGAACAGCTCCGGACATCATGAGAGAGGGAGAGGAATGGGGTGGTGGGGGTGGCAAGTGAGTGCAGTGAGGTGGAGGTGAAAGAAAGAAACACACGATATGAAAGATTGTGAGTGAGAGGAGGAGGCAGAACAAAGGAGTGAGGGAGAGCGAAGGCCAACTCATCTGGAGAACGAGGAACAGAGGAAAAGAAGGGAGGAAGATGGATAGAGAGAGGGGATGAGGGATGGAGAGACATGGCTCATCTGCCGCTGCTTTCTGGCTGCCGCGAGATTGCAGGATTTCCTAGATCAGCCAACTGTGGAAGTGAATTTTTCCCCTGCTTGTCTCCTCTCACTCGCTCTCTTCCTCCACCTCTCTGGTGCACTTTCTCCCTCTCCCTCATCTTCTCTGCCCCTCACGTCTCTTCCCTGTCACTGAGCAATGGATTATATTCCTATTTCCTTTCCAATGGTGTTGTGATGTCAGATAATACTGTCTTATCCTCTGTCTGTGGTACCTGTCTGTCTTCTTATGTCTGCAATGCCTCTCCATTGTCACTATATTCCTTGCTTCTAAAGTTAAAGCCCTTTGGTATCCTTTAAAGGCAAGACAGATGCATGAAGGACAGAATTAAATCCAGATATGCTGTACCGTTGTAATATATTTAAAGGCATACGTCACCCCTCCAAATAGCTATTTGTGTATCAATTACTCACCCTGTGTTACGCTTAATTCATGAGGAAGACTTTGCTTTTCTCGGCCTCCATAGTGAACAAAGAGTCCAAAAACTGAGAAAATTCTCGAAGAATAGAAGTCATAGGGGTCCAAGTTTGACATCAGCAAAACTGTATCAAAACATCCGTTTACAAACTCTCACACAACTTGTTCAGTATCATCCAAGTCTCGTTTATCCAGTTATATGGTCAGTACTTCCCAAACAAATCTATTTTTGCTAAAATGTTACTATTGAAAACACGTCCACATAAACAGTCACGCATGGACAAGTTGCAAGCCTGCACTGTTTATGCTTAAGTGTTCTGAATAGCAAGGATTTAATGAAAACACATGTTGGGAAGTACTGTACGAATGGTGTAAGATTATGTAAACAGACGTTTTGATGTAGTTTTGCTGTTGTTTCACACGCTCCCCTCTACTCCAATTCATCAAAAGTTTTCTCTGTTTTTGGATTCTTCGTTCACAATGGAGGCGTGTGAGAAGTTTCCTGAAGCTTCCTGAATTCACAGGGTGGGTAACTGATATACAAATGATCATTTTGGGGGTGTTTTCCTTTAAGGTGGAAAATCAATTGATCTATAACCTTTGCTCTGTGGTCAATGAAATGTAAAGAGATGGGGCCTAAGGATGGTAATAGAGTGATCCAGGAATGAGTTAGCATTTACCACTCCCAGTTTCCTTGTCTTGAAGTCAATGGGTTTTTTGAATGGGTTTTTGGTTAGATACCTGACATAAGGTCTGTGATTAACACAAGCTTAAGAGACTTCTGAATTTTGAAACTTTAAAGTGTCTTAAAAAGTGGCTAATTGAGACTTCAAAAATTCAAGGTAGTGGAAGGAGGGAAACGACCGACCTATTGGCCTCTGAAAACACATTATGCATTTAGGGTGGACACACACACGCACATACACACTCACATAAACATGCTCACCTTCAGCAAACATGAAAACACTCTACACTAATGCAGACATGTGGGCATTTAAGGTAGCATGCATTCAAAAACTTCAAAAATCATGAAAGTGATGTAGATGTTTGTTTGCCGCAGATCTTTTTTTCTGCAATAATCCAAAATCCAATGGAAAAAAATCAATTTTTTGACGAGGGAACAAGGGCAACATTTCTGCATCAGCCTACAGACAAACATCATCCCTGGAACACTGTAATGGTCAGTTGGATAGTCAGTTCAGTGGTTAATGCATCTATCCGCCCATACAACACTTTGGGACAGAAGTACCGTGTATATCTTGACAGTTAATGGCCAGAAGAAAACGAAGGTTGATTATTATAAACAAACTTTGTTTACACACAGTTTTTTGTAAGTTTATTTCTTTGGCAAATACAGCCACAAATGTATTACTTTTTTTACATGTACTTTTTGCTGGTTTGATGTGTAGGAACATGTTGAGTATCTTTAATAGGTTATATAGTATTTCAGGTCTCACAAAATAGATTTATAAAACTGGACGTGCAAGTTGACTGGAAGATACTGGAAATATAACAGGGCTCATTCTCAAATGCTGAGAATTCAACATCTTAATAGCATGTTTCATCAAATGTTATTCGCACATACCATGCATGCAACTCTGACTTGAACTCTAATGAACCCTGGGTAATAAAGTCCCTCCAAAACTTTTTTCTCTGAGAGAGTGCCTCAGAGAGGAATGACAAAAAAACAGGTATGTCTCTGAATACTGAAGTATCATGCAGGTTATGCTGTACCTTTGGAGAAAGTAGTTCTCTGCTTTTCACTCATTTGAATCTTGAAGCAGTAGGTCACAGCTCACTAGGGATGTAAGGTTACTGCTTTCAATCCTAACCCTTACAGGCTACGGCAGTAGTAGCTCTAATATCCAACAGGTTTGGAAACCAGAGTACCCCAAGGACACATATACCACATTTTCACTTATGCCACATGATACAACACAGCTTGACTCGATTTAAAGTGTTAGGTTTTGCATTGGCAAAAGTCATGGATATTACCTAGTCCCTTGCACTTTCGTTGGTACCACCTCCGTTGAGGTTCCAAGCAAGCTGAGTTGATACAAGAGGATTGAGTTAAAACACTGTAGACCACTGACTGGCCAGAGAGAACCATCACTAGAATAATCAACTGTCAGTAGCGACAGCAAATTTTTTAAATTCACTCAACCAGATTATATGTAAATGGCAGTTAGCAAAACCACGCTGTGGTCAATTCACTAAGTGCAGACATCGCTCTGTTTGGCTGCCAATGAACAGATTCAGTGAGGAAACACACTGTGTTTGTGTCACGTTGACATTGATGTCCCAGCAGTTTCACATGGCGTCGCTATGATGCCTTCACCTACATCAGGGCGTTATAGACTGAATCACTGTGACGTCACTCTAATGACAAATATCACTTCAGGGTAGACAACTGGCAATTGATTTCAATTGTGACAATAATCTGCTAACTAGGTTATTACTGTTGTTATTTTCAGCCGTTATTGTAACATTCAAAGATGGAGGCAGTACGCAACTCCACAAGTAAAGGCCCAAATCACATTGGATCCAAGGACCTTCTTGCTGTGAGGTGACACTGCTCCCTCTCACCATCATACCACTCAGTAGCCCAGTAGGGTCGTATATTGGTAATGTCATAAAAAACAATATTGCTTTAAATATCGTGAAAAATGCTTATCTGTACTCATAAAAAATATAATGGGACGTACCCCAAGAGCCTGCTGAGTAAAGCTGTAAGCTAGTGACAAGTGGTTAGCCTCAGTCATTTCATATCTGGCTAGCTGTCAGAAACCAAAGCCAGCTCCCCATCTAGATTACAGTGTGCCAGCCTGCCTCCATCCATCTCTCTCTCTTCCTCTGGACGGATGGACAGCAGATTAGGCCTGCTTCCACTGCGGTATGTTATACCCCATACTGCGCTAAGTGACCTATGATTAATTGCACATTATTAACTTAACTGAGATTGTTCTCCAGATACGTAGGCGTCGATAATGTCTGATTCCTCTTTAATAGGCCACTTCTGACAGTATTCATAATGTGCCATTTGCCCTGATCCCTCCCTAATGTATTCTCGCTTTGTGAAAATTTCACTAATTTAGGGGTGGGGGGAAATGGGCCAAAGGGAATGGCAGATCAGGAGTGGGATGATTCTCCCATCGGTTAGTTAGCCCACAGGCACAGGCTGATGCCTTTGGGGATGGAGTGAAAAAGCAAAGTTTGTTCATGTGTGAAATCCCCATCTTGGGCTTTTTCCTAGGGAAAAGATAGACAGTGTTCAGTTATCCTTTAGGTTTACAGGATACAGTCTCACCAGATATTTGAGGGGTTACACTGTGTATTTATAGATCACTGCAGGTATTCCATTTCCCTATTGTGCACTGTTTATTTTTCTGAATGAGGGCTTTTATGCTGTTAATTACTTGGGGTGATATTCACACGTGCAGTGAAGCAGAACAGGTGGGAACAGCAGCTCTACTTTAAATGGAACAAATCCAGCATATCACTCTTAATTAAAGTAAAATTTAAACTATTTCCCTTTTTTGTATCATGCATACTAATCACAAGTTGATGAGCAGTTGCTGATGTGTGTGCTGTTACTAAAATCTTCTTGTAAGTACTTGACAACTTTTCCACTGTCAGATTTTTCCTCACCTTCTGAGTGATCAGTCTTCCCCTCTCCAACTTCTAATCTCAGCCTGACCGCCTACACACTGTATATCCAAACTGATGTGCTCACTGCTGTCAAACACACTCCAGTTGACCACCTTCTTCTCCACTTTTGTTAATCTGCCTCTCTCCAATCTGCTGCGGTCATAAACCCGTACACAGTGTATCTCCAAATGAGGTGTCCACACAAGACTGCGTTCATCTCATGTCTCATAGAACACCCAAGCCCCCACATACACACACACACACACACACACACACACACACACACACACACACACACACACACACACACACGCGCGCCTGCTTTCCCATCTGTCCACCAGCAGCTCTCTAATCCCCCTTCTCTCTCTGTCAGGTGTGTTTGAGTTTGTGTGCCTTTGCGTATCTGTCTGCGGGATTTTGTGCATACACGTGTATCTGTGTGTGATGTGAAAAGCAGCAGGGTTTATCTTCTGTCTCTGTGTGATGCGGTGCAAACAAAGGCACCGTCCATGCGGCCCCAGCCTGTGCTGCAGCAGGACTGTAAACATGGTGCCACTACAAAAGGAAAACCCTCACTGCCTGCCTGCCTGTGTAAATCCCACTGCTTTCACCAATTAACACTAGGGAAGAAACTCATCGCTTGTGTGCCGTCTGCTGGTGTTTACCAGTACAGAGAGACTGTCAAAGAGAGAGGGACAGAGAGGGAAAACATATTGCTTAGTCGTATAGCAACTGTGGTACAATATGCCGGAGCTGACGTTTATGACTGTTTAGATAGCCATAACCACAGCAGGCAGTGATGGTAATAATGCTGTGTTGACATTAGCCCAGGTGGGAATATGTCAGCATTTGCGTCGCCACCGCCAAATTGCCACTTCTATTGTTGAGTAATTAATGCTTAATTAGGAAGCTTGCTTCAATCAGCGGTGGGGTCGTTAAGAGAGGTGTCGCACGCGCTATAAACAAATGTTACCTTTGTGAATGCAAATCGAGCTGTTATTTTTTTTCCCCATGCCCTCTTTTTGTCCTTGTGCCGCCAAGCATAAGGAGTAAGCGCACCAAGGCATCCATCTTGAGCTGGATGTGGGTGCTAAAGGATTGAACGAGGACAAGGTTTCTCACATACTGCTGCTCAGTTGCTTATTTTGTCTTTTTGTTTGTCTTTTTTTCTTTCCAAGGCAGCTCCGATGTGGTTTATTATGTGCTCTGGGTTGTTATTTGGAGATGGATCCCCCATGCCACTGTGCTGTCACACTCCAACCTATGGATGGAGGCTGGGAGGGGTGAGGAGGTATGGATGGGGTGGTGGGTGGGGGTTACAGTCGTTGGAGAAAGGGGTGTGTGTGTGTGTGTGTATGGGGGGGTAAAGCTTAGCTAGGGGAGGAGAGCCAGAGAGAAGAGGAGAGCATGCAGCGTGCAGCTGGAAGAGGCAGAGATGAGCGGAGGCGTGAAATTGGCACTGCACCGTCCACCACCCACAACCCCCCCTTCAATCTAAACCTAACGCCTGCTTGCCCCCTCCATTCCGTTCCACCGAGGAAGAGACCACGTCTGCACTGACTAAAGCACTTGTGTGTGTGTGTGTGTCTGTACCCCACCAAGCTACGTATGACACTTCTGTTTGCCATGCCCAAGTGATGCATTCTCTTGCTCCCTCCCCTTATATATATCTCTTCGTTAATGCACACACCCGCCCACACACACACACACACACACATACATAAGCACACACACACACACACACACACACACACACACACACACACACACACACACACACACACACACACACACACACACACACACACACACATAAGCACACTTCACCCCACCTTCCCTGCCCCTTCTATGGAGTGGTCATAACTCACCTTAATTGTATTTCGTAGGTGGTGCTCAGACGTAGAGTGCATGGTGAAATGTAGCTAAGACCGTGAGAGAGCAGTAATGGGAGTGAGGGCAAGGTAGTGGAAGGAGGGAAACGACCGACCTATTGGCCCCTGAAAACACACATTATGCATTTAGGGTGGACACACACACGCACATACACACTCACGTAAACATGCTCACCTTCAGCAAATATGAAAACACTCTACACTAAAGCAGACACGTGGGCATTTAAGGTAGCACGCATACAAAAACACCGTATGGAAACGTGCACTCTTGCAAAGTCAAACACACATACATAGAGTAACTGCACAAATTATTAGTTCATGAATGCACATGTGCATGAAGGAGTTATTGCACCCCTTCTCCTTTGTTCACCCTTTTCCTGGACTGTTAGTGTATGCGAGGGGACCTTGAGATGTCCCAGTCTGGACTATGTAGATCTCTATGTGCTCAATAAAAGTGTTAAGAACATTTTGCTCCTCTCATGCATTTCAGACATAGCCACAGTGATATGGAACAAAGACTAAGGAGGTCTTGCTGTTTGTAAAAAAATGCAGACAACCAAGGACAAAAAAATAAATAGCCACAGTGATATCTTCAAACATGTCTGCACATGCACTTCATTGTTAATCAGTGTCACAGTAAATTAGAGGCCTTGGGTGTGAGGTTGGGTGGCATAATAAGCTCATATGGTCAGTGAAAAGGTTCTCCCTGCTGCTGTGTTGACTGGTCTCAGGTAATTAACTGTGCCGTCCTGTCCCCTCTGAGTCCTCCATTGTCACTCCATTAGCAACTAACCTGGACAACCTGCATTCAGGTTGACACACACCAAAGAAAGCCATATGATGTTAATCAACTGCACTGGGAGTCTATTGGAAGAACTACAGTATTATGTGGTATATAACTGAACATGTCCAAGGGAGAAAGATGAAAAGGGATGGCATACAACAGGGAGTTCATGATTCACCTTGGTAAAGGTAGACTGATGCGAACCATTTATCGTATGGTTGTTTCCAGAGTATGTATAAAATTATGGACTTAGCCAACGTGACGTCATCCATTGGTTTGTGGACTCCCACAAACTCTCCAAAAGCCACTTTAGATACCCTGTAGATATAGACATCTGCAGTGCATTATCTTTTAGGTAATTTGGCTTGCTTTACTCATGGTTATAATGACTTGTTTGGCTCATCGGGCTGGCTTGAGGTCCAATGGTTTGTGCAGTTAATCAATATAAATCAACACATATCCAACAAAGACAAATAGGCCTCACCAATAATAAAAAACAAATTAAGTCCAAGGAGGTAAACTCAAGTAAAATGATAAGCAACATTTGAGAACTGTCTTTCATCTGCGTCTTCCAGCTTCAAACTGTGCCTGTCTCTGTTAATTGGTTAGATTAGGAACTATAGTCCTCTCATATAATTTGAAGCCTCCAGTTTGGCATTTTGGCTCTAGCCATTTGGTTTTTTTTTGAGCCAGAAGTGACCATAGTTGGACGGGAGGGTTGAACTAACCCTAATGCTAGCTGCTGGCTTGGTTAGCACAGTGCATATACAGCTATGGTTAACTGATGCTAATGCTAATTTTCACAAGTAGAAAACAAGCTTAAAACCATTAAATCAAAAACCTGAATATCTGATTGCAGAGAGGGTCAATCTAGCACAATCTATGGGGGTCTATGGTCTATGGGACGGTCCACTCTTGGAACCAGCCTCAACTGGTCATTTGATGTAAGGCAGTTTTTGGCACTTCTTCATTGGCTTCATTTTCCAGCCTCCGAGGTTGCTGCTTGTGGTGTCTCACCATTCTTATAAACCTGGTTTGATGTGTCTCAGATCATTATTACTAGAGTTGTACCAATACCGATACCAGTATCGGAAATGCCTCCAATACTGCCTAAAATGCAGTATCGGGTATCGGTGAGTACACCCTATGACCAATCCGATACCTGGTAATGCCTCACGTCATTACGCATATGCACGCTACAGGCAAACAAAAATGGAAACAGAGCGGAGTCTAAAAAGCATTACTGTAGCCTTTAAAATGTCTTTTTTACCAAATTGTTTGGCTGCACTTTAACCTGTGTCTTGATCTGTGTCAACACTGGATAATAATAATTAAAAAAAAGTTTTATGGCATTCATTCTACTATTATGTATTTAATTCTTAATATTTTACATAGAGTTTTAGGAGTTGAGACATATAACAATTCATATCCCATCCATTTTTATTTTACCTGCTGGTATCGGATCAGTACTCGGTATTGGCAGATAGCCTACCTAAGGTTCAGGGATCGGAATCGGTATCAGGAAGGAAAAAGTGGTATCGGTACATCTCTAATTGTTACATTATTAGACATCATCAAATCAAGTCTTTAGCTACATTTCCATCCAACGTTTCTGCAAATTTCAAGCAAATCCTCCTCCTTTTCTTCTCTTTATTGATTCCCTGAGTTACCCTCGTCTTTTTTTTTTTTTAAAGTCAGAGCTTTAAGTGGTTTTTGGCATTGTGTATTCAGTTTTTCTTAAGTGCACATTCAGTGTGCTCATAAAAACAGGTGGGTGGAAACATATCACACTGTCATCCAAAGTCACTAGACTCCAGTATTTCCCCCATTGCTAATTAGGGGGGTTATGAGGGGGGGTTTGGACAAGGTGTTTAGCGTGCTTACATCTGACAAGGTCCAGTAATGAGAAGTCAATTGTCTTTCCACTGCAGCCTTCAGCGGCCAAGAAGATGAGGAACAAACCTCTCCATTGTTATCTCTTCTTTCTCCTCTTTCATCCCTCCCTCAGTGGTCAAAAGAAGGAAGGTAATTCCAACCAGGTCCTACTTCACACCTTCAATTTGTCTTTTGCAGCTCCCACCCCCTCCCTCCTCCTCTCCTCTCCTTTTTCCACTGCCTCCCCCCTCCTTCCCTCTGCATGTCTCTCTCTCTCTCCATCTATCTTTCTGTCTCTCTCCGTCACTCGCCCTCTCTCTCTTCCTCTCTCTCTCTCTCTTTCCCTCTCTCCTAGTGCAAGGTGATGGAGGCGGGTGTGTGTGGGTCTCAGAGAGCACGCCTCAGGGATTATACAGCCCGCTCGCATGAAAGATTCATGATGCTCGGGAGTGTGTGTATGTGTGTGTGTATGTGTGTCCCTCACGCTCAGGCACTGACTGGAAAAAGGGAACAGGGAGAGACAGAGAGAAAGGGAAAGGGGGGGTACAGAGTGTGAGACAAATTGGCGGTGCACAGCAGGGCTAACTCTCCAGGCTGCGATTATACTACTGGCTTTTTTGCACACACTTTCAGACGCCATCTTGATCAGACTGGCCTTACAGAAATGACCAGTTGCCAAAGTTTGGATCACAAATGTCTGAATTTTTCAGTATTTTTTCACATAAACTGTAGCCTTGACATTTTGGAGAAAAATGGTAAAGGTCATTTGGACCCAATCAGTAACTGACCTGTGAAAAATTTGGTTGGTAAGCATAAATCATTTTTCAAAAAAGAGACACCCAATCCAAAGAAGACCCAAGGATAATTGGATCCAATCCAAAATGCTGTGGACCCAATCACACCCTAAGGCCTTGTTACCACCAAGCAGTCCAGTTCAGTTCAGTTCATTACACATAGAACGGTTATTTTTTGTGTTTTCTAAAGTTGTGGATGGCACCAATAGAACCGTTCAATTCCACCATTTTTTCTTCATCCCTTTGTTGAGGTACATAACACACAAATCCAATACTAAGAGGTGAAGCTAAAAACACTGCAGTGGTCAATAGGGAATCGACACTTGCTTTACAAGGACTCGATGCACCAACCGTTGAGCCACTATTTTAATATATCCCATTGATTACAACAGAGACTCTAAACACTCCAGCCTCTTCTTTTTTGTTCTGAAAATAATATGCAACCCCATTCTGTTGACAATCAGCGACACGGCTATTACCATCTGGTAACATCCCCGCATACATTTAAGAGTACTCTCCACAGTGGAAACGCAAAACAGATTTACAGTTTAGGTGCATGTCCTTTTAGCTAACATACAGTTCTAAGGGTACTATACTAAAAGTGTTTGGTGAGAGAGTAGAGAGAGAATGCTAACACTGCCAGCAGTATGATGCACTATCAATTATCAAGCAGATGTGGTCAAAAAAGCTGGAATATAATAACAATGTCTTAAAAATTAATGTTATTAAACTAGTTAAACTAGTGTGTTAGTGCTATAGATACTGTCTGCAGAATACAATCATTTTCTAACCTGTAAAAGTGTCATTCAGTGGCATAGATCTTTCACACGGTCAATGATTTCCTAAGATATTTTCTCCCATGGTGATTATGACATGGTCAGAGCTGATAATGAGTGAGCTCACAAGCATTTAGATCCACTCAGGTATTAGAAATAATGGCACATAAAGCATTTTCGGACCAAACAGTTCTGTGGACTCCCTAGGAAGAACTGCCCACGGGGGAGCTCCCCTGAGTACGACAGTACTACAGTACATACCTTCAAGGGAATTCTGTCAGTATGCATTCGCACCGCCAATAGGAATGCTGTTATACTACTGTCACTTTGGCTTTGAATGTTTTTTTAAAAACAGCCATTGGCGATGCTGCATTGGCTGTGGTTGATCAGTCACCATACACTTACATCACTTATGGTTCCTCTTGTGCTACAACAGTACCTACTCTATAATAGGAGCTAAAAAAGTGCCTCCATACGATATTTGAAGTACTAGAATCGTTCCTAGTTCTCAGGGTCCAGGCACATCAAAAAGGGGGGATTCTTAGAACTATAAAAAGGTTCCTCAAGTCCGACAATGCCAATAGACACAAGACACATGGCAGTTAAACAAGACCCTACCCAGCCCATATATACTGAGATAATTTGGACCCTGCCCAACTGGGATCTCTTGTCAAAGCTGCCATTTAGTGCAAGTATACAAATAAACCGATCTGTGCAAATCCAAACTTGAGTTACTTTTCATAGAACTAAAAGGGCGTTCAGACTGAAAATAGCACTGGGATAAAAATCACAAGAGGCTGTGTTGGTGTGGGTGTATCGCTCCAGGTACTGGCAAGATGAGATACAGTTCAGAAGTTCACTTCAGTTTGAGTGATATACTTCCATGAGTTTTAACACTTGTCATACACACTAACAGAAACACAGCGGTTTATAATACTACAAAACAACAACCAGGAAACACCTGCCAGAGCCCTGCGCATCAGCACCCCCACTGTGTCAACTCCCTGACACAAATGAGGAGACTGTGTTTTTCAATACAGTAACGTTGGTCTGGACACAGCTTAACAAGTAGAGGTAAACACACAAATACACACGCCTTGTGTCTCTCTCGGTAAATAGATTTTTATGCTGTCAATTACTGTTCACAAACTTGTTCCTATACTGTGTGAAGTGAGGCCAGCCACAGACAGACGCAAGCGTTTAACTATTTGTAATGTGCAGGAGATAACTAAGTTCAATGTCAACGCGAAGCACAGTCAGTATGATGATATAGCAAAAATAAACATTTCTTAATAGTTTTGAAAATGGTTTGTAGTTAGAGAAAGTTGTAGATCCCCAATACACAACTCTAATAATGGATAGATTTAAGGAGTTTGGCACACGCCAAACTCTTCCAGTGTCCTTATGTCCCCTCTCACACTCTCTGTATGTAACTCGCTTCTTGCCAGGTCCATGCCAGGAAAGACCGTCTGGCACAAGAATTTGCTACAAGCTTCTCAGCCAGAGGAAGTGTGCCATTGCCAAGTATCTATTGGTGTAGGACAACTCTATTCATGTGCCTTCACCTTGGCAGCCTGTCTGCGAAACAGAGGGAGGGGGGGAAGAGCGGTGGCGGTTGTGGTTGTGTGTAATGCGTATGTGTTTATCTAAACCTCACCGCGTGCTCTAATAGCCCCTCGCAGGCCTGTTCCCCCTTTCTCTCTCCAGCATCTTCAAACACATTACATTATTGCCGCTTTTGATTGCATTTCAGATTAGAGAGCGCTGGTGGAAAAGAGAGCAGAAGAGTCAGACAGGCAGGGTTGGAGAGAAAGAGGAATGATGGCTGAGAGAAAAAGATGGATGAGTGCAAGAGATATAGGCAGAGAGGAAGGGCAGATCAAGGGGAGGCAGACAGACAGACAGACAGGGCGGATGATAGGGAGAGTTTAAATGAGAGACAGACGGAAAGAAAAGGGGAAACAGAAAAAACAGAGAGGAAGAGCCTCTGGGGGAGCGTATTATACGGCCGTTACCCCCCTCCGGAGCGGCAGCGAATGGGAGAGGCTGAGTACCCACTATTCCAGTGACCTTGGAGGTCAGTTGGAGGAAAGCAGCATTAATCAAACTGACGCCCAGGCTGAGGCGGATGATAGCAGGCAGCAATGCTCACAACAAACCCCCCCCCCCCCCCCCCCCCCCCCCCCCCCCCCCCTTCCCCAAACACTCACCCACCCATCAACACCAGCACCCCTCCAACCATCCACACATGTACCACATTTATTTGCATTCTTCCTCTGCTTTCTTATATTTCCTCTTTCTTTTTCTGTTGTCTTGCTTTTCACACATCACCCTCTGTCCTTTTTACTCTTTCTTTCCCCCTCTCCCCTCCTCCCTCCTCTTTGCATGCCCTAAACCCTCTCTGGATCTCCGGCTACAAACAGTGAATTAACCCATCTCCACCCTGTGTTAATGGACTTCTAAATATCAGCCCTTGCCTGTGGATACGCCACCAACATTTACATTGGATGTGGGATTGAGTTAGATGCCTTTTGGCCACTCGCAGACGTGCAGACATCGATTTGCTTGTTTCACTCTCTGCATATTTTGTAGAAACGGCTTGTGGGGGGTCAGACTGGGACGTTTGCTTGAAATGTATGTGTGCATGTAGTGAATGTGCAAAGGTTTGTGAAAAATGCAGTGCAAGACCTCTGATATCGGCCTATTCACGTGGCCTTTATCGTGCCCTTTTATCTAATGTCAGACACACGTAAATACAGAGGCAATCATTATTTGAACAACAGTGCAGTTTGACCTTAAAGTCAGGTGGAAGTATAAAAGATATTAATTTTGAAACTTTTTTAAAAAATTACTAAAATTCGGCTCACTGGAAGGCGAAGACCTACGCATCCGCCTTTCCTGTTTCTACAGCTGGGGATCCATACAGATACTGTGGGAGTTGTTCACACCATGCGCACTGAGATTGAAAGTAGCCAAAGGCAGTGGAGATTGGGCTTTGAAGCCAATTTTACATAGTGGCCAAAAGTGGAATTACACCTAATAAGTCCATCACCACTTTGATCCATTCGGTCCCATAAGATTTTGAAAGTCTAGAAGAGCTGCACAATAGAATCATTTTTTAAAAAAAACAGACAACAGCTAAAACAGCTAACAGTTGGCAAAAAAGGTTGTTGTACTATTGACTTTCACTAGGGAGGCATTTAAACTTACCAGGTGGAGGCGGTAAAACATAGTCATGGTCAAGGCAAGGGGCAGTAACTGCACCTGCCGAGGTGACATCCTTCCAAGACCCAGCCCTGACATCACCACCAAGTCATTCTCTGACCCTCTCATATGCCATCTGCCATTTTTGGCTAGTTGCTCCAGACACACCTTGACTGAACAAACCTCTTCTTAAGACTTCTTACACCCTTTGGAGATGAATAGGTATCCTCCTCATAAAATAAAGACTGCAGACACAAGTGCACACACAAAGATTTCTGAATGTGGTGTCCTCGTCTCTTCTGATTGCTGTAACTCAGCAAGTCCACAGTCCATCATCTGTTGGAAAGGTGTAGAAACTTCAATAAGGATGTCTTGGCTTGTTGTTGGAACAAGACGGGACAATACAGTGACTTTTGCAACTCGATTGTGCCATGGTTTAGGTCAATTTCTCAATGGTAGCGTTCAACAACTGGAAGTAAGTCTCCACTGCTTTTGCCTACTTTCTTTCTCAGAACGCACAGTGTGAAAATCTCAAGCCCCCAGGAACCACGCAGGGCCTTGATATGGCATAGAAGCCAAACGGTGGCTTTTTAACTAATAGGTCCATCACATAATGCCATTTGGCCCAATAATACTTTTTCCCATAAACTTACATTGTGAAAGAGAAGTTTGTCAATTAGTAGATACATTTTTTTGAGCATCACAACCCCGCAAAATGACCAATTTCACAGTCAAGATTTTATCCTTTTGGTCCGATAACATTTCAAAAATTTAGAAGAGCCCCACAATGCAATTATTTTGTCCCCATTCCAGTTTGCAAAGGGCTAAACCGAAAGCCGCTCAGCTGGCGGAAGTCTCTCTTGTGCTTGCTTTATGGAGCTATGATGCGGAAGATCATGTTAATTTTATACTCGGGAAGTCAAACTTTTTTGGCTTCATGAGCTACTGAGCAACCTTCATAGGAATAAATGGGACCCCGCCTTCAACACTGTCTCAGCTCTCTTTTTATATTCATGGATAAGCCCCTATAGGGCTTCCCTGACCCAAATATACAGCTTAAACCCTCCACCCTCCCCAATATGTGCCAGCCAGCCAGCCAGCCAGAGAAAAATAAAGTCAACAAGCAAGTGTGTACATGTGGTAGTTCTGTGTGTCAGTCAATACAACCCAATCAATACACCCAGGGCCCTTACTGAATCAGGTGTGTGTGTAAGAGAAAGTGAGAGTGAGTGTGTGTGTGTTTGGGTTGGGGGTGGTTATAGGAGGCTGGGTTAATCTGCGACCGCTCGTCTGCGCTGATGATAGTATTGATCTGGTGAAGATCATCTGAAGGTCATGATATGTTGTCTCAGTCTGGGCCGCCTTGATCTTAATACACTGCTTGTCCTTTCACTGCCGGTATATAACAGCATATACCACTTCATTTCTAATAGAAACATCAAATATAACAGCAGAGGGCCCATAAAGAGCAAAGCAGCGGACAGAAAAATAAATCTCTGGCTTTAGGTTTTACAAGTATGAGTTTGAAGATAAGCTGGACGATGTGTTCGCGTCAGTGTTTCGAGTGATAGGAAAGTAGAACTATTCATGCATGGCATTATTATAATCAGCCTCTATAGTAAACAGGGGACCAGGAAGGAAAAGTGTATCCTGTGATGTTAGCATTTTTTGATTGACACGTCTACCACCTTCCCTCTCTGTGGGTCATTATCATCATTTCAGAATGATGAAACAGAAACTAGGCTTGTTAGCACTTAATTATTCATTTGAATCCATAAAGGCAATCAATTAAGCTTAAGTGTGCAATAAATCTGATTAACCAGTCAGTTCCCAAAACACCATAAAATCCACGCAGGTCTTATACCCTGGTAATGAGTTTGCAAGTAGGGAGGGGGAAGGGGCTAATAAGTGAGGGTGCTCACCCACAAACACACACACGCACGCACACACACACACACACACACCCCTGGTATACAAACCAGTATTGTGGTGGATGCTTTTTTTTTCCTGGGTGATAATTTGACGTATTAGCAATTGGGGATGAAAGATAAGCAGGGCTTAATGTATGCTAATATTAAGGTCTTGCAGCTTGTAACAAAATAAAGCAAGGTCATCAGGAAAAGGCACACTTGTAATTAATAGATGAATTCATTACAAAAACAATGACTCAGTTCAAAAACACTCATTAACAAGATAAGGCATTTGAAATGAAAATAGAAACGTTAATGTGTTGACAACGAGAGAGAGACTACATTCAACCTTGAGATGCTGTTAATGCAGTGTGTCTGTGCGTTTGATTGGGCGAATCTGCCCGGCCTCTTTTTTTCCACCACCGCTGTATCATTCCTCATTATTCTCTGACACTGGCTCGCTGCCTCTCTGCCGTCCTCCCTCCTCCTATCCCTCTCTCCCTCCCTCCCTCTCTCGCTGGCCTTTACCTGCTCGCTCGCCTCAGGGGAAATTACCACAGCTCAGAAACGCTGTCCTACTGCACTGCAACGCTCCGCTCTGCCCTGCCTCCCTCCCTTTACCCATACAGCATACACATATGGACACACACAAGCATGCATGCACACAAAAACACCCCCACATACACACAGAGGCTGCATAACCCCTTCCCCACCCCTTGCATTGCCCCTTTACCAGCCTGTTTCTTCTTACTATTGTCCTCCCCCCATAATATATTATGTACTCTACAGAGGCACAGCAGTATATGGAGGATTTGAGGCATTTGGTTGCCAAGGTCTGCACTATATTTGTATGCGGGAGTGTAATAGTGCATCTGTGTATGTCCCCATGTTTGTATGTACATGTATGCAAGTGTGTTTTAGTGCAGAGGAGTGAGTGTGTGTGTATATATTTCCCCACCTAATGGCTTTTATGTGTCGGACCTCTTCTGTTCAGGGTAATTCACTCTTTAGTCTTAATGAAAGTTAATGAAAAGGATCCCTCCTCCTCTCATGGACTTCCATGCCTTCAGCTACTTGCAGTCTGTCTTATCTCTCATTGCAACGCTGCAGACCTTGGAGATGAGCAATGAGCAACTCAGCAGGGTTTTACCACTCTTCACTATTATTTAATGGATAGGCACTTCAATCACATTGCTAATCAGAGTAAGAAAAAAACTCCCAATGAATGTTTCAGCCTCAATCGCACAGCTACTACTTGCAAATTTTGCCTTGAAGTAGCAGGACTGGGAGACTCGCTGCACAACACTCTTCTTTTATGTGCAGTTAGGAGACGGTTTCATTTGGCACCGTCCTCCCTCAGAATTATCATCATGACGGTCCTTTTGCATATGTCAAGTCATGCCTTTGGAAATGTCACTTTGAGCGAAGCAGCAGTAGCTCGTCGTCTGCATTTTGATTGCTCACATGCATAAAGTCCAGACTGTGGAGGAAGGGCTGAGTATTCATAATCAATACCAAAATACTGACACCCCCCGCCCCCCCGATTCATCAGTCATTCAGCATCACACAGCAAACTATGAATGTCTTCTTCGAGAAGGCAGCGTCTGGGGAATGACGATTTCAAACCCAAGATCTGCTTTTGGATTCAGTGCTGTCATGAAATGTTTGGCTACCCCTCAGATCATGTTTGTCTGGTTAATTCCACAAGATTAGATGGTAAGCATTTGGATGCGGGCTTTGTATTTAAAAGTAAAGCAAAAAAAATGATTTTGAATACTGTGAAATTCATTTGATGATCCTATAAATTCAGCCAGTCTTTCATAAACTATGGAGTATATTTTGACTTCCAAAGCAGAAAAAATTGCCTGTTGGGATTCTTTTATGTAATTTGTCTGCTGATGCGTCTGCGTTTTATGAATGTGTGTGATTATTAATGTTTCTGGATGGAGTTACTTTCTCTCATGGGAAACATGTTTAAATGATAAAATGTAGCCACCGAGCACATGCATTAAATATGCATGTAGGCACGTAACACACAAGTATTTGTGATGTGAGAGTAAAGACAGTGTGTGTATGGTATGCATATGAATCTTTGGCTCGGTGTATGCACGTGCATTGTTGTGTGAATTTGTGCATGTGTGCGTGCGAGTCTGGCAGACTCCGGCGGCAGGCTTGAAATTAAAACCTTATGCGGAACGTGGCTCATGATTGGAATTAAAACAAAAGGCAGAAGAGCGCACTGAAAAATCGGAGAGAGGGGAGAAGGAGAACGGCAGGAGCAGGAGCAGGAGGAGGAGGAGAAGTGTATTGTCTGAGAGGGGAAGGAGTGAGCGATTGCCTCTGCTGCAGTCCTACAGCTTGTGTCTGGGCTGTTTCCTATCAGAATGTCAGGCGGACCTTTCCCATTGGCTCGCTACTGTCAGCAGTCTGCTTAAATGTGAAAGCAATTGGGGAAATTGGTAGAGTCAAAGAAACATCTCAGAATAGCTGGAGAGTGGATGTGCAGGAGGAAGGATGTGCACGCACACATGCATACAGTATATGCACATATCTGCACACACACACACACATACACACACACACACTCTCTCTCCCTGTCTTTTTTCTTCTCACACACACCTGAGCAGCTCTAGCCTTTGATGGCTAAGATCGTGTCAAACCACTATCGTTTCAAGTCTCAGTTGTCCTTTGTGCTCTACAGATTTCCATCTCCATCTTTGATAACTCGTGTGAGTCTACATGAAGGACATTTAAGTTACAAGTAATGCAGGCACTTAAGCTTGCCTGATGTAATAAATCACTGCATACATGCCTCGAGTAGGCACATTCGATAATCTCTGAGACAAAATGTTGACACAGAACACAATTTATTTAAGTGCCACGAATAAACAAATATCTACAGTTTAATAGTCTGTGATCCGCGGTGAACTACACATCCCTTCAGGCGTTTCTGTAGGCATTAGACCTCTGCTCTCACCTCTCTTAACCCTGTGTATGGAACATCTGCTTTCTCCATTCAGTTGGAGCTTGCTATTTTAATAGCTCTGGGCATCTTGCCTTGAAAAGGAGGGGAAAAAAAAGTTTTGGACGGGGCCCCTGGCTTTCTCATTAGCAGTCTCTCCCAGTGATGTATAGGAGCCCAGAGCTTTGCTGAGAGAGTTCTCACTGGTCAGCCTTCCCCTTTGTGGACTGCAGCCTTGACCTGTTCCCACCTCGCAGTGTGTGTGTGAGTGTGTGTGTCCGTGTGTGTGTTTGTCTGGGCACGGAACGGTCATTTCCATGAGAAAGGAGCGCAGAGAATGGACAGGGGCCGCATTTTCTTTTCTCTGAGGCGGCTGCAGACGCGGTTCAGGGGGCACAAGGGCGACCTCATCCATCATGTTGTGAATAGCCTGGAATTATCGCCCCATGTTTTTGGACATCATGTGATCAAGAGATTCTTGACAAAAGGTCATCCTGGGTAGAGAGACCCGGGGAGGGCCCTTTAAGAGGCATTTGATAAAATAAAGTTCATGATGCAAGTTCCAAACTGCTTGTAGACTTTTACGACTCATCCACTTCTGTTTCTCTTATGCACTATTTTAGTCATGAGTCACATGAAGTATGGTGTCGTATTTCTGTACTATAAAGTATTATGTAACAGTGTCACTAGGAGCCAGTTTGGATTTTTATAGGTACTTTCTATCTTTATAATACCATCCTCCCAAAATCTATAACAGCGTTGCATTTGTTGCTTTTTTAAGCGCACGGCACTGGCTGCATGCTTGAGCAATTACCTTGGAAATATGAGCTGCCTGCCTGTCCATCCATCCTCTGTGGCCGCTTGGAGGTTTGCTGAACTGGGGGGGAGGCGGGCCGGAGGGCGGCGGGCGGAGCTGGCGTCTGCAGCTTTGGTTGGTCGGGAGTGACGTATCTGGAGCCACTTCCTGGTCTGTCTGCTCTCTGGGAGGAGGAGAGCGAGACTGCAGTGTTGTTAGTTTGAACAAAATGGCTGCGAGACCACTGTCAACGAGAGCTCACTGAACGCCTACCATGACTGTCCGCTCCGCTGTCTGGATCCACACAGAATGTATTTCCCCGGAGTCGTTTCTCACTTTGCATTCGCGGTAGCCAGCCCGTCGCTAGTCGTCCAGCTGGCGACCTAAACTAAAAAACAAAACAAAAAAACATTTCTTTTGCACTTTAAAACAAGTTGGCTGGCTGGCTGGCTGACGGCCGTCGGCTTGCTCCTACACGGCGAGAACTCAACGGCGATTTTTTTTTTACGAAAACTGCCTAATTCGCAACGGTCGACGACGTACAACGCCAACCAGCTAGCGTTAGCTTGCATTATTTAGCTGCTTTTCAAAGTCATTTTATCCGTGTTGGGTTTTTTTGTTTTTGTTGTTAGTGGTGCTTCGTTCCCCTCCCCGCCCCCCATTATATCGTGACGTTTTTCTAACAAACTGTTTTTCGGCTAGTGTAATTTCACGGCATATTTTGTTTTAATTTTCTTGCTCAAAGCATAAATTACCGTACTTGCTGTGTGTAACGTTATATCTTTGGCTGAGTAGCCGCTGTTTACCTCGGTATCTTGTCACCAAGCTGCTTCAGCAGCAGTCGGCTTATCTGCCAAGTCTGACTTTAATTGCGACTGAATCTCTGCTCCATCTCTTTTTACGGGTAACTTTAGAAAAGACATCGGAGAATGCTGTTCTTCATGTGTTTTTCTGCCATGCACCGACTCTTCACTGAAAGCTGCCAAAGCTGTGGTTAACGCAAGGTAAGTTTCTAATGAATGGCGTTTCTCTCGTGAAATACTGATTAATGTTATTGCTGATCACTGTGTTTTAAATTCAAAATCTCAGCGGCTGGACAAAAGTGGACAGAAGCTCTAATAAATAATATCGCAGTGTTACTTTAAGAGCATTATTTCATAACTCCGGTCATCCTATTTACAACTGCGACGTTAACACTGGGCTATGGCAAGCAATGTTAAGTGCTACATAATTAATACAGCCATCAACAACTATCTCTGTTTATTTATGCTGTAGTTTAGCATTTTATTTACAATGTTAATGTTGCATATCCCCAGAAACAAGACTGAGTTGTATGAATTTTAAACAGTCTTTCCTAGAGCACCCAAACACCCAAGGGATTGTTGAAGGGAGTCCCCTTCAAAAATTAGTAATAGTGCTTAATGTGATGTTGGATCGATGAGAAAACCCTCCAAAAACGACTGACAGATCAGAGGTACTCTCCCATGTGCTGCTTTTGGATATTCATTAAGAGGTCGATGATTGAATTTAGTATGTGTGTTAAAATGTTGGGAACTTTTGTGTTATATCATAGGTCTTTCATGATTGGCTGAGTGGACTGGAACACACTCAGTACATGTGAGCGTGTAATGTGATGGTTTCTTGAACTGACTGAGAGAATCGCCGTGCCTTTTTCAATGTTTCTGTAGTTATTAGAAGGTCATGGTGTGGTAGCAGGCTTTCTTTGGTCACATAGGACTATCTATAGGTTGATTGTTGACAGAATAGAGCTGTATTATGACAGCAGGATTGTCTTGTTTTGTGGCTGCACATGAAGCTGCAGTGTTTTCTCAGCGTGACACATCCTGACATTGTATGCCGATTGTTCCGTTGTCACTCCTCTTTAGCCTTTGGTTCATTCGGTATCACATCCTGTATCTTCCACACCATTGTACATTCCAATACACTAATTCCAATGACATTATTAAACATAGCTGTCCTGTCTCTCTTCCCTCCTTTCCTCTACCCCTCCCGGCACGGTGAGAAAGCCGGAGATACTGATTGAACTGTCGCCTTCCATTGCATCCCCCCTTCCTGCATCCTGTCCCCAGGCACTGGAGTATAGCTTTTAATATCTCCTCCGCGTGTCTTAATTGAAGTACATAATTTCCCGTTCAATTTCAAACCCCCTTTTCATTCCCCCCCTCTGACATCTCTGTCACTACTGTCTTATCTCTATCGTCACACACCAGTGAGGTGATGAAATGAAAAATGTGCGCAAGCAACAGTGGCACACATACATGTGTACATTTGCAGTCGGATGGGGAGACTGTAAGGGCGTTTGTTTGTGTGTGAGGCACATACACATTTGCGTGTATGCCTTGGAGCCTGTTTATGTGCATATCTTTGCCATGTTTTGAAATGTAAGTGTGTTCAAGATTCAAGATTACTTTATTTGTCCCTAGGGAAATTTGTCCTGGACATAAAGGCTGCCACATAAAAATATATACAGTTATAGTGCAATAACAGACATAAAGTGCATAGTGCAGACATAAAGTGCATTCAAATACGTGCATCACAGCCCCTCATTTTATACCCTCCTTATGTCCTGAGTTTAGGGGATTTGCTGGTAGAGGGATGAAGGATGTTTCAAACCAATCAAGGCATCCTCGCTTGTGTTTTATTGGAACCCTATATCACCTACCTTATAGGAAAAGTTCATTTTTGTGTTGTCGCAGGTGTTGTATGTTTGTGTCTGCATCAGCCAGTGAATACACTCGTGGAATGTCTGACGTTTTTGCCATGGGAGTGTGTGACCGTTTAAGTCAAGCTCAAAGCCCCCGGCAGTTGGTTTATGCCCTGCAGTTGTTCAGGTTGTGAGCTGCCTCCTGCATGCCCCAGACACCCAGCTGACTCACAGACACACACACACACACACAGAGCCCTGTTCTTACCCAGGGTCAAGGGTCCTCCTCCCTTCCATGCGCACGCCTGTCTTTCCAAAAGGCCGAAGTGCACACAGTAAGGGGGTGGCTGTGAAAAGATGTTGCAGGGGCCCCTCCTGTGTGTATGTAAAACGAATGAATAGGGAGAAAAGACAGACCTAAAGCCTGGTAAGAAGAAGAGGAGGGAGACTGCTAGTTTTCTTAAATACCATACAGTTAGGCTTACCCTGCCCAGACATAACCGCTTAAGCACCATAGCTACCACGATAGCCACAGCAGGTGGCTCATCTGGAGGGCACTAGGGCCAGTAGGGAGTGTGTGTAGGCATTAGGTCACCAGCACCGCAGTTAACTTCAAGGCAAGACGTGTTGTGATGAAGATGTCAACAGAGCTTCTGTTTTTGAATCTTCTTACAGATGTTATGTCTATGGAATAGTATTAAAGGTTTGGCTTTGTTCCTTTTGATTCAAAGGGAATGCATCAGTTATCTGCTGGGAGAACATGGATTGCGCCAGTGGTCTATGGAGAGCATGGACAGTCTATCAGTGCATGCCAACATCTGCAAATCCAGACACAGAAATTGTAGAACTCTAAAGTATCCCAATCTTGAGGTGTATAATTGGTTCTTTCCCAGTGCAACAAGACCCAAAATGAGAAATCCAGTCTCTCACTTGGGCCCAGACTCACTGAATTATATTACTACTTTTGCTGTTTTGGCAGAGCACTTGGAGGAAACCCATAACCCATGTTGGCTCCAGATCCAACCAGGCTGTAGGCTGTTGGCATCTAGACATTGTTTTGATTAGAGTGTATTATAACAAAGCCATGAGGACAAACCCTGGCAGTAAGTCCATCTGCAGCTCCTTATCACCGAGGAGACCAGGGACATTTGTTTAAACTCAGAGCTTGCTTCCCCTTGTCTGACCTTTTACTGACAAAACATGAACACTGGTCCAGTTTTCAGGTTGCAGTCAGTAGCTTGATTCCCCTAAAGGGCCAAATGTATCTGGAATGGGCCAGCTTGTTCTATTTCACTGTTTTGAATCTTCTGCTTTGATTTTTAATTTCTGTAAAGAAGTTAGTCTTTTTTTCTGGGAGGCTGCAGTTCCAAATAAACAAAAAGTTCTTTTTGTCCCCCCGTCAGACATTTTGTGTTTGCTCTGGTAAATCCCACTTAGTTGTGCTTTGGAAAAGTAGCTTGTGTTGTCTATCCTTTTTCCCCGTCATTGACCTTAGCCCAGGTCTGTCTGTGGTAGTTACTGAGCCAGTGATTATGAGGCTTTTCAAACAACTGGCACAGTCCTGATAGATAACGCGCTTAACACTGCCGCAGGGTGCTGCTGCAGTAGGGAGGTGTTGACAGTAGAATCAGCTGGATTCAATGGGAGGCTGCCAAAAGCCATTACCCTCTTCCTCTGCTCTATTTTGAAGTCGAGGGGGGCAGTATAAAGACTTGCCAGGCAGTTGTGCTTGGTGCGGCCATTGTACTAAATGAGGAGTGTTTGTGTATGTGTTGTGGGAGCCAGCGAGGGGGGAGTGTACGTTGACTGTGGTGTTGGCAGTAGTAACGATAGGATGCCAGGAATAGTTGTTGTATCCTCCTTTGGATGGACATAACCCTGAAAATAAATAGTATCAGTGGGTCCTCAACACTTCCAAGTGCCCAGACTGACATTTTCTGTGAGTGGTGTTTTATGTTTTGTTTTTTAGTAGGTCTGTCTGTCCGTTTATGTAACAACACGGGTTTGCATGTTCTCAGCCAGAGTTCACTTTAGGTCTGACACTAATCTGCTTTGGTATGAGACAGTGATCTCATGTTATGATAGTCATGATCTTATCTTCAAGTGCTCCCAGCCCTAAATTCGCCACTTCCTGATAGCAAGTGTGTTAAAGTGTGAGCTGCATTCATGTCTTAGATGGTAAAAGAATGCATTGTTTTTCAGAGGAAGGTTTAGAGAATAGTTTCAGTCCTGCCACCAGGTATTTTTTTGTGACCAGTTGTCCCACGTACAAAGACAAACATGAGTTGATCTCCTGTACACTATGTTATACATGTGGCTTTTGCATTAAAAACGTATAGGGTAGTTGTAACCAAAGAGTCCTATGGGTGTTGGGATGGTTTGGGCATCTGTGTAACCCCCGCCTTCTTGTCCAACTTGTGCGCCAATGGAGGGGGCAGGGGCTTAGGGGGCCCACCAGGGGTAAGCCAGGCTGGAATAGAAGCAGGGGTATGGGGGAAGCGAAGCTGAGACTGGCGAGCTGCTGCCTGTGAGTCTTGGCAGGGGTCCAGGGGAATGTTCTGTGTGCGGAGGTTCGGTGGGGGCCTCCATCCCTCCCTCTGTTCCATGTCGGCTAATTGGAGAGACGTGGAGAGAAGGAGAGGCCCATCACATGGTAGCTGACAGAGAATATGCAGGACATCCAGCCTACAGTGTTCCCCTTTCCCCTGCTCCAACCAGACATTAGACAGCCTCACTCATTATGTAAAAGGACTTAGTTCCTACAGAGCTTCCAAAGCTCTCAGTTACGGCTATGTAAATAGCACTAGCATGCTCTACTCCCCCCCTATGCCAAGACCTTGGCTTAATCTAGTAAGCTCAGGTCATTTGTTTGCTGTTTGGACTGTTTTATCGCCTTAATCAATGTGAGTACAATCAATGAAGTTCAAGTGTTTACTTTTACGTTGTGTATTTTGATTGTTGAAGCACATTTTAAGGACTTAGTCTGATTAAACAGAACTGTCGGAAACGATCAACACATTTCTTGTGATGTTTGAGTTGTGACCCTGTTAAATCACAAAATAGAATTTCTTCTGTGCAGATTAAATTTTAACAACAGTTTGGCATAGCCTAATTCTTATTAATTAAGGCACTGGGGATCTGAGGATACTTTAGAATTTGGGCTAATAAACTGTTAGCCCAACACATCATATTGTACTTTCTTTACTAATGTTTGATACTGAGATTCCTGCAGTAATTTGTTGTATTTTCAGTGTTTTGTCAGGAGCTGTAATGCATATCTGCTGGATATAGCTAAAGATATTGAGAGTGCAGATCTCAGGATGCCCATTCTTAATAGTTCAATAAAACTAAGCTAGCTAATATTTACTCAAGATAGAAACACGTCCATGCCACTGCTCTGCTTTCCCTGGTAGCCTATTTCTACATCTCTACCATCATCATGACAGCTTTACAGTGGGGGCTGTCACTTCCATCCCTTTCCCTGCTTTTTCTTGTCCTCATCTATGTCCTCCTTACATCGGAGCAGGCTTTGTTCCCACAACTAAGCACAGTATGTATTTTCTGTCTGTGTTATAGCTAACACTGCTGACTGCCAGGGAATTCGACTGGCATTTTGTATGTGTGAATATATAGAGGGGGTCAAAGTAACCTTGACGGGGCCACAGCCCAACTGGATAGCTTGTTTGTTTTAGCATGCATTATGCGTAGGTATGTGTCCTTTTTTCTTCTGATTTTGATGGTGAGATGGTGGCAGTGAAGACAGGCTGTGTAGTATTTGAAAAGATCATTCTCAGTTCTTATTTATATTCCAAACATTAAATAAGAGATGCACAAATGACAGCTTTAGGCCTGTCACAACAATTACATCCTCGACTTATCAAGGCCAGCGAAAATGACCAAGTTCATGTCCGTATATCGGACGATATTGTCCCTGTGTTTAAATTTGTGTTTGTTTACATACATGTCATCAACATTTTTGCCAGCATGGTGCCAGAATAAACAGCAGGGTTATCCATACCATTATAAGACTAAGCTGAATGAACAGAAAAAAAAAAACTATGCTATGATATGTTTTACTGTCATCTCTGGGCGTATTAAAAATGAATTCCTTTTTGTAAGGGTGTGCTTGCATTATAATGTTATTATATTATAATATTATTGGCATAAAATTGTATTAAAATGACAATTTTATTGTTTATCCACATAATTTCTGGGGCAATATATCGTCCAACAAAAGAAGTTATCATGACAGTTCTAGACAGCAGTCCCACTCAGTTGTGAACCCTGTTTTGTCTGGTTCTTGAGCTCTCCTCATTACAATGTCTTTGTAACATCTTGACATCAACAGAATGCCATCAATGTGTTTTAAGAATATGGAATCTTAATAGGTAAATTTAAGAATATAAGAAATATGAGATTTGCTGTTTGATTGATCTGAATAGCAGATTAGGATATGTATTGGTCTACCGCATTTTTTTCAGTTGTGTTGAATTGCAAACAGCCAACCAGTGTTTTTGTGGCCATGGTATAATGCTTAATTAATGAATGCCAGTGTAATTCTAGAGGTGCTCAGTTTTGGTCCGTGGCTAAAAAAAAGTTTGAGGAACTCCTGCTTAAGGTTAATCATGAGAGGTCAGGCATTTGTATTAATGCTAATAGCACCTCATAACTATCCAGACCTTTTAGACAGGGAGTCACCTCACAGGCTCTTAAACTGCCAGGCGGGCACACAGATTAAAACAAATGCACAAAATATGCAGGCGTATGCAAACCATGCACAACCACTTATTCTCATAAATACAAAGCAGTCATAAGTAAAGACAAACGCACACACCAACACACTCGACTTGACAGTTTCTTCTTGAATTCAATAAGCTTTAGCGATGGTGCTGGCAGGGAGCAGGCTTGCTTGGTCTTGTGCATTGTGCTGTTTTCCTATTTAATGAGCTGCCATCGTGTTAAAGTTTCATATCGACTTGGCAGAGGAAGCAGCCGAGACACTGAGAGCTAATTTTCTGGAGGCAAACCTCAAAGCTGTTATTTATAACGCAGGTCTGCCTCTCTCACTATCCGTTTCTTTGACTTTCTTTCTCCATCTCGCGTCGCCCTTCATCGCCACTCTCCACCCACCTGCTCGCCCTCAATCAGTTCCTCGTCTACAGATTCCAACAACCAAGAATATTTTTGCCACAGTTCATTGAGCAAGTCCAGTCTAGTAGCAATAAAGAGTGCTGTGTATCCTCACAAGCCACTCTCTCCACCTGCTGAAAGCAAAGCTGGTATGCAGTGAATGCTTACAAACCAAGCAGCCAGTGAAACTGTTAGTGTGACTGAGGGATGGAAACACACACACCTTGTTATTGCTGCTTATCAACTGTGGAATTTACAGGCTTGTTTTCCTCAAGCCATTCAGGTCAAGTAAACAGAAATGCACACCCACGCGTGGAGAGAAGTCGAGGTCTATAACAGCAGTAGCATGTTTTGAGGAATTATTCCCCAGGTAAGGGCTGTCCATGATAATGTTCCATGTAATAAGACTCAGGAGAGCCCTGTGGCTTCTCTAATGCCACAGGAATGGGTGGCTGGCCAAATGGTAATGTTGGTGGAGAGTGGATTTACCACATTCTGTGGCCACGACCTGACCATATTACTTTTTTGCTGAGAGAGGAAAGTCTCCACTTCTTCCTCCTCCCTTCTCTTCCCCTCCTTTGTGATTGGTGTTGTGTCTGCGGTCGATCTGACAGCGTTTCAGAACACGTGAAGCTGCATGTTTTCCTCGCAGCTCGTCCCCTTTTCAAGTTCTACCTCGGTGTCTCTCTTCCTTTGTCTCGCCCGGTCTTCACATGAGCGCGGCTCTTTTTACTCCCCTTTTATTCTCTTTTTCTATCACCCTTGCATGGTTTTCCCCCTCATTCTTCGCTTTCCTCCCTGCATCTCTAGATACTAGCGATCAAGGGGCATGGATATTTTGGTTCTCCCTCCCCTCCTCCTCGTCGTCCCCCCAGTCTCTCCTTGTCTGCCAGCCTCAATAGTGCTCCGTTCAGATTTTTTTTTCCAACTCCTCCATTTCTCCAGTGAGGATTCTTTCTGTCTTTTCCCTCTCCCAGCCTCGTCTCTCTTCTTTCTCTCTATGCCCTGTCTGGTTCTCCGGCGGCTGTCGTTCTTAATTGGTGTTGCTCTGCGTCTGCTTTCATCCTCCGCCTGTTTTTTCCCTTCCTCTCATCCCCCCCCATCCTCGGCTCTCCTTCTCCTCCTCCCACCTCTCTCTCCTCTGCATCCCTGCCGGAAAACGACTGGCATCAGACAGACTGCCTCCTGCCTGTGTACATCAAGCTTCCCTATGTGAGCCTGTGTGTTTTTATGGGAATGGGTTTGTGTGTGTGTTGTGAGTTTCTAGCCTGTTCATTCCTGTACAGTGTGTTCCTGTTGTCATGCCTCCTTCTCCATGGCTTAGCCCTATAGTCCCAGGATATGGAACTGTCAGGAAGAGAGGATACTGCCTCATTGTGCAATTTCTTCACAATTTCCCTGCGGCCCTAGTTTGCTTAGACTCAGGATGTTTTCCTACTTATTTCTGTATTCTTAAGGAAAGCCACGAAGTCAGTGTTGGATCACCGGTTAGGTCAGGGTTTCAGATAGAGGAGGGGGTAAAGATGGGGTCCTCATACGTTGTATTTGCTGTAGAATTGCTCTTTAAATGTGAGGGAATGGTGGTAATTTTGTCTAAAACAGATCCTAGCATGCCCATGTGCCTTTCCTACCATCAGCTCCAATAGAGATTTGCATTTATATTGTATTACTGAGACTTTTTTACAATCTATGCATCCAATACAAAGGTAGCTTTATGCTTTGCCTAGCTTAGCTTGAACAGGTAGCTTAACCCCAGCAGAGGTCCATTCCAACAACTCAAAGCAACGTAAATGTTATGTCGTATCCAATACATGTAGAAACAGAAAAAGACATCGGAGCTGTCTGTGCACTGAAGCAAGTTTTTGACCAACAGACTTAACGCATCTGCCAGCTTTGCATACATGTGCAACTTTGGACATTACGCAACTGCCTCTTGGACATATTGGTGAACAGCTTGCTAGCTAACATGATACAACATGTAAATAAAACAATTTGGCATTTTGTGGGAAGCATTATATTTTCTCTTTTCATTGAGGCTAGACTTTGGTTTTAGTATTTGTTCTGTTGGGCTAAACGAACCACAAAACCATATTTGCATTAATATTTTTCCTCTGATCTAACTTTTCGTAAGGTGTCAAATGAGCAAATTCTCCAAACTGCACATTTCTTTTAACAGTTTATTTGATTATTTTTTAAATCAGGTTTTGTTTTTAAGAGCAAAAGTGAAATAATTACCGTTTTAGTTACTGCCTATGTCTTGTTGAATATGGTGATCTGAGCCCTTCTAATGTCAGAGACTACTGAATGACACTAATGTGGCCGTGTAGGTCAGTAACCTCAAAACAGGACCTATTTTGCCTAATTGCAATGTCATACTGTCAGCGACGGTAAACCTGATGCTGGAAGGCAGCACAGAGACACCTCAGGGTCATTGCTGAGGAGGTGCTGGTGTCAGCAGTACTGAGCGAGAGGGAGAGCGATGGGGAGAGGCAGGTAGGCAAACGAGGTCAAGAGGGAAGCTAACTTTGGCATCAGCTACGTCAGCTCAAAAGACAACCGGCTGCTCTCACATTTCACGTCACATGTTTTTTTTTCCTAACCAGACTGCCTCCAGCACCCCAAAAAACAATAAGCCTTTCATAGTTACTGATATATATGGATTTAAATACATAATGAATATATCATTGTGGTGACAGCTGCAGTTGTAACCAGATAGGGTGGGTCCACTATTATCTGGAGGGTGAAAGGTGAGACTACCAGGATGACATGGTCAGCTGTAGTGGAGAGGTCCTGTCACGAGCTGGTAAAAGAAAAATCTAGCACACAGTGTAATGGCAGAAGCCAGTTTCTTCCCACTTACATCCCCCACCCCTTCCTTTGCTGGCATGCTGTCTCCGCTTTGAGGAGACCGAGATAGACTACTGCACATATACTGCACATACTACACACATACTGCATATAATTATCTGAATGCTCCTAAACAACCATACATAATTTGAGCTCCTATTTATTACCTGAGGGCTACCTTCCCACTAGCTGCTGATGTAGCACAATGACACACACACACACACACACACTCACACTCACAGACTCCTCAGTTCCTCAGTTTGAAAAATAGGACTGTGTGAATGTAAGAGGGAGAGAGAGCACTAGAGAGCAGTGAAACAGGGAACAGGGAATGAAGGAGAGAGAATCCAGATGGAGGCGGGAAAAAAAAGTAATGTAAGGATATCGCTTTTCTTTCATTTTACCCTGCTGCCATGGCCACTTGTCTGGCAGTCTTCCCCAGGGTTTGGCTCTAAACTGACTGTTGACAAGTTCAGTGTCTCTCTTCCTCCGTCTCTCCCTCTCTCTGCCCATCTGTATGTCTGTCTAACCCTGTCTACTTTCTCCTCTTTCTCTCCCTTACTGCCATAGAGACATTACCCCTCCATCAGAAAGCCTCTGTGAGGCCTCTCCTGTCTTTTTGACTGACAGCTCCCTCCCCCTGCCAGTGGGCAGCACAGTGGGAGGCAGGCCTTTCATTAATCTCCTGTTATGAGTGTTATGATTCATTCATACAATCAGATTTTGATTCATTTCCAGGCCCTGTGTTGTTGGCAAGTTTGGTATTTTGTGTTCACTTTACTTGTCATGGACCGTTTTCAACTAATGATTTTTATTATCAATTAATCTGTAAGGTTGTTGTTGTTTTTTTCAGTAAATCAAATAAAAGTTTGTTCTTTAAGATATCAGAAAGAGTGAAAAATAGCTTCTTTTGTCCGATGAACAGTCTAAAATCACATGTACAGAATATGTAACTTGATCTAGTAAATGTTTTGCTTGATAAATGACTTTTAATGATGAATTGTTAGGCCGCATTCAGATGTCATAATGTAGCTATTACTTTAAACGTAGTTCAAAGTTATTATGATGATCAAGTCAAAGGCTGCAACTAAAGATTAAAGATTATTTTCTCAATTTGGTTAGTTGTTTGGTCTATGAAATGTCAAAAAATGATGAAAAATGTCAAGTCAGCGTTTCCGAAAGTCACGGTGACGTCCTCAGATGTTTTGTCCACAACCCAAAGGTATTCAATTTACTGTGATAGAGGAGTAAATAAACCAGAAAATATTCATATTTAATGAAGCTGGAGTTAGAGAATTTTGACTCTTTGTGCTTAAAAAGTTCTCAAGCTGATGAATCGATTATCACATTAGTTGGGGATTGATTTAATAGTTGACAACTAATCAATTAATCATAATCAAGTCACAGTTAAAAAGGATTCTCTGAATCAAGTTCTGTTGTCGGGAGTATTACACATGTTAGGAGCCAGAACACAGTGCATACAATCCAAAAGAATTTGTCCATGTTGTTACAGACTCTAACACATAAATTAAGGGTTTTGAGTTCTCCAATATTTGCTGGCGTAGTGGTCCATTCCTCTGTGGCTTCAATACAAAAGGCAGACTGACTGAAAGTAGCTACTTTTTGCAGTATGACGTTGGTGATTATTTTTGTGAAACTCTGTTCTCGTGTTTGCAGCGAATCCAACATGTCTCTTGAGCAGCAGTACAGTCTGAAAGAAAGTTCTTAGAGTTCACGAGGATGAATCACAATAGCCCATTGTAGAAGGCAGGCGTGCGTGTGCATGTACACGTGCACTCTTATCAGGATGGCCAGCAAATAGGAATAGACCATAATTTCAGGTTGACGTGAAGATGATCAATTGTATTTGCACATTTTTACAGAGTGGCGTCATTGATTTGATATTACATAGTGCTGTATAATAGATTAGTGTCCATTGCACTTAGTGAAGACTAAACACACACACATTCGATCCCCATGGCCCAGCTCATGCCTCTAATAGTTTCCAGGAGCTTTCACTAAAGCCGAGCCAAAGGAAATACAGGCTGAAAAGAAGCACTTAGTTTCCCGGGCCCTGGGGCAAGCTATCTTGCTGGTTTGACTCACGCCCACTGGAAACAGATCTTTGTTTAAAAAAACAACAAAAAAAAACGGCCTTGTGTCTTATTCTGTCAGTCTGTTGGCCTTTACGTTGTCTTCCTTTTAGTCCTTTTAATCCCTTGCCTTTTTATCTTCTTGCCATTTCCTGCCATCTTCACTCCTACTGTTCTCTCTCTCTCTGCTTCTCTGTATTTATCTCACTCTTACTCACACGTGTGCCTTTTTTCGTTTTCCTTTTTATAACCCCTCCATTCCACCTTCTCCTTTTACAGTTTTTGACCATGAGGGAAAGTGTTTCTCAGAAGTGCCTGACATGATTTTCGTATGAGGTGATGATTGTAGATGGAAAGGTTTTTCCAGACACTGAGTGCACTTTGGCTCCGGCTTACACACGGATCAGAAGGAAAGGGGTTGAGAGTGTATTATTCACTGTGTGTGTGTGTGTGTGTGTGTGTGTGTGTGTGTGTGTGTGTGTGTGTGTGTGTGTGTGTGTGTGTGTGTGTGTGTGATCACAACACAATTGTGCATTTTTGTGTGGAATACTTGTGTGCGCAGACAATATAAATGTGCCTGAATCTCAAACAAGTGTAAAGTGAATGATGCACATGAGTCTACAATTGTAATTGCAAAAAAGTGATGAACACTTGGCATTTTGAGCTGAATCCCAGCTTTTCTCCTTCACGTGTTACTCATTGCCCTTTTCCTTTTCTTCTTGGACAGCTGAGAGAAGCTCGCGACAGGAGAAAGAGAACCATTTGATGGAAGAAAAGAAAAAGAAAAAACAAGACGAAAAGACCAAGACGGACGTTGCTCAGAAAAAGGTGAGGGTGAAAATGATGCACACATTCACAAAAACACACCCATCAAATTGCGAGTCTACCAGCAAGCAGAGGGATATGCAGAGTTCTATAAAACCATCAGTCTTTTTTAATCAATGGTCTTTGATTAAATCAATAGCTTTGGCTGATTTGGCATCAAAAATCCAATGAACCACCAATAACTGACTTCTTCTGTTTATTACCTGCTGCCATTCAACAGAAAAAGTTACTAAATCATTAGAAAAGATTGGACGACTTTACTAAGTAGCACAAGCCCATTTCCTGTTGAATAAAGTCTATGTTTTGTTCTTAAGTCCATTTCTCATTCTTTCTCTGCAGGCTGCTGATCAGAAACCCAAAGGTGAGTGTCATGATCAAGTAAAGTATAGTGCACCCTCTCATCTACCTCATTTTCTAAACGTACATTCCAACCACTGATATTCTGATTAAAGTGGACCAATTATGCTTTTCCTTATTTTCTGTCAGATATACAAAATTACAATGATATTTAATGTGGCCAAAGTTTCGAAGAATGATAAGTAAAAAAGAAAGTAAACCCTGTGAGGAGAAACCTCAGGCTTCAGACTGTTCTGAATGTTCTGTTTCCAAATGGGGTTTTTTCTACTATAAAGACAATCTGACGTCAGCTTGAGTTCTTTCTATGGTCATCTGCTCAAGGCATGCTGCTGCCAGTGTTAACATTATGTAGCTACATGTAGCTACAAGCTAATTTCAGGAAAAACATGTAGTCTTGCTTCCAGATGTTTATTTCTCACTGATTTTGGATCATATTCCTGCTGGAACATGTTAAATTGTGTTTAGAAACTTTGACGGTTGATTTCTCAACAGGTCAATGTGTCAATATAAATAGTCGTTCCTTTGCAGCAAGTGCACTGCTGGTGAAGGTGCAGCTACATGCTAACATCAGGGAAACGTGAACCAGGCTGGAAGTGTTGTCATTTCTCCCTGATTTCAGACAGGGTTTCTCCAGGAACATGTCTGGTTGTGTTTAGAGGCTGCAGTGAAGGTGCAGAGACCCCGAGATGGGGAATTCCCGGGGAGAGCTGACCATTCAGAGCACACGTTTTTTGGGAGGGGGGCTGAAAGAGACAGGCGCTAAAATAGAGCATTTCAGACAGTGGGTATTTATAGCACAGACAGTATGAGGGAACTTTTTTTTTTTTTTTTTTTTTTTTTACCATCAAAGAATGTAAATATGTTCTTGTAGAAACCCAAAGAACAAGTATGAACCTGAAAATGAGCATAAGAGGTCCCCTTTAATCAGCTCTGATTAACACACACTGACCCGTTAAGGCACACACACACACACACACACATTATTCACGCATTACACACATATAGCATTTAGCATTCTAATACACAGATGGACACACACATTTTGCACATGCATGCACAATTGTGCCGTTTAAATCTCAAACACACACACACGCACAGCAGAGCAAATACAGTGGAGTCTAATGCAGAATGATGCAGAGTGACACCCAGTACGCCCGCAGCACCAGGCAGTGAAGCATGAGGGCACCCAGACAGCACACTGAGTGTGGTGTGGGCAGAGGGATGGGGGTAGGGGGTGAATAAGAGAGGGAGACAGAGGAAGAGTGGAATAAAAGAAGGGCATGGAGTCCAGCTGACATGCAGAGAGAGTGGGACTGAAAGAACAGTGTCCTCACATGCCCCTGGTGTCCTCTTAGGATGCTAAAATAGATCCTAAGAGGACATTGCTGTGAAAATGTTTTTTTGAAATGTGTTCAAAGTACTGGGAGTTCCCTCTGAGATGCTTCAAAATACAGAAAAGGTTGTACCCATGATCCTTCTGAGGAAATATATAATAATACATTGTAATAAATGAATGACTGTGTGAGAGAGTGAGCCAGGTCCGAAGCAGAAGATTTATGAGCCCCTGTCTCCTCCGTCTTTGGGCCTTTCCTCATCCTGTTGTCTTGCATTATGTTGTCTGCTTTTACATCGGGATATCCATGCGTCTTGGCCAGTGCTAATTGTGATGCATAGCATTCTGCTTTTTGTCTTTTTCCCTAACACCACTCTGAGGTTGTTCTTGCATTTACAGTTGGATATGATGTAATTAATGCCAAATGCTTGAAATAGGTTTTGTTAGTGCATGATTGGGTTTGGGCGAAGGCGGCACAGAATTGTAAATCCTCCTCAATGTGTCTGTTAGCGCCCGTGCCTATCCTCCCACAGTTTGAGCAGCAGCTTGGCCATCTGGGTATAACTGTTGGGCTTTAACAAAGGTCAGCGCAGCTTGCCTTGGACTGTGACCTCTCTATTTAATTGCCCTCCCTGTGTTTCACTGCCCTGACTGTGAGCTTGGCCTATTATCCAAGTTTTAAAGCCTCCAGCTAGCTGCCTCTAATTTGACTACGCATTTAATGCTACTTGTTCTTGAGTGATTGAGATGGAAATACTTTCAGCAGAGAAAAAAATTCAGACCTCTCCAAGCATTATTATATATCTGTATCCATCTACATACATATACACTATAGTACCCTGCTCTAATAGTATTTACAGAACAACAGAGAACTCATACTTTAAAGTGTGCAGTGCCTGTTTTTTTTTTTACCATTATTTACACTGAGCAAGAATGCTCCTTTCCAGGAACAACCTGCTTCACACTCACATAGTTAACATTCACACCTGGACGCTGTCTTTTACAACCACAGTCACAATCTTTTGGCTGCTAAACAGCTTTACTTGAACAGTTGCGGTTTAAATGCCGTGCTCAGAGGAATGGAAATGGTGGTGATGAGGCAGGCTCGAGTGCTGCTTTTTATTGGTCTACCTAGAATGTTGACTGAGTAATGGCTGGTGAGGTTTTTTTGTGGAGAGGAGAGGTTCCTGGTTGTTAGATGGTGGCATTCCACATGCCCCAAAGGATTATGTGGGCAACAATAAATGTCAAACACTCTGAGTTTGGACCTCTGCTTGCACTACTTGTCTGTTTCTGTGTATTCTATGTTTCTGTCTGCTTGTCCTCACATACCTTTTAAAGTTCAGTTGTAAAATGTGTTTTTTCTTTGTCTTGGCTCTGTACTGCAGCTCGTTAGATTTAAAATGAAACTACCATGAGTTTAAAGTGAGCACACACTTGGTTTCTTTCCTGGTGGTGCTCTGACAGGCCTGTGCTGCAGCTGTATTGCACTGTACTGCTAAATGGCTTTTATTTGGATGGAGGTCAGGTTATAACCTCATCTGTAGTTGTATTTGTTGATGATCTATGTGCTTCTGCATTGTAACTCATATTCATTATCTCATTTCAAATCCAATGTGCCAGATTAGAGCCAAAACAATGAAAGCAAATCTCAGCCTTAATACTTTATGACTACAGTTTAAGAGCTGTGTATTTGGGCTGTACCAAGTGTTACGGACAGGAACTGAAGAGTCAGAGAGGAAATATTGAAAACTCTGCCTGTGTAAGAGGCCTATGGACAGGGGCTAGAGAAGCTAAGATCGAGAAGGAGGGAGGAGGAAAGGAGAGTAAGAAAGAGGAAGTGTAACGGGGCTTTCTGGGGCCAGATAAAAGTGAAAAAATCAGGAAGGAAAGGGAGGAAAGAAAGTAATGAAGCAGTGAGCACTTTAGACGAGTGCCAAAAATGACCGTCGGGAGTCAATGACGGTGCTAATAGAGAAGAGGACTAATGACATGGACATTTGTTTTATGGTATGTTTAATGAGAGATAGAGAGAGAAAGGGACGTGGAATGAGAAACTGATTGTGTGTATGTAGTGGGTGCTCATGCAGACAGAAAGATAAAGAAAGTACGGGGAAAGAGGGCCTGTTTGAAGACTAATCGTTCAGTGAGCCATCAGGACCTCTGAGTTTGCTCATAACCTCCCATCTGCAATATGTCTTAAAAGGAAGGTGGCATCAACTGGAATGAGTTGAGTTTTCATGCGTGACTCTAAATAATGGAGGTGTGTGTATATGCAGGCGGGGAGAAAATCAGTATGCGGTAGTGATTTGTGTCTTTCCATCCATATCAGTGAATTCTGCCTTCCTTATACACTCTCAGAAATTCATAGACACATACACATGCACGCCACCTCCCCCATCCACGATGCCTTTTTCTGCTTTCCTCTCTGCAGGCCTCCTTGGTCCCAGGCATTTCAATTTGTTTGCGGTAATCGATCTCGGGCCGGCGCGTTCATATGTATGAAAATGAGATAAAGCTTCGGCGCAGTGGAATTAACTTCTCTGCCCCCTATTAGGCATGGAGCTTCACCGAACGCAGGGTTCCAGGAGGCAGCGTCCCACTGCCCCAACCCACCTCCCCCAACCCACACAGGCTGGACCTCTGAGGCGGGGCCCCTCCCTAAACCACCCTTCCTCCTGGTCCCCATTACCTCAGAGGGATGCTGATTATTCACCCCCAGCACACACGCAGCTTCATCACAATCTCTGCCACCGCTGCAATCACAATCACTCAGTTTGACTGCTGCACATACTTGACAAAAACATGCACATGCCAAGAAACACACACAGAGGACTGCGTGACAAGTATCTGAAAAGAGAGTATCTGTCAACCTGCAGATTTGTGTTCCTAGATGCCCACAGTCATATTAAAAGACATGCACATCCCTCCCTGCAGCGACTTGGAGCCTTTCTATCTCTGTGACTGAAGCAAATGCTTACATTGTGGAATTACAAAGCAGCAAAGGAAGTAATGTACTAGCCATGGTGGCTTTTAGTATGCACACACACGCGCGCACAAATGTTATTGAAGTTAGCAGGAAGTTACACAAATGCAATTCATGAAACAGGTGGCTAGACGCAGGCATAGAAAACCACAGTAATATCACACTGTGTCTGTCGCTTTACCACACCCAGATAATCAGAAAATCTGCAATTTCCATTTTTGCTGCTCGCGCACTTTTCACTGCTGAAAGGTTACAGAACAAATGTAATGCCTGTCGCTGCCTCGTCCCTCACTTCCCTCCATACACACACGCTGTTTCCTCCGCCTGTTTCATTTCACCCACGATATGCTCGACCACATCTGAGGAGAAACATATTTACACGGTGTCACCACGGTGATAACAGCATTATGTTTTTCAAAGTGGCAAGAGGCGCACATAAACACAAGTGCGTCGTATAATTCTGCATTGCATTAATTTGCAATTTCACATGCTATTAATTGCGTCAACACTTTCGAAAGGGAATTTCATGAATCGCAATCTAATTAGAGGCTAATTTACTTTAGCATTCGGGCTGCTTTTCTCTTCTGTTAACCACATTTATAAACACTCAATGAATTAATAGCGAATAGCTTGTGAATTACATCCTGTGGATTTATGACTGCCAAGCATAATTGTTTTTCCTCTACCCCCCCGTGTGCTCGCCCTGCGTGCATGTCAAGTGCTAGAGGAGAGTGAGGGATGGAGAGAGAGAGAGAGAGACAGGGGGCAGAGAGAGAGGAAACAAGAGGGGTGCACACACTCAAACAATACTTTCCTCTCTGTATATTCATGTTGTATGATCACTCACAAGCTGCTGACAAGAGAGCCCTTTGGGTGCATCTTGCCCCTCCCCCATTGCCTCCTCCCTCCCCCAACAGTGAGCTGCTTTATGTCAGATATCAGGCAGATTAATGGGATGTAGCTCAGCTGATATGAATGACAGTTCAGACTGTGCTTTGGGGCAAAGGTGTTCACATTTATACAATACATAGCCCAAAAAGCCCACCAACATTTGGGTTTTGGTGGGAAAGGTTAGGATTGGCATTCATTCCCTGGGACAAATGATTTTACAGTGGTCATGAGTAATAATCAGCTCCAGTCATCGGTGATGGAAACATGACACCTGGGCAGAAGCACAAATTTTTGCCTCTTTTCTGGTGGGATGCGATAACCCACTGCGACAGATTCCATCCATCTCCCTCCAGCAGCGCTCAAATATCGTTACAAATAGTCAGAACAAAGCTTGAAGCCGAGATTGAATAAGTAACAGATATAAAAAAGTAAAAGCCATATTCGTCTCCTTCAGAGCTGCATACACAGCTCTGGTCTGCTGACTGCAGTCTGTGGCATATTTTAGTGGGTTTCCCCAGGTTTAAAAAAGCCACAGATGTGTGCTAATTTTGGTGGTGAGGGGCTATATATGTCCAAAAGGTTTAAAGACTGCCGGTATGCCTGCATTAGTGGCTCCTTTCGCCCTTCCCTTCAGCCATTGTCGAACAGCAGTTAGGAAAGAAAATGTCCAGACCTCATATTATTTTACCAGTTGAATTTGACTTGTTGAGATTGTTTCTATTAATTGAATATATTGCATGGTTATAATGCCTTATATATCATATTATATAAGACTTACATATGAATAACTCACATTGAGACTGCAGAAGGGCGCTGCTCCATTTACCTGCTGCGTTCCCTATGCTTTACTAACCCTGGGGCTCTGACTGTTGGAGGCCACCATCCTTGATTTGGGTGTCAGTCTTAAAATGTTGAAGATGCCATGCTTCATGCTTCATATCTATGAAATCCAAAACACACCTATCCTCAGGCAGTTGTTGGCCTCAGGCACTGACCGCGGATGCAGGTGTAGCATGATCCTGTTAAAGCTCTTAACCCAGACAGCGAGTTTGCTACTATTAGGGCTAAAAGGCATAAAGGGATTTCTCTGGGCATCTCGTTCATAATCTTAACAGGTCAGAGAGGAACAGCTGAGATGAACAACCGAGACTTGAGAGAGAGAGAGAGAGAGAGAGAGAGAGAGAGAGGAAGGAGCTTGGCATTGAGAGTAGGGGGCGGGGGCACTAATTAGAGAGAAAGGGTGGAAGGGGCGTGGTATGGGAAGGGGTCACAAGAGGCACAGGAGGTCACAAGAGGCAAATGGAGGTGCGTTAGCCAACTGTCAGTCTCTATAGCAACAGCCCGTTATGGGAAGGGTGAGGGGTGAGAAATTTTGCCTTTTATTTTGTATGTGAGTGAGGGTGTTTCTCTCCACTAATACTGACAGATGGGATCTCATACAGACACACCCACTTGACCCTCCCGTATGTGCATAAACATAGGCACATACATTTGCTTTCTGCAGTGAAAAGGTCCTCTTGGTAACCGCATAAAATCAACCAAGTGTCTTTGTAAAAGAGGATGTAGACACATTTTGTGGATTGTAAACCCAAAGTATTGAGAAGTGAAATGACTAACGAGTTCCATAGCAGCAGAGACAGTCATATTGCTGTTGAAATATAAGAAGTGTAAGATGATTTGCAGAAGGAAATGTGAGGTGTGATATAGAGGAGGTCATGAACTTAGTCCAAACTCAAATTGCTTTCAGTGTGCGCACTTCCTGCACTCAGCAAACTCCTCTATTTGTGCCTCTGCCTCCATATTGTTTTGAGACAATTTCTTGAACCAAACTGATATGTCACAAAGGCACGCCTCTTTTCATTAGCTTGTTTTGATGAGCGAAAAGAAAACATTGACTGTACACAGATATAAAACCACTTGCACAAAAGCAGCATGTGTACAATTGTTATACAGAGATGTAAAACCACTTAAAAACATCCTGCATTTTCCTTCTCTTCCCTCCGTCTGAGCTCTTATTGGATTAAGAAATGCACCATTGTGCATGGCATATAGGCCTGTGTGTTGTGACCAGCCCTCCCCCTTCTATAAACATGGCTGCATAATAAAGTGGCTGTGCAGACAATAGACAGAAGAGATGTGGGAACCTGCGCTGCCTGGCACTAGGCTCAGGGAACTAACCACAATTGCTCTTTACAATCACAGATCCCCTACCTTCTTGCCCATTATGCCTTGTTCATGGATTTTCAACTCCATATCTGATTCCTTTATGCATTTCCTTCCGCCTTTTATGCCTGTTTTACCCCTTTCATCTATGCTCACTTGTTCTCTGTTCCTATGCACTTTCTCCTTCTCTCGCTCTCTCTCATTGTGTGTAATTAACCATTTAGTGTGAAGAAGGGCTGTAATTAAAAGTTTGACGTAAGGTTGCAGAGAGCGCCTCAGCTAGAGGGTTTAATGGAATTTACAGTGCACTTGATACAAATGCTAATTTAATTGGCTCTCCTTTTCTACTTCAATTAGAGGTACTGAGGCCACCACCACATTAAAATCTATATTTGGTTTCCACAACACACCCCAGTAACCTAAATATTTCTGTATATACCTCTCTGTCTCTGCAGCATGCATTGGTTTTTTATTAAGATGATATCTAAAAGTTATCATAGCCCACTGTTGTTACTCAAACAGCTCAGAGTCTGTCTATTCATCACTTTTGTGGTCAGAAGATGATCACTGATGATCAATGTTGTGCACATAAAGAATTCACAAGGGCTCAAAATTCATTTCACCCAGATTAAAGTGAAGTAATTAACATTCATAGTTCACAATCTGAATTTTGAACGAAGTTCACAGTCCCAAAAAATGAACTAGTTTATGTTCAAGCCTTCCATTTTTGTTTGTTTGTTTTTTTAATAAGATCTTGTCATCATGTACAGATATTTCTGAAGACTGGTCGGATGCTTTAACTTGTTTTTTTAGATCTGGCAGGCACACTTGGAATAAAAATGTGAGATTTTTTCCGTTAGGATCTGTACTGATTTGTTCATAAAACACCTTCAATGATTCATGTGAGCTGGCTTCAGCAGTAACATCACGGCTGCGTTGTCTGAATTGGCATTTGCACTAGCAATGCAGGTGTTGCACTCGCAATGCTAGTGTGTTGAGCAGTGTTTTCACCTTGTTGAAATTTGTAGCCCTAGCCCTCTGTGGTTAGGTGAAGGAAAAGGTTTAGTTCAGATTTACTTAGGGGAAACACATGTTGACGAGGAAACAGTCTTTGACAGAGCACTGGCATGCTAGGTGCTTAATCCTAAAGTGTGTCAGAGTCGGTCACTGTTGTTACAGAGAGTGGCGCTTGCATTCACGTGCATTAGTTGAAAACAGAGACGTTCAGTTCACCATTCACCAAAATACAGCAGCATGTTCAATGAGTGCACTCCGTAAGTCAGAATGTCTGGTGTCATAGGTCATCTAGGAGCACAGTAAAAATGTCAGTCAGTAGTCATAGAAGGAAACTTCACCTACAGTTGGGGCCTATTAAGCTGAGAAATTCTGTTTCTGCAAAGCTGTTAGTCATCCAGTTGAGTTCAAATGCAGTACGCTTGCAATGTCACTAATTTTGTGTGGATTTCATTGCTTTTCACTGGAATTGAGTGTAACCGTCATACCCTTCACTTTCCTCATTTAATCTTTTACAGGCACTCATCTGACGGCTTTCCCCCGTTTTTTTTTTTTTATTAGTGTTTTTCTATAGCCCCCCAACTCTCCAAAAGCACTTAACCCATCAATCATGGATTAAGAAAAGATCTCTCCTCCTCAAAATGAAAGATGTGTCTCAGTAGAGGTATTTATGTTTATTCAGGGCAGAGAGGAGCAGTGTCTGACACAGACTATTCTTCTCACCTCTTAACACATTCAGGCTGCGAGTGTGTGTATGTCTGCATACACACACTCCTTCCTTCTCGGGAGAACATTAATTCTCACTGATACACTTGTTAAATACAGATTACACCATAGATGGCTACACATTACCTAGCAGGATGGTGTTATAGCAGCACTTTTCTTGAAAAATGTCACATCATTTTTTTTAATCTTTTTTTTTTTTTTTTTTTCTTGCGAGCATAGAATAATGTAATTGAACAGGTTTGTGACTATGTATACTGTATCATGACTATTTTAGAGAAATACGTCACTGCCTGTGCAGGAGATGCGGTCATCTGCAACACAAGGGAGTTGCAGCATGGATACACCCTTGTTGCTACAACAACACAAACACAGGCTGTGTGAAGCAGGGTGTGTGCGAGGCGTGCTGGAGCTGGGACTTGTGTGTCTGTCTTCTTAGTTCGCCTGCTTCCTGTATCAGACAGGCAACAGACATAAACAGTAAGCTGACTGAGTAACATCCTTATGTGTCTTTCTGACCAAATTGTTGAGGAAACTTAAGACTAACTCTTTGGAGCTCTGGCAGTTTCTTTAGCGTGTTTAATCCGTGTATGAATTGCAAAGATTTGGCAAATTAGATAACAGCTTAAAAAGGAATCCGTCATTGAGAAAGCAAACTGTTGCGTGACTGTGTTGTCAGTAAGGAGATGTGCACAGGTGGAGAACGAGATCAAAAGAGGCAGATAGCCAGAATGCCTATTTTTGAAGTAGGTCACCTGCTGAATGTTTTAGTGGCTCATTTTTCTGCTCATATTCATAATCACACAAAAAATGTGAATACAGTCAACTTTCAGTTTTGTTTCTTGCTTGTCAACTATTTGGGACTTAGCTACAATAATTGTCATTTAAATTTAATATACATGAAATGAAATTTTGTATTGTTGTGAAAACCAACAAATTTCTACTTCGATCAACCGTATTTGTTCATAGTTTCTCGACAAAAAACAAATTTTACAAGATTACAAAGGAACACATCAAGAGAACACTATAATATAGCTCAGCCCAATAATCATTTTTACTAAATAGAGTTTGAATGCATCATAATGTAACTTGTGTTGTTCTGGCCACTGGCTGCTAACCGCTAACGTTAAGTAGCTCTCCTTCTGCCGATGTCAACACAGATTTGTTGTTCCCAATGTAGCATTACCGGGGAAAAGACAAGGTGCGTCCCCTGATGCCTCAATAGTCTGTTAACTGTTTCCCTTTGTCCTGAAGGTGTCCTGGGAAAGATTCGTCCCTACCAGGCTTTCTGTTGTACCAGGGATGACAGGACGCTGTTAGTTTAGAGCCCTGCTCTTAGCCTGTGCAAAATTGATGTGGCATAATAGAAAAACATCGGCCACTGCCATCGCTGAAAGTTATTTTATTTGCCGATAGGCCAATGGCTGCATCCTGGTAGTTCCTGGAAGAGTACAGCCTGGAACCAAAACTAGAACTAAGTTTAAACTTCCTGAGGTCTTTAACAGGTTACTGGGTTTGTTTAAAAAGTTCTGTCACAACCTTCAAGTAACACCTCACAGCAAGGGAAAAAGAGAAAGAGATGTCAGGACAGGGGCTGGGGGCACAACATGTGCACTAGGTAGAAAAATTCGTTGGAGTTGGAAGAGATGAAAGAAATGGAAAAGAAAGCAGAGAGAGGTCGGGTGGAGGGGAGACATTTGGAGTGGGGAGATGGAGGACTAGAAACAGGGAAATGGCAAGGTAAGGAGACAGAAACAAGACAGGGGAGAAAAAAGACAGGAGCACAAGAGATGAGGGATCAAGATGGATAAAGGCCCAGAGGGAGAATAACAATAGTGAACAGAGAACACCAGGCTGAGAGACAGGTAGACACAGGGGAAAAAAGGGAGATGGAGATGGAGACGGAGAGAGAGAGAGCAGTGGTGTTATGGAGCAACCCGCTGATGGAAAGACAGAGAAGGGAGGGGAGGTGATTGGAAAAGAAGTGGGGAGGACAGCAAGGAAAGGGGGCAGGGCAGCGTGTGTTCACCGTCCTGCTGTCTGATTGGTCGAGGCAGTGTCAGGCGGGCCGGGATGAATTTAATCAGCGATGTGCGTCACCAGCTGCAGTTCCAAGCCAACAGCAAACCAGCCAGATACTGCTGGAGGGGGCAGGCCCTCTACCTCTCTGTCTCCCTCCCCCTCTCTGTATGTGCATTTGACTAAAATCTCATCGGTGAAAGGGGCTTAAAACAACAACATCTCTTTTTAAGTGTATGTGTGATACATTGGTATATTTTCAAGAAACATGTAGAGGCATTTGTGTCTCTGTGGATGTGCATATGTAAAGGGCATCAATAGAAGAAAGACGACAACAATGTTTTGCCCACAAATACCTAACCACATACGCACAGTAGTTCTCTTCCTGTGGAGGAGTTGTGTTTTGGATGTGTCTGTGTAACTGCAAATTCAAGTTCCTTGCATATCCGTGCTGTTTCTGCATGTCAGCAGGTAGGCAGCCATCTGGATTAGTGTTGCGCTCACTGAGAGGGCCTCTGTTTTTAGCTTTTAGACAAGCTCTTGGCAGGCACAGTGAATACCTCTGCTCTCTGAATTTACTTTAACCTCCACTGTGGCAGCTTTGGTGTGTGTGTGTGTGTGTGTGTGTGTGTGTGTGTGTGTGTGTGTGTGTGTGTGTGTCTGTGTGTGTGTGTCTGTGTGTGTGTGTGTGTGTGTGTGTGTGTGTGTGTGTCTGTGTGTGTGTGTGTGGTTAATTGCCAGCAGAAGTAGTTCTCACACTAGACAGAGTGAAGCTTTAATTGACAAATTATTTCTATGCCATCAATTTCCCACTACTTCGTGGTTTAAAAAAATATCCCCTTCCCTCCACACACACTCACACAACCTTTGTCTTTGTCGTTACTCTCTCTCCTCCCTTGAGTGAAGGCAGACTCAGCTGTTGTTTAGAACAGCCATATCTATCTTGGGACTATAGAAAACAACATCATCAACTCTATTCATCATGCATTTACCCACGGACCAAGAAACTGTAATTCACAGCAGCTCTTAGGTCACTAGCAATTGGCAGTCATTATGAAAGCAGCTGTTTGTGAGTGGCAGGGAGCTCTCAGGTAGAGTAGTGCCATACCAGATCTAATTGAGTTTCCTCATAGGTGCATACAACCACAGACTCGCACCAACATCCTCCGCAGCGTCCTCAGTAAGAATTATTCAGCGTATAGGTCAGGCAGTCTTTTTCCCCTCAGCCTTGCAGCACCCCAGAGAGGAAACTTTAGCCAGGCCAATCTGTTTGGTTGCTAGCTGTCCAGGCCCTACTAATAATAACACCTTTCAGGCTAACGCTCAATTAGATGGCTGGCTGGTCACTGCGACCAGCAGGGAAAGGGTCAGGCCGAGGCCAAAGCAGCAGGGAAAGGTGTGTGTGAGTGTTTGTGTATGTGGGGAGGGGGCAAGTGAACAGGGTGTAATGAAGAGGAAAGGATATGTCTCCATGTGTTCGTGTGTATGTGTATTTGTGTGTGTGTGTGTCGGTGTTCAGTCAGCGGAAAAAATATGACCTTTTCATAGAGTGCGCCTGGGCCAGTAACATATGTTCAACAAAAGGCTGCATGAGGCAGTTAACTTAAAGGGACATGCCACACCAACATACCGTGCAAACACACTCAGTTATCAACACCTGCTGTGTACTACACATAAGATTCAATAGACGGAATTAACTTTTCAGAGACTGCATGAACAGGTGTTGAAAATAAAACATGTCTATTGTGCATTCTTTAAGGATTTTCCCCATAAATAGGACCGTTCCATCTCATACTGCTCGAATATAACATCATTAGACGGCTTTTTTTGTGTTATCTCCACATGTACAGTTCATATATATCGTAGTCCATTTTCGCCAGTGTGATGAAAAAGGATCATGCTAAGTGATTATGAGAAACTATCTGAAAATGACTTAGTGCCCCAAAAAGACTAAGTATCCAAAAATAAGGAGTTAGTATCTCAAAATAAAAACGAAGTATCCCAAAATAAGGAGTAAGTATCTCAAAATAATGACCAAGTATCCCCTAAATTAGTTTGCATCTTAAAATATTGATTATGTATCCCAAAATAAGGAGTTAGTAACTCAAAATAAAGACCAAGTATTCCAAAATAAGGAGTTAGTATGTCAAAAGAAAGACCAAGTTTCCCAAAATAAGGAGTTAGTATCTCAAAATAATGACTACGTATCCCAAAATAAGGAGTTAGTATCTCAAAATATTGAGTAAATGTCCCAAAATGAGTTAGCATCTTAAAATAACGAGTCAGTATCTTAAAATGACAAGTTAGTATCCCAAAAATAATGAGTCAGCACCTTAAAATATTGACTGTGTATCCCAAAATAAGGGGTTAGTATGTCTAAAGAAAGACCAAGTTTCCCAAAATAAGTAGTTAGTATCTCAAAATAAACACTAAGTGTCCCAAAATAATGAGTTAGCATCTTAAAATAACAAGTTAGTTATTTTATCTTAAAATATTGACTATGTATTCCAAATAATGAGTTAGTATCCCGAAATAAGGAGTTTGTATCTCAAAATATAGACTGTGTATCCCAAAATTCTAAGTTAGTATCCCAAAATAATTTGTTAATTAAAATGATAATGATAATTAAGATAGAATAATGTATCCCCACATTATTAGTTAAAATCACAAAATAGTGACTTAGTATATCAAGATAATGAGAAGCTTTCTTAAAGTATTGACTTAATATCTGAACTTAAGAAATTATGTTAAATCTTTATTTTGAGAAAGTTTATTCTTATAATGACCTAACAGGATCTTTTTTATGACACTGGCAGACATGGACTTCCATACATATAGTGATATTGTAATATTAAGGAATGGCTTAAACTGGACTAATGCTCAGAAAATTTCAGCCACCCTTTTTTTGGTCACCAGCTGTCAAATGTCAGCACCACACAGCCAGATATCATTTCTGTTATTTAAGGGACTAATAGCGAGTTAACCCAGACGTTAATACCTTGCTACCTGCATGTGTCTTTCTGTGTGTGTGTGTGTGTGTGTGTGTGTGTGTGTGTGTGTGTGTGCGTGCGTGCGCCTGTGTGCCTGTGTATTGTATCCATCCAGTGCCAGAGCCTGCTCCCACTAAGCCCAGTCCCGGCCCACCCCACCACCTCCACCCCGCCAGCCCTACGCTGCCCCTCTCCTCCTCCTCTTCTTCTGGCAATGGCAAGCGCGCCTCCTCCAGTAGCCAACTCCCGACTCAGACTCCCCCTCAGCAGCAGTGCCAGTTGTCCTCTGCCAGTGCTCGCTACCCGCCCAGAGAGGTGCCCCCGCGCTTCCGCCAGCAGGAGCACAAGCAGCTACTGAAGAGAGGCCAGCCACTGCCTGCAGGAGCCCTCAGCGCTCTCACCCTCTCCTCCTCCTCTTCCTCCTCCTCTTCGCCCTCATCATCTTACTCTTCTTGTTCTACGACTACCAGCAGCACTTCCCCAAACTCTGCCACGTCCACTGCGAGCAAACGCCACCCAGGTTTGTGTCAATACAGTCAACAAAACTGCCCCGAAATAGATTTATTTATTTATTTAATTTCAGAGCTTTTGTGGTGGCTGTGTGCAAATTGTTTCACTCTTTAAACTTCATTCAGTCTGAGATTGTTTTTAATTTTTGTGCATGTCGGCTGTATTTTGGCTGCATATTTAGTGACATTTCACTCAGTGAGCTTTAAATCTAACATTGTGCTTCGACCTTTGTTTCTCTCACTTTGATTTTCCCAAATTTTGTGAGACAAATATAACATGCTGGGAATTGTAAATAGTTTTTTAGTATCCTACATTACGCTTCATTTCAGAGTTTGTATTCAGTTTGCCTTGGCGCAGACACAGCAGTTTGCAAAGCAGCATTGACAGATTTACTGCATTCTAGGCTTAATAAATTATGGCGATTATAATTGTGGTTTAACGACACACCTTCACTTTCCGTCAGAGTAAAATAATGACGACATACAGCTCCTATATTACGTGGGTAGGCAGACAAATTTAAAGCCCAATTAAAATTTAAGACTTTAGCCTAAGCTGTTTTCAGTTGAAAGGATTCTGATAGGTTTGTGCTATTAGAGTGTGCAAGTCTGGATCCTTGTGCAGATATCACTGGCAGTAATTACGCCAACCTCTTTCAGAGCCTTGAAAAATCTTGTTTAGACATTTTAGTGTTAGTCAGAAGAACACGGTTTAGTTGTTTAAGCCTCTGCATGCTCTTCTGCACGACTCACAGGACCACACACTCGTACACACACACTCGCACTCTCAGACCTCTGTAGCCAGCGGTAATCTTTTAATGAACTCACCGGTGGCCTCTAAGATCACTAATACTGAACCTGCCTTAAGGTGCTCATTGTGAGGCAGCTTGTGTGTATTCGTATGCAAGTAATGCCTTGATAAAGAATGGTCATGATTTATTTATAGCATTGTTACAGCTATTTTTCTCTCCATTTATGGATATCACGGTATTTCTTTTTCACATGCACACTCAAGATTTTCTCAGTTTTTTCAATCATTATTTCTGCTTATTGTGTGTGCATTCTTCTGAAGGCTTTTTCTGTGTGAAGCAATCACAACCATCTGCTAATGTACACAGACACACCTCACATCTTCTAATGCAACACACACAGACATAGATGCAAGGATATCTCTGTAGCACGCCACGCAGTGTTTTCATGTTCAGGTTAGCTAGAGCTTTCTTGAGTATCTGCTCACATCTTTGTTGAGTTTCTCTTCTCTCAGTCTCTTTTTTCCCCTCTTTCTTCCTTTCTTTTCATCAGTGCTCCTTCGCCGCTCTGTGCTGCCTTTCATTACTGATTCAACATTTGCTGGGACAACACCAGGCACTCAGTAAACAAATTTGCAGCAGCTGTGTGGTGCAAGGCTAGCTAGTGAGCGAACTACAGCCCTCTGCATCACAGAGGCAACTGGTACTTGAATGCCCTGTATAGTCGCCGTTGTTTTTGTGCTTGGGCCTATGCCACCGATAACAGCTTTAAACAAAAGCTTAAAGTTTGTGTAGCCAGTCAGTTGATGTCTGTTTTTTTGCAAGCTGTGCCTTATTTAAGAGTTCATTTAAAGAGTAAATTTAGTATTTCAACCTGGACTTAAATATCTCACATTTTTTGTGTCAGATTATTATTCATTTTAATGTCTGGCAACTTATAGAAAGCATCCCTATAGAGGTTAGTCTTTTTGTTAGGAAAAGATCTTTTTTTAAAATCAGAAACAGACCCGAAAATCGCCAACGCCAATTTCACCAGAATCCATTTAAATAAACAGTAATTAGCTTGTACAGAGCCAGCATATTTTCACATCTAGCTGGGTGAATTGAGGGTTTATTTTAACCAAACCAGAGTTGGTGTGTTTCAGTGAAGTGTGCTGTACGGTGGTAAAATTACTGTTTGTTTAAATGGAGTCTGGTGGGTTTGGCGATGGCAATTTCAGGGCTGTTTCTGGTTAAAAAAAAAAGATTCTTGAGGTCTGTCTCTGTAGGGATACTTTCCATAAGTTGTCAGACACTTGAAATAATAATACGAGTGTGTCCATAGAAAAAGCACGTTTAGTGGATGTAAATTGACAGTGCATAATTGCTCGAGTGGTTACATTGCGGCCTGTTTTGCTGTTGCCATCTGCAGCCCTCTTGCTCAGTAGTGGACAGTTTCAAAGATTTTTGTTCCCATTAGTCACCTAGATATAAAACATGGAAAAGTAGGGTCCAGGTTGAAAAATACAAGATTTATCAATAATTGAAAATGTTATAAATCAGTCTGCTTTTTTTCAGGATTTTACAAACAATATATAAATATTGATTCTTGTATTTTTTTCTCTATTTATTATGAGGTCAGAGGCTAAGACTTTCTAATATGATATTTATTTTCTGTGCTCAGCTGTTTAGTGCAGGGTTTCCTCAGCTGTGGGCCAGGATCTAAATTTGGCTGCAGGCTTAACTCACTCAAGAGAAGCAGCACCTCTAAGCCTTTAGATATAAAAGAATATATTTCTCCTTTTGGCTTCAGACAAGTTAAGCTCCCCTGGTTCAGTGTATTAACCTATAATGTCCTTAATATTGTCCTAGTCCAGCGGTTGTTGTCCTTTTTGGCCTCTACCTTGCCCCGGTTTTCCCAGGGGTCTCTCAGGACAACACTGCCTGTGGCATAGTAGCCACTGGCTCTGCCTTCACCCCGTTTCCCTCTCGTTCCTGTCCCAAGGGCTTCCCCTTCACAGCCTGTTCTGTCCTGTCCTGTCTGCTCAGCTAATAGCCTCGAGCTAGTGGCCCTGTTGTTGCAATGATTCTGGCATACATAATTTAGAGAGTGGACGTTGTAGTTAAACTAACTACCCTGCACTTGAAGATTTAAGCCCAAGCCTCTGCTTTATTCACCCAAAACATCACTACTTTTGAAGTGGAGGAGTTTGAGAAACAACATAAATTTACACAAAAAGTACTATACCAGGTTCTGCTTTTGTAGTCCTGACAGCAGTGGTTGTGTTTGCAGCAATATGAAGAATCTGAAATGGAAATGGAGTTCCAACAGATTATTTTATTTATGTGTGACTTCTGTTTTTGCAAGACAACACATTTGCAATGCTATGTTTTGAACTTACCCAACCATGTAAACAAAGTACATGGATTAATTAAATACGTTAACCATCAAGTCACCAATCATATACATTATTATCATAGGTAAGAGAATCATTTATAGCTTTTTCTAAATCTGAATTTGCACAACTTTTGCGTCTCTGCATGCAGAGACACAAAGTTTTCTTTGTCAGTGTAACTGTAAGGAAATGATGAACTCTGTTTTGAGGACATGTTTTTCTGACCTCACTGGTGAGGTTACTGTCACCCAAAGGGATCTGATGATGTTCCTCCACACACTTTTTCACTTGTGTGCACATGCAAACACAAACACATGTGCATAGATGTAGTGTCTGTGCAGCAGTAAAAAACACACTAGTGACCTAGTTGTGTCCTCTCAGATCTGTGTCTGCCTTGCAGGCCAGCTGGCTCAGAGTTTAAAGGGGTATACACACACACACACACACACACACACACATGCACGCACAACCACACATGTGTGTTGGTTTATAAGCCAGCAAAACTGCAGTATTATTGAGTATCCTAAGGTGGTTAAATGCATTCCTTTTGACCTACTTTTGTTTACTTTCCTCACATTTGGTTCAGAAAAATCAACCTGATTTCATTTAGATGCTATACTAAGTTTAAGTACATGTGATTTGTAACATTCCAGCAGGCTACCCACACCGCCCCATCCTGAAAGTCTGAAAGGCAACCCCCTCTAAAGTCAAGGGCATTCACACCACTCCCATGTAACCTCCGCTCTCTGAAACCCATTTAATTGTCCCAAACACCAGACAGAGACCCCCTGTCCCCTCTCCCTCCCTCCCGTCGCCCCATCCCCGTCTCTCCAGCTGACTGGGGACCATTAAGTAGTCCTAAGCAGCCAGCAGCCGTCCAGACAGGCTCCCCAATAGCAGGTGCTGGAGTGGGGGGTCTCTTAAGACTGTGGGAACTGCAGCCCAACAGCTGTTTGCTGGTCACCCGGTTAGAGTATGTAGCCAGAAGGCACTCTGCTGGGTGCTGTTAAAACACTGAGCCCTTTCATTTGTGCCCTTTTGATTTTCAGGTGAAGCGGTTGGGCTTGTGAGCATATCTTGTATACGTTAAATGCATATTGGGTACGTGGAACAGAGTGGGGTTGTCTTTTAAAAATGCTTAAAGGGGTTCTATGCAAAATTCAAAGTGAATGTGTTGTCTGGACACAGTTCTCAACATGGAGGTGGCTGATCCAGTTGCTAGCTCCATAAACAGTGCTGACAGAGCCAACAGTTTTAACCTGGAGGATGGGTGCTACGCTTGCATGACAGAAGTCCAGATATCAGTAGTAACTGGAGTGTGAGCGCTGTGCAGTGCAGCGATGAGGTAGCCAGTGGGATACACACATGCACTAATATGCACAAAGTCAGATTACATCAGAGGTAGCGTGACTTTATTCTCTGCTAAGGATGCCATTATTCCTTCATATCTTTAAACAGCAAAGAGTGGTTTGCTGTTATTTTTATACTCTGAATATCTCGTATAGAACCTTTTAACAATTTTCTTTTTTAAAACATGTTCCTCAAGTACCTTCTCATGGTACCCTCTCATGGTAATGTGAGTGTGCTTCTTCAAATATGGTACCATTAAGATATAAAAATAACTACCACTTAGATCTTGTATGTTTTAAAACCATAATCACAAGACTTCTTGGCCCTAATGAAGCCGGGGAGCTATAGATCGCCCCATGTGCTCAGGCTGTGACACATACACACACATACGCACACAAGTGATGGAACCCCCTAGTGGCTTCATTAATCCAGCCTCTGTCAGGCAAACCAGAGAAGTCACCATGGTCTCGCACTCCTATTTTTTCTCTTCTCTCAGCAGAGGTAAACAGACATGAATAATGAGCTTTTTAAACCCTCCTGTGACCATTTCCTCAGTCTTTCTTTCCCTCCCTGCTTCCGGAAAAACAAGTACACGCCGTCTTTGATCCGAGTGGGCGTAAAAGCACTCCTCAAAGAGAGATGGAGAGGGTCTATTTGAGGACAAAAGACTACTAAACGTCCCCTCCTGCTCTGGTTCTGGTGTTATGTCACCCCACGGTTTGCTCTGAGAAAACCAAGCGTAGTGTTCAGCACACAGTTAAACTAAAGATTTCATTTATTGTCACACCATCTCTCTGAGTCTGTTCATGCGTTCTCTCTCACCGTCTCCCTTTCTTTTCCCTTGCCACTGCAAGTGCCAACCCCTCCCCCCAGACTTTCCTCCATCTCTCCCTACCACCCTCTCCCTCTCTCTTTCTGTCACCCTGCCTTTCATTTCATTCAAAGGGGAGGGGAGGCATTTAATTCTTGGCTACCTGCCCATTTCTATGATGGCAGCTAGTCTCATTATCAGAAGCTCATCTCTTGCTTATTTCTGCCTCAACTCTGGCAGGCTGGCATCGCAGCTTTAATGTGTTGTCGCAATTGTTTAATGTCACTTTTTCAGCATAAGCACTCCTGGTGTGCTCATCATTAGGAATTGTTTTGTTGTTGTTTAGCTCCAGTCCAGGTTCTATGCAGAGAGCAGGCATGCATCTACACGCATGGACTTGCACATACATACGCACAAAAAGGCAGCCATGCTTCCTGTTGGAAGCATGAGGAGCCATAAAGGGCCCCTTGCTTTTTATTTTTGACCCTTTTCATTCACAGAGCGTAATAAGAGTCTGCCCTCCTAATTGCAACCAGAATGAAAGCAGCACCACATTACTGACACATGATTGCAAATGGTGGATGGAAATAATTGTCCCCTTTTCTTTGTTTTTCATGTTCAGCTTGCTTTCGACTCTCCCCCCCTGCCAAATCACAGCTTTGCCAAGAACCAGCAAGATCTTTCTATTGGAATGTCTGGGGAGGGAGTTGAAAGGGGAACAACAGGGGCATGTTGAGGTGAAAGAGAAGAGACTTTGTTAAGCATTAGTCCACACATGTATGCATGTATCTACAGAGGTAGACACAGTAGCATTAGCGCCTATACAATATATTGCAATCCAATCCAGTAGTCCAGCAATCAATACTCCTAATGCAGAGCTCCTAATGTTCCATTTTGGTTCCCACATTTACCATTTATGTTGCACATAATGCCTGGGCATTCGGCACATACTATTGGTCCAAAATGTAACTCGCACTAAGTAGCAGCAGTGCTTTGCTGGTATTTATATTGTTTTTGAGCGGGTAGCTTGCCACAGACATACTGAGAGGATGTCTGCTGTTTCCCCATCCTTGCACAGATCTGTGTAAGCACTCTGTGAGTGGCGCTGGTGCACCTCTCCTCAGGTATTTTTCCACTCTCTCTCTCTCTCTCTCTCTCTCTCCCCCCCCGACTGACCCCTTTTTTTCCACCGCAGGCAACACACACTCCTTTTTCTTTCCTTTTTTGTTTTATGTGGATTTTTTTGTTTGAAATTTGGTTCGTTCACAGTGTCTGTGACAGAAGTGATAAAAAAGACGGCTGCTTTCCAGGCTTTGATTAACTTATCATGTAACCTTTTTTTTATACTCTTCAGGAAACAAATGTGCAAATGAGACCGAGACAAAGAGAGAGAGAGAAAGAGACACCGGGTGGGTGAGGGGTCGACTGAACCAAATTTTCCCGAGGCTGCAGCCTCTGAGCTTTTTGGCTATGTTTCAGGTCTGATAAAACGGCGCTTCTCTTTCTGCTCGCAAAACTAGCATTGGCAGAGCATGGACAAAACAGAAAGGGAGTAACATCAGTGGCCTTTAATGATGCTGTCATATTTCTCTCTCTGCGTTTAGAAAACAAAATCACTACAAGCCACTGAGAGCTTGCAGTGGTAACTGAAAGGACCAGCTGTTTGGCTTTTGTTCTTTTCTTTACAAATTGACTGGGTGGCAAGCAGGCATGCGCCAAACCAATAGATCTGAAATTGTGCCAAACAAGCCTCTTATGAAACAGAAACACTTAACACACAATTTTGGGGAAACTCTAACCTCATGAAAACCTACACTTAAGTGCATTAAGCATGTTTTATTCTAACTAAGATAAATGTAGTTTGCTTATTTGCTTTCCTATAGACAAACATATCTCATTATTCAATATGTGTCAATACCAAGTCCCAAAAATTTTTCTTGATGCTCTTATTAGTTTGCTGTCTTATGGGCACCAGGCACTTTCTGTCTTACTATTTTTTGAGTCCACTTTTTAAGAGTGAAAGTTTGACTGGACAGGTTTGTGTGCATGCATTGCTTGTGTGGTCTATATTACGTCAGACATCTATAATGTCAAGACCAAGGTATTATGAGATGGCTGAGAAAACAAAATGTATTAGTGAAACATTTGTTCTCTTAACACCATATGTGTTGTATTGAGTGAATCGACTAAAAGGGAACTCATAAAAAGTCCAATTAAAGGTTTTCTAATTGAAAGCTCACATCTGGCTTGTTTTTAAGTTTGAACAAACACCCTTCAAAACAATTGGCACTGTCACAGCAGCTGTGAGGGATCACTTTTGATGTGATGTTTAAGTAGTTTTATTTCTATGATCAACTGATTGCAAACTGCAGACTAGTTTGTGTTTGTACGTGCGTGTCATCAGTCTGACGACCCCATGCGATAAAGCTGCCTGGGGAGTGTAGATAAGTGTGTTCAGGCGAAAATTGTATTCACAGCCACTCTGTGGCGTGTTGCGCAGTATTTTAAAGCCACATATCTGCCAACGTTTGTGTGTCCACACACAACTCAAACAAATGAACTTTTCCCTCATCTCAGCAGATTGTTTTGACCACTGGGTCTTTATCTCATGATGGATAACTTATAGCTATTATGGAAATCACTGCAACAATCTGATGGAAACTAATGGCAGAGTAATGGAAGGTAAAACAGCTTAATTACCGAACGAGGCAAATATTTTACAAACACAGCCTGGGTCTTATAATTAAGGGTTAGTGAGCCACGCTTACTGCAGCTGCTCAGGAGGGTAGCCAGAAATATGTTATTGTCTAGTGGGCTTCTAATGCTTGTTGAAAAGGACTGCTTGTGTTTTATATGGTTTGGTATCACATTTTGTTCATGTTTAATGCATTGCAGCCATCTGAAAAAAAAAACCTTTATTAGGCATGTGTACTTGTCACAAGGCATGTAATGTTTGCATAAGAGTACCATTTTTACATGCAATACTGACTGTTCACGGAAACATTGACATTTGCTGAATGTTGGAAAACACCCAAACTCTAAAATAGATAAATCTAGTTTTCATCTACACATTGTGATTGTTTAATAATACACATTCATTTTCCTCTCTCCTAGTAAGAGTTAATAGATGAATTTCTCCCTTCGTATCCCTGGTTGGCATTTGTGCTTTCGAGATTCCTTGCAGTTCTCATTGGTTTTTAGCCCATTACATGAGGCTGGCCTAGTGGTTAGGATGTTTGCATGCTGGATCGATAACCTCCCTGCTCTCACCCACTAGCATTAATAAGATTATTGATTAGCTGCCTCCCACTGATTGATTACCCCTTTACAGCATTGAATCAGTCTATTATTAGTCCCCCCTCTGATGGGATGCTTTTGTGCCTAATGAAATTGCTTGTGTGCGATACCATGTTGGTTAGAGAATCATTAAAAATGCTGTTTTTGGTTGAGTGGTACTGAGTTTGTGAAGTAAGTAGTAGGACACGATTTACATGCAGTCCTTAGCTCCTGGATCGTGATACATGCATGCACATGCAGTATTATGTACATGTAGGTAGTGAGAAGCCACCAGAGACACGCACGTATTCACACAAGCTTGGAGGAAGTGTTTCGTGGTTTCTTAGTGCAGTGCGGTTGGAGGAGGAGTAGGCCCGGCGGAGCGTAGGGAGTGATGGATGAGACGCCGTCCTGGTTTCATTCCAATAAATGAGCGGCGTTCCACTTGGGCTTCCCTTCACAGCCCCAGCCAGTGAAGCCACGATGGAGACGGATGGGCCTCTCACTGCTGGGTGTTAGAGGAGAGCAGAGGGGAGAGAGGGAGGAATTAAAGGCTGTGGGAAGAGATGGGGGCAAAAAGTGAGAGAGGCGACATGGACAGAGGGAGAAAAGGGGGAGGAGGGGGGTTGTAATAGATAAGGGAAGCTTGATAGCGAGAAGGAAGTAAGGGGCAAAACAAGACTGCTAGGAAAGAGGAAACGAGACAGAAAGGAAAGTGGAAGAGGACGTTAAGTGAAAAGTGAAGAGAAACAGAAGAAGGAATGGTGGATTAAAAAAACAAAGAAAGTGGGGTTTCATCTCCCTCTTTGTGTTTAGCCGACTGCACCAGGCCAAGGATATATGGATATGCCGCAGCTGATATGACATGCAGCATGCTTGGCTGTGCATTCTGATTATGTGTTGGATTGTGAAACGTGCAAGTGTGACCATCTCCTGCCAAGAAGTCTGATAGCTAGTATTAACCAGCCAAGAAGATAAAATTGGTCCAGGGGACTTACAGGGTGCCGCATTACATGATGCTCCTTAGTCTAAACTAATGTATCCTCCCAGTTTTGTTTTCTCTTTTTCTTTGTTTGTCTCTACTCCTGTTACTCTAAATCCTCTTTATTTCTTGAATCTCTGCATCTTCTGTCATTTAAATCTTATTTTGTTTCCCTCTGGCTGACTCATCATCTCCACCTATTTCCTGTGTTGGATTCCTCTGTTACACTTTGTCTTAACCTCTCTTTCCTCTCTCCCTCTTTGCTCTACAGACATATCCCTCCAGGGTGGCTCCGTTGCCCAGTATGAGACCTCTCATTGGGGAGCCTCTTTGCCAGTTGACAGCTCCTCCAGTGCCAACAGCTGGGACAAAGTGATTATTGACGGAAGTGACACAGAAGCTTGGCCCTCCATCAGCCGCAGCAGTGACCCCAGCCACCCTGCAGCACCAGAATGCCCCTTGGGCTCAGCTAGCTCTAACGCAGACATCAGTGCTGTCACTACCACCAGTAGTAGTAGTTTTCTGAGTATGGCCACAGGTGCCGCAGGCCAACAGGCCCACTACCCCTCTCTTAAAGCTAACAATAACATGATGACGGGACCTGGGTCAGCCAGCACATGCGGTAATAGAGGCTGGGGCTCCGATGGGAAACAGGATGGTATGAATGGCGGCCGAGTAGGGGCGCCCAATAACTGGGGCTCTCCCAATTTTAACTTGAATCTCAATCCCAATGCCAACCCATCAGCCTGGCCTGTTCTGGGCCATGAGGGTAGTGGAGGTTGTGGTATTGGCGCCAATGGCGTGTCAAACTCCCCATCTCTCCCACCAGGTATTAATGGCAATGGAAACATGGGAAATGGGAGCCTTGGAGGAGCAGATAATGGTGCGGGAGGTTGGGTTGGCATGATAAGTGCTAACGAAAATGATCAACAGCACTCTTCAGCCACCACAAGCTTGTCTTTCAAAATGGAACCTTCTAACCTTAACACTGACGGACCAAACCACACTAAGCAGCAGCAGCAAGCTCAGGAGCCTATGAGTCCTATCCATGGGATAACTGGCTGGGGAGGCCAGTCGCCCACTGAATCATCCCAGCTCAATGGGGACACAACAGGCAGCTCTGTATGGGGTAGTGGAGAAACCAAGGCAGCTGACTCTCCCAAGGACTCAGGCTGGGACTCAACTCCCTCTGGAAACCTTTCTGCCTGGGGCCGCCAAGGCAGTGGTGGAGGAAGTAGTGGAAGTGGTGGCTGGGGGGACTGGGGAAAATCCTCTGGTGGTGGAGAAACATCTAAAGGTTGGGACTCTGTAGATGCTGGTAGTACTGGATCAGGCCAAGAGCAGCAACTTGGCTCATGGGGACAGCAGCCTAGAACAGCCCCAGCAAGCGAGGGTAGTGGGGATAGCAGCGAAAGTCAATCTGGCCACAGAGACAGGTCCTCCAGCACAGATTTTACCCCCATGTTACCCCGACAGGACCTGGACCCTAGGGTGCTGAGTAACACTGGTTGGGGACAGACCCCCATCCGGCAGCACACTGTATGGGAGATGGAAGAGGCAAACTCTGATGATGGGAAGAGCAAAAGCAGCTCAGACACCATGGGAGGCTCCAGCTCTAATGGTGGACCCTCATCCATCAATGGAGGTACCATCAACCCGAAAATTGGCCCCAGTCAGAGGCCTGGGTCTGGAGAAAAAAGTGACAGTGAAGGATCATCATCCTCTGGCTGGGGAGCCCCTCCACCTCAGCCTATCCAGACTGGATCAGGATGGGGGGACCCCCCACAGTCACACAGCAAAGCGCCAAATGGCACTACCAGTGGCTGGGGTGACCCTTTACCTACCAGTGGTCCTAGAAATGGAGGCGCACCATCCTGGGGCTCTGAGGACAAGTCAACCAGTTGGGACGATGGCCTGACGAAAAGTCAGCCTACTAGCTGGGGAGAGGGCCCCAAAAGCTCCCATGGATGGGGCAACAGTAATGGGGGCTCCAATGGCTCCAGCACAGGGGAGTGGGGAGAGGTGGAGGTCAAGAACAATGGATCCTCCAGCAGCATGTGGGAAGGAGAAGGAGGGAATGGAGAAGGTGGTGGATGGAAGGACAGCCCAAGGGGAGGAAATAGAGGAGGAGGCTGGGGTAAACCCGCTCCTACTGTGAGTAACAGCAGCTGGGGGGAGACCTCACGTGCCAGTGGCCCAGTGCAGGGAGGCTGGGGCTCTTCCAAGCCTCAGGAAAGCAGCAGCAGCAGCACTGGCAGTGGAGGAGGTGGCGGCATGGGTTCATGGGGTGGTCCCGGTACTGTTAAGCAGAACACCTCTAGCTGGGGCAATGGCAGCAAACAGGACCAGGGCATGGAGCCCACCGGCTGGGAAGAGCCCTCCCCTCCCTCCATCCGCAGGAAGATGGAGATTGACGACGGAACGTCCACCTGGGGCGATCCTGGCACCTACAACAAGACTGTCAACATGTGGGATCGCAACAATCCCAATAATAACCCAGGCAACAGCGGCCCACCTCCCAGTAAGAATGGTGGAGTGATTATCCCCAACAATAACAACAACAATCACTCTGTCGGCCCTGGCAACAACAATCACCATCACACTCACCACATGCATCACCATCCCCATCCCCATCCCCATCATGGCCAGCCCCCAACTCACCTACAACACCATGGAAACAACAATGGGTCACCCAGCAATGGCACCCCACATCCAGGCACGGGCCCCCAGGGTAGACCCCCCCTCGCCAACCCAGGTAACACACTGTGGCTAATTTTTATATTATTTGAAATTTAAGTAATATTTGATACTTTGAAAATGTTTAAAAAGTTCATAATCTCTTTAAAACTAATACAAAGACACAGGAATGTAAAAATAGTGTGTATGCATCAAGCAGATTTGATAAAAACAAAACAAAATGAGAAAAAAAGGGTTTCAAAGTTTTTATCTGACAGCATAGATGTCGGTCTAGAGAGTTGGTCTTGATAATAAACTAAAGTATGGGGACAGACAAAGCCTAAATAGAGAGTTGTTTTCAGTCAAAGTGACTTAATTGCCAATACAAAGCAGTGTTGGCAATAATAGATATTCCCCTTAAATATTATTCCTTTAAAGGATTCTCTCACAGTTATTATTAAGCAGATAGTCTCAGAGGTTTTGAAGGCCTCTTAATGGTCATGCATACATAATTAAGACTTTGTACAGCAAGCTTAAGTTAGCTCTGCAGCCAGTTCAAATAAGTCTTTGTGAAGACAAAGGCCACGCATATATAGACATGGCACAGCTTTAATGCACAGCATTCTCCCTCCTTTTGATTGTGAATGAGACCATTGCCCCCTACTGTTTACCAGTCGCACTGCAGCTACCAGAGAGCATCCTGGCCACCATAAGAAACACTTGGGCTGATCACAATTACACCTAATTACCCACCTCTGCTGTAGCCAGTACAGATAGTTGCCGCTTTCATCTGTCTCCTCCTACACATTCGTAGACACACACTACCTGATGAGACAGACTGAGCTGGTCAAGGGCCTGCTGCTGTCGGGGGGAGGCTGACTGAAAGGCCTCTATATATAGACAGCGTGGCACTATCTCAACAGACAAGCTTACTGCCAGTCTCTCTTATTAAGATGCCTCTACAGTGCTGTGGCTTGCAGTTGCTTTGATTATCTAGATATCATTTTTGGTACAAGAGTGAAAGACCCGACTTGTGTATGACTGTAATGCAGATTTCAAGGCCTTATATACCGTCTTAAAATCAAACTCTTACTACTTGGGAGCATATTTCCATTGTTAAGTACTCACGGAAATACTGAGGGGGAATTATGTGTAACTGCAAGTTAACATTGCCGATGGATGAAGATTTTACTGCAGTGAAACTCATTTTTTGTTCTAATTCACCCCTTTCTTCCAGGTTGGGGAGAGCTTCCCAATGTTCAACCCAAGTCGGAGCCTGCTTGGGGAGAGCCAGCAGTTCCAACATCAGTGGACAATGGTACCTCTGCCTGGGGCAAGCCCCCAGGCGGAGTCGGAGGATGGGGAGACGGTGGCCACGAGCCCTCTGGACCCTATGGCAGGGCCAATGGACCCACAGGTTCTGCACCCTGCAAGCCAGGTAATACATATTTATTATATTTACCTTGATGCATTATGTCAAAGCTGGGGAATCAGCATGTACCAAGATGCAAGACTATGGTGCCATCTGTTATTGATAACCTTACACACCCCTTTTGGCTGCTATAAAACAATAGAAAACTATCAGAGAACAGATTATACAGTATGTGTAACATAGTGTCTGATGTGCTGGTGTATGACAAATTCACACACTAGACAATACCACACATTGTCACCTTTACAATTACGGCATTTGAGATTTGGGTTGTGTCCAGTGGTACTACACCTTTGTTAAAGACTGATTGATGGTAACTCCCAGTATGTGTGTACCACCACGCTTCAGTTAAGAGAACAAAAACAGGAAGTTTCTTCAGACCTGTACCGTTTGTGCCAATTCTGAAGGTGTTTGTTAGTGCTACTGGAGTGTTGCTTGGATTAAAGCAATTCCACGCTTCAGTAGGTCTTGGTTATTTGTGCTGTTGGTTTGAAATGTTGGAGATGGTAGAGGGAGGTGTAAGGAGAAAAATGCAGCATCTCAAATGGCAACAGTGGCACCAAGTGGTCAGGTTGAAAATTACCTGCTTCTCACCCTCTGACTAGACTTGTGTATTATTCTCAGTGTGAGTGTAGGATATGTCACAGATATTAAAACACTGTAACTGATAACTAACTAAATATTTATTGTCATGTTATTTCATTGCTTTCTCAGGCCCCAAACCTATGCAAGATGGCTGGGGAAATGGAGGAGAGGAGATGGGCATGTCTACCGGCCAATGGGATGCTGAGGATGGGGACATGTGGAACAGCCCCACCTCGCAGGAGAGCAGCTCGTCCTGCAACTCCTGGGGCAATGGACCCAAGAAGGGCCCGAGCAAGGTCAGAGAACACTCAACATTTACATACGTCATATATATACTGGCAGATGTTAATGGTGGGAATTATTGTCACTCAAATTTTAATTTCATATTTTTATACCTATCAGGGGAAGATGGGCAAGCCAGATGAGGCTTGGATCATGAACCGTCTCATCAAACAGCTCACTGACATGGGCTTTCCGGTAAGTTCTCACTCTGACACACAGCACTGACTTTTTTTTTTTCCTTCTGTTTTTTTCTTTTACTCATCAAGGCCAACCCACCTGTTCCATGTTCTTTTAAAAACTTGATCAAATGAAGGGTGTCTGAACTCTAAGTAAACATTTAAAACTGTTAAGGGAAAATCCAACCTTTTTTGCAATTAAAGTGGAAGACGTCAGCTTTTCAACTTTTCACCTCTAGTGGTATTAGTGCTGTCGCAAAGACAACTGGGTTGCTTTCGGTTTTCCTCAGAGCCTAGCAACTGGGCTCTTTTTCTTCTGGTTTCCACAGTTACTTTGGTTGTTCCACTATCCACCATTTCTGTTAGTAGGGATAGCAACTGTAAAGAACTTACACTGATACTCTTAGGTAAATGGGGGTCGCTGCTGACAACTACCAGGAAGACACACGGCTATCCTATTCCTGTTTTGGTTGCACAGTGGACGCCTATCTTTTGTGCCATAAATTGAGCCTTCATTCTCTTGGAAGATCATACCTGGTGACAGACAGAATTAGTATAGGGAATGGCCACAGGGAACCAGTTTGAATGCATATAGTGTCATTATTCTATAGGCACTGTATTATACAGTTTACATTTACTTTATAATGTTATATTAAAGCAAAACTTTTCTATTTCCACTTTAAACCATGGTCATTGACAGGCTTATATTGTGTTTTACAGAGAGACCCTGCTGAGGAGGCTTTGAAGAGCAACAACATGAACCTTGACCAGGCCATGAGTAAGTTTACAACAGATGTGTCCTTGTGGGTGTATTGCAGATGTTAACATGAGATGTGTTTACTTAAAGGAGCTGTATGTAAGAAATCTAAAGCAAATAGTCGTAAAATCATCCTAGTATGTCACAGAGACTAAAGAATAATGTTCATATAACATACTGATTTCACCGACAACAATAGTACAGCCAGAATATTCGCATTTACAAAAAAACCTTTTTACAGTCCGCAAATCATGTTTATGTTGAATTTGTGTTTTGGCCTGCTGGGCCACCCACCACCGTCTACCAGTCACGCAGTCAGTAGAGTCTCAGCATCAGTTACAGTTACGACTGAGCTGCAGCAGCACGGCAAGCAGCATTAGCAGTGTCCCGGTACATAGCATTAGCAGGCAGCTCCTCCTCAGCTGTATCCTGGCAGTATTTTGAATTCGAGTACAGTAACCGTTTTGGCCAAATTCTTACATACAGCACCTTTAATGCTACAACGCAGATATGCAGTTGTCTTACTTTTAAGGAATTGAGATCAGAATTCGTCCTTTTGCCAAATTTCCACTTCAGTTAAAAAGGGTACAATACCAAGCCACACTGTCTTTGTTAGTGTAGTATTTGATCTCAGTTAATGCAAGATTTTGTTTACTGTAAAATACAAAGGAAAAAAGGCCAAATTACATCACTCAGATCAAATGCATATAAACATTATGTGTTAAATACATGTTTCATTGTCTAGACTTAAAATAAATTTACCTTTCTCCTTTCTGCTCCCAGGCGCTCTGTTGGAGAAGAAGACAGACCTGGACAAGCGGGGCATGGGCATGTCTGATTACAACAACGGCATGAACAAGCCCATGGTGTGTCGGCCCTCTGCACTCTCCAAAGACCCCTCCGACCGCACCTCCTTTCTTGACAAGGTCAGACATTAAGCAGCAGAGCAGCCATCAGGCCTTTTCCAATCGTATAGTAAAAACATAAAGACACAGTGCTTTTACTCAGACCTTGATCTGTACTTTGTTTTGGCACTTTTTTTTATCTTTTTCCTTTTTTAGTTTGAAATTGTCACTATTTTGATGTGCTACAGAGAAAGGTCAAAGGATTGTTATGACTTTCATTATCTGATCATTGCTGTTGTCAGTATAAATCTAAATCTAATCCTCACTCAGTCATTCTTGTTGTAATGCAAGATGATAAATGTTTTTTGTTTTTAATCTGTTTGTTCCTCCATTGACCATTTTTTTTAATCTGTTCCAGGATGGTGTTCTGTCAGATGATGCCCCCCCATCACCGTTTCTGCCTTCCCCAAGCCTGAAGCTCCCCCTGGCCAACAGTAGCCTTCCTGGGCAGGGTCTGGGACAGGGCAACCCGGGGCTGGCCATGCAAAACTTGAACAACAGACAGGTAACACATCGAGCACACACACTTACACTACACACTTAGGCAAAAATAACAGAAGAAATTGACACTATTACACAGTCCAGATAACAGACCTGCAGTAAAAACTGTCTGTGCGAAGCCTGTGCATATTACATCGTTGACATTTTGGGAATTTTGTGATAATATATAGGACAGCAGTATTTTGTGAAGTGGTTATCTTCCACTCTTTTAATTTATAGTGAAAAACAGAGTTTATTATTTCAAAATCAATAGCAGATAGGCAAAAAAATGCAGATTCACACACCATTTGTGGTCCAAAATTTATATTAGTATTTGAAGACTTGAGTACATTAGCGCAAAACGATCTGATCAACATTCTGTGTATCACACTACAAATGCATAAGCATCATTTTAAAATTTAATGTCTGGTACAGGATTTAAGTTTATATTATGCAATGATGGAGACAGCTGAAGGATAGAATTTGTTTCACACACACCTCTCTACTGACATGCTCTCCCAAAGCGCCGCTTTTCTGTTGCTCACGTGTGTGTGTGTGTGTGTGTGTGTGTGTGTGTGTGTGTGTGTGTGTGTGTGTGTGTGTGTGACCTTGCCTGAAGTGCCCATTGAAATCAGATAGTTATGCTCTATCAAATATCACCCCCAGAGGCAGCCATGGCCCAGAAAACTACAGTGTGTCCTTGAAGCCCAAACAAAGGCACTATACGCAGGCCTTTTTTTTTTTGCACAGATTAGAAAGACCTCTCTTAAAACATGGGATCGGGAATGGTGATGAAGATGCCTTTTACAGGCCAGTTTTTTTGACCGATTTGATATATTAATGAATTGATATTTAATGAGGGTGCGACATGGAAGATTTTTTCATCAGTCGCTGGAAGCAGTATCATCTAATACAGATCACTGGGTTTATTTCAGGGGTGTCCAGTCTTTTCTGAATGAGGGGCAGAGTAGATAATGTGAAAATAGCTGCTTCTAGCATCATATGAATTATTTAAAAAAAACCTCACACACAAATGAGACAAACACAACTGTTTCATCTTTCGACACAAGAGCATTCAAAATTTCACTGCTACTGAAAGCAGCTGTCCTGGACACTTTTCTTGCTGTGGCCATGTCTTTACCTAGAAGGAAATGTCTGCTGTCAGGTTACAGTTTGTTTGCTTGTTTACTGTCTGTTTATTATAACACATTAGCTCTGCCTTTATTGTTCCTACTTTGTGCATATCTACAAACTGTATGACATTCCTACCATCGTGAGGTGAACAGAAAAATGCAACGTGATTTTGTTTGACTGACCGGGCGGACTGCATATAGTATAATTTGAAAGACAAACTGCATCCTGTAATGTCAAATTTTAGTTGATGATAGTTTGGTCATTTTGGTTTTAACTTGGTCAAAGAAAACCTTAACTTTTTAGTATAGTTTGAGTCAGTGAAAACTGCTGACAGCCTTTGGTAGTCATCAGATTATATTGAACATTTCGGTCAATCTAGTTTAGCCAAAACCAATAATTTAGGAGTTTTGGTCAAACTTATTTCACATAAGATTTTATCTTATCATGCTACACATCGACATCTCCCGGCATGTAACCAACACTTGCGACACCGACCAACACAGCGCTTACACACACACACACACACACACACACACACAAACACACACAATTATGTTTGGCCACCAGACTATGATACTTTGTTTGTATTTTAGTGGCACATAGAGAAAATGTTTTGCATCATTTGAGCGACTCCATATCAGCTTTCATAGAGACCATTGATCAAGCTATGTAGAACGAATATCAGCCATGATCGGTTGCCAAAATAAACGGGGCAAACTTTATATTTATCAAATTGAATAAGCATGGAGGTTTTTAAGAATTTGACTCATTGAACCTTCATCATCTCTGTTTCTAGATACCCAGTGGAATGTTTGGCAGTAGTGGAGCAGCACAAACCCGGGCCATGCAGCAGCAGCCTCCTCAGCCACCAGTGCCACCTCTCAGCTCCTCCCAGCCTAGTCTACGTGCTCAAGTGCCTCAGTTTCTCTCCCCTCAGGTAGATATACACACAAAATCATGAACATATTTGATGTGTAAAATAGAGCTATATCGGGTCATGAGATACAGAAGCAGGTAAAGGTTAGCTGGCAGATTGTGCTGGATGACCCATAACCAGGAAACACAGTTAGACTGACACACTTATGAGTGATATGCTCGACAAGAAGACGAAACTGGTAGTATCATTTCATCATACGCTTTGAAAATTCAAAATTTTTGAAGTTGACCTGCAGAAACACATTGCAAAGATTTGAAAAAAAACATCACAAGTTATTTTCTGCGAATCATACTAATGCCTGTTACAACTCCTCTGCCAGACCCTTTCTCCTCTCTCCTCCGTGCACGCATGTAGTTGTGACTAGTTTCACCTTGCCAGAAGCTGCTTCTGTACAGCTGTTGTGATTTGCAGTGACTAACTTGTCATCTCTCCTCTCTGTCGTCCCATTCTTCCCTTCCTGCCCCCAGGTCCAAGCACAGCTCTTGCAGTTTGCAGCAAAAAACATTGGTCTGAACCCTGCACTTTTAACCTCACCAATAAACCCTCAACAAATGACCCTCTTGTACCAACTTCAGCAACTGCAAATGGTGAGTCTGAGTCCCGCTTTCCATCCGTAAGTGCTGTGCAGCATGTACTTAAAGGTCTGAGGGAGGGAATTTTTCTTATGGACTTTTATTTGTATTATCTAAATGGAAAGTAGAGTAACAAACATCCAATGAAATATTAAGAATGTGTCCATTTTAAAACGCATAACACAAACAGATTCTTAAGATGGAGACAGTTGACCCCTCTCCTCTACTTTGTTGTGTTTTCCCCTCAATTTCTGTATTTTGTAATCATTATTCTTTTGTTCCCCTCATTCAGGCGTACCAGCGTTTACAAATCCAGCAGCAGATGATGCAGGCGCAACGCAATGTTTCCGGCCCCATTAGACAACAAGAGCAGCAAGTGAGTCAACAAGTGCATGATTACACCCACAGGAGAAAAAAAACGAAGATAGTGGTCATTCATTTTATGTGCCTAACCCCATGTGAGTGCTGACTCAATACAACGCCGCAGCTTCATATCTTTCTCAAGAAATATTGTGGTTCTCACATGATAACCATAATAAACAACAATGGGGGAAGCATCATGCATTGTTGCAACAGAAGTTGCTCAAACTTAAAGATATCAGCATGAGAACAGGTTACTTCTCGTTGAGCATGAGCCAAGAAATCTGTCTTGAGAAAGGAGAAAGAGTTTGTTCTCCTTTTTGAAATTTTGGGGTTTCTCTTAGACAGATAACAGGAGCATGCTGCAACATAGGGCCTGTAGAAAGAGGGGATGCTTGTGAACAAGTTGCCGTTTCCCCCACTGTTTTTCCTCCACTTTCCATACTACCTCTCCTTTGACTTTGCCCAACAGTCTGTCATATATATCCTTGTCCTTCTAATCTCAACTGCTCTGCCTCCTCCTCCTCCTCCTCCTCCTCCTTCCTCTTTCCTCTGTCTTTCTTAATATGTCCATCGGTTTTGCTTTTGCCACCAGATAACTCGATTTAATCTCCTTTTCTTCCCCCTCATTGCCCAAAGTGCTTTTTGTGATATATTGTTTTGACATTTCTTCTTCTCTCCCCCAGGTTGCACGTACAATCACCAACATGCAGCAGCAGATCCAGCAGCACCAGCGTCAGCTGTACCAAGCACTGCTGATGAAGCAGCAGCAACTTCCCTCTCATTCCTCCTCTTCTTCCTCCTCCTCCGCTGGTCTGCATCCTCCCGGTGGCCCCGCCGGAGGCCATGGTTCCGGCAAATCAACCCTGGACCCCTTCACAGGCCCACACCAGGCTCCGGGCCTTGCCGACACACTGCACACCAAAGAGCCGCCGTCTTCGCCCAACGCCTACAGCACCTACCCTCTCTGTGAGTCTTTGATGGGGACAACACAGGGTTGAAAATATTTCTTTTGGCTATCACTTTGGCTCAAATAATTTGAATCTGACTAAATGTAGCTTGTCTGTTGAGGGTAGCAATTTTCATCTGCAGCCCTTGAGGTACCATACACACACATCTGTAGTCATTGCATACTGTGTGGCCACCCACAAATCATTCAGTGAATTCACCCAAATAAGAACACAGTAGGTCCTTAGTCATTTTTCTTTGAGACAAAAGTGCAGATTCACATTTAGAGTCCTCCATCTGACATCTTTCAATGTATTAATACCTGCATCAGTATACAATTAAAATGCAGACTTTTCCTGTTTTGTTTTGAGCTGTTTTACTACAATTTTTAAAAAAAATCTTTGACCACTGACTTGCGTATTCTGAACAAATTTAAAAGATTCTTTTTTTTGTGTGTGTTTGTGTGCAGCTGGACTGAATCCAAACATGAATGTAAACTGCATGGAGGTTGGGGGTTTGTCCGTGAAGGAGCCCCTTCAGCCCCAGTCCCGCCTGTCCCAGTGGACACACTCCAACTCCATGGACAGCCTCTCTGGCAACTCCTCAAACATGGAGAACAACCTCAATAAGCACGGTACGTGCAAGAGAAACACAGGCAGGCACAGAGGCACAGTGTTTAAGAAAAAATACAAATGAAACGACCTTTACTATGTCCTGTGGCATTATTTATCATATAGAAAAATTCCCATGCCATCTTCAATAAATGTACACATTATTCTGTACAGGCCCTCTGCACACGTGTTGCATTGTGAAGTACCACCGGACAGCTAATATGTTGAACAATAGCCACCATAATTCAACAGGGATTTTAATTATGAGAATAATGTCATTCCTTTTAGTAGATGCAATAGTTCTCTTCTGTACAGCAGAGATCAATGGACTTTTGGGATTGTTAGAGATACTTGAAAATTTGCGTGTGCAGTGGTGCTATGATTCATAGCTAAGACTTATATTTAAAACAGCTTTTGTGGTAAAAGGTGGGTAACTTGATAATATCAGAGACTTTCTCGAATGCTGTTAAACATGATCATAATTGATTCTGACAGCAGCCCGCCCTTACACGTTTGAGCCTGATCAGAAACTCAAAAGCTGACACCTTTCATCGCAGCACTTGAGGTGTCAGCAGCCTTTTGTTTTTCACACATTCTGACTGCAAGCTCATTCTCAGCTAAGCTCTGCACGCTTTTTTCGGTTGGTTTTTCACTTGCGGCTCAGGTGCACAACTTGTTAAACCTCTCCTCACCTTAAACGGAGCCCTGACACCACTTTTTTTAGACTGGGAACAAGGAAATGTTAGGTCCTTGAGTATAACATAAGATAGATATTGAACTGAATTGCTGTGATTTTATTCAGAGCGAACTACGCGTTTCGCCCGTGGCTTCTTCAGGTTCGCTCGGCATAAACACAGAAACACACACCCACAGGTGTGTTAAATATAATTCAGTTCAGTTCAGTGTGCGGTGGTTTATGTTGATGTTTTGACTAAGATGTTCCTGCGGCCTGGCTGTGCAAAGGGAGTCCCGTTTATAAGATAGATATTATTCTTATATTTGAGCCAGTGTAGCACCACTGAGGTACACATTCATACACACAGAACACACATGAATAATGTTAACCACCTGCCAAAACACACTTGGCTTATATATTGTTTGGAGATGAGAAACTAGCTAACACTGGTACCGACTTGTTGACTCCTACGCTTTCCATTTTCACATTTGAGATATCATCAGCTTCTGCTCTGGGCATTTTTGTTCCCACACATTTTGCCACTGATACCGAGATGAGAATCTATCAACCACAACACTTTTTTTAAAAAGTGTTATTCATTTGTTCTGTCCATCTTCTGTGGAAAGATGTATTTACGTCCTTAAAAGACTCACTCAGGCCTGGTCCACATGGACACAGGTGCTTTTCAAAAACAGGGTTTTTCCCTCCTTCGTTCACCAAAAAAAATTCTGTTCACACAGGCACTGTTAAAAAACAGTTGAAGCACTATCAAGAGCCAGACCAACAGGTGGCGATATAACTGTAACCCTAAAGCCATGCAAAGTACAAGAGCAGTAAGATGTTGACCAATTAGAAGCCTGAGATAAAGCTGTTACGGCAAGGCTACCTGGAGCAGTGACCTCCGTAGCACATTCTGACATCTCTGTTTCTCAATATATAGTGGAAGAGTAGTTGTACATGTATGTGTTCACATGTAAAGAGTCCTGTTAGCAAGATTAGAGGCAGCACTATTTTGGTCATGTTCACCATGGCACGAAATATTGCCTCATTTGTGATACCTCATGAAGAAGATAGCGATGCAAACTCTGATGTCAAAAGCTAAAAAGGTTATTCTCAGTCTTCTACACATCAACACTGAAAACAGAGTTTCTGAATGTCTTCGCCCTTAACAGAGCTTTCAGTGAACTAAAAGAAGTTTGTGTGTGAACGAAAGGTCAAACCATTCAAACCACGTTTTCAAATATATCTGGGTGTATACCTGTGTGGAGAGGCCTCAGAGCATCAGAGCACAAATAGATAAACTTACTGCAAACATCACACCAATGACATGTTATTCGGAAAATGTTTTCAATGTCTATCTATGGTATTAATGTTGACGAAGAGCATTTTCATAAATTAGGCCCTCAGATTCAGTCTAATCTCTTGTTTGTCTTTGCATGTACTAGGTGCCATATCTGCTGCCTCCACCTTGGGCCCCCCTGGGAAGCCCCCCCAGATGGAGGACTCATACAGCCCTTACAATCTAATGTCCAGCTCTGAGTCCCCCACCAGCCCCCTGGTGCCCCCAGACAGCTGGGGTCAGGGCAAGAGCCCCAATGAAAAGATCTCCAATGGGACCAACATTAACTGGCCCCCAGGTGAGGACAAGATGCAAATACATAACCATTAAAGCCCCTACACATCCATTGTCAACTCAGACAGATGTTTGCACTTATGTTTCCTGATTAGATCTTCTCTCACAACTCACTCTATTGTTAGTTTTGTTGCTAATATCTAGTCTCATATCACACAATCGATATAATATATTGCCCAACCCTACTGTAATGTAGCAAGAGGGACTTACTCTCTAGTTTAATATTTTCTGCAGCAGGCACATCATTCTAAGAATCAGTCTTAAGAAAGCAGTGGCTTTGAGGCTTGTGTGAATTAATTAAATTGGGAGGAAGTCATGAGATGGTGTAAATTTCTTCGAGATCCTTGATTAAGCTCTTTATTTTGCTCCCTTAGAGTTCTGCCCAGGTGTGCCATGGAAGGGCCTTCAGAACATCGACCCTGAGAATGACCCCAACATGACCCCTGGCAGCGTCCCCAGCGGTCCCACCATCAACACCAACATCCACGACGTTAATCGATACCTGCTGAGGGACAGGAATGGAGGTATGATGACCACTAATGTTTTAAGACAACCAGAAGTCCCAAACCAATGACATGCTGTGGAAAGTCAATCAGATGTAGATGAAAAGTCGACCCATGTTAGTATCTCTACTTCACCACTGGCACCGACATCATGTCCTTGTGCTGATGCATACATGAAGTTACTTGTTTTTTTCTCTCTCTCTGTCTCTGGTCACAACACTGTACGACCATTAGCCACTTCCCCAGCTCCACCACTTCAGAATGGCTCTCTGCCTCCGACCAGCAGTGACTGGCCAGTCAGTGGTTATGCTAGCTCTTTCAGTCTGTCGTCCTCTGATGGAGACAGCTCAGGTACACATTCAGAGTATCCTCCCTCCTCCTCTGTGTGGACCTGCCAGACCTCCCCTCATCCAAATGAGAGCCCCGACACAATGCTGTCTTAGGCTCCCTACTTATCCTAAACCTTACCTAACCCCTGACCCGTGTTTATGACCCTTTTCCCACTCCAAGCCACGCCTAAAATTGTGCCCCTGGTGCCTTTAGACAACACCTTTACCACTACTAAGACAGCAACCTCGCCTAAATGTGACCTTCAACCATCTGTGCCTCTGTGACCCAGCCCACAAAAAAAAACAAGCCTCACCCCTGCTGCTCATGACATCAGTTCACACCCTGTGTTTGAGTGTTTGTGTGTGTGCTTTAAGATGAAAAGAAAAAAAAAATCACAAAGAAATCAGCTCTGTACTTTGTTGCCGTTTGTCATCTGGGACATGATTTCATGATCCAAAAGCTGTTTTAGACAGATTTTTTTTTTTCTTTGCATTTACAAAAATGTAGAAGGAAGGCAGAAATTCCACACAAGTCCAGAAAAGCAGTACTTGAAACTGAAATTAACCTTGAAAATATTAATGTTACACATAGTTCCTACTTTCAGTTTAGCATGCATTTATGTCTGATTTAATATTATGATTAAGTTCCCTTTTACAGCACAAAGATTCAGTGATTCATTTCACTTCTTTTGCATGTTTTGCTGTAAAACCTTTGGTGAATTTAATTACATATAGGAAATATCAAGACCCACTGAAGCTATCAGGGCATTAGCTGAACGAGTTAGTGGTGCAGGAAAATAAATGCCTTGTTGGGAGCCTGTAATCAACTTAGTTGTAACACTAAATCTTCGTCTGTAACTGATTGTTTTGATCTTCACGTCCTCTCTCCATCTAAAGGGAAACTGTCTGACATGAAGTCCACCTGGTCCCCAGGGCCCATCTCCCAGAGCCAAGCCTCTCTGTCCCATGAGCTGTGGAAAGTCCCTCAGGGGCCACGCAGTAATGCAGCCCCCTCCCGGCCCCCACCAGGCCTCACCAACAACAAGCCCTCTTCTACTTGGGGTGGCAACTCACTGGGCCTGGCCCAAGGCTGGAGCGGCTCCTACTCCTCTGGTGAGCACTCTGAGCTACAATGCACTTATTTAATTTCTATTAGCAGCAGCATTGGGTGTCATTTACATTTGAAACAATACCGGTACCCAACAATACCTTTTAGAGCATTTTGTCAGAATATTTTACACACCGCCATACCTCCCTCCCCCTTCCAAACCCATCCCGACAACCTCCAGCCTGTCAGTCTGTCAGCAGGGCATAGTATGAGACCGCTGTCTTGTGTGTCTCAGAGGAAGCATAGTTTAATATAGTAATAGTAGTAATAGTGTTTTCTGGAGCATTAACTTTGCATTTACTCATGTATTGTCAGCAAAATAGCTTTGAAGCGTAAATAAACGCATCAGGTCGCAGTTAAGCCTCTGAGGCGCAGGCAAGACACGAGCCTAAGCATCTGTTACATTAGACCTGCGTGTGAAAAAACGTGTCGGACACACTTGTGGTCTACACACGGAGAGTTTTGTCCTAGCCAGCTTTGCATTTCACATTACAGATATTACCCTGGGCATTGTCTGCGTCCAGTTTTGAAATGGTTACCACACTTACGACAGCTTTCTGCTCGTCATTGCCCTGACTCAATGTGACTTTAAACAAGCTGCAAGGGCAATGTAGTCTTGCTCTCCCTCTTTCTAAACTCCTAAGTTACTCTCTCACCTGATTTATCGTGAAACAGTGCTTGATAGTGCCGACTTTATTCGGTCAGTACCCTCAAAAGTCACGTGTTTGGTACCTAATCCTAATTATTGGAACCAACTTGAATGGATCTCAGTCACAAACTCATGCACTGTTCCTCCAGAGTTTAAAACCAACCTGCATTTGAACTGCATTTCAAAGCACAATATTGAATAACAGAAAGATTTGATAAAGAAACAAAAACATCTTTCTATGTTTGTTGGCCACATACATTCTATACATGGGAAACGCTGCTAAGTTTATTAACACTTCTGAGTCTCAGGTTTCACTTTGACATGTTCCCTACCAGGACTAGATCTCTTCAATATATCAGCATCATTATAATCTTTAGTCCATTAACATATGAAGAAACAAACATGTTGCTGCTGAGACTGTTTCTGAGATTGCAGAACTGAAAGTCATTAACAAAATCTCTGATTTACAATAAGAGTAAATGAACAAGTCTCAATATAGCCTGAAATTGAAGACAGCTTTCATCAAAGTGAAAGCAACACATACTATATCAATCTTTATGATGTATTTCACACCCAGCAAAACACAGACATGACTGAAGATGTGTAGATGTGCCGAAGTTCACAGCTGCGACCCTGCGCTGACAGCACTCGCTGTGTAAGGGCTGGGTGAACACGCCCTGCTAAACTGACATCTTGAGGTTTACCGGCTCTGCAAGAAGCCTCATTTAAATAACATAATGTGACCTTGTTTTGACACGACAAGTATAAGTTCATGTAGACTGAAGAGGAAAGAGGACTTGTATTAGAGTAGACAAGAATCATGTGTGTGGAAAAAGCTAACAGTCAGTGGAAAGTGTGTCTGAAAAGTTTGACCTAGAGCCCAGAGCACCAGGGCACTCTTCATAAGAAGTATTCCAGTGGCTGGGAAAAAAACCTGACACAAATTATTTCACAGGAAATTACATGTGAACTGTTTCCCTTCTAGAGCTCTGTTATAAGAGTACTGATACTTAAATGTATTTGTCACATACTTTGTCCTCACACCTTGCCTATATGGGTGTAATGTGAAAGGAAATGCTTGTAGTGACAAAGACAAAACGAATGCACTGACATTTTATCATGACAAACTCTGCAGCTCTACTACTTCCCTCTGTTTTTCTTACACCTAATACTAAAACATTATATTTGATATGTCTGTTACAGAGGGAACCACCTGGAGTACTGACAGCTCCAACAGGACCAGCAGCTGGCTCGTGCTGAGGAATCTCACCCCACAAGTATGTACACTGCTGCTAATTCTTGCTCAATTGAAGCCACAGTGTTTTATGAGTAAAGCTAGCATGTAAACGTTAGGAATCATTACAATGTCTCAACTCAAATGATGGCTTTAGGGGAGGATACTCAAATGTATTCTGCGCTCCCAGCAAGTTTGATACAAAACAGTTGCATTGTATTAATTTATTTGCAAACTAAAGAAAAATAAAAAATATATATATATACAAAAAGAATATTCTTGGGCAGATGAAATATCAGCTCAATTGTACTAAAACAATAAATGAAAAAGTGTGGAAAAAGAGATCAATAGTGACTGAACATACAGTGTAAAATTCATGAATCAGCTCAGATATTAGTTGTAACTTTGCTTTCTGTCATGCTCCAGATTGATGGTTCGACTCTGCGGACCCTGTGCATGCAGCATGGCCCCCTGATCACATTCCACCTCAACCTGACGCAGGGGAACGCTGTGGTGCGCTACAGCTCCAAGGACGAGGCCGCAAAGGCCCAGAAGTCTCTGCACATGTAAGCCTCTGCAAAGTCTCTTGCATCAGAAATTAAGGAAACGTTTTCTTTCTCAACTTCTGCTGCCTTTTTGTGTTCAAGTGACGCAGCGATTACAGAGGGAGAAAATGGGAAACACTTGGGGAAAACCAAATGTTTCTGCTGTCTTAATGGTGTTTTCCCATGCTGGGAACAGTTCAGCTTTTTGGATGAGTGCAGACGAGGATATTTTTGTATCTGGACAGTCACATGGAAGAGGAGGCAGAGAGTCATGCTGCAGTCAGCTGTATTGTAATGTTACAGCGGTTCCTGTAATAACCAAAGTGAACAGGAAACACCACTGAGGCCCATTCCGGGGCCACATTAGCTGTGTTTTTTTTACTCTATTTGTTTCAGGTTTGTCCCTAATTTTGCTTTGCCAAGAGTGGCAGCCACTGCAGGTGGTTGTCATGGAAACATGCAAGATGTGTGACCTATTTCTTTACTATCAGCAGCAGGAAATGTGGTTATTGCAGGGCAGGAAAAAGCATAGTAGCATGGTAAAGTTGTATAAAAACAGCAACATTTGGTTAAAAAGTATCTCAGCTGTGTGTTGTCCCATTTTTACTTGTAAAGCACATATAACATGAAACATTAAACTGCTGGTTCCTCATTACTCGTTCTTCTCTTTAAGGTGTGTGCTTGGAAACACCACCATCCTGGCGGAGTTTGCCGGCGAGGAGGAGGTGAACCGCTTCTTTGCACAAGGCCAGTCGCTGGGGGCTAACACCACTAGCTGGCAGGCCAACCCGGGAACCAATCAAAACCGGATGGGCGGGGCAGCACAGTCCCACTCTATGGGCCAGTGGAGCAGCGGCGGCGGCGGTGGAGGCAAGGCCAGTGGAGGCGACCTGCTGTGGGGCGGTGTGCCCCAGTACTCCAGCCTGTGGGGACCGCCGAGCGGAGAGGACGCCCGCGTGATCGGGAGCCCCACTCCCATTAACACCCTGCTGCCTGGAGATCTGCTGAGTGGGGAGTCCATGTAGGAGGATGCCACGATACACTAACCGACCAACCCACCACCACCATGTCATGTAAGCCATCGGTGGAGGGTGGGGTGGAAAAAATACAAAACAAACAAAAAAAATTTCAATATGAACAGGAGCAAAACCCAAGCAAATCATGTGGCGATAATCAGTATCAATTTGAACTGTTTTGAACTGTGAATTGTGAATCAGAAGGCCGGGGTCCCAACCACATAGACTGCAGACTCCAGTCCTTCTGTTTTACTTTTGTCCTTTTTCGTTTGGTTTACCTTTTTTAGGGGGAAAGAAAAGCAAGGTTTTTTTTCCCCCTTTCGGTATTTTTTGAAATGCATCGTATAAACAAACTGAAACAAGATACAACACAAAGAACCTTTTAAGTGTTTTTTTTTTTTTAGTTTTTCAGTTTTTCCATGAGTGTACATGACATTCTGTGTGAAGTGTTTATAGGAGAAGCAATCAAAGCTGCCATCTGAGACTTTCCTTTTCCCTCCAAAAGAAAAAAAATCATCCCAAAATAAGACTTAAAACGACCATTCCCAGCATGTCCATGGCCAATGATGTGGTTCAAAGATCTTTACTAGTTATGTTCACGTTTGTTTCTCAGCACTAATATTAGCCTTAAGTGCTCTCTGGCCCAGGTCCTTCCCAAGCCGCCTTTTTTTAGTTTGTTTTGTAACTGAAGAAATAGCTGAAATCTTGCACAGTTTCACCTCTGAGCCAGCAAGTGGTACAGGACATGACTGGTGACCAACTCTGTCACTGGGCAGTAAGAAGGCCTGGCCACATGACTGGCCCTACCAATCATCAGCTTGATTATTTTTGATTCAAAGGGATTGACACAGCTGTTAAATGTTCCTCTTTTTTTGACCCAAGCGCATTTTAAAAAAAATATCTATCACAACATATAAGCTGAGAGAAGATTATTTGTCAACCTCGCTGCGTGTCTCCATTTACGTACATGTCTACGTATGTCCGGCGGCACCTAATCATTGACGTCTGCAAGCCCAGATCCTTCTGGTCACCTTCAACCCAGTCGCTTACTGGTGTTTTGTCGTATTTTCTATTGTCTGATTTGTTATGAAGCCCAGCGGTCTGTATGGTCAGCCAGTTTTCGGAGGAAAAAAAGAACACAATTTCACCTTCATGTGACAGTTACATTGTGCAATATACACCATAGACCTTTCTTCCGTCCATACTCTGTGTCCACCGGAGCTGGTTTCTCTTTTTTGTTTTTTGTTTTCATTGTTGCTGATTGCAGCAAAAGACTTTGGAACTTCACAAACCTTATCCCCCTTTTCAAAACTTGGATTCCCTCCAGGCCGCCAATCCCCCTGAAAACTGTTGGGAAAACTCTGCAAAGAGGAAGAAGCAGCTGTTGAACTGTGCATGCAGCAAACTGTACTAAAGAGTGACACTGAGTACACAATAATGCACACTTCCTCTCTGCGTGCCACAGCCACACCCAACAGAGACTGAATCCACAGCGGGATTGGATGGTTCTGGGTATCTGGCACAATACCAAATAAGAGGGGTTTCTCCTAATGCAGTAGACCTACGAGTGTTCCTTGCGTTTGGTACTGTACAAACAGAAGAGACTAAGACTTTTATAAATTCAAAGGGTTTTATCATAGCACTTATGAAGAGCAAATCGCTTCAACTGCAATCCAATAAATCAAAAAAAGAGCAGCATAAACATAGAAAACAAAAAAAAAATCCTGCTCTTTTATGTACTATATCTATTCCTTGGAAATGTGTCTGGCGTTGTTCCTCTGGTAGCAGGATGAAGGGAAACAAAACTGAAATGTACCATTGGACTTTGGGGGGGAAAAAACTGCAGTCTATGATTTTTTTTCCTTCTTTGAACAATATCAAAGTGAATATCACTGTTACTCCAAATGTTTAGCCTTGTTCTGTTTGGAGGCACTAGACTTGCAACGTCAGCTGTCTCTGACGCCCGCCGGCCGGTCAGTCGGCAGGCGAGTCGGAGCGGGGTGGGTGAGGGGGAGTGTCCACTGAGTGCCTCTCTGCTGTGGTCCTCTGGGTGTCAAGCGGCAGCCCCACAGCGCAGCACTTCCTCCCGGGCTCCACTTGACCCTCCCTCAGTCTGGCAACGGAAAGCGGCTCCTCCAAGACCGGCCAATCACGGCTCTCTGCCACACATGGCATCTCCAATGGGGGGGCCCCGCCACCACTCGTCCCTGCTGTCGTCCCGCCCTCTCCCCCCATCTCTCAGTTCTTTGACACAAAGATCACTTTAGCTGGAAGATGTAATAGTCATATTTCTGGAATTTTTGCCAGTGTACTTTTTTTTTTTCTTGGAAAAGATCATTTTGACTTTTTTTTTTTTTTTTAATGTGTTATATTGTTATTTTTGTCTACATGCAGTGGTCTACAAAAATACTGGCTGCTGAACTAGCCCTTCACTGTTCATATGCAGAAACACTTTGGTCAGAGGTGCCTCTGTATGTTCATCCTGTGTATTGAATGCAAAACGAGGATCAATACTACAGAGCGTTATTGATTGTCTATTTGTTTTTAACTGATCATGCTTTTGTGTTCGACAGTATTCTGTAGTACTTCCAGGTAGTATCTTGAGATGTGTAAAAATAGGGTGTCTCAGACAGGGGGGTGCAGGTGTTTGTCGCTCTAAGCTGCTCCGCCTGCCCGCAGGCTGTCCCCCCTTGCCCTTTGCCTAGCTGCTACGCTATGACCTCCTCTCCTCCCTCACCTCAACCAGACCCAGTAGCCCTCCCCTGACCAGGCACCAACAGGCCCTCCTATCTGTTTCTATGCAAAAGACTAGAGGCTGGGGCCCTTTACAGCACGCCAAAACTGACTCGGGAATGAGCACTCCTCCCAGAGCTTGGCGAACCCTAACACTCGTCCCCCCCGTGCGCTTCTGTCAGCACTTCAGAATGGCCGCCGTTTCTGTAAAGTCAGGCTAAAGCCACCAGAACACTGTCATATACTAAAGTCCGAACACTTTATCAAAGGTCGGCCTTTCTCTCTGCGCTGAAGACACTTCTGTCCAGCTTGATCTCAGGGTAGGGGAGTAGATGATACCAAGTATGAGATGCAGCTCTCCGTATTTGTCCTTTCTACTGTGAGAGCAAAGTCTTAAATTTAAAGGCCATCTGCGCAACAATATGTACGGACCTCATGCCTCGAGCTTAATCCTAATTAGAAGGGAAAAGGCTGGTATTGTATCCTTTTCTCAAAAGGTGGCCTATCGTACTGTTTCGGGGCCCATTATTGCGTGTAAAAGTTGCCAACGTAATGTGCCAATATAAATTTGCTGTGTCATACTGTATCTTTATAGAGAGCACTTCTGTTCCCTGTTTGGAGGAGCTTTGATTAACTTTGCAGAGGGTGCAGCGGGGGACAGGAGGGATCAAACAAATGGGCGGCAGCATCACACCCTGAAACGACTGAGATTTTTTTTTTTTTTTTTTTATGCTTTTGTGGGGAATGCCCCACGCTAAGGAGAAAATCTTTACTCAGTTGGGGGTTCCAGTTTGCTACAGTGCACAGTTGATGATGGGTAATCCCGGGTACATATTTTTTTAAAACCAAAAATGAAATCGCATTTTAACGTCATTTTTATGAAGTTTGACATAAAAATCTTGAAAATGCTAAAAAATCTAAGTGAAAAAAAAAAATCTATAATATGTTAAAGCTCTGCACTTCTAGCTGAAACGTCTCCGGTCATCAGCCTCTACTACCAACATCTAAAGGAGTAGACTGGCGGCCGGGGTGCCTTTTTGTGGATGCTGTATTTATCTCGTTTTTATGTTTGTGTCCTGCTCAAAGCGGGCCCACTGAACTGTACATTTCCACAGACCCAGATGGCTTGGGCCCACTGTATCAGCCTCACTCTCCTCACTCTGCATCAGCAGGAGGGGAGGGGCACATTTCAAGAGGTACAAAGTCTTAAAAACATTTTAGAAAAAAGTTTAAAAAAAAAAAAAAAAAAAATCTAAAAAATAAATAAATAAACAAGAAAACGGGAAAAGGCTACCTTTCAGGACTTGCAGTCCTGCAGCACACAAGCAAAAATCACTATTGCCTGTTTCTGTAACTGCCTTGATCCAAGCTCAGACAGACCCAATAGCCGAGGACCTCCCAGCATCCTGTACTAACTGGAGAACCCTGACAGTGAAGGGGGTTTCCCATGCTGCACCAGCATCGAGAGGTTCTCCTCTCTACAGCTCTGTTCTAGATAACAGTATATATGTATACACTACATATACATATATATATATACTGTGAGTTCGGTGTGTGGTATCACCTCTTCAGACTTCTTGGATCGTAACCTCTGAAACTTTTCATTTTTGTTTGAAAGGTCTTGGTTTAATACAACTGAAAAATGAGCAATATGTATTTTCCCCGCAAATAAGTGATACGAAGGAAAGAATTCGGGTCGGGTGTAAACTGATACTTGATTGATTGAAAGCTGCGTCTTTCGTATATGGAGTTGGATATGCACGTTTCTGGTTTATGATGACATATTACAGTACTTTGAAGTGCTTGTACTGTATATATGTGTATTTGTTTGTTAATTAGCCTGTCTAAAAGCCCAACCCAACCAGTCGATTAAAAGAAAAAAAAAAAAATCACAAACATATCAAAACAAGACAAAATATTGAACACAAATACTTGAATCATGGAGCGCCAATAATGTAATGTGAAGTCAGTAATTCTTTTTTTTGTTCTCTCCATCTGACAGGTACACTTAGGGGCTTTTAGAGAATATTAAAAATGTATTGCATTAAGTTACAAATACGAAATCTTTGAAAAAAAATGCAAAAGTCATCTTAGATGTGTGCTTGAACGTCAGATGTTTGTATGAATGTGTGCGCAAGAAACTGTGTGTGTACCAGGCACATGGCCTGCTGTTATGTTCCACTCAGTATGTTATATTTTGTGTCTGTTTTTTATCTTCTTTTTTTTTTGTTGTTGTTGTTCTGTCAAAAACTATTCTGATAGACATTGTTATTATCTTCTAACGTTGCACTGAGTGTCTTCTACCCCTCACTCAGCTAATCGTAGATAAACGAGTCTAAGTACGGAGGGGAGATGGTGACAATTCATGTGTACATGTTTACTCAAGGACTTAATGGATTTTTTTCATTCTATCTGTAAAAAGTTTATCTACCTTATAGTGGCTTTTATTGTGGAATAATCCAATACAAGGATTATCATTGAGTATTGCACCATTTTGTTCCAATTATACAAAAAAAACAGAGAAAAAAAGACAAAAAATATAAAAAAGTACAAAAAAACTACAAAACAAAAAAGGGGAAAAAAACAAAGAACTGTGGCCATAGATAGCTGTAGAAGGACTAGTAATCCCTATGTTAACTTCATGGAGAAATGGAAAGGGATAAAGTGTGGGAGGTGAGTTTGTTACAAGACTCATTTCAGAGGTGCCTATCTTTTCTGTTTGTTGTTTTGCAAAAGCCACCTGTCGTTTACAAGCATTTCATTTGTCTGAAGTTCAAGGAAATAGGAATTTATAACAGGAATGTTGTTTAAAAAAAAAAGAGACAAATTTCATCTTCCATCAAATATGGACATGAAAATCTTGCAAAATGAAGATTTATGCTACTTTAAGAACTCTGGGATTGATCAGTGTTGTGTCATATTTCAATTTTTGAGTTCTCTTTCAGTGTCGACAGACTATCTCTGTATGTATTGAGTTGTGATTTTTATGTTACCTGTAAGCGACGCAGTTTGCTCACTATCTTGCACACTCATAAAAAGATGTGGATTTTGTCTCAGGAAGGCCAGGGTTCCAGATACCAACTCCATCATTTCTAGGTTTAATGTTTGTGTGGAAAAACAAAAAAGTAACTGAAAACAATTAAACTCCGAGCAAGCACTGAAGGTCATGAGTTTAACAGAATATAGAAGAGTGCCATTGTTTCTTTAAAGCAACAACAAAAACGTTCGTAGCAAGTTATATATTTACCAAATAAGACTGAGAATCAACTTTGAAAAAAGTGGAGTGCTTTACATGTGAAATCTAAGTAGAATTGCTTTACATTTAAACTGATCAATGGTTTGATTGTCAAAATGACAGTGACAGAAAAATGCATTTGTATGTTTTGACTTTAAAGTTTCCATCCTGTAGTCCAGGAGCGTTGTGCAAGAAGTTTTTATATTGTTTGTTTTTAATCATCTCTCCTGTCTGTTAACATGTCTGTTCCTGTGACAGGTATTTCAATAGTTGAGAGATTTCTTAACATGTAACAGATGGGTTTCAGAGGCAGGTTTGAAGTGGAGGAATAAAGCTGGTTTTTAAAGGATCATGATCTATGCACAAGTGGGAGGGAAGAGTCCAAACCCAGCTGCTGTACTGCGGGCGTTTGTCGACTTAGACTCTGGGGTTCAGGGTTTGATGTAGGGTTGTTCTTGTTTTGTCTCTTGCTCAAATTTCCTCCGCTCAACTTCCCCCTTCCCTCCTCCTCCTTATCATCATCATCATCATCTAATGTTTTAGCAAAACTTTACATTGCGTCGCCATGCTGTGTAATCCTTAACCAATGAGCGCTTATCCTTCTGCTGAAGCACTGTGGGTTGTACTGAAAAAAAAAAGCCCATGACTTTTAAAGCTGTCAGTTTTTTAAAGGGGAGGAGGGTGGGTGGGGGAATGAGGGTACTTTGCCTTTGCCTTTCTCTTTACTTTGGAAAAAAAAAAACCATTAAGGAAAAATGTCTGTAACTGAAATACAAAGTTGTGGCTTTTAATGTTGTTCTTTTTATCCTCATAGAATGTGATTGTTAAGGACATGCACCGGAAAAAAATGTTTCCATGGATTATGGAGCTTATTTCGGACTATATTAATAAATTACAAATTTTCTTGGCTGTTACTGGCTGTCGTGTCACTTTCTTTAAAAACGGGTTCCTAGTTTCACTTACGATGTAGAGTGATCTAAAGTAATTTTATTATTCCACTGCATACTGAATTGCAGTAGAGAGGGAAAAGTCAATATTAAACAGTTTATTAAGGTTTGGCAATATGACCGTACTTACAGTGAAATGACAGATTGCCAAAAACAACTCTTGATAGTATGTCAGAAAAATGTCACAATAGAATGCAATGAAATAATCAATTTGTGTTTCGTTAAAAAATGTTATAAAAAGGCATAAAATAAGTCACAGTATGTTGTTTTTGTGTCATACTATAGTATACTGTATAATGAAAAATGTATTATGTTCTAGTGTAGTGTCATACTATATAGTATGTCATGAGAAGTTATAGTATGCTATTAAAATGTCAGTATGTCAAAAAAAGTCATAGTTTAGTATGTCCTAGTCAAGTGTCATACCTAAGTTTGTCAAAAATGTGAAAAAAAATTCATAGTATATCATGTCATAATACAGCATATAGCTTAAGTCATGAAAAATGTTTTGGTATAGTATGTCAAAAACATGTAGTATAGTATGCCATAAAAAGTTTTAAAAAGTTTAGTATGTCCTAGTAAAGTGTCATACTTAAGTCATTAAAATGTCATACTACAGTGTGTCATAAAGTTGTAGTGCGCTATGAAAATGTCATGATAAACGTCAGTGTCAACGTGTGTGTCAAAAACATGTAGTACAGTTTGCCATAAAAAGTCATAGTTTAGTGTGTCCTAGTAAAGTGTCATACTAAAGTATGACATAAAAAGTTATAGTATAGTATGTCCTGATATCGTGTCTTACTATAGTATATAATGGAAAAAGTTAAAGTATGTCCTTAAAATGTCAAAGTTTAGTGTCATTAAAAAAGCCATAAAAGTTCTAGTATAGTGCCACAGTATAGTTTGTCATTAAAATGTCATACTACAGTATGTCATAAAAAAGGTATGGTGTGCTATTAAAATGTCATGATAACGCCAGTATAGTGTCAGAAAAAATGTCTTAGCATACTGTGTCCTAGTACAGTGTTATACTATAGCATGTCATAAAAAGTTATAGTGCGGCATAAAAATTACATAGTACAGTGTGTCTTACTGCTGTATAGTATCATACTACAGCATGTCATAAAAAGTTATATAACGCAATTAAAATGTCATGAAAAGTGTCATGGTACTGGATTTCCAAAAATATGTAGTATAGTATAGTATAAAAAGTCATAGTATAGTATGTCCTGATATAGTGTCACAGTATAGTGTGTCATTAAAAGTCACAGTATGCCATTAAAATGCCCTGCTGTAGTACAGTATGTCAAAAAAAAAAATAGTATAGTATTCCATAAAAAGTCATAAGTTAGTATGTCCTAGTAAAGTGTCATACTTAGGTATGTTATAAAATGTTAGCTTGACATCAGAATTTCATGAAAAATGCCATACTGTAGTACGTCACCAACATTTAGTATAGCATGACATACAAGTCCTAGTATAGTGTAATTCTATATGTCATAAAAAAGTTAAAGTGTGCTGTTAATATGTCATGATAAACGTCAGTGTAGCGTCAAAAATATTTAGTGTAGTATGAAAAGAAAAAAAAAGTTGCACAGTACAGTGTGTCCTGGTATGGTCTCATATGTCATGAAAAAGTTATAGTATGCATGAAAAAAAATGTCATCGTGTAGGATGTCAAAAATGTGGTAGTGTGCCACAAATGCCACAAAAGTCATATTAAAGTCAAAATGTCATCGTAAAGTGTCATAAAAAAATGCCATAAAAGGTTAGTTTAGTGTGTCCCAGTATAGTGTCATACTACGGTATGTCGTAAAAATTAAAATATCATAAAAAAAAATTTAAGTCATAGTATAGTATCTCATAAAAATGTCAACACTGTATGTCATGAAACATTTCAGAGAAGGATTTAATTCAAAATTGTCACTGTATAGTATGTTATTAAAATGGCATGAAATCAATCAAAATCAATAATCAGGGTGTTTGTTAGACCTCAAAGACCACAAAAGTCCTTACAAAACTCCACAGGGTAGCTTTAATTTGCTCAAACACAAACACACAAACATGGGCAGTCAACATTTACAAAGGTCCTTGAGAAAATGTCAAATACAAACACTTGTTCAAACTATCCTCAGTCCAATATACATGACATATAACAGTCCGACAGAATCTAAGCTGTTTGAATGTGTTGGAGAAACTAATTAAAGTAATTTAATAGAGCAAAGTTGAGTGCAGTAAGTTTCAGGCAGCTGAGTTGATAAGTTGGTCTAATATTTCATTTCTAAAATTCACTCCTGGGTTTGGGGCTTTCGTAATGGTTTTCAGGACAGGATTTCTTCACAAGGCAGTTTCTGTACTCAGAAGACTCCATTTCCTCCAGATGGCGGGGGGCCAGTTTTTGACAGACAGGCTTCACCCCAGTCATCTCCTCGTAGATGGGGGCCTGAGGGTGTGACTTGACACTGCGGCGTGCTTTGCCCTGACAGTCACAGAGACAGAGGGAAAACAAATCAGTGAAGTGAACAGAGTGAATGCACTCTCGATTTCCTGTTAAAATCAGAGTTTTTCATTTTCTTTTAACTGTGATAGGAAGTCCTAACCAAATCCAGTCCTCACTATGCCGTTTACTGTAACTTAAAAAATACGACACTGTAGTTCACAGCTCAAAAAAACCACGTCTTCAATATGAACAAAAAAAGAGAATTAAGTTTGCTACCTTCCTCAGAATTGTAAGAAAAACATGCTGAGTGACAGCAGCAAGTTGTGAAACTCGTGTGGTTTTGTGGTGAGCTGCAGAGGAACTTTCTGGCACGATCTTAACAGGCAGGTGCTGTTCACAGTGATCTGTTCTGTTTTTCTCCTTTTAGCTTGTGTAGTGTCAGAGCAAGTCACAAGTCCACTCACTTTATAAATCACCACAAATCCGAAGACGAGGAGTAGGAGGAGGACAGCCACAGCCGCGGACAAAGCATACAGCAGGGTGGAGTAGTTGGAGCAGCCGCACTGACCTCCTGTGAAGAAGCAGAGAGAGATGATGAAGATACGAGGGTTGACCTCACTGCTGGCTGCAGGACACACACCTCGACAAACGGCCTCGACATCCCCTGAAGCCACACTGACACCACTCAGCGTCCCCGCTGCACTGCTGCCTCTGACACTTGCGAGTGCAGTTATAAAATATTTTAAGATGAACAGCAAAAGCAGCACGTTAGTACAACAGTGAGTGGGTCAAAGGCAGCTCAAGTGTGACACGTTCAATGGAATTTCAAAAACCACAGAGCCAAACTTCCTTCCTAGTTGCAGGCTGCCGTTTGAATATGTTCCTATTAGTCAAATTAAATTAGTCGCCTTGGGACGGCCAGGTTTATTTATTACATTAAGATAAGCAGCGAAAACTTCAGAAACAGGGAGACAAACATCTGTTATCATGGCCAACAGGAGCTCTGATGGTCTGATATTATCAGGAGGTGATCGCAGTTTGGTTTGCTCAGCAGGGTTTGAGCACATCATCTCAAACACAAAACTCTCAGTAGAATTTCAATAAAAAAAAAAATTGAATCAGACGTGAATATTCTAAAGTCACAAATTGTGAAAATCTATCATTTTTGAATGAAAGTTGATGAAAATAATAAAAAGCGAAACCAATTTTACACAATATATAGTATCATTTTATCAAAAAGGTGAAGTGACTCGCTCACACCTGTCAATTATAATAAGTCAAATGTGTATTTAAAAAAAGAGTCAGCCAGTGCAACAGTGTGGAGAGGAATACACTATATCAGGTTTTGGCCACACAGAGAACACTTGATAGGAGGATTAACCCACTGGTGGTTCTGATCATTTTGTGGGAAAATGTATATAAAACAGCACCAAAATAATTCTACATCTGTGCATCAGCGGTTCAAGTCAGTTATATTGGGACAGCACCGAATTAGATATCATCAGATTGACTGACAGATTAACAACTGGTTGTTTACACTTGATGCACACATAAACTCTAAGTGTGGAAAAATGTGAATGTGATCTGTTAGTGATGTCTGATATTGTCAAGTGTTATCAGTGGTGCACACACCCACAGACGCACAAGTGAATAAATATAATGAACAATTGTTAGTGTTTGTGAAACTGACAGAGGAAACAGAGAGGCCTTTTGCACAGGTTTCAGAACATGTCAGTGTCACCACAAAACCTGAATCTATTAAAATCATTATTTGAAAAGAAACAAACAACACTTCAAAACAGTTGGCAAATATGAACTTTAGTAGTTATAGCTGCATTTATGTTAGTAGGCGGCTGACATCCTGAGACGTCAGAGCTGGACTGAAAGACACTGAAGTAACAGCACAACGGAGAGGGAGGAGAGAACTGGGTGCAGCAACAGAACAACAGTTAGTACCAAAAAAAAAGTCATTTTCAGAAGCCTGAAAAAAAAAAAAGCAGTTAGTATAAGTAACCTTGCGATCAAGTCCCCGTGTGACCCACCTTGCACAGACACAAAGAACACTTGTCTGCCCAGACTGGTGCTGGAGTCGGGCCCACCGCGCAGGAGCAGCTGGCAGCTGTACAGGGCGCTGTCGTCTGGCTGCAGCTGCTTCAAGGTCAGGTTGTAGGTGATGCCCCTAGGACCGGGAGCAGAGGACAGCTGGACCCTCTCGACGGGGAACTGGGAGGAGGAAGAGCCGCCGCCATGGTGGCGCTTTGAGTGGTACAACACCTCCACAGGCTTCTGGCCCCTCTGCCGCATCAGACTCACCCCCTCCACGGCCAAGGCCTCCCCGTGTTGGGGGAAGCAGGGGAGCACGGCCGAGGCCCCAGAACACGTCTCTACTGAACCTATGTTCACCGACCCAGGGGCATCTCCGGAGGGGAAAGGGAATAAAACTTAGAGTAGGACCTAAAATCCCATTTCCTCTGATGAATCAAATTAGTTTTGCAAGTTAGCAGCTGTAAGGTTATCAGGGCGAGTTCTTGGTGATTATAGTAGCCAGATAGGACAAACTGAGTGCAGCCTTTATAACCAATCACCCTTGAAAGCATCATCAGGGTGCAATCTGAGGTGTATATCAGTATTTATTGAATATTGTTGCATCCAGGAAAAGAACAGTCATCTCTTGTCTTGTCAAACTGGTTCAGTGTCTGCTGTTGTAGAGAGGATGAGAGGAGCTGATACGAATTACATAAGCTCACTCCATCTCCACAGTGTTGTGGGCACTATTACTCTACTTCCATTTCACAGGTTTTTGATGCCGGTGATGGACTTGTAGTTTCAGATGTGGAAGCAGCACTGCGTAATCATAGGAAGTATTTCACACAATGGCTACTCTAACAGTTGACAGATCTTAAATACAAAGAAACACAGTGAGTCACCATGGGCCGTCAAATACGGAGAAACAAAGCAAGTTAGATTTCAGGGCACGTTAGTGGTTTAGTTGTTACACCACATAGAGAAAATAACATGTCATGGTGCCAGTTTTAACAAGGCATCATTTATAAAGGGTTTACAAGACTTAACGCTTGATGTGTCAGTAAAGCACCACTGATAAGAGGAGCTTTTGCATGGTCAGGGTGTTTATCATGCTCCAGTTTATGTGTTTAGCTGGCTCTTTAATTCCACCTCAAATTAAAGTCCCACTACTTTCCTTCTGCCTGAGTGCACCTGGCACAAACCTCATTAATTAGCAGCCATTATCATCTACAACCCCTTATAAAGCATGCCTTATTAGAAAGTGGTGCTAAGTGGGTTCAAACAACATCACCAAACACTTTCCAAATGCCAACCCCCCCTGTATTTGACCTTCTAGTTTTCTGTTCGTTTTGGAAAGTGTAACCTCCAGTGGGCGACAGATGTAAAGTGAGTGGGATGAAAAAAACAAACGCTCACCAGCATTAACGAGGAGGAAGAATTCCGTCTTCCCACGTATTCGGTCGTCTTCAGAGGAGGGGTTGGCCACGAGGAACTCGCAGTAGTAGCGGTCTGTGTCACCGGCATTCAACTGAGAGATGGTCACGTTCAGGGAGTGGTTGCTCGGGTCGCCGCTGACACTGATGCGGTTCTTGTCATCATGATCGTCCAGCTTGAAGTTGTTGTTGGTGTACTTGAACAGCACTTCCTTGGGTCGCAGCCAGTCGCGCTTCAGGTAGACGCCATAGGGCGAGGGGTTTCTGGGGTCAATCACACAGGGAAGTACCACAGATCCCCCCTGATTCCTCTCCATGAACTGAATGTCACTGCGCACTTGATAAAAACAAAAATAATTTAGAATATATATCAGCAATTTTTAGTTATACTCTATACACTTAAAGATGTGTTTCAAAAATAATAGTCACAATTTTAGAAGCATTTTGCAGCTTATTTGTGTGATATATATTATATGACATATGTGCATCGTGCACACACAAAAAACAAATGGAAAAAAAGAAAATAGAATCCTGTTTTGAGTGAGCTGTGCAAAATTACAGCAACACAACAAGAGTATAATTCAAAATGATACCACTACAACCTGCTGCCCAGAAAATGACCAAAGGTAAATTTATGACACACTTTTTTATAGTGGTGCATTACATTGTGAAGTATTCCTATTATTTTGTCCACACCTTGAATAAGAAATGGACTCCCCCTGACTTCCCTCAGACTTACTTTTCAGCTCCAAGCACAATTTAAACTAAAAATATAGGTAACGACAGAACTGAACTCACCAAATCCAGTTTGTGTCAAGAGCAGCGTCCACAGACAAGCCAGATACTGGATCCCAGTCATCTTTAACCACACTGTCAGAGGACACTAACATAGATCCTGAGGGAAGTCAGTGATGTAAACCATGACAGCACACGTACAAGCTCTCAGGACTGGATGTTAAAAAGGTTTGGTTAACTGTAAATGAAACCAAGAGGAACTCCATGAAGCTCCACCTTCAAAACCTCAAGACGAACACAAGAGGAAGCACACACTAACCAACACGACGTATGACAGATCAGCTCCTTCTAAGGCCAAATGGTAATTAATCAAAATGGTAACAATACAGCAGAGCTGAGGCTGAAAGTTTAGGATCATATTAAGAATGAATAATCAGCAGCACAGTCAGGACCAACATGTGCATGGAGGTGCCTTCAGATTTTTTGTTACAGGCAGTTTGACCCGACTCTAGAGTTCATTTGTGTCATTCACAGTGTTGTTTTTTCCTTTAATTTGCATTCTTTGTCTCTGACACGCTTGAGAAAAACCTTCCATAGACAAAATTGTTTTTGCATCTCCCTGGGGAAGTGACTCTGACAGCATGTGACAACAGGATGAGTCTGCCTATTTGATAACTTGCACCAGTGGACAGAGAGCAGACTGTGAAAAACTTTAATCGGACTAAACTGACAAAAATGTGAACTTGAGGTTTGACTGGTTAAAGACTTGACGGAACTTTTCACAGACTATATGGACACGAGGAATAATTACAGCAACGTATAACTTTTTCAATGGCATATGAGTAATGTTTTGAGCTGGACTTGATGTTTAAATGTCTCGTCATTTTATGGTCACCAATACCAATTTTAAGACTTCCCATTTGTTATGCAAGACTTGTGACTTGAGACTTGAGGCCTATTTGAGAGACTTGGACTCCTTAAGACTTGTAGAAAGTCTGGTTTCTGTGTATCTTGAAGTAGTAAGTCAAAGGCTGCTGGACTTTTACCAGCTTGGGGTTCACACTCACTCTTGTTCACACACTGAACTGCAGTTAGCACATAAACAAATGACGCAGTAAATTTTAGACCATGGAAGGGCTGTAACATAATTTGAATGCAACCTACAAAATGGCGAAAAGCAAATGGCCTACATTCAGGCCGCACATGTGGAAACGTGGAGAAGCCTGAACGATGCATTATTCATGTAAAAACACACCAGAAGAAACGAGGCTTGTTTTCTCTTGCATAAAGTTAGAATCTAAAAATGATAGGCAGCATTTACTTCTATGCAGGCGGTTTGCTCTGTGGTTCAGGTATCTTGCATCTGTGCAAAAGATCAGTAACCAGCAGCCTCACTTAATGCACTATCAGCCCTGATGAAGAGTTGTTGTCTTGTTCTGCTGGTCCAGCAGGAAACCACAATTAAAATGTCTTGTTTAACAGGTGGCTTTCAGTGACTGTCTACTGGCTGCTATAGTTTAGGAAGGCTGCTGCAGTTCGTGAGGCTGCAACTCGAGGGGCCTCGTTTAATCATTTATTGATCTGCTAAACTTTTGTTTGCCTGTGAATTCATTCAATTTATTTTGAAGGAGACTGTTTATGAGGTCTGAAAGTTATGCAACTTATGTAGAGCATTTTTGGACTCACTGATGCGTCCAACCACCAAGTCAGGTTAAAAAAAAAAAAAAAAAAAAAGCATGACTAATTCCTGGAAACGTAAACAAACAGCCCACCAGAGGAAGGCAGAAATCATAATCATAAGGTCCTGAAAGTTTCCATTAGATGACCTTTTCCATCAACAGAGCCTATGCATCATCTGCGTAATATTGCAAAAATTAGGCCTATCTTGACCCAAAGAGATGCGGAAAAATTGGTCCATGCTTTTGTTACCTCAAGGCTGGATTACTGTAACTCTCTATTATTGGGTAGCTGTAGTAAGTCCTTAAAAACTCTCCAGCTAATTCAGAATGCAGCAGCACGTGTACTAACAGGAACTAAGAAACAAGATCATATTTCTCCTGTTTTAGCTTCTCTGCACTGGCTCCCTGTAAAATCCAGAATTGAATTTAAAATCCTACTCTTAACTTATAAAGCTCTAAATGGTCAAGCTCCGTCATATCTTAGAGAGCTCATAGTGCCTTATTATCCCACCAGAACTCTGCGCTCTGAGAACGCAGGGTTACTCGTGGTCCCTAAAGTCTCCAAAAGTAGATCAGGAGCCAGAGCCTTCAGCTATCAGGCTCCTCTCCTGTGGAATCATCTTCCTGTTACGGTCTGGGAGGCAGACACCGTCTCCACATTTAAGGCTAGACTTAAGACTTTCCTCTTTGATAAAGCTTATAGTTAGAGCTGGCTCAGGCTTGCCTTGTACCAGCTCCTAGTTAGGCTGACTTAGGCCTAATACACCGGGCACCTTCTCTCTCTCTCTCTCTCTCCCTCTCCCTCTCCCTCTCTCTCTCGTATCCTATTACTGTATCTTGTTTACTCGGCCATTCTGGATGTCACTAACTCGGCTTCTTCTCCGGAGCCTTTGTGCTCCACTGTCTCTCAGGTTAACTCGTATTGCAGCGGTGCCTGGATAGTGTGACGTGTGTGGTGCTGCTGCCGTGGTCCTGCCTGATGCCTCCTGCTGCTGCTGCTGCCATCATTAATCATTAGTCATACTTCTACTGCTATTATAGACATATGATATTATCATACATGTATACTGCCTGATACTAATATATACTTTCAACATATTGTACCACAGTAGCCAGAACTATAACGACAGTATTATTACTTTCATGAATGTTGTTGTAACTGTACTACTGTCATTACTGAGGATGTCATACAGATTACTGTTAATTTGTTATGCTGATCTGTTCTGTACGACATCTACTGCACGTCTGTCCGTCCTGGAAGAGGGATCCCTCCTCAGTTGCTCTTCCTGAGGTTTCTACCATTTTTTTCCCCGGTTTTTGGGAGTTTTTCCTTATCCGCTGTGAGGGTCTAAAGGACAGAGGGATGTCATATGCTGTAAAGCCCTGTGAGGCAAATTGTATTTGTGATATTGGGCTTTATAAATAAAATTGATTGATTGATTGATCTAATGGCTGCAGAGCCTGGATATTATAGTTGGTGATAATTTCAATTCAATACATATATAGCACTGAAGTGATGTTTTAAAAAATAGCCAATACTGAATAAAAATCAAACTCTACATAAGGGTAAATTCTTATTCATGAATACAGAAAAAAAATCATCCAATGGAACAAAATAAATTATTAAAACAGTTTAAAATAGCATTTTCAGAAAATTATATACAAAAATAATCTTTATCTAATTTATTTAAAGTCTATCATAACTTCATAGTCAAGTAAAAGTGAGCGCTGAACATCTGTAAGTTATCTTTAATCAGACTCCACCCTACATATTATTGACAATTCTCTCATATACTGTACATAATTAATTTATCAGACTGTGTCTAACAAGACAGATCTTCTCAGGATTTTTTTTTTTTATCTTTGGGCAGCAGTGGGTCTAATGTGGATGTTTGAGGAGTCAATAATATCCCCTATTTGCCACTAGGTGGTGCACTAGTTCTTATATACACACACTGAGCAACTACAGGTGTTGCATGGGTGCTGGTGAGAAAACAAAATTTTACTGATCTTCTTTTTTAGTGATGTCTAGGTTCTGCAGTGACACCAATGGGTGCTGAAGGCATGAGGTCACCTAGGGGGGTCTGGGGGCATATCATCTCTGGCAAGGGCACCAATTTATGCATGAAAAGTAAAACAAAAAAAAAATGTAATCAAAAGTTACAAAGGTGAGTAATGAAGGAGTCGATCTTAAGCCTTTTCCTTTTTCAGAATCTGACAGAGAAGTCAGGATGGGTGCCGATAGGATTTTATTTATACTACTACTCTTTATCTTCACTTTCTTTATCAATACTCTCATCTGTCATTTTTCATTACTAAATAATTGCTTTTTCAAAAATATATTGTTCGGCCAATGAGCAGAGAGCTCCAGGTGCTGGCAGCCCAGAGGGAGGCTAATGTTAATGCTAATTTTAATGTTACCTTGTATAAAACAGTTTTATATGGTAAATAATATTATTGGGTTAGTACTGATAATGATTCATCAAGATGTAAGATGTATTTAAATTGTGTAAGCTGTCAAGGTGAAACCAGTTCTCAACTTTATATACTGTAGGGTAGTTCAGTCTTTATAAATGCAGTAAGTATCTTAAATAAGCTGCATACAATGTTTAATTGCAAAGTAGGAACTATAGCTGTTATATAGTAAAGTAAAATGTAAAGTATTTTCCTCTGAAATGTAGTGAAGTAGAGGTAGAAAGCACAGGCATGGAAAAACCTCACAATTGTGGGAAGTGTCCCTCCAGACACACCGTGAGTTCATGCTCTTTTCACTTATTGTGTAGGTGTGTGTTTACCTGTGCTGATATTTCCAATTTAGCAATTAATATTATTATAAGTAGTAGTAGTAGGTTAGTAGTTGTCATAATAGTTGTAATCACACTGATTACCAGCTGATTGGGGACATTTAAGTGTGTGAGGCTCAGAATTAGTGTCAGGAAATGATCAGCTATTAACAACACTATCGAGAAAATGTGTTTACACCATGTTTCTTACATAGCCCAACAAATGTGCTAGAAAAATGTTTACACTCTCAGAGGTGATGTGTTAAAAATGACACGTGTTGAATTTCAACACAGCTGATGTGTAAACTGCTCTTACACACCAGCTGTGTTACATGGCTCAACACATAAATGTTTTAGTTTTACAAATTGTCTTTAGTTTGTTGCACAACATATGCATAGAAATGCTCGTCAAAGTACTGAACTTTAAATACCCTAATAAGAAAGAGGAATGTCTCACCCTGGGGTGTAACATGAACTATCTCCCCAAACAAGTGATGCTGTGTGACAAATAAACATTGACATATTTGGCTAAAAGTAACAAATAAACCACTGAAACCATAAGGTCAACTGCCTGACTGGCCAATGCCTACTGTGGACCCTGATAAAAGCATGAGGGAAACAGAGAATAGATAAATCATTGAATGTTCAACACATTGTACTTTACAAATTGAATTTCACGACAGTCACTTCAGGTGGGCTTTGCTTTGCTGGTTTTACTTAAACCACATTTATAATGCAACTAGTGTTACAGTATCTTTCTATATCAAAACTGAGCTCCTCTCTCTTCCACGCCATGACTGTGAACAATGGCGTGCACACTCATCTTAAACATGTAGAGTGTAAACACTTGTGCAGAAGCAATCACACACCCACTCACAATAAGTAAAGGACTTAGGCTATGCATGCAGTGTGACATGAGAGGTTCCCATGGGAACACTTTATTTTTCCATCGGACATCTACAAAGAAACAGACAGCAGAAATAACAGGTGAGTGCCTGTGACAATGACAATAGCTATATATTCTTAATGTAATGTTTGTCTCTTATAGATATGGAGCACTTAATCATCATGCAATGGAAAGTTACAGAGTGATCACCAAGGCAACACGAGACCAGACAGAAATGAGAGGTTTATTCAAAACACGCTCTCCTGCTCACTTTGCCAAAAGGTGAAGTTCCTGGAATTGCAGTGACATGCTGACACAGGTAAACACAGTTGAAATAGCATTAGTAAGCTAAAAGTGATACATCTCTGACCTCTATTTTGACTAAATTAAAGACATTTGCACCATAAACTGGTGCACAAAGTGTATCAGAATGCAGGAAAACAAATATGTGATGCTCAAAATTGGTGTTAGGAAATGATCAGATATAAATACTGTAGAGAAAATGTGTTTACACTATGTTTCTCACGAAGCCCAAAAGATGTGCTCTTTTAACGTCAGAGAAAAATGTTCACACTCTCAGAGGTGATGTGTTAAAAATACAGTGTGCTCAGAGACAACACGATCATTCCAACACAGCTGATGTGTAAACTGCTCTTACACACCAGCATGGAGTAACACATAAATGTTTTAGTGTTAAAAATAGTGTAAATCATGTGCAACCCAGATAGTCATATAAAAGTGTTACTTTTACACAGTGTGTAAATCATGTTTTATGGAAGTATCAGGTGACTGTTTTCTGTCAGCAAAAATGAGAAGCAAAAATACTTTCATTAGCCATTTATTTAACATTTTATTGCGAATATTCAACTACCGGGTGTTACATTCATTGGTGATACAAAATGTAATATTTCTAAATGTAATTCATGAACATGGCATCATTAAACCATCAGTACAAACACACCTACAAAATTGTATAGCTCAGATTGAGACAGAGCTCATCAGTGCTAAAATCTGACAATGTCAAGAGGTCTAACATCTGCAACATCTTCTAAAATTTATCATGTCGGATGTTGTGCAACATATACTGGACTTTAAATACTGTACTAAGAAAGAGGAATGTCTCACCCTGGGGTGTAACATTAACTACCTCACCAAACAAGTGCTCCCTGTGATGCTGTGTTGTTATTGGCAGCACAGATCCAGTCCTACACAACACTGTCTTCATGGAACAGACTGTACGTTCTCCTTATCTATCATACAAAACTGGTTAAACCTGTCTGCAGAAAATCTTTCCACGTGGCTGCACAGTGACTGTACTGCCAAATTATCTGCGATCCAAATTTAAGAGTTCCACACAGCATCTGAGTTGATCCCAATTATCATGAAGTGCTTTGAACGGCTGGTAATGACACACATAAAAAGGACAGCTGACATGACAGTAGACCTCCACAAATACACTTACAGGAAGCTCCACTCCACTGCTGACGTCATCTCATCTGTGCTTCATCAGGCCCTCACTCACTTGGAGCTAGTTAAGTTCAGGGTTCACTCTGGTGTTCCAGTACTACAAAGCTGGTTCACTTTTAACCAGGATAAATCACCATGGTAACATATGATGAACAGCTAACCTGCTCCGCAGCAGTATAACTTCAGAGGATTGGGTTCACAACCTGTTAACACCCCGACCACTGACCAATCAGATACCTGGGAAAAAAGTATCGAGACATGGACAACAGTCCAGAGTGACAGACAAAAGAGTAGGATTAATATTTTTTATGACCCTAAACACATGACGATGATTTAATCTGATTCAATCACTGAAGCTCAAAACATGACACACCAGTGTGATGAGAACTGGGGAAAAACAAACCAAAAACAACAAAAGATCAGCCTATATTTAATTCAAAAACTAATCCACACACTGTTAAATGTCTCCTGTTATTTTAAATCGACATTTTGGTCAAATAGACCTCATCATGTTATTATCTAAACTACTGTTCCACCCTTAACGTCAATAGCAGCAGTCTAGCATTACTTTAAAGTGTTCTTAAATAGTTTCTTTATTTTAATTTTTCAACTCAATAGCACTTACATATTTGGAAATTATTTCTAGTGTTTCTACATCTTCCTATCCTGTTGTGGGATTATGGACTATCATTTTCATTACACTCCGTAAATGACTTTTTGGTGTCAGATAACAGAATATTCTTGTGGCAATTACCAACACAGTCTCATATCATACGAAGCGGCCTGCTTCATTCATGGTTCTGATGACACTGCTTGTACCACTTATCCAGATGGTCAATGTTCAGGGTTCATGAAGCCACATAACAAAAAGATATTTTGGGTATGTTAAACAGCCGTCCAAGTACAGGCCTCTTACCTACGTACTTACATACATGTAGTTGCCAAAATCTTTAAGAGTCAGTTCACCCAAATCAAAATAAAAATGATTTCCTCACTTACTGGTAGTGGCATCTAGAAATGCTCATTATGTTGGTTTTATATGTCTAGCTTTTTAGTTTATTGTCTGCCTTTTATAATGCAATACAACTGAGGTAAACAGATGCCTGTGGTGGTTTGAGGTTTAAAGAAAATGTCCCAATAAAAATGTTAACTGGGTTGATTATTCAGACTAACAGGAACACTGTTTATGGTGAGTCATTTTGCGACTTCTTTTAAATGTAAAATTATCATACCATAGAAAATTCTACTCACACTAAGGCTTCATTTTAAAGGGGCACTCCACATTAACATCAGTTGCCTGTAATGAGGATAAGTGCTCGACCCTTAAAAACAGAAGGCTCAATCCCAATTCGTGGGGGTGTCAAGTGTGAAAGACATGGGTGTTCACCTGGCTGCAGGGCTCTAATGAAAAGTTAGGGTTTACGGTTTTAAGTGTTGGATTCAATGTTTGTATACCTCCAGATTTATGCAAGTTGAATGCCTCTTTTCAGAGGTAACAAGCCAAAAAGGTTGGGAACAGCAGTGCCAGATACCGCTTCATAAAAAGTGATCGTTCTCTTCGTTGTTAAGGTGAGCTGAGCCTTTAACATGACACACACATTGTTGACCATGTCAATTTCTAACCAGACAGAACAAAACCATTAAAATTCAACATTTACATTTCAATACCCAAATCTTTATCTTTTAAATAACTAAAATAGAACTGTTATTAAAGGCACACTCTCTTCTTCTCTTCTCTAACACTTACGTAAGAGTTAATTACAATTAATTACGCTTTAACATTACATCACGTAACACAGGCCGAGCATCCAGTTGTACAGGACAGACCCACACTATAATAAACATCAGGTACTTACTGGGTTTAACTGACCTTTCATGCCAGCTGAGTGGGTTTTAAGGCTGTTATGGATGGGCTACAGACAAAAACAAATACAAAGCAGTAAGTGATATGCAGAGGAAAAACTCAATACCTACAGTAACTTCTTGCCACCATGGCCTTTGATCCTTGTATGAACTATAAACTCAAATTTGGGCACCTGCTGGCTACATCTTTGCAGATTTATTCTCTTATTTTTTGTGATCAATTTTTTATTCAGATTTATTCTCTTAGAGATTGCTCTCGGTGCAGCAATCTCCAACACAGGATCACTGCAGATGACACTGGCTGATGATTATGTCAAACGTTTAAACAGAAGCATGGACAAAACAGGAAACCACTCAGCAATACAAACTAGCGCTGCAGTAAACACCAATCGAATAAAGCAGTTTTTCTTGAGCCGTCTCAGGTGTTTATGTATTGTTACGCTGTCATTTCAAATTCTGTTTATACATATATGGTTAGGTATGTTAGTGCTGGAGAGGGTCACATTGAGTTTTCTTCCATTTGGATTTTGCCTTTTAATTTTAGCTTTTACTTTCTACATTATTTCACAGGAATGCACCAACAATTCAGGATTTGCTGCTGTAAATCACAACTATATATGCAAACTAAGTTTCCATTTAGCAGTTTGTGCCACCATCTGAGATCTTCAAGCATAAGGAAATAAATGTAGTTGGGAGAAGAGGGAAGGGGCTCAGAAGGGGCTCTCTGAGAAAGCCAAGGAAAACTTCTCCCATGTGCAATTTAAACAAGGGCAAACCAACTAACATAACCACTGAATTGCTGATCAGTTACAATCACTATGACAAAAAAAGGTTACCAAAGTATTAAAGCATTTATCAGCTTTTTAATTTATGAAAAATGACAACTGAGCTTCACAAAATTGGAATTTAACATAGAGCTACTGTATTGCTGGGTTTGTTGTTTTGCTTGCCCCCTGTGGTGCATTATGGGGACATGACTGTGAGATGTGACAAACACTAACATTATAGCATTCATGCATGTTTGAGTACTGGTATGTATGTACAGACAGAAAGGTTAATGATTCCAAAAAAGTTTCTCTCTCACTGTGTCAGTGCACTCCATCTTCAAGTGTCATTATTTAATCTGCAGTTATTTCCATCATTATCATGACGCTAACATGCAGTATTTGGAACCACAAGTTGGCCAACATCTTAGTTTGGGGGTGGTGGTGCACCAGATTTCAGCACATTCATTTTTTAAAAAATTGTTTCTGAACTAATGGAAATGCATTTTCTTCTGTACTTCAATATTCCGTCTTTTATCGGACAACATATGGTGGAGTCCGCAAAAATTAGATGATGGCAAACTTGGTTTTTAAATACCTGATGAGATCCTGTCGTTAAACAGCTGTAAAATGTCAGTACAAACCTTCATCACTCACCTCCACGCACGTCAGGAAAAACCAGCATTGGATTTCAAGATGAATTTTATTACAACAGATTCATAAAACATTACAAAGAATGCATACAGGTACCCTTTTGACCAGGAAAGATTAAAAACAAACCTGAAATAAGGATAAAGCTAGAGACTGATGTGTTGTGAATGTGTAACACTACTTAGCTGGAATCATCATCATCATCACTGAGACCCTCACCAACCAAAGTTGGGGACGCAAGTCCAACAGCACCTAAACGTGCTGTGAGGGCCTCAATCAATATATACCAAAGAAAAAGAATAAACAAAATAAAAATAATAAAATGTTTACAAGAGAAACTTGCCTTTGTAAGGGGTTGGTACGTTCATGTAACTCCAGCAGCTTCAAAAGAAATATGAATCATTTAAACACACTTCACTTCTATAAACCTGAGTGAAACCTATGGGGGGAAAAATATATCCTCACATGTAATCATGACAACAAAATAGCATTCAGGAACTTGTGTGGTGTTTGGCTGTCTTCCAATAAAGATGTTACATTTAATGTCCATGTGTCCTAACAAATAATGTTTGTCTTCACCACCACTGGTCTTAACTGCTCTTTGCTTGCAGCTAGGTTTGAAAAAGCACAAGGATGAGAGAAAGGTGTTAACCTCAAACCTAATGTGGTGGCTGCTTTGCTGCTTCAGTAGCGTCCAGCCGGAGACATGACGGGTGGCCTCATGCCCATGGGAGGGCCTCCTTGGTAAGGGGGCACCATAGGAGGACCCTGCCCATATGGAGGCATCCCTCCAGGCATGTAGCTTGGCATGCCCTGAGGAGGAGCACCATACTGACCTGCAGAGAGAACACAGGGAGAGCAGAATATAGTCATGCTGAAATTCTTACAGATTAAACAGCTGCCAATTAAGTTGCAGCTTATATAAATTGAGTACTTCTGTATTTAGAAGTTGGGATGTCCCGATCAAGTTTTTTTTTGCCCTCAATCCATATCCCAGGGATTTAATAGAGTATCTGCTGATTCCAAGTCCAGTTCAGACACTTGTATTTTCCTTAATAATACAGCTGCACAGTGCACACTTGAAGTACTTAAAAGTTATTGAAATCAATACAATGTATATGTTTGACAAATAAATAGTGCTGCAATACATTAAGGAAAAAAGTCCTTGCACCCAAGCTGTTTCTTAATATTTTTTAAATGTATTTTTCTGTTTCATGTATAATATAGCAAGGGCTCTCCTTGTCCTTGTAGCTGCCTCGATGGAATTACTGTCCCTTTAAGAACATCCTCCACTGTCTGTTGCACTGTTTCTGTCCCTTTAAGAACATCCTCCACTGTCTGTTGCACTGTTTCTGTCCCTTTAAGAACATCCTCCACTGTCTGTGGCTTTGGTGCAGCTTTGCTCGATAAGATCGGGCTCTAGATTAACGATCCTGATCATTTAAAAAATGCCCTGATAGGCCCGGATAACGATCATGAAACGATAATTCATTAATCAAGTAACTTAAAACCCAGCTTTAGCTTGACCCTGGCATCTTCACATATCCATAGAATGCATTCCAATGTATACAAGCTACTTCAACTAATGTGCCATAAAAAACATATATGGAGGAGTGCAAATGTTTAAAAATGTCTGGGAACCAATGATCTAGAGGAAAAATTACTGTAAAAATGTTAATGTTCAGTGCAGTAATAACTGTAAACTAACACAGACAGTGATAATAAAGTGACTGTAAACATAATTGACAAACTGAGGAAAGTGTTGTAGTGATAAAGTTTGAAATGTAAACAAATCTGATGGGTATTTTACACCTACTGATTTCTGAACAAGCATTTTCTTACCATGCATGGGATGCCTCATGCCAGGCTGCTGTGGTGGCATGCCTTGCTGTGGGGGCATTATGCTGCCTACAGCTGCCACTGGGGGAGCAGCCGCATGGGCCTGACCCGGCCTGGGTGTAAGACGCTGGTAACGAGGCAACTGAGCCTTCATCTCTTCCTGTTAGCAGGGACAACACACAAAGCAAATATTCAGACTAAAGAAATTCTGTTATGCCCCTTACAGTACACAAAGATAAACACTCACAAAAATGACGGGGGATTGGGTACCTATGTAGACGTGCCCTGATTTCACACTGAGGATATTCAAGTTCAGAATCATCCTTCAACATAACCACAAAAGAGAAACTACTAAGAAAAGATAAACAATCTAAATGCCTGGCGGATGTCCCAGAAATATCTATCTTCCTACCAAACTTCTTAACTGTGATACTAATATTCAGGACTAGACTGATGGTCAAATATGGCACTAACCCATTATTTAATAAATGTACTATTATATGTATCAGTCATTACTTACTGTGAAAAGGGCAAAATAGAAAGCTCAAGCAACTTACCAGTGAGATATCCTCATCAGGATGGATCAACTTACTAGTTGCACTCGTGGTGGTGAGGATAGCAGGCTTGGTGGCCACTGTGGCCGGGGGTTTGGCCACAGTGCTGCTAGAGGGGTTAGAAGAAGAAGAGGAAGTGGAAGAGGAAGAGGAGACAGAGGGCTGGGTGTAGGCAGGGAATGTTGCTTTGGGAGGGTCGGAGGAGGCGGCTGTGCTGTGGGAGTTTGAGGCTGCAGCTCCTGAGGTGCTCTGCTGGGCCTGTACAAAGACACAACACAGGTAACTGACTGGTAGTCCAAACTGCTGCTTTCTTATTTTTCACAGAGGAAGAGAGACAGAAACAAACTTAACAGTCACAAAAGTCCTCAGCAAATTCTTCACTGCGACAATCATTATGTAACAAAAATTTTTAGGTATTATTTGAGAAACCCCAAACACTCCATTTATGGTTTGTTTTTTTTAAACACTCAAAATCATGTTGTCATCTCTGATTTGGTCCTTCTGATTTTTGTTTAGTATTTGGATTCCACTTGAGATATGTAAATTATTATCATTATGACTTCATTAAGTCTTTTTGATTTGATGAACACGACAATTGTCCTTTACATGTACACCATTTACTTTCAACTGGAATGTAGATTTTCCATGAAATAAATCAAACCCTTCGTATCCACAAAATTCAATAAATCATCAGATGAAAGACAAATCCTGAAATAAAGGAATAACCAGCCACCAGACATTTAGAATTCAGATTGTGAGGAAAAACCCGACAGTGTGTTATGCACTACTGCAGCGTCAGAGAATGATGAGTTATTGCAGAATTCATGCTCCAGTGGTTAGGAGGGGTGAATAATGCAAAGTAAGATCCATGTAAATCCACTGCTACTGCTATTAATCAAAGCACATGCACAGTAATAAAGCTCACAGACAAACAGTATGTCAGTTGTTGTCAGGGATAACCATCCTCCGACACCAACATTATAGCTGACGTGCTCAGTTTGATGCACAAGGCAAATACTGTTAGTAATCAGCCTTGTTTACAACTTGAGAATTTACAGGCGGAGTTAATAGATAAGCAACATGCAGCTGCCACAGCCCAAGTCAAAGTCCTGTCTGTGAGCCTACTTGTGGCGTGTTAGGAAAGGGAGGCTGGGAGGAGGCAGACTGAAGGTCTGCGGATGGAGAGGAAACGGCTGCTGTGCTGCTGTGAACACCAGCGCCCATCTGCAGCATGGTGGAAAGGAGATCACAGTATTGGCAGGTAACACGTCCACATACTCTATCCAAATTCAATAATGAGAACAAAGTATGCTATAAAACAGTGACACTGATTTAAAACAACAACAACAAAAAAAAAAAAAGTAACGGTGGTGAGGAAGACAAAAGGAGGAACAGCTGACCACAGAAAATGAGGAATAAGGACATGAGAAAATAAGAAGTGTTGGGAAGTAGGTCAAAAACATCCCTGAGTACCGTGTTCATAAGAAACCATATAGGAGGTTTAGTATCATAACATGTCAACAACTATCTACCTTGAATGACAGGCTTACATAAACCTCTAAACGCTCTGAAAAGCCTATGCGAGTGTGTGCTGTTCGGGCGATTGCATGGGGCCCACCTGTGCTGCACTGGGGAAAAGAGGTTTGGTGACGGCGGGCTGAGCCACTGGTACTGCAGGTCGACTGGGTATCGCTCCTGCCGTGGGGGCTGGGGCCATATGGGGCATCCCTGGCCTTGGGGCCATGTGAGGTGGCATTCCTGAACAATCACCCAAACACAGTCAATTAACCCTTCTTGCACTATTACATTGAAAACATAAAAAGAGCAAAATATGCAAAAGTGCTCAGATGGAGCTCAAACTGACTTTAAATGTTTCTTGTTACTCTAACCAAAAATACAACAACTCACCGTGGGGTATACCGGGCATTCCCGGCATCATGGGAGGCATCATTCCACCCATTGGCATCATGCTGCAAAAGGTAGACAATGATGCATGGTGTTATGTTCACTGAAACACTGAAATTGAAATATAATTGAAATAGCTATACCCAAAACAAGTAAGTTATTAAAAAAAAGAATCAAAAAGGAGAAAAGCATCAAACCTAAGATAGTATCACTGAACACATGCCATTAAGAGATCTCTTACCCTGGTGGCATTCCATGCATGGCAGGGGGCATACCGTGCATCATGGGAGGAACGCCCGGCATCATGGGAGGCATTCCTGTAACAATGAGCAAGAGGAAATGTTCTGTTTACCAATAACTCAACATTACATCACTCTAAACAAGTAGTGGCATGTCAAGGTAACTGAACACACAACAAAAAACTTTTTGTGCTATCAGCAATCCCACAACATGTCAGTGTTTCCCTGCTCTATCTCTACAGTTTCCTGAACTCGGTTTTGCTACATTTTACATGTTGCAAGCCTGCAGCACTCTGAATGCTTAACAATTATTAAATGCAGAAAGACAACACAAGTCACGTAGGGTGTTGGTGGGAGAGGCTTACACTTGACACTGTGCAATACATATATATTCATGCTCAAAAAGAAAAAGGACAAACTGACAATGTGTGTCGATCAACTTGATCACCTAGTTAACAGATGTAGGACCAGATCAATGTTTGCAGGTCACCTTTAAATCGAGGCACCACAAATGATGAATTCTTGTGTTTGGTATTCATCTGTGGTCCATAGTCCTGTTATACAGGTTTACATGTAAGCTCTCTGGTAGTGCCTGGTAGAGGCTGCTAACATTCATCAGGGAGTATCGACATGTTCTATGTGAAGTCATGAATCACTGGAGTCTAACTCAGAATTAACTTATGAGTGTTTGTTTAAATTCTATTTTATCAAGACAAGTCAGTACTAATTTCTAACTTCCGCTTTTTTGCTAAGAGATCCTTGCCTTGATAACCTCCAGGATGCATCCCAGGTGTCCCAGCCACAGGAGGCATCCCAAGCTGTGCCATTGGGGCAGCATAGCCTGCCTGGGGCTGGACAGCAGGAACCTGCTGAGCTGATGGTCCGGCTTCATCATCGTCGTCGTCATCTTCATCAGAGTCGTCCTGATTTGACTTCTTTTTTTGACTCTCTGAAAACAGAGAGGTAATGCATACATCAGGTAATAGTAAGGCTTACACATAATACAACATAAATCAACCTAAGCTTCTGCAAGAAGATTTTAATGTAAGCACAACACATTAAGAAATAAAGTAGAGACAGAACATAAAATTAACCAAGATGGGATACCCCTGGATTTATGCTCCCCTAACTCTCATGGCTCTGATAATGCTACACATTACCAAGAATCTCTCTTAGCTTTAAATCATTCCAAATACACAGGACCGTCGTGAACTCTAAGATAACATGTAACAGAGACATCTAGGCTTTTACTCAATTTGGAAAGAAAAGCACATTAAGATGTACAAACCTTGTGATTTCTGTTCTAACGTTCGTCTTCTTTCCTGCATGTCTTTCTCTGGAATCCCCTCCATACCATAGATCTCCAGCTCGATGTCTGTTCTTCCGGGAATTGCATTTGGTACACTGTCAATTGTCTCTTTGTGTACCTGAAAAGCATGCGAAATGAATCAGTGTGTGCTGTCATAATAAACAAAGTTTATCTGTTATCCACTTTATGAGAGATGACACTAAACTAAGTTAAGCTAAACTGGGATAAATAACAGACAAAAAAGCACCCACCTGCATGCAATGGATAGCCAAGCCTGGACCTGTGTACAACTTCTTGTGGCATATGTGACATTTAAAATGTTTTGCCTTCTGATGCTGAATGAGGATCTTCTCATCATCAAAGTCTCGATTACAGTACCTTGGGTGTGGAGTTATGGATTATGTCCAAGCATAACGTCAAAAACACATCATGCAAATACTTGCAAATGTTACCTAAAAGAAAATGTCCATGCTCTGGGGTGTAATCTTCATCCCCATTTATGAGCAACGACCGGGCAGTGAAAGTTGTAGGGTTTCAAAACAACCTCAAATAAAGGTCTTTAGACTCACCACCTTTGAGGCGTGAATGGTAACATTAGCTGTTACCCTGAATCATCAGTGCATGACTAACAGGTGAGCTCGCTAGCATCGCAGCGGAGATAGCTAGCACTACTTCCCTTTTAGCAATACCAGGAACTCATCGCAATCTGCCGTTACTACTGCGTAAATGCACTCGACGCCAAATACTTTACAGATGTAGACTGAGTAAAAACAATCCCCGAGACGCTTCTCTAGCGCCCAATGACCAAACAGTTAAGCTAACGCTAGCTCACAAGCCGATAAACCCTCTCAACGGTTAGCTTAGGCCTCCCTTTTGTCAGGCTAACGCTTAGCATCTGACATTTCTGGGTTGGTATTGCGTCGACCGGTTAAAAGGATACCAGCACCATGGCTTCATCTGCTTCTTCTTTTTCCGTCCCATTTTTAATGAATACTGAAAAAAAAAGTCTTACAACGTTAAATACTAGTCTTATTATCTGTTTGACAACAGCATGCTGTAGTCCCGTAACAACGCCGAAAATGGCGCTTTGCTGGAGGAAGTTGTAGAGGAGACAATAGTCTCGCGAGCACAGAAAACAGACGTCATGTCATAGACACGCCCCCAGTTTTAGAGACAGGTAATAGCATAAATGTTATTATTATATTATTATCATAATATATGGTCTACAATCAGCCCGACTAGATCTTTGAAGTGATTTTCTATAATGTTATTTTGATTTAAAGGGTTTTCTTACAGGCTTTAGACTGTATTATTATGCAAGACCCGCTTCAGCACAGGTCCACATGTCTCAAACACTTACAATGACTTCAAATACAAATGACTTCACAGCTTTTACAGTGAGTGTATGGGTGCAGCAAAACCTGAAAAATAAACATAAGCAGGTTATATATTTATGGGCTATGACTTGACTCAGCTGAGTACTAGGAGTGACTGAGGTTGGTTCTGGCACACATGAAAGGTTAAGGTGTCAATTATAAATAAACATATTGAAATGCACACAAATGTTTTGTAAAATTAAGTGATTTTTGATTAAATTCATGTTTGCATCTATGCCAATCAGCCACATCACGAGGTTGGTGGCACACTTTCATTTTTATTTTTACCAAAAAATAGGCAACCAGTGTAAACAATCTGAGCCTTCACTTCAAACGAGAACCAGAAAACATGAACATTTAATTGAATATCTGCCCATTTCAAAAAACACCTCTCAGCAATTTATCAGTAGGAATGTCTAATTATTTTTGCCATTGACCATACAGATTAATATTAAAAAGATAATGATATAAAAAATGTTTTTAATCTTTCAAAAATGGTTGTGACCTCTCTAAATGCTGTCACAGGTTCAACTGTTAATTATAAAACCCCCAAATCAGTGTGTCAACCAACGCTGCTTACATTTGACCCAACATTGTGATAAAATTCTGTTGCCAGCTGATCACAGACTTTCAAATCTAATATCAAAATGTAGCTGTTTCCTTTGTCTATTAACTAGAAGTAATTACCAATATCTCTATCTCGCACAGTTTTAAAATACATTTAATCCACAGACCAGATACTATCAAACTGAAATGTTACCCTCACCAAAAAAGTTTCTAGATGAGTGCAGGTGAAAAAAGCAAACATTTCTATGATGCCGTTTTGGTTCTGTCACCCTCAAAGGACTAGAAAATAGATGTAGCAAACCAACCCCAGTCTCCCCTACTTGCATTTTACTGTCTTTGCACTTGTTTTATGTTTTTTCTTTATTGTAACGTTTTATGTTCTTTTACGTAAACCGAAGACATGCAATTTGGTTCCCCTGGATACTGAATATTGTGGTCCATACAGAGAGAAGAGAATGATAGTAACCTCTTATCACATGCATACGACTGCAACTTGTTGTATCATCAGTGTCCACTTGATGGAGACAGCGTTGCAGGAATAGAAACTGGGTCCTCTGCCTTGGCATCATGGATGTATGTTTGGCATGCAATTTGTGATTTTTGAAAGGCTGTTTGTTTTGTACAAAAATAGACTACCCATGGGAACAAGGACATAGATACCCCCGTTTGCAATCTCTTCTATACTCCTGGTTATGGGCTGTTTTTTATAGTTCCCTCCATTCCAATTAAGTGACAACAGGGAGTCAAGGGACGTTTAACAATAGCTAGTTCCAGCTTTGTGTTAACAAGTATGGGAAGGACCTCACCTCTTTTAACTTTCCAGTGACCTCACGCACAAACTGGGGTCAATAAAGAAATGGTCTCCTGTGTGCGTGTGGAAGACACAGATCCATGACCTCAACCTCATCCAACACCTTTGGGATAAATTGTGACACTGACCTCACTAATGCTGATTATTTAAGATGAAGAATGAAATATTTAAGGGTGTAATTTGTGTCTGCATACTTTGCTTGATTTTCCAGTGTCACAATTGCCTGTGTTGTTTAGGCACCGTCTGATGTCCACTGACCAATATCCTCTTCATGTCGAAAACAGTAAGCAGAAAGAATTGTACTCTTACTGAGTACAAAGTCCCACACATGTGCACACAGACACACATATACAAAGCATTACTCACACATGCTGACAGAACGTATCAGTGTACTACACCAACAATGCCACAGTCACACCATTATCACCATCATCTCATTAGAAACATTGGTAATGTTTGTGTAAACTGTCAACCTAAATGCCCGCTTCTAGCAATGACAGTAACTCCTGAAAAGATGTAAAATGCAAATAAAATGTGGCCAAATTGTAACAAGAGCAGCTCTCAGCAGGCAGCATAAATGCAAAGACACTGCAAATGCATTCACACATTCACGTTTCCCCTCCCTGCAGCTTCACTTGTCTTCTCTTTCTCACCAAGGTGAATGATTACCTCTGAAATTGGAGATTTATGAAGGGGAAACACAACTGAGGCGGCTTTCCTTGGCCGCCTAATGAATTTTTCATTGTACGCCTTCAAAACCGCTACTCTCCATATGGTTGTACTGGCTAGACAGAAAAGACGTTCAGTGACAGCTTAAGGAGTCCCTTCTCTGAATGAATTATGGCTGATTCTTGTATGCTCGCGCATTTCATTGATCACTTTGACGTCTGCTTTTTTTCCCCCCCCAAAGGCTCTTAGCCCGGCTCTTCACTCCGGGGCCCTGAGCTCTCTCTAAACACTGGGATTGGAAAGCTAATCTGGTTTCAAGGCTGCAGACCTGCTTGGTTTGAGCCCTGTTCTTTGCACAATGGGGAGGTAATTCCTGTCCCAAGAATATTGAATAAAAAGGCTATGTGCGAGTGTGAGCATGTGTGTTAACACTGATGTAAATGAAGGCAAATCCAAAGAAATCATACTTTGTTTCTGTATAAAACTGTTTAATGTACTCCAGTATGTACATATCAAATCTACAAAATATGCACATTGTTAAAATATTATCAGCGATTTACCCCTCACTCACTTTTGTGTCATAGCCCTTATTATATACAACCCCAGACCATCTTTAACCAATTCTTAAATAGGATACATACAGGATATAGCTAAGGTATCACAATGCAGACTGAACAAACAATTCACACAACATACCAATATCACCAAGTAAAAAAAAATCGACAGCAAATGCATGTTAAAATATTAATCTGTATATAATTACATTATAATAATGTTTGTGCGAAGCAGTTACCAGCGTAACATGAGGTTAAAGTACAGTACAGTTTGAGACTTACAGCTTGGGGCAGGGGTCGTTTTCTGTCCCGGTTACATCAATTAACAATTTACGTTGTGACAGGAACTAATGAGGGAGCATTGATTTACTTCTTTCCCCCCACTGCCTCCTGATATGAGAGTGAAACGACCCCAGCCCGGATGTAGTCGAGGTCAGGCATGTGTGCTCTTCTACGTTTGGTAATGAGAAAAAGACTTATTCAGAATGACCCAGCTGCCCCCACTGGTGAATGTTTTCATTAGCCTAATCCCACTTTGCCTTAATTCACCAATAAAAAAATCAATAAATAAACTTCTGTCACATCTCTGCAGTTTTAAGCAAACTGCAAAAATCACTTCAAACACCCAGAGGGGACAACAAAATGACAATTTTGCTGCATTTCTGGGTTCTCCCAAGGGTGTCAGTGTTCTTTAGAGATCTTGAACATATTCTGTTACATATGACCGACTCCATAAAGACAAAATTAGATTCATTTTGCTTGCACAAAAGCAATTCTTGTCAGGGGATGTGCTCTCCCCTTCAGTGCTCGTAGCAATGTTTTGGCATCATTTCTGAAAGCTTAAAAGTCTGAATGGCACTTCTGCTTCTTTCTTCTATCTGTACGCACAATAGTACAATTGTCACACTACTTGCACACACACACACGAAAAAGTTAAAAGACACAAGTTGGAGGTTCAAATAGTGCTGAACACAAATTAATCCTTCTCTGGGGAAGTGCCAAATGCTGAAGGCAACACTGAATAGAAACCCACACTTTCCTTCAAAGGTAAATTCATAATAACTTCTGAAGGTTGCCACAGCCGATACACACTCCATGCTCCCTTCAAATGTGGAGAGGTTTAGCTATCTTGCTGTTGGTTTAATCTAAACCTCTCATACTTATGAGCTGCTTGTAATGATGAAAAAACACCAACTAAGCCTAAATTCTCCTATGACCTTATTCTTCATCTACTGATGATGAGGGCGCAGGCAGATTACAGGATTTTCAGGAACTCTTCTGTCTGAAAACGGGTTATACTGCAGGGTTTCACTGCCGTCACCCCACACAAGAGGCAACTATGCAGAAATACTTTCACCAGGCTGACGTCTCCATGAGAAGGCACCGTTGGATTGAGGAGGAAGAGGCATAGGAGGTTAAGCCATGTCGACAGGACAGCTCCTGTTGTGTTAGATCCGAGGCTTCACATTTGTCAACACAGTGTTGTCAACAAAAGTCCCACTGGCTGATACTCATGGTACTCATGAGACACACGTCCAACAGAGATGTAGACAAAGAGCAGATGGAGGTTAGCTTGTAATGGTAAGCGGAAATGATGACAAGGCTTAACCCACAAAGGGAGCAGGTGGGCTGAAAAAGGTATGACGAGACCGGCAGCAACGCCTGCTGCATGTCTGGTGCATCGCTGCATCAGAGCGCTGGATGTAGGATGGGGGCGGCCGTCAGATGACTCTGATCACCCCACGACAAGGCTCAGAATATGAGGGGCTGAGGTGACTCATCCAGCCAGGCAGTCAGGCATCTACCAATAGAGGAATAAAGGGGGATACAGTGTCTAGTCTGCTGCTAATAAGCAAATCAAGGTGGCGGGGGCAGTCGCACATCAAGCAAGCTGTAGGCAAAGATGTTCCAGAAGACGGCGCAGAGCACAAACAAGGTGTAGACACAGAAGAAGATCCAAAACAGGGACTGCTCCTGGAGTCGCTGCTCATAGTTCTGCAGGACCACCACGCCAAGTGTCAGGCCTACCACCACTCCTCCCAGGTGAGCTACAAAGCTGGGATTGGGGCACGGAGGAAAGGCCGGAGGATAGAACCGCAGCCACACCGCCCGACCAAACTCTACACTCACTGTGAGCAGACAGAGGGAAAGAGAGAAAACACAATATTAGCAAGGTAGTTCCTCACAAGTAGTGCACTTATCAAGACGTAAAATAACAATCTCTTCTATGAGGCAGAAAAATTTAAAAAAGATTTTACAGGATAGGGAGTAAAAGAATTCGCCCTCTGTGTTTTCACAGACTGTGTTTCCATGGTGAGCTGGCCCACTGAGGGAGAGTAACAGAGAAAGGGAAATTTGTACTAATAAGACTCTGACTTAGAAAGATACTCACTATACTTGGTAAACTCAAACTGCTGAAACCTCATATTAACTTCAGATAGACTGTGGAGTTCATTTGATTTATTTCTGGCCGGTCTCACTCATTGTTGTGGGAGTGTCGGAAAGGTCACAGGCTAGCAAGTAGCTCGCTCGCTGTCAAACATTGTGTCAGTAAGCAGCCCACAACTTTTCCCAAAAATTTACTTGGCAGTGTGCCAAGCAGCTCTGCATTTTTGTTTATATGTGTGATCTTGGAGGAAAGAGACATACAATAAAGGCATCTTGGAAACTACAGTAATGATCTTCTCCTCCACAAACACGTATCCACGAAGAGGGGTGAGATTTGCCAAGTTCAGTTGGTCTTCACAGTTAGCAATTCTCCATATGCTAGAAAATTTAAAGTGGCTCTGTGAGACATTCAGAGCGTATGAGTTCTCTGGACATGGTTCTCAACATGGAAGTGGCAGAGTCAGTGGCTAGCAGCTAATGGTGCTAACTCCATTAGCAGCTCCAAACAATAGCAACAGTGCTGACAGAGCTCAGGGTGTAAACAGGAGGGTGGGAGCTACGCTTCCGTGGTGACACCATTTCGATATCAGTGGTAACCACCATATCCAACCATATCCAGGCGTGATGACCTAACCCAGGGGTCGGAAACCTTTACCATCAAAAGCCTTTCCACTGCTCCAACCCCCTCCCCATCCCACTCAAGAATAATGTTACCACCACTACTGAGGTTCAGCCATATCTAAAGGAAAAGGCACTACGCCTTAGACATATGACGCACATTTTAGTTTAAGAAATGTTAAAACACTTGGTTTAAAGTCTACACATTTTTAAAATTGGAGAATGTAAAAATAACTTTAGGCCTTTAACAATGATGCATGAAAAAAAAACAACCCAAAAAACTGATATTCTTGTTGAAGCCTCGAGTAGCCGGTGGAGAGAGGCTGAAGAGCTGCACACGTCCCTGCAGATACATGTTGCCTACCCCTGAGCTAAGCAGTGGGCCACACACATAAACTAACATGCATGTGTGGCCAAACTGATTCACCACAACACAGAGAAACTCGGATTACAGAACACATAGAGGTTGCGTGACTTCACTCTGCTCAAGCGCCATTACTCCACTTCATCTTTACATATCAAATAGTGGTTTGCTGCTATACTAATGCTCTGACTGTCTCATACAGGACCTTTAATATTGTTGCTGTCAGCACATTTCTCAAATAAGGAATCTTTGCTGTGAGATTAAATTCTGGTGATGGAGTAGCATCATGAGCAGATTAAAAGTGCAACTCCTGTGTTAAAAATTATTCTTGAACTGAAGTGAAAGGGGAGCGTTGCATCTTTATTCAGACTTACTGCAAACCAGAGCCATGGCCATCCGGAATAACTTAAACTGACACTTCATTCCCGACCAATTCTACAGAAAGAGAGAGAGAGAAAGAGAGGATGGAGTAATTCAGAAGGTCATTTTTTAAGTTCTGATGATAACAGACAGAACAAACTGTGCTAGAAGGTCAAGTCCTCCTCAGACACACACACATACACGCTGACATGAAATGACATGAGATCTCGCCCTCTGTCTCAATTCACGTCAATTTTGAAAGCCCCAGAGACGCCCTGACCCCCAATCTGTTCTTGCTGTGTTAGATAATGCGATTTCAGCTGAGAGGAGGGAGACAAACTCCTCCATCCTGACGCCAAGAATGTTGTGGAGGATCTGGCAGGGTACATAATGAGTACCTTATTATACATAATAGAGGTTCACCTGAGTGCCTTTTGCCTTAGGTGTCAGTGATGACCCACAGGATGGGGAGTTTAACAAAACAGAGCAGATGTCAGAGGGGCAAATTCACAAAGAATGGATTGCAGCCGCTGATAGCACCATAAATTGTGCATCACTTGCAACCGCTATCTTCCCTGTGTCAAGGTCCGATTCACAAGATATAGATACAGTCAGTATTTATGGGAACGTCCACGAAATGTCACATCCTTTTACGCCGAGGGGAAAAACAAAGCATTCACTACAGTCCTGAAAAGGTGCTGTGTGGCTTTCTGCACATCAAAAAATCCAGATTTAAAGTGTATTATTCAACCTGGACCCTATTTTCTCATTTTTTTGTGTCTAAGTGACTCATGGGAACAATGGCTGCCATGTAAACACAAGGTATGTTCGTGCAGTCAATTATAGTTCATTGCAGTTAACTATAAGTGCTTGTTTTTGCCACTGACATGCTCAGATTGTTACTATAAGTGTCTGACAAGATTATTAAAAGGATTCTGACAGACACAGACCTTTTTGTTTAAGCGTGAGATCCTTTTTGTTTAACAAAAACATAAACAAAATTGCTATCAAAACCGCCAGAATACATTTATATAAACACTAATTTTATCATCGTAAAACACACGTCATTTAAACAAAATAAAACAAAATCTTAGTTTGTCTATTAACTGTTTTAGCAACTCATGTTTGCTTTAAACAGACCCAGTTACATGTGAAAATATGATGCTAAAATTACTGTTTATTTAAATGGAGGCTGGTGGATTTGGTAAAGGTGATTCTAGGGCTGTTACATATAGCACAAATACACCCATAAAATTTTACAGTTGTGCACAATTAACCCTTTTTTTTGCATCTGATTGCATCTGTTAACCATGTGTCAAAGTATAAATGTTGCCTTTGCACCCAGAACAGTGTGCAGAACAAAGAAAGAGAGAAACAGAAACATTTCAGCACAGAAACTCCGAGATCCCGAGCTACAGGTCCTGATGAGGTGCAGAGGTATTCCTCAAAAATTTAGGCAAGGAATTTAATGTTATGGAGAGACATCATATTTGGGATTTATTATCCCAGTCTGTCAGTGTCGTTAGTTCCCACAAACTCTCTCAGTAACTGTGTTTCACTAGTAGTACTGATGTTTGTGAACTGGATTGTTTTTGCAATAAGGCTCATTTGCATAGAAAGTGGCCAGTTTTGTGCCAAATGTATGCACATTACCTATTTTAAATAAGTGCAAATAACAGAAGCACCGAGACGCTATTTGCTTGGCAGCGCAGTCAGGATGTACATCACGCATTGCGGGTGCTTTTAAATATTACACGCTTTCTTTTTGTCTCATTTGCGATGGTTAAGCAACTACAAAAGCCGCTCAATCCTTTTATGAATTCGCCCCAGAAGCTGCAGTGGGATGGGATTTCCTCGCATGCACCCGCTCACACATTTTCTGATCTTTTGGGAAAAGGAAAACTGATGGTGATGGTGAGGAATGTATGGCATTTGTAGATAGAGCAGCACCTGCTGGGCCCCAAAACAGGCTGCTTTAATGATGTGGCAGTGCTCTGTAGTGACAGGACAACTGAGTGATGTGATAATGATCTACACACACACACACACACACACACACACAAACTTACCATTACTACATTGGCCAAATGTGCTGAGACCAGAGCGTACACTCCACCGGATGAGCCGACCACTGGAGCTGTCATATCAGTGACAGAAACCGCCAGAGACCCTGTAGTGATGATAAAGGAACACTTTAGGTAAATAAACAAACAAGGGTTTTCTTCTATGATCTGCTTCTTTTGATGAAAATGTTTTCTCAACTAAACTAAATTTGTTTAGCCTGGCCATTTTGAGGGTAAAAGCATAAATATATTTTGTGCAAATATTGCATAATGCAATACAGTATTAAATGATACATGTCTCTGAGTCTCGTGCTACAATCTTGAGTCTGAGCTTTCACTATTCAAAAGGAAATCTGAATATCTTTTCCCTCAGAGGATCATACTGGCAGACACTGTAACTAACCCGACTAATTTAAACTGTTTTTGTACAAGCTGTGACCATTTGTGCCCTGAAAACATCTATTTTGAATGGCATAAAGGCGGCTTTGCTACTTACTATTTAATGTGGGTGTATTATAAACAGGCCTTCATGAATAGAGGCTTGCTCATACTGTACCAGCACACACTGGGATTTTATGTAAAACAAATGCATTCATACAAAATTGGGCTGCTGCAAACAGGGAATTGCTCTCTTTAGCACCTTGGTACCAATTCATCGCGTGCACAAAAGATCCAATCAAGCATTCAAAAGTTTAAATGTGGGGACATTCAGAGATGGAGTCACCCGAGGAAATGTGCTCTCACCACAGCGTGTGTGCAGAAGGCAGGAGAAAAGAAAAAAGGGAGATAGAGATGTGCTTTTGGACTATTAAATTACGCAAACACAAACTCTCTTTTTCGCTCGCTTTTTTATTTTCCTTCTCTTTCGCTCTCTCTCCACTTTGCATCAAATCCATCCACTCCTCATTTTTCAGTATATCTTATCTTCTTCTTCTCTCCATGGCACTGACCTGTGTACATTATTGATGCTAAGTACATGAGACACAACTGCCCACACACAGTCTTCCCACCTTCACTCCCTCATTCTCTCCATCTCTCTCAAATACAAATATACTTTATTTGCACAACACATGCATGCATATGCTGTACATTAGAATTTACATTCAACAGAATTTGGGACCACTGGAATTTATTTTAATCTAACTTTGCTCTTTGTAACAATTTAATAGTGATGTTCATTTCTTTGAGTCCCTATGTTATTGTTAAATTACAGCAGGCCTAATATAATAGAAACGTAGAATAACAAAATCCAGATTCTAAATGGTAGTAGAGGTTTTTAATATTAACACATTCGTGCTCCCAACTTGTCAAATACAGCAGCCTTGTCAGTGGCCCTGTGCTTCAAACTATGACGCTCTAGGTACCCCTCTAGGGTCAGTTTTGGACACTAAGGGACCACGTGTTAATTTTTGTTTGTTACATGCACAGTGTCTTGTCCGGCAACAAAACTACTTGGTTAGGTTTAGAGAAAAGGTGACGGTTTTGTTTGTTTCATTACTCACCAAAGCGTTGACGAATATGTCGTGATATGACATATGTAATGTATTTTACCTAACATGTATATCACATGAGGTTAACTAGGTAACATAAAAAATAAATAAATCAATGTTTGACAACGGACATGAACAGCGGTCTCCTGGGTGAAAGTCCTGTGTTTGTTTGACCCATCCACCACCCCTTCCTCCTGTGAATTTGCATTTCCCTGGATTATGAGGGCATGACTTCCCCTATTCTGCTTGATTGATTGGCTACCCCAGACATTCTTACCCTAACCAGTCTGACTCCTGTTGCCTAAATCTAACCAACCCAAACAACGAGTACAAGTCAATCAAAAGGACGATAGGGTGGGTCATGCTTTCGCTATCCCAAGATACACAAATTCGCCTCCCTCCCATCCTGCAAGGACTTTCTTGCTATTTATGCTATAACATTGCCATGGATGGATTTATACTGGAGATAGCTGAAAACCCGTTGCATCTCATACAGGCGCTAAAGGGTGCATTGAGCGACACAATCAGACGCAGATGGTCACTGACAAAGCTGCTGTAGTTGAGGCCTTGGGAACAAGAACAGGCCGTCAATACATGTATGAATGAATTTTTAAACTAAATCGACTATAGTGAATCATCATCATCATTGTCATTGCGCTACTACATGGTCAGTGGCAACGAACCTTTGAACTGAACTGAACTGAATGAAATGGTTCCTACCAGTGAGACGATTCATGATTTCCACCTCTAAATGTAGCAGTTGTAATGGTTATGTTTATGTAAACTCTCTCTAATTGCTTAAAATGTACAGCTCCACAGGGCCATGACAAACGTACAAAATGAGCTCGTGGTCAGGCAAGGGTACATGTAGTTGGTGTATGAGAGCATGTTAAATGATTGTTAATTTCCTGAGGGATAGATCTTTGTTAAAACATTGCTCTTGTCTGTATTTATTGATGATCCCACTAAGTAATTCTGGAGCAAGGACATGCAGCCCTTGCTCCAGAATGGTAAGTAAATATAAACAGAATAAACAGGCTTACTGAGCAGTAGACCCTATTTAGATTTTAAAGCCTGTGTGACTTCTGGTAAAAACGCAGCTGACTACACTCAGAGCTTTGATAGCTGTAAAATCAACTGACTAAGCTTAAGCCACATTTAGCCGACCTAATAACTTTGTACATTAATGCCGTCGAGTGGTTTGGACGATGCTCAGCCCACATTTAGCTCAATTTCACCTAGATACACTTAGTCTCTCACACATCCACAGAGTATACTACACTATACAGTGGGCAATGAGTATATAATTACAGCACACAGAAAGGGCTGCAGAGTTCATAGATATCACATCACCATAAGGAGGAATGATGGGATGAGCTATGGCATCTCAATCATGATGCTATTTATGGGAGTGGGCAAAGCAGACGTGACAGAAAACTGCACAGACACATACACCTACACTGGTCCACAAACACAAGCATGAGAAAATATGTAGCCATACACCATACAGATGTGCAGAGAATAACAAAAACACATGCAGTATACTACACACACACATACACACACACACACACACACACACACACACACACACACACACACACATACACGTACACCACCATCCAAACATGATACAAAAACAAGTTTAACTGAATCCCCTTGATGTCTGCATTCTTACAGTGGCCTCATTCTGTCAGTATGTTTTTATACTTTTATGCTTTTATATTACATTTTACTGTATTTTATTTGTATTTGGACAATACCGCACTGCAAACACTGAAAATACAGCATGTTTATGTGGGAATTGTTTGCTAAAACACACACTGCATGATGCTGTTCATTGCAACAACATCTTGTGTAATAAAGAAGGTGTTCCATGCAGTTGTTCTGTGCTGAGCGTACTGTGTATTGTGGAAACCCTGGTGCTCTCAGAAATTAAAAAAAAAAACATGAACTTATTCCCAATTCCTCCCATTCCTATCCAAGAAATGTGTTCCAATACTAATAATACCAATTAGGATTATTATGCTTCCACACCAGCAATAGCCATAGCCGGAGGCATTATGTTTTCAGGTTGTCCCGTTTGTCCTGTTCTTGTGAACATGATACCTCAAGAACGCCTTGAGGTATGTTCCTAAGATTTGGCACAAAAGTCCAGTTGGACTCCACAATGAACTGATTAGAATTTGGTGGTCATAGGTCAAAAATCAAGGTCACTGTGACCATGTCTGTCCCATTCTTGTGAACACGATATCTCAATAACACCTTGAGGGACTTTCTTGAAATTTGCCACAAACGTTCACTTGGACTAATTGGTGACTAATCTTGAAACTATCCTGATTGTATAGATCCTCTGTGCTGTCAGGAGGAAGATGTGTGTGAAGCATCCATGTTTTTATAAACAGGGATGTAAACTATGAGAGAAACTTGACTGGTGTGCAGAGACATACAACCACAGGGTGGTTATTCTAGTTTTATCGTTATTTCAGGAAATACTAATTGTGTTACATATTGTGTCCCGATTTGGCACTGCTGGCCAGTCAAATAAGCTCAATGGTCCATACCAGGTAGAACACCTTGTAGTGTGCAGGTTGTGACACTATGCTAATTTGGCTGTTTACTTCCCTGGCATCAAGATGGAAGAAAAAATACTTCACTAATTACTTTCCAGAGTTTTAAAAAATCATCAAATGTTGTGTCTTTGTGTTTGATTCTCCCTTAAAACTGTGACCCAAACTGAGTTTCAAATTAGTGCACTGGCTCCTGGCCCTGTCTTTTCAAAGGAACGTGACAGACAGTGAAATGAAAGGACCTTTTCAAAGCCGGAGCTGATATTTAGCAGTTTCTTCTTTGCCTAATATGTTGCCCTCTCAGGTGTGTGAAGCTTAATGGCAGCACAGCGAGGTGGTGTAATAACAGCATCTGACTCATCAGGTCATTAAACACTGCAGAGTGATCTAAGCAGCTAGGTGATTACACACACAAACACACACCCACACATGCTCACGTGAGCATCTACACGGTATCCCTCTCTCTAATAGAGAAAATTGATTCATGCAAGAATCTGGATCCTTTTCTTCCTAATTCACGTTTCTGAATTGGTTCTTAAATTCTTTTTAAAAAAGAAGAGTTCAATATCAAAACTTATGTTAGCTGTTTAAATTAAGTCTAAATACATTTTATATCAAGCATCAAATTTGAATTATAACATTCAGTAATAAACTTGAGTGGTAATATGCACAACGATGGCCACTCCCTGGGTTACACCCTTTAAAGGCACTCTACATTACTTCCTTCCTCTCTCTCTCTCTCTCTCTCTCTCTCTCTCTCTCTCTCTCTCTCTCTCTCTCTCTCTCTCTCACACTCACACAAACACACACACACACACACACACACACACACACACACACATTTCAACACCTGGTTCAGGACACCTCCACCTCTTGTAGTTCCTGTATTTAGGAAGTGCGTCTGTACAGGATGACCCCCATCCCTGTAATTAACTTGGTTTAATAACATTATTTTAGTTTAGTTGTGTGTGCACACAGACGCACACAGAGACAAGGACACGTCTCTTCATAGTCCCTCAGCAGGCCCCAGGAGGCCTGTAGTTTTAGAGTTGAATGTGGCATCTCATTTATCTTGGCTGTTCATCCAAACTGCAGAGAGAGGAGCGGGAACATGAGGGGGAATAATAACGCACATCAGCACTCATTATGGAAAAAGTCAACAGTTTGGCTGCATGTTGAGTTGACTGAAGCTACAAAGTCATGTGCCAATAGCTGAGTCTGAGTTTGTTTGACTTAATGCAACTTCCCCTTTCTCTCTTTTGTTTACCTTCCTATATACATGTTTGTGCCTGATCCTCTGTTGTTGTGCACATGTTCGTGCCTTAAGTAAGGGTTTGTGTCTACAAGTGCGTAGACACAAACCCTGTTTGTTTGTGTCTACGCACTTGTCTGCTGTCCATAAGTGAATACTTGTGTGTTTGCATGCAAGTCTATTGTTTCTATTGTTAAAGAACCAGAGTTTGTGTTGGCCCCAGAGGGCTATCGACCTCTCTTTGAGTCATGACTTGACCTCTGAACTCTGCCCTGACCGCTGTATGTGCCAGCTGAGCCCCCTCTCTTCACTGCTGTTTGCTGTGTTTCTTCGGCCAATCTGGCAGTGTGATTGTGCAGCACATTTAAAGTCGTTGTTTGCGTTGTTAATGATTGTTTGTGTTGTCTACCACCTGTCGAAAAGAGCTCAAGGATGGCGCACCCTGATGGCTCACTTGGGAGAGTGTGCACATAGGTTGAGTCCTATCTATATGTCATATCTACCTGGCCTATCCAATACAGGCAAAAAGCTGAAAAAAATCTCAAAAAAAAAGAAAAAAGGCTCAAGGTTCAAGGTAAAACCCACAAAATGGCCATTTGTATATCAATTACTCACCTGTGTACCACTGAATTTGTGACGAAAACTTTTTTTCTCACATGCCTCCACAGTGAACAAAGAATCCAAAAAACAGTCAACATTCTTGATATACTGAAATAAAGGGGAGTGGCATTTAACAACAGCAAAGGTACATAAAAACATCTGCTTACAAACACCTTGTGCAGTGTAAATCAAGTCTCATTTATCCAATGACATGCTTGGTACCTTCCCAACACAGGCATATGCGCACACTTTGTCATGCTACTCATCCGTGCCTGAGACTGTTAATGCATAAATGTTTAAAATAGTAAGGTTTTTAGCAAAAATGCATTTGTTTGGAAAGTATTGAGCATATGACCGGATAAATCAGACTTAGATTATACTGCACACGTGGTGTGAGAGTTTGCTGTCATGATTTTATATAGTTTTACTGTTGTTAAACGTGGAACCCATTCACTTCAATTCATCAAAAGTTTTTGCCGCTTTTGGATTCTTCGTTCACCGTTGAGGCATGCAAGAAAAACAAACATTTTCTTTACAAATTTAAAATAACACAGCATTAGTAATGGATATACAACTGGTCATTTTATGCGTGATGTATTCCTTTAAGCTAAACTGCTTAAATGGCATTAAATAATAATAATAAAACAAATGAAAGAACTGCACACACTGAAGTATGTCTTAACAGTGATACGTTTGCTTACTGATTTACATACATTCACACACACACACACACACACACACACACACACACACACACACACACACACACACACACACACACACACACACACACACACACACACACACACACACACACACACACTCATGCTCTATAGCCAACTGATTTCGTGAGATATTTGACAGTAAAATAACTACTGAATTAACTGAAAACAATAAACAATATATGTATAAGCTGATACAGATTCTTTAAGTAAACACTTTTGTTAATGATCTGAAATTTGGTTATTAAAGCCTCAGTGTGTAAAAATGGTGAGTAACAGTGACGTCAGTGGTCAAATTCTAGATTGCAGCGCTCACTCACTCACCCCTCCCATCGGGTAAGTGACGGTGGCCTCGTAGGGACAAAAAGCCTTGCGCAGACAGAGATGGCATCATCCACGAGTTTTTCAAGTTTTTCAGGAGTAGGCCTATCTAGTGATGAGGTGAATATTTATTTAGGAATCTAAACCATGTTACGATGTTGTAGCGACCCTGCAGTAAATGTTCTGTTATAATGTCAATGTTCTGTGAGTTAATGGCATGTTTGGGATTGAATGAATATAGGTAGGGGGGCGGGGTGCGAGTGTGACGGGAATGAGGGCTGGGTGAGTGCACGTGTTGGTGTGTGTAGGAGCGAGCTGGAGGAGAGAGCAGCAGTGCACAGTTGGAGTTACAGCTAAGTTCTTGTTTGTTGGTTGTTTTGGCGTGGTAACGGCCAACAGTAACCTGTACTGTTCAGTAATAAACGGTGGTTTGCCAAATAACTCAACTCAACCCAACTCAAATCATCCTTTCCACACGTCCTGGCGGACGCTACAATATGTTATAGCTTACCAGTGAGATATAGGTTATCTGTGAGATATAACGTTAGGAGTGTTTTATCTCTAATTGTTTTGGTAACACGAGCAAACATTAGCACAGTAATGCTAAAATAACACGTTTATGTGATAGTCACGGTGCAGTGCGGCAAATATAGGTCGGTACGATTATAATATACGCGTCTCCAGAGTGTTCTTCCACAGGAGTTCTTTCCACCTGGAATAAGCAACGCCGATATTCACTCGCGTTTTGTCCCGTCCTCGCTTATCTGATCTTCTGCTTTTATTTGGGGGCATGGTTTCCCTCTTACGGGGCAAAACGTGTGTGCTCCTCCATTGAAAGCTCAACAGAATCATAAAAGTACAAAGCAGGTTCAGGAAGAAGCGCCCCGGATTGATCTTCACCTTAACCGTCTCCAGTGACGGCAAGTTCTAGGTAAACGCGAAAGGGAAGCGTGTGTATCTCTTTTGGACACTCTATTAAAATATGGCGACGCAAGAGGGCAGCCTCCAGCAGACCGTGCCCTGCCTGTGTATATATAGAGAAATCAGTCTAAACCTATGAGAAAGCTTCCATTTGTATGTGAATTGCGTTACACTTTAGTAAATATATATTTATGAAAGCAATAGTTGATATTTGCTAATTAACAACCACGTAAATTACACATTGTAACTTTAACAACTTGTGACAAAGATATGCACTGAGGCAGGGCATTATTTTACAGCTGAACAATAAACTTAACTATCAAAAACTAAAATACTAAAAGATTATGTTTTCCTATATCTGTCCCGTTTTACTATCCAATTAAATCAGAAATGCCATAAAAATGATCACACATTAAACTGCAGGGTATAAAACCTTGATGCGTGTATGCCACAAATACAATGATGAGCAAATATCAGCTTATCACATCCAGCCACTTGTTACTAAATGCTGAATATTCAGAAAATTGTGACTTTGGCTAAAGTCCTCCTGCTGCCAAAATACAAAAAAGCCCAGTCAGACATGACAAACCCAAACATCACAGCTAAACACAACCAGAGCGTGCCTCCCCTCTTCCGCTGGTGGTCGATATCTAATTAAAACAGCAGACTTGTGTGTGTGTGTGTGTGTGTGTGTGTGTGTGTGTGTGTGTGTGTGTGTGTGTGTGTGTGTGTGTGTGTGTGTGTGTGTGTGTGTGTGTGTGTTGGTCTGTGTGTGTACATAAGTGTGTGTGATATATGGCGCGTTTCCTCCTTATTTCAATATGAGGTTAATACTACAGGCCACCACAGCTGGGTATCCCCAGGGTGTTTGTCACTGACCCCTGCATGTGCGCGCGCACACACACACACACACACACACACACACACACAGATGGCTACTCAGAGATGGAGACATTGAGTTATAATTTTCATGAATATTAAACAAAAATGGCACTGGCTGCAATTTATATTGGACAATTCTTTGCTTTTTCCCCAAACACAATCTTCACCCGCAGAAATCTAACAATACCTTTGTAGATATTCTGCAGATTTATCAAAAAAAGTTATCTTAAATAAATATCGCACATTTTCACTCCAGATTACGGCTGAAAACTGTAAAATCCTGCAGATTTCATTTGGGTCTGGCTATCATCTACACACACCACATCCTCACTGCCACAAGGCATCACGTCTCCGTCCCCGAAAATCACACTCATCTCAAAAAGTAGCCCAATAATTCCACTCCAGTTATCTTGTAGCTAAGGGTGCCACCCCTGAGCACCTCTTTTTAATGCTTAAAATTTTTTTGGAAGGGGCGTTAACCAGCACATAGGGAGCGGATGATTTTGTTAGTTTGTACTGATTCAGTAAAGAAAAACAGAGCTTATGATCACACTTACATTTTCACTCACGCACGTGCGCACACACACACACACACACACACACACACACAAATACCGACTGACTGTCTCAGCTGAACACGGAAATTGTGCCAGTGCCTGAGGTTTATAGGGCAGTAGGAAGGGAGTGGTGACATTTCGTTCAAAGCTGTGTGTCTGCTTTTTTCCTCATTTGTAGCTGCTCACTCGACTTCTCCTAAATCTCACCCACTTCCACTCATCTCCCATCTCTATGTTTCTCATATTCTGGCCCCCCTCTCCAAACCCTCTCAGGCTTATTAACACTTATGAATTCATCTCCCCTCCTCCGTCTCTTCTCTGTCTTCGTCCCTACCTCACACACTCCCCCTTCTGATTTCATTATTACTGTGTGTGTGTGTGTTCTTCTGATTGAGCTCTATTTGAGATGACTCTCTCTGCTCTGCCCTATTGTACATGACCGTAGGGGGATGCAGGGGCTTTGATGGGGCAGTGACAACCCCCTACATCCCAGCACGTCTGCTAGAAAAACAGAAACACTAGGCCATCTGTCCTGAACACCCCCCTCACCCCCCCACACACACACGCTAAATTTTGTCATTGACCAGTATCCACCAACACAGTCTGCAACCTGATAGGCTGCTGAAAGCCTGAAAAACACACAACAAGCAGATGGAACAACGGTGGAGTTGAAAGGCAAACTCCATAGTATAGTGTGTGTGTGTGTGTTTATGTTTCTGGTGTAGACTGCGTGTGTAGATAAGAGAAAGGGAAATGTATGCAGTGAATGGAGAGGAACTGAGATGGTAATTGTTGCATGTGTATGTGAGACACCACATGCCCACCTGCCAGCACACCACACACGTAGACCAGTCCAATCCGCAGGGCTCCGTGGACCATTTCTAGAGGGACTCCTACCAGCAGCTGCATGGCCATATTCAGGCTCAGATGTTCAATCCTGTAAAACAGAGAGAGAGAGAGAGTCAGTGTTAAAATTAAATCCATATTTAAGATAATAACAATAATAACAGAAATGCAATGATGACATAAAAAGTGATCGTTGTAATTTAAGTAATTTGTTGTTTGTTGTTAATTCTAATAATATTCCTATGAATCTTTACGGGCCATATGGGTCTGAAGAATAATGAAATACTAATTAATTTAGTGAACCTCATAAGCTAATCTTCCCCAATGGCATTAAAAGTACTGGAAGTGTTTTGTTTATTGTGCTAGCATAAAGAAATTACACCGAATGAGCAAAGTGTCTTTCCAAAGGCATTGTCTGAGTTACTCAGAATAATCCACAGAGCATGCAGTGAACGTTTATCATTATAACTTCATTTTACTGAAGAAATAGTCCCTCCCCGGGAGGTCAAAGGGCACAGAGTGTGCTGGGTAGCAACTAGTTCAGGCTGTTCCCATAAACTATTAGTATGTTTTTCTACGGAAAGTAATGCACCCAAATTTGCACATATCATACATAATCTTGAACCAGAAATTTGTGCATTACCCATGTATTTTGGAAGGCTGTGATCACATGACTAATGTGATGAGGAGCGTAAACAAGGAAGCAGTCCTGAGTTGTCTTTAAGGAGGCAGGTTAAGGGTGGTGGATGGGTCACAAAACACAGGACTTTCCTTAGGAGACCGGTGTTCGGTACTGTGTAGACTTCAAGTCATCTAAAGTTTCCTCCTCACCATGTTTCTTATCCCTAAACCTAACCACAGCAACTTGTCTAAATTTAAACTCTATAACTTCACGTTAGGGAGGTAATGTCATTCGTGGTAAGCTAATTCATAGGATATTATATGAACCATTGTATGTGCATTTTTGTAGGATATCATACAACCTGTTCTATTAGGATATGTTGAATAGTTACATGCAATTGAATTACAAAACTAGAAAAGCACTCAGAGAGTGCAGACCTCTGCCAAGTAAGTGATATTCCCTCCCCCTCTGCATCAGATTTTGCAGCCTGGATCACAATTAGGTTATTTGTATCACTATCATTATTAGGTTATGTATGCCTTCACTATGGAGACACTGTGGTGTATTTACTTCGTTTTTATTTTGTACCAACACAGAATATAATATGTTTTTGTTTTTTTTCACTTTCTTTTTTCCAACACAGAACATTAATTTCAACTTTAGAATTTCAACAATATTTAGCATGTATCAATCAATCAATCAGTTTTATTTATAAAGCCCAATATCATCATGTAGAACAAGACGTGCTTTCCAGCTTTCTGGACACCAGATGGCGCTATTTTCACCGTCTTAATTGCTGCTGAGGCTTCCAGACCATAGACTTTATTTATTATTTTAATCGACTTTGCTTCAACCAAATACCACCAAAATTGTATCATGTGTTCCTTGTCCTATTATCCATCTTTCCTTAAAATGTCATCAGTTTATAACTTTTTGAGTTATTTTGCAGACAAACAAACAGACAAACAAATAGACCAATGCTGGCGAAAACATAACCTCCTTGGCGGAGGTAATAAATGTACTTGTAATCAGTATCAGTTAAAGATACTGAGAAAGTACATAATTAAATTGCAGTTACTTATCAAAATGTAAGTGATAACAAAGGAGTTACATCTGAATATAATATATTGTTCCAGTAAAAAGTTAATATGTAGAATATAACATTCATTGGGGCATTGGTGCCTTAGTGGGTAGAGTAGGCTCCCCATGTACATGGCTGTTGCCGCAGCGGCCCGAGTTCGAGTCCAGCCTGTGGCCCTCTGCTGCATGTCATCCCCCCTCTCTATCCCCCTTTCAAACTTACCTGTCCTGTCCATTAAAGGCAAAAATGCCCCAAAAAAATACTTTAAAAAAAAGAATATAACATTCATTCTGTTGCCTTACAACTTTTTGCTGTGCAGGAAGGCCTTCTTTTGACATAGCCTATTTCTGTACTTTATTACCTGTTTAAAACATCTGTTAGAAAAGTAATTGGTAAGTAATCACATATAATAAAATACATTAATCGATATCCCATTACATTTCAAAAGCAACCATCCTCACACTAGGTACTCAGTCCAGTGACCCCAGTCCACGGCCCGGTGGGGGGCATGCAAAGGTCTATTGTTGCCCCTTTCATGAGATCAATTACAACAGTTTACTTGCTGACTTAAATCACTGGCAATACATGTATGTATTTAATAAATACATGTATTGTTATCATCAAAACACATTACATAGGTACATTCAATGTGTAGAATGTATACATGCTGCTAATGTGAAGATGAAACTGAAACTGAACTGCAGCCTGACTAGCTTGGTCAAACTGTCTCACTAAAAATCAGGGGCTAAAAAGGGGTACAAAGAGAATAGGAATATGAAAGGAGCAGAGAAGCAATGGCCAAATTTCTGGCCAAAAAAAAAAAAGTGAAACTGCACCAGGTATGAAGATGACCGTGGCAAAGGTGAGGAGCTCTTGAAAATAAAACCCACTGTAGACAGCTCAGTTTAAAGCCAGTCAGTGAATGTGACTATGCAAATAGAGTACTGCCTCGATGGGTCTATAACACTGGACTTGGTTGTTGGAGACTCCCTCTCTGTGTTCTATGTTCACACTTGAGAAGCTGGAACCAACAAATATTTGCCATTTTTGCTTGATTTGCTAAATGAAATGACTAATTGTTATCACAATCGTTGCTCATGAATGTTTTGTTGATCCATGCAGACAATTAATCATATTGTATCCACTGATAGCCAGTATAAGGGATAAAATGTTAATGTTTTGTAATTTGAGTAAATCAAGCCTGCAAGAGGAAAAGAAACTGAGAGCGAGATGGAGAGTGGGCGAGTCTCTATAGTAAATATTTACAGTCTGTTTTGGTTTGGAGAATTGGGAAGGATCTACATTGCTGAGCTGTTGGCAGGATTACATGGTTCATGTGTGTGTGTGCAGCTACTGCTACTGAGTAGGAACAAAAATGACAACTTAATTGCTTAAAATGCTGTTTAGTTGTGATTCAATGTGACGTTTTAGTGTTTTATTGTGGCTACGAAGCACTGCAAAACAAATTGAGCACACCAGTGTTCATCTAGTGCCTCTTACATCCATCTGCAAACATATTTTCACAATCATTTTTCAATCCATGATGCACTTGTTTAAATTTTTATACAAACTTGCAATCAGCAGCAGTATGAAAATAACTTATTTCCCCTGCCAGAGAAATGCTCCAAATGCAAGGACATGGATTGGATGATAAACTCCGAACGGGCGACATGCATCCGTTTCCTCCTGTGCGTAAGGTGTCAGATGATTGACAGGAAACACACTCGGCTCTGGCACCATACAATGATAAAACAGAAACTGTGACAAAATCAAATCCCGGGTTTATGTTTACTGAGATGGGAGCTGTTTTCTGCACTATGCAGGAGTGAATGGCACCAAATGGCTTCGTGTGAAAGGAGGAAAACAAGATATCTCAAACTATTTTGACTGTGCAGACATTAGCAGAAATACAGAAAAGAAAAGTGCAACCTAGATGATTGGTTAAAGTTAAAGCAAAACTAAAACTTTAATAAATAATAAAAGAAATACGAGTGGAAATCCTTCAGCAAACAGTCCGTTTACCACATATACATATACATTTTTCCAGTCCAAAATCATTACATCACTCATTTTAAGTGAGGAGACAGCCACGAGTGTGCAGTTTTTATAAAGTAACACACCATCAACTGCCTTTTCCCTCCAAGACCATATTATTATGCTGGCTCATGGACACACACACACACACCCACACACACACACACACACACACACACACACACACACACACACACACACACACACACACACACACACACACACACAGAACATCTGCTCCATCAAACCACACTGTCGTGGCCATCAACAGATAATCATCAACACACTCCAGTGCACTCAAACATTACATATGAACACAGACAGTGGCACACAGACAGTGTGTATACCCACTCACCCACAAACACATACATATACACATGCACTCACACAGTCACAGAGACACACACACTGCACAATAATAAGATAAAAGAGGTGTGCGGCTGCTGCAAATTTACCCAAATCCCTTCACGGCTTGTGTTTCAGTTTGATGACAATAAGCAAGGGATAGCTTGTTCAAACACACACACACACACACACACACTGTGTCCTTCATGGCTGCAAAGTCCCTCCAGCCAGACCTCAGTCAGCAGCACAGACACATCGGGGTGTCACAGCAGAATATAAGACGAGAGCAGCGAGCATAATCCTTCTCTCTTTCTCTCTCATAATCTTCATCATTGTCTCTCACTTGCTTCAATCACTCTCCCTCCTCTGTTTTCCATCTGCGTCTGAATTACACTGTCATTTCTGTTTCCCATTGCTGAAAGAGAGATGACAGAACGTAAGCGGGAGACAGAGAGACGACTCTCCTCTTTTTCCCCCGTTCAACAGTTTGACAAACTGAAGTGCTGAATCCTGTGTGTCCTGCCTGTCTGTGCGCTCATTCAACAAACAGCTTCTACCTCCTGGAAATGAATGCAAACATTCCCACAAACAAACAGGGCACGCATGCAATTCCCCCAATACGGACAGGGAAAAAAACAAAAAAAAAAAAACAAGACAAGGCCGATAATCTAGTTTGAAACAACCCAGCCACCTCAGCTACAATGCCGACAGAGAGGATCGTTCCAGTGATCAGAGAGACAATGTGGGATATTGATTAGCTGGGAGAGGCTTGTCCAAATGCACAAGGACAACTCCACTCCAGATAACAGCGGCTATCTATTTCTATACTGCTAATGAGGCTGTGAGGGATGGGCTGCACTGTCGGGCAGATCTGTGGATATCCATGAGAGGTCCTATTGTGTCCAGATGACCATGGGCTTTCAGGGCGTCCAACAAAAGCACTGTTTAATCTTTTCCCTTTTTATTACTGTCTCACCAAACTACAGCTGAACACTTATAGTTCGTTGAGTTTACTGCACCATCAAGCACTGAGCTCAGTGAAATTTCTTTTTATGTCTCAGCTACATTGTAAAAAAGAAACAAACAAACAAAAAAAACAGCACCAGAATTATTTATTATTATAGGCCACACATTTCATGATAATTAGACAGGTGGACAAAAGCAAACAAATGCAACTGCAAAGAAATCTTTTGCTGCAAAATGTTCAGAGTAATGGTTTAATCTCGCAGGAAGCTAATCTCCCAGAAGTTTTCACAGCTGCTACAGACGCACTGTTTTTGTGTGTGTGACACAGATTGAGAGAGAGGTACAAAAAAAGAAAGAGTCTTCATAATACTCTACTGAGGGATGTGTTTGGGCCAATATTTACACTCTGTTTTAGTGTTGAGAATTGGGAAGGATCAGTCTCACTGAGCTCTTGATAGGATTACATGGTTATGTGTTTGAGAAAGAGACTCTGTGCATGTGTGTGTGTGTGTAGGAGAGAGAGAGGGAGTGTGTGTACACACGTGGCAACCTCTAGGGTTGAAAAATCAAGCCAATGCAGAAGTGCCAAAAACTGCAGTTCCTCTAATGGCCACTTGAGGCTGGCTCTAGAAGTGAGTCAATCCCCACAGACCCCTATCTTAAAATGCCAAACTTTACAGCAGAAACAAACATGTTTACAGCTGGGTAATAACAAAGAAAACAGTTTTGGTCTCTGTTGCTAATTTTCATGTTCATCGCAACTGTACAGAGTCTTTTTAAAAGTTGCCCAATTCTACTTTTTTAGGGCTTAAAGTGAGTGACAAGTTAGTATCTCAACGACAATGTTAGGTAACGTCGCCATGACGTAACCCCAGAAACACAGAGTAAAGACGTAGTCATAGCTGATGCTATTTCATTGTGTTTTCAGATCACTGAAGTTTATTGCAACATTTTGGTCCACTGACTGTCCTAAAACACCCTCTATGGAGTCGGATATGTTTTTATGGTAAGCACATTTTGTTTTAACGATTTTAAGCCAGTTACGCTAGCAAAAATTTGCAGTAACTTTATCACAGTTAACCATATCTGTCAATGCACTGGCTAACCAAGCTAGCTAGCGTTAAGGATTATGTCATCCTCTTGTCAAAATTTGGATATTTCTGGCTTCAAAAATTCCAACACTCAGCTGCCCCATATACCCGCTGCTTCTCCCCACATTAACCTGAATGCTCCGGTTGGATCCAAACGGAGAGCCACGGCTAATGTTAGCTGGGAAGCTAGCAGAGGCTAACTGGCTGTGCTGGCAGCTGAGTGAAGTGGAGCCTGAGGAGGAAGCACCGGTTAGCCCCGGTTTCACTACAGGCAGATTCACTCGCCACAGGAGCGAGGAAATAAAACCTAAACAGCCAACTAAGTTTGGCTTAGTTTAGCAGTCAGTGATGTCTTTCACTCACTCTCAGTCTCTGCTGTGTTTAGCTATTTCCCTGCTTTCCTGTTAGCGTTAGCACTATTCGGCTGCCACGCTAACATCCCTACTCTTCTCCCTGAGCCGTGAGCCCACCAGCACCCACCAGCAATATTATCTTTTGTTCCCGTTTGAGTTGCGACATGAAATCTAAATATGTCGTATGTCGGTTGTGATGTTACAGTGGCTACGACCATCACTTTATACGGTCTGTGTGTGCAGACAGAGTGGAATATGGAAATAGTGGCATCAGTCAGTCACAAAAGCTTTTTAAAAGACAGTTAGTCATTAGACAGTAAACAGCACAGTATAGTCTGTACTGGCGTCTCAGTGTGTCAGATGCACACTATCAAGCTTTTTACTCCTGTCTTTGACCTTTGTTAAAGATCATTCCATCCTTACACCAGTGTTTCCTGTGAGTGTTAAGCAAATTATAACTTTGCAATGTTACATGATAGTAACTTTCAGCATTCATCTAGAAAGGCAGAATGCACTTTTTTTGGGGAACTCTGCCTCCAAACCCTCAAAATATTAATTTAATTAAGAAATATGTCAAGAATAATTTTTGGATGCTACAAGTTCTCATACTACCGTCAGGTGGAATGATTAAGCTCCACAGTCACCACTCTTACCCTGCAGGGATTTATTACATGAACTTCCCCTCCTTGTATGATTTGGAATACACAGACGTGATGTGTCTTTAATGAAGGTCTGTCCCAGTGGCTTCACTATCAGCATTAGCAAATTAGTTTGAACTGGTTAAGTCAGCCAGCATATAACGACAAATGTTTTTCTGTGCCATTACTCCAAGGGCTCTACTATGAACCAGTAATGAAATGTTTACACCCTGAATTATTGAAAGTCACTTTTGATCAGCCCTGCATATCTGTGAAGTTGTGTGGATCAAACACAAACACCCTTTGAAAATAAAATCTACAAAATCTAAATAAAATCAAGGCCAATAAATGCACTCATTAAAGACTTAAATTAACATACCAATGCAATGTTGTCATTTTGAGCATTATAAACATCAAGGTCATAATCATATCAGCGTGTTATGTTTTCCTTGAGCTCAGGGTTTAATTCATTTACTGCATCCCCACCATCTTTACTCAGAACATGTACCAGATACTGAGTGATGGGCAGCTCTCCATGACTGCAAAAACACAGTGGGTGAGATTTTACTGTTAAAAAGATGTTGCGTATGTTTCCATAACAGTTACACCTAAACCATTTCCATATATGATCGAGCAGATTGTTTGACAAAGATAATTCCCACAGGCTCTCGTTTCTTTTTACAGTCACTTCCTCTGAGGACCTAAATCATTTCAGTATGTTCCTGTGTAATCAGTGTATGTTTAACATCCCACCTCCCTCCTTTTATCCCGCCATTCATCCATTCTACTTCATCTCTTAACCACACACTGTCATCCCTACCGTCTCTCCCCGGCACCTCCAGGTTCTCCTAATTAAATTACCATTTTATTAGTTCTCACTATTGCCTCAGACTGCATTTACCCAGAAGGTTAATTAAACCTGGATGACCTGGCCTGAACTGATAATAAAATAGTCTGGTGCTTGTGGTGGCAGAGGAGAGGAGAGGAGAGGAGAGGAGAGGAGAGGAGAGGAGAGGAGAGGAGAGGAGAGGAGAGGAGAGGAGAGCGTAGGCTGAACAAGTATAATAGCAGGTTTTATGTCATGAAAAATGTCTATCAAGTTAATATTTGGTGGTTTCTTTTTTCGTTTAAGAGAGTAATTATAGACACTGATGTTTCCCACACTCATTGTATTACAACACATTACAAAAAAATCCAATAATAATTGCTTGTTCAGGAACACTTGAGGTTTATTTGTCACTTGCTTATTTGTTTTGTAACTTCACGTACAGTGAATTAACTGAGTATTACGAAATGCATCCAAAGACTAATTAGCAGCTCACAATCCCCCATCTCCTCTTCCTTATCTGCATTTATCCTTCATGAATGAAAAGCAGTTAATTGCTTTCAGCTGGTGTGTTTCACTGGAGATTAATGGCACTGTGTATTTTTGTTAATGAAATCGTTACGTAACGGGCTCTGATTCACTGAACTTTTTAAATGCTACAAACCCAAACCACCCGAGGCATCATAGATATGAGGCACCTCTAGTTTGCCAGTATGTTATTTTTCACCCCATGCTGTCACACGCAATCCACTGATCGCATGACTGACCTGAAAAAATTCAAGTGGATGAGTTCACGTCATGTCAAATGTGTCATTGAGCCATTTCCTAGGGGAAATAAAACTAGAAAATAGCGAGATGCGAACTCACCCGGTGTGCATGAAAATGTAGCTGAGGTACCTCCAGGCCTGGGCTCGGAGCTGGGGGTGGTAAGGTAAGGGGCTCTTTAGGAAGGACGGACTGGACACCTGCAGTACCAAGCGGTCCAACTGGAACCCATAATACATGAACACGGCCACCTGGGAGAACACAGATGGATAAACACAGAATGTGTGATTTCAGGAGGAGTGGTATACACACCTCAATAAACACTGTGAAATGAGGCTCAGCATCATAAATCAGAACACACTGCTCTGGTAATAAGATGAAAGTTGAAACACTAACTTTACACTTAATTTTTTTATTATCTTCAGGCATCATTAGTCACATTACATTATTACTCGGGAAAGAAAAAAACAATCCTGGCATTAAAAAGCTAGTGTCAGTTTTCTAAGAGAAGATGATATTTCTTGAATGTTTCAAAGTAATCTGTTTTAACTGGAACACAGACAATGATATTGAATGATTTAGAATTTGGAAGTTATTGCACCAAGCATAAAAAAAAAAACCCCAACCTTAAAATAATGTAAGCACATAATGACTTGTAGGAAGTGATACTTCTGCAGAGCATCACAGCCTATCATGCATGCCTTTTTGTTGCTTTATTATTGCATATTTAAAGGTACCCTGTGGAGTGTTTCTCACTAAAACACACGGCAAAAGTTATGAAAGCATTCCCAACCTCATAAAATATTTGCAAATTGTATTTTTTTTTTTTTTTTGAAACCTGCAGTCTTTACATCCATATTTACATCAGCTAACTGCCTCCTCTTTCCTTACTTTTTCTGGTGCATTGCTGTTTCTTGCTGTGTTACAGCACTTACTGTTATTAGCAGAATAATGCAAAGGACATCACTGACATGGCAAATCTTTGTGGTAAATGACATGCATGCACTGCACGTTTGCACGGCTTAGTCGCCAGAAGAACATGCTGACATTGAATGATTCTGCAAACCACAAATACGTTTCATTTGTACATTTGATACAAACATATATCAATGTTTCTAAAGTGACATACTGCTGAGCTTGTCATCGCGAGGTGGAGAGGTTGGAGGATGGCGTGGCTTCCGTAGACCACTGTAGACCTCAGTTCAAAACCAACAAACAATATAAGAGGTTGTTTTTTTAGCGGGTCACTGTTGAGGTGTTCTGTTAGTGACCTGTCGCTGCATTTCTTGCCAGGATAGTGTCACTAGAAGCGGTTGTTTTTTACACAGTCTTGTTAAATTGTAAAGTTCCAATATATCTGCAAGTGAAGCAAGTGGTTTGAAACTCTGCAGCATAACTTTTACAAGAGACAGGTTCAGAGCACATTTTGGACTCAGGCTCCCAAACAATTTACCTCAGCAATGGTGATGGCCAGGATGAGCCATGGTGGGGGACAGTAGGTATAGCTGTCAAAGTACCACTTGCGGTCGACCTCGCGGGGCAGCGTCTCGTAGGCGACGTGTCGGACCAGCCTCTGAGACAGCCCCAAGCCCGCCTCATCTCTGAGACTGCAGCCTTTTAGCTGCCTGCTCCCCTGCAGGATGGCCCTGCGGAAACTGTTGGAGCGCTTGTTACTCATCTGGAAGAAGGAAGAGAGGAAGGTGATGAGGGGGATGAAAGGGAGATGCAGGGAGGATGAGGGTTAGGGGCAGAGAGAGGAGGAAGGCCATAAAGGAAGAAAGAGAGGAGGGGTGAAAGCTTTATTATCAATGGTTCAGCATGTTAACGACCATTCTGTTATATTTAATACTTAATATTTAATGATCATTTCGAGGTATTTCATTTTATAAAGTATATGCCTCAATGCACAGCTGGAGTCTCAACACACGTACAGGCTACACAGTCCTCCTCAGTCCAGCACACTGACGGACCCCTCCCACCTCGCCACAGCAACAGAATGCCTGTATCATCACCTAGCAACCACCAAGCCCCTCTCTTAATCCCTCTCTGTCTACAAAGAGTTAATTTCCAAACATGGGCGGGGACCTCACAAGCAGTTCATCATTCAGAGAAGATCTCCGCCGTCAGAATCATTATCAATATCAAACCTGACGAAATGACTTCTCTGCTCTCATTTCAAAAGCGCTGCCACCTATTTTGATTTAGTGCAATCGTTTTTATAGCACAGGTGTCTCATTTTTCAAATGGTGGGCTGCACATTTTCAAACACACTCACACTCACAGTGCAGATATATATAGACAGCCAAAACACACACATATGCACACATTTTCAATCAAACATACACGCACAAGCCCGACACACAACTGTGAATATGTCCGCAGAGAAGATTTGAAGGATGTTTTTCCAATTTTAAATCTCATGCTAAAATTATTCTTGGACCTCCCATGGACCAAGAGGTCAGTTACAGTTCAGACGGAGAACGGCAGAAACATGTCCTTGACTTTTAGATGCAGAAATAATGAAAGCACGTGCTTTAATTTTAAACCTCAAAGCAAGGGATGAAACATTCTCATCATACAGTGAAATTACACTTTATCTGAGTGCACCAGCTAGAATCTACAACTAAAGAAGGACCATATATTTCATCACTGACAATGTTCCTCATTGAGAGGCAACAATTCAGTAACAGTCCATCAAATGGGGGGGGGGGGGAGTGAGAGTATGTAGATGTTGCAGCAGCTAGTATTAAAGCTGGGGAAGGCAGTTTTATTGTGGCGTCCTTTGGCAAAAACCCCATAATAAACTTTGAGTATAATGTTTTTCAAGTGGACTGAGAGACAACTAGATGTCTGCACCTCCTCTTGGCTCTGCTTTCAGGTTTTAGAACATTTAGCCTGTGACAGGAGACTTTGGCCAATCACTACAGGTAAATGTTGCAATAAAATATATTTAGATATATTGTGATTTATTACCTTTTCAACTGTCTCCAAAGGAAAACTTTGTCAAAATCTGTTTCATGTAATAAGATAAAGTTTTCAGTTTGTTCATCTCACTTTAGCATTTTTTTGCAGCAGTAAAATGTATCTAGTGGACTGAAAAAGCAATTGATTCTATCATTCTAGCAGGTTCCCTTAAGTCTAATTTGTATTTGTAATATTAATATATATATAATAAAAAATCTGTCCTTGGCACGGTGTGACGATACAATATTGCCACACAAAAATATTGTGATACTATGCTGTATGCTATTAGCCTTCTGCTACCTAAAGCCAAAGGCTCATGGCTGCAGCTTCAAGTTTACATTTATGTAGCAAATGTTAGCTAGAGCCTAGAATCACAGTGTGTACCCCAACCTCTCCTTTCTGCCGCTACAGACCACCTCACTGTGAGGAGAGCGGGCACCAGCTCTGGAGGTGGACCTCCAGTCAACAGCTGCAGCAACCCATATCCAGCCAAAGCAAACCTCGGTGCCAAGTGGCTCAGACACCAGCCACATCAGCAAACTTTCTTTTGATGCTGTTACACAGGTTAGACCCAGCACTCATTGGCCACCAACCCGCTTTGACACCTGGTGCAGGGGTGTCAAATTCTGGTCAAATGTGAGACGCCAAGCAAGGGCTCGTTTTCTAAACTCCTGCAATGTCCTCACAGGAAAGCAGTCCATAGAGGCGGGGAGTGAGGTGGAGGGATGATGGGGTGGCTAGCCAGCTAATTCTTGTCTCATTTGTGGTCTGATAAACAGAGAGAGAAGGGCAAGAAAGGGCTGAGTGCTTGATGCACTGTGTGCAACTCTACAATTAAATATCAATAGGAAATCAATGTATGGGAAACACTGGGTTACTGTATGAAGTTGTCTGGTGGGAGGGGCTTAGGCCAGAGAGGAGAGAGCTGCAGGAGAGATTTCTGCCTATAGTAGCTTTAAATGGAAAGAAAGAATAAATGATATTAAGGGTTTGGGCTTGTCACTTTTAACAACAGTTGACATTGGGTATTTCTTTGCATGGATGTAAAACAGATGCAGGTTAATCACTCCTGTGACAGCCTCAGCTCTGTGCCTAAATCACTGCTGCTCCAAGCTTTGTGCCTTTTATTACACTTGCTGTGTGTTTTATAACATTCTCCATTACAATGCAATGACTTGTCCCACTTCACTCCTCCACAGACTCTTTCTTACCCTGCTCTGTTTATGTCACACTCCATAGCTCAACCCTACTACTGTGTTTGTGTCTCTATAGGAGTGCAGGACACCCAGACGTGTCAGCTAGTGGATGTTATTTTAAGGCAACATGGGTGACTGATAATGTACTCAGCAAGGGCAGAAATTGACGAAATAGGAAAAATGTAATGTGGCCATCTGCAATAAAAGTAAATTATGGATATAGTTCTATAACTTCAAAAGCTACAACTTTAAAGCATTGCCTGTGTATTGAAGTGGCAATTGATGTTTATTCAAGTACGAGCGCGGATTTATCAGAGAAATAAGGAACACTTTTGTTTGAAGATAGTGGACATACTTATCTGCCTTGCAAACAAAGGCACACATCACAATTCGTTTCACTTTGACTGAGTTGGAAGAAGAAAACACAACTAGGAGGAGAAAACAGCGATAAGAAGACAGATGTAAAATCAGAATATCAATAAAATCTCTGTACGAACAGTTGGCTGATGGTTCTTCTGGCACTATTTAATGAGACTTTAGTGTCTCCGCATGGATCTCCGTTTGGAGATAAACTTCAGAAAAAAAGCCAATTATTTCAGCCTTTATGTTAGGCACAGAGAACTGTGGGAAAATGATTACGGGTTACCATGGCCACTTCCAGACCGCATACCAAGGAGAGCGCACTCACACACACGCACAGACCTCCCCCAGGCAGCAGTGCTCCATAAAGACAGTCAATTCTTCGTGTGAAGTGACTGCAATTCCTCTCCTCTTTGTAGGACACAAAAGAAAGAATGACGTTCTGTCTGTTTACCCACTGGCAAGAGGAGAGGGGAGAGGGGACGGGAAGAGGTGAAGGGGACAAATGGGTGTTCGGCCGGCAAGAGACAATTTCACTGTTTGATCAATGGAAAGCACAGTCGGAGGAGAGGGACAGGAGAGAGAGACATAAACAAGAGACAGAAAGAGGGAGAAACAGATGGAGTGAGAGGGAGACAGGGGAGGACAGATGGAAGAAGGAAGTAGAGGAAAATGAAGAGGGTTGTAAAAAAGGGACCAAAAAAATGTAATCAAAAAATGTAAGGTGCTGCGTTGATAAGGGCGTGTTGTTCTAGATAAGACAGTGAAATACAATCTAGGGATTCCAGTGTTAGTAAAAGGTCCATGAGTTACAATCATTTGATCTTTTGTCACAACAGGTAAACACGAGAAATATGGCATTTGCTCTACAAAGTAATCCACCAGGAACGTATATTAGCTTGATTGGCCAGCACAGCGCCTGACTGAGGATACTGTATAATGTTGCAGTGGGATTTTTGGCATATCCTGCCTTTATTAGAGTTGACAGGAAAGAGACAAAAGGAAATGAGGGGAGAGAGAGAGAGAGATGGGGAACATTATGCAACAAGTTCCAAACTAGACATGAATTGGGAACATTGTGGTTCATCAGTCTACCAGGGCGCATCCCTGGTTCATGTTGTTTGCCCACTTCCTTGGCACTCTGTGTTGCAATGTTAAAGGACAGTTCATCCCAAAATTAAAAAAAAACAAACATATTTTACAACTTACCTGTAGTGCTGTTGATCAGTCTAGATAGTTTTGAGTGTGAGTTGCTGAGTGTTGGCGATATCGGCCCATAGAGATGCCTTCTCTCCATTATAATGGAACTAAATAGCACTCGGCTTGTGGTGCTCAAAGTGCCTAAAAATCAACTCAACATTCAAGATAATCCACAGATCTTGATCTTGTGAGCAGTTTTCTACCAGCTACATGCGCCAACCGTATCACTGCACAGAAGGAAGTGTGCATCTACTCATAAATGAGGGGCTCGTGCCCATGACGGCGCGAGATGTACATCAACAGGCATTTGAACGTCAGCTAGCTCAGTGCTGCTTGGTGAGCTAGTAGTAGATGCACACTTCCTTCTGTGTGGTGATGCGGTTTGCGGGTGTAGTTCAGTAGAAATTTGTTTGTGCTTTGAGCACCACAAGCCAAGTGCCATCTAGTTCCACTGGAGAGATCTCTACGGCTAACATCTACTACAGGTAAGAGCACTACAGGTAAGAATAAAATTTGTATTTCTGATTTTGGGGTGAACTGTCCTTTCAAAACAGGAAAAGTTCTTACCCAGACTTTTGCCACAAACTTAGAAACTAACTATTGTCTAAACCATAGTATGTTGTGGCATTAAGATTTCCTTTCTTGGAACTAAGAAGCCCAAACTTTGAAAAACAGGAGGTATGTCCACATAGTGTTGACAACATAGGGTATTTCAGGCAAAATCAAATCGTATCAGGCATACACACAGGACATTTATGAGTGCATCTGTAAGCACTGGCACACATCCATCATGATCATTCCACAATTTCATCCCACTGGGGGGGAACAAAGCGGTTCAACCTGTTTGTAGATATTTTAGGAAGCATAAACATATTACTAAGCCAGCTTCTACCCAGAACAGTTGCAGAGCGTTTTATGAGAGACAGGAGGAGATGGATGGACAGGAAGAGGAAGGAGAAAGAGGCACTGATAAGAAAGGCGCTGAGAGTTTATGCAAAGGAGGAGAGAGACTGAGGGAGAAGGTAAATAGCGAGGGAAGATGGAGGGAAGAAGAGGTAAACAGAGGGAGCGAGCTGAGGTTTGAACACCGTCTGTGACGAAACAGTAAGCGAGCAATTACTGACAATCACATTGATGGAGGAGCTGCGGTGCAAATGGGAGATGGCGCAACAAATAAACCCCCTCACAGTTTGTCTCTGTCTGTCCTGGCCTCTTTCTCTCCTTCTGTTCCTCTTCTTTCCTTCCTTCTGTGAGGGCTGAAGAGAGATAGAGATGTACCAACAGAGACCAGGCAGTGATAATTAACTAGCTGGAAGAACTTTCTCTGTCTCAGGCTCCCATACTGGATTTGACCCCTTTGATCTCTATCATAGAGACCATTAATGCCTGCGCCTTACAAAGTCCATTACGCTGCATTTACACAGCTTACATTCCTTGAGATATTCATATCATATTTACAAGCTCTTGCAGAAGCGTGGGTTCACATGCAGAAATCCTTGTAGATAACAACCAACATTTAGCCTTGAAGAGCTGTCTTCTCAGACAGGAGGTTCAGACTCTCATCACTCCAAAAGCAGTACTTATTTTAGTATTGAGTATTATTTTCATGAATAACAATCTGTTGAATGTTGTCTTTTTACTTATTCTATAACTTTGATTTGGTCTATTGAAAAAAAAAGGTGTCACAATGATGTCTTCAATTTTTTTTGTTCAACCACCTTATCAACACCTGAAGGTATTTGATTGAAATTATTTTAAAGAGAGACAAGCAACATTTCCTCACTTTTAAGACGCAGAACCAAATAAAATTTTAGGTATTACCTGATCTGATTTTGGTCTGCGTTTGAGAGAGAGAAGGGTGGATCTCTGGATGGAGGGAAGTTTACCACAGGCTCCTGCCCAGATTGTTTTGATACAAAGTTGGTTGAAAACCAGCAAAGTATCCCTTTGACTGTTACACAGGCGAATGGCATGCTGGGTAAAGCTCGCTCTTTGTTGCTTGTAACTTTTGAAATAAACGCATTTGTTCCTGGGAAAAGCCAGGCTTTGATTTTACTTGGGCAATAAAATGTTTGTGTGAGCCTTTGCACCCGAATGCTCTTGCATTGCTAGGGGATGCAGCTAAGTCATGGCAGGTGTATGGCTGAGGACCCAAGGAGGCATTGTGTTGAGAGTCAAGTTGTTTTAAGCAGCAATACTGGAGGCCAAACAGTTGGCCTGTTTCAATAGTCATGTTTTAAAGGGCGCTGCACTAATTACATGAAAGAGAGAAAAGCAACAAATCTTCAAATCTGAGTAACTGGAACAAGCAAATGTTGACGTATTTGCTTGATAAATGATTAATCGATTAATCTAACTAATAGAACTACTTGCTTATTCATTTATTGCACAGCATATTACCATAATCATGAATTGTCGACACTACTTTCCCTCCCTCCCTCCCTGTGTTCAGCTTCTGTTGTGCCTGCCTCTGTGAATGTATAAACTATTGAGGGAGTGGACACAATAGCGACTAAGAAAAAAAAAAGTGAATGTACACACAGATGCCGGTACCCCATTCCTCTCTGTCCCACTTCCAGTTGCACGCTCCGACCCACAGCCTGTCACATGACATGAATGCACCAATTGGAAAACAACAGCCAAAAGCCCCTTTGACATTTTTCCAAGCTTCCTACAGGCCTCATTCCTCACCCACTGTATCAGACAATAAACAGCTCTGAGGAACAAGAGAGAGAGGGAGAGATGGGCAAACTCACACTCACAGACAACAATGAATTCCCTACAGTCTCTGCAGACGCACACCCCCCCACTGCACTGCCACCCAGTAGTTATTGTGTACCACACAACTACTCCCACTCTGAGATCACTCCACACTGTCCCGGGTCAGCGGTTCAGCCTCCCATGAGGAACAGCAGCAAGACAGTGGAAAACAGAAAATGAGAAGGTTATGTGGCAGCGAGCACAGCTGGAGATGCTTGAGCGAGACCTTGGACAAACAGCAGCAGGCTGCAGTTTGAAGGTGAAACTGAAAGTGGGGCAAGGTGAGCGTTAAGAGGGGAATTTATCACCGGACTGAGAGTCATTTCCTGTTAGGAAGACTCTCCACATTGCAGCTGAGGTGATTTTGGAATAAGGCTTTTGGGGCTGGATGTAAAAATGAAAAAATCTCTGATGTGTGATTAAAAAAATAGTGTGGGTAATGCAGACAGACGATGGAGAGGCGGGATACAGACATTGTTTTCCAAGTCATAAATAAGTCTCAATTCCTGGTTATTGAGTCATGAGTCAAGAACCAAGTCAAGATAAAATCCTAAACTTCGTATTTCAAGTCTTAAATAAGACTTTTATATGACAGATTGATTCACTTTTTTATAACATCATCTTTAATCTTTGAGGCCTGTGAAGGATATCACATCATTACAAGTCAATGGGCCCCATCATACACCCGATGCAAAGCAGTGCACAGCACAGCGCAACTGTCAAGTTGGTTTTAGACCAACGCTGTTGTAATTTTCATGACCAGCGTAACCCAAGTACTTGTGTTTATCTGTGCACCCATGGGCGTGTAGGTCTTAAAACGAGGTGTGGTCAGGCCGTAGTTGTTGCATTGCTATTTTGAGGCAGCAGCGAGTGATTGTGCCATTGACCATCAAAAACCTGATCTAAAGTAACATTGGTGCAGTATTTTCCTACTATTTCAAGGGTGCATTATTCAGATAGTAAGATGCACCTACACAAGTAGGTTCCTGTACATTCTGCTTGTTACTCACAATGGAACACGCAGATGGGTTGAAGGGTTGTGGGTGGGTGAAATAATACATCATTAATGAGGAGAATATTAATGAAATTCTCTAAAATGTGGTCATAGCAGGGAGCAGAGCAGAGCTGTACTTAATAACTGCAGTTGTCAGTTTTGCCACTTAAATTTCCCATGAAATTTGCTGCAGTGAAATGTATTTATTCGCCCCTTCGCTGAATAGAAGTGAAAAGAAAGTGACAATTAGCCAATATCAGTTTTGTGCATGTGTGACTGTGCCCTTACTCAACCTTCTCTGCTGCTAACGGCACTGCCGGGATACAGCTGAGGAGGGGCCGGCTGCTAATGCTATGTACCGGGACACTGCAAACGCTGCTGCCGGGATTTTTGATTCTGTTGTTTATTCATGTCCAGAGTCATTAGATTCATGACTTGAGTCCAACTCCATGTGAAAACCACAGCATGCAAGAACATATTGGATATATCTGTTAATACTCACATTAAAAAATGTTGTAAAGATAGTGTGCTGTAAGAGGTGCCAATAAACCACTGATTTCTAATGAACACTGTTGTCAGCAAGTCTGTAAAAGGGTAAATCATCTCACCAGGTTGACAAAGTCTTGGTAGCAGATCTTTCCGTCGGCGTTGCCATCAGCGAGGGCCAATAGGACTTCCAGTTTGTGGGGGTCAAGCTCAGAGCCGTGGGTCGCCAGCAAGTCCCTGAACCGCTCCGTACTGATGAAGCCCGAATTCTCTGGGTCATACTGCAAATGAACACACACACATGTGCAAAAATGAATATGACCATACAAAAAGGAAAGGCTGTTCTCATGCACCGTTTGTACGTTTTTCTACGTAAGGTAATGCACCAAATCTCCTACATATCCGACATAATGATGAGCCAGTAATTTGTGCTTAACCCACATATTGTGGATGGCTGTGATCATGTGACCAGTGTGCTGACTGCAGTAAAGATGGAGGCAGTCCTGAGTGGTCCAGTCAGATGGACCATTGGGGAAGTGGATGGGTCACAAAACACAGGACTTTCCCCGGAAGAACGTTGTTTGGAACCATGTGAATACTGAGTGAACTCTGAATCATTTTAAGGTACCTTCTCACCATGTGTCTTTTCCTAAACCTAACCTCCGTAACGTTACGTAAATTACATAACCTAATGTTGAGGACATAATGTCATTCGTGCAGCGCTAATTTGTAGGATAGCATAAAAACCACTGTCTGTGCATTTTCGAAGAATATCATACAAAGCGCTGTATGAGTACATTTTATGTAAGTGTAGTGTAAACGGAACAGAATAAACACAAGTACATCTCTCTAAACAGTAGTATGTCAACCAAGAACCAGATTCAAATAAACGTGAGAAGTTCATGAGCAGTCAGTATCCCCCCAGTGCATAATTTTCTGTGCAGCCAAACATCAAAAGCTCAAAAAAAACATCAGCTGTGGTTTAGTCACAGTTTGAGCACTTAGAAAGGAGTCCTAATTGCTCCAAAAAGGCCCAACCGTTGAGATGCAGCAGTAACTTTTAACAGCTTTGGATTTCACTTTGAAATGACACTGAGGGCCGCATTTAACCACAGGCTGTTTTTCTGCTTATTCAAAGCCAGAACAGAGGGGGGATTCAAATGCATCTGAAAAACACCAGATATTCTGACAAAACCAAAGATATTTTCAAAAGCTGTGAAACCTTCAGAGCAGTGATCACTTAAGCACTTGAATGTGAAAAGAGCTCTGCACTTTTCTGCAACTCTGTTATCCCAGACATATTAGTTCCACACACTCTTTTCTTTAACAACCTCGGGTTTCACATCTCAAAGGAATACTTTATCCACAAAATGGTCATTATTTATCAATTACTAACTGTGTAACTGTTGTCTTTGTGAAGAAAACGTTTTTTCTACATGCCTCCACAATGAACGAAGAATACAAAAAAGGCGTAAATATTCATGAATTAAAAAACAGCAAAACTACATCAAAATATCATTTAACTAACTCTCACATAACTCATGTAGTATAATCCAAGTCTCATTTATCCAGTCGTATGCTCAGTACTTCCCAAACACATGCATTTTCACTAACAATTTAAAACACGTCTGTACAAACAGTCTCAGGCATGGCCAAGTAGTGCACTTGAACTCTGCTCAAGTGTCGCTCATATGCATGCACATTCTCATGGTGCACTATTCATGGAGAAGTGTTTTTTACATTGTAACGTTTTAGCAAAAACGCATGTGTTTGGGAAGCACTGAGAATACGACTGGATAAATGAGACTTGGATTATACTGCATGAGTTATGTTAGAGTTTGTTAATGGATGTTTTATAAAGTTTTGCTGTTGTTAAACGAAGTCTCCCTCAGCTTCAGTTCATCAAGAATTTTCTCCATTTGGTTGCTGTGGAGGCATGTGTGTGAAAAACATTTGTTTTTTTCACGAATTCATTGTAACACGCAGTGAGTAATTGATCTTTGGTCATTTTGCAGGTAAAGTATTCTTTGACAGTTCCTTCAAGTGACAATTTAAAGTGAAACTGCTGCTGAAATTATATTACAAATGTTTAAAAAAAATGTTATATTTGTTTGTGTTTCATGTTGTCAACTATATCCAAGAGCTAGACACTATAAGAGAGGCTTAAAGATTGCAGAGAAGCGAGCAAAGACAATTGTAATAACCTCTGTTTCTAATGGCATAGAATGCCAGTGATTCTGCCTGGATTAAGAAAACAAAAAATAAAAACCAAGCTGCTCTTGATCCCCTAAAACAAGGATAAAAGAGGGGAAAAGGCTGCAGCTGTGTGACAGTATTTGTCTTTTCAACCAGGGACAAACTGGCCTGAAAATATATATCAACCCAGGACTTGAATGTTTGATTTGAATGTCAGGTTGTTTGTGGATGCAGGCAGAAAGCAGCTGCTACATCTCGGTCTCAATGTGCCTGTGTGTGTGTGTGTGTGTGTGTGTGTGTGTGTGTATCTGTATATTTGCGAATGTGCATATGCGAGTGTAACCATGCCTATGTGTGTAAATACTGCGCATTCATGCATAAAGAAATGACATTCAGACAATATGAGCCGCCTGCCAGATTCCAACACCCCTGAACCAGAAATAGTGACCGTGTGCATGCACGCATGTGTGTTTATGGCAGTGTGTGTTTGCCATACGTCAGTGCTGGCAGACGCTCAGTAAAGCCACGCTGGCAGTTTGACCAAATGACAACGGGTAGAAGAGGTTTTGGCTCTCCCTCATGTTGTTTTTCTCCATGTTACCTAACGGTGAGAAGGCTTCATTTGGCTGTTCAGGCTACAGTTGTCAGTACTCTTTTTACAATGTCATCTCTGAGATCTGGCTGTAATATCATTCACACTTCACACCTGAAATCTGATTTTATGCAGCCTGTGTGGCTGCAGTTTATCAGTCTGTGATGAGAGGATTGTCTCCAGCAACATCCTTGTGTCTTCAGTAGATAGCTCTGCGTGAAAAGCGTGCTAATGCTATAGCAGGTTCAGTATATTAAGTTGGATATGGCATGGAATAACTGCAGTTGTGAACTTGTAATGTGTTTAATGGAGGCGAAAGAGATAATTGCTCAGAAATGTATGCTGATGGACATTTTTAGTAAAAGCAATAATTTCTAGGGGCTACCAGATGGGAAACATGGAAATGATAAAAGGTCCTATCTTCCATCTGAGAAATGCTCTGGGAGTGGTAGCACAGAGAAGACAAGCAGATCCGGGTACCTCACGTCAAGGCTGTACCCCTTCTTGGTCGAATAGAAAACCAAAAATCGTAGATGACAATGCAATTTGATGTACTTGAAATATATTATCGATTTGTTTGTGTGCATGTATTTTTTGTTCAACAAAATTTTGTTTTATTGGTATGTCTAATAATTCTACAACCTTGCCTTAACTGGAGCGTTCGTAATATATCCATAAATTAAAATTGAACGGCGTGCCATCATGCCCCTTCTGTCAACAGCCACTGACACAGTGACTGAATCTTACTTATCCGTATATCTATACATATTTGAGTGAATCACCGGGTATCATGAGACGTAGTCTGTAAATAACCAACCTGTTAATAGCCAACCATTTGATCTAGATTTAGCTGGAGACGGCAGTCTGATGCTGTTATACTGTATGACTGTACAGCAGCAGCCCACTCAAGCCCCTCTCCATCAGTAGTATCTGTCACCAGCATCCTTCAGTCATTTACCACACTGACAGTAAATAGTCATGCATCTTATGTGGCTCAAATCTCAGTTTATTTGTTTCACAACCCACTACACAACAGCTTTTTAGTGTTTTCCTGTGTCTTTCCTAATGTGCTAGCACAACCCTTTCTTTCTGCTAAAAGGTAGCACAGCCTTGGCGATGATGCCATGCTGTCAAAAGCATTGATACTTAGATGCTTTTTCAATACCACATGTTTGAAGCTGAATACAATATGCATTAATTATACATTAAATAGTACTGAAAGTGTCGAAGCTATAATAAAAAAAAACCCAACTATAATCTGCAATCAGATTTTCAACCAAAGTCTGCACAAATGAAACAGGGAAGAAAAGCAACTGGTCCTTGACCTGTGGCAGAAGCACAAGCAGGCAGGAGTGTGTGAGTGGATGTTTGCAACTGGATGTCACTGTTATTCAAGATTTTCTCTACCAGCACTGAGTGCACATTTCAAATTGAAAAAATAAAATCCTATTTTGTGTGCCTAGGGCATGTTTTTCTTTTTGCCATATCAATTGTGTCCAGAAGTTTTTGTTTGATTTTTTTTCGTACTGGTGCTGTATTACATTCTGATAACAACATCAGTCGGGTTTATGTCTTATGATCTGCTAAAGGTCTTTACAGCCAAGAGCTTAGATAATAAGTGTGGGGAGATTCGTGTTCAGGTGTTGAGACCTTTTTTAATTTAGTAAAGTATAGAATATAAAATTCCCAAACAAGCAAACGTAATTTGATTTTAGCAGAGTGATACCTGGAAAATACAAGTTTTGTCATCAAATAAAATAAGAAAATATCGATAAAATAAATAGATAAATGCATGGTGAGGAAAATGAAACTAAGTTCAGATGTAATTTCAAGTAATTCTGACTTTTCTCACAATACGTTTCCCCTCTTTACACTGACTCATGGCTGTCAATGCTAAATTGGATCTGGATAAGACTATATGTGACAACCTCCTTTCATGTACATGTGCATATCTGGTGTGGGAAGGTGTGACAGCAGCAATGTGAGTAACATCCCATTTTAGTGCTATCAGAGTGAATCATTTCATGCATTCTAGTGTGCCTGGATAAGAAAAGGCAAATTGGGGATCACAAGTGTGACCTTAGCAGAAGTGAGCTGTTCAGTTATGACAACCGGTCTGAATGTGTGCCATCTGCCACATGGAATCCGACAGAAGAAGAGGAGGAGGAAGGAAGTGTTGCAGGAAGAATTTGTAGATTCTTATTTAACTATAGAATGTTCTTACAATGCCAGTGCATTTTTATCAAAAAACAAACAAACAAAAAACACTATCATATTTGTGCAAAGGCAAACAAACAACTCCTGAATATGATTAAACCTGCACAGCTTGGTCCAACATACTAACTCTCCACAAACTCACATACACACCAATACTTCTCTCCTTCTCTCTCTCACACACACACCCACCCACACAAATACACGTGCACACACGCTTGGTGCATAGAACGTAAACTCTACTCTACAGAAAGAACCAACCTTCTCTTGCAGTAAATCAACCAGTTTCTGCCGTGGCCATTTTGTCATGATGAAGTAGCACCGGCCAAAGCCAGTCTCACCACTCACCGCTCAGTGTGTGAGCGAAACAATGTGTTGTGGGTGTGTGTGTGTGTCCCTGTCATATTGTTTGTCCCAGACTGCGCAGGGTTATTTCTAACCAGGACTAAAGGATTACAGTCCAATCCAAGACCCTCAATACACACCTCCCCCATCTTTCTCTCTCAAACACGCACACACAGACAGATACACACACCCCTAAAACCCTAGTCACCCTCCTCGCCTCGGCCCGCCCCACACACAACACCCCCCTCACCCTACATTCACACACCCCTTCCTCACTCTCCCTCCTCACTTTCTCTCTCTAAAGCTAACATGTGGGCTCCCTCCACAGAAAAATAAATAGTTCAATAAATTTGCCCGTTATCTCTTTTCCTGTCACTCCCAGAGGCAGGCAGCCGTACATTATTTTCCTCACACACACACACACACACACACACACACTCCCTCGCTCCACTTTCGCGACACCACAGGCTTCATAGTTGAGTGAGCACTCTCTGAAGTCAACAGGCTGGCTGCTGGGGTGGAGCGGTGGAGGGACACACACTCAACAATGGGCCTCCGATGGCAATTTCATGCAAGGTTCGCCCAATCCCTTTACTCCAATTAGTGTTCATTTCCTTTTGATGCACCCAGAGGTGCATGCAGAGAAGGACACTATATGATATGAGACTTTCCATCTGAGACCCCTCCAGCTTGAGGACAAACTGAAAAGGCTTTTCATTATCCGTTAAACTGCTATTTTTTTTGCTTGATTGATTGATGAGGAAAATTCCAGATGAGGAAAATGAAAAAAAATGTGAAAAAAGAAAAAATCTTAAATGACTTCCAGTTAATTTTCTGTCAATAAATCAACAAATAGTTTCAGCTTTATTCAGCTGTATTGTATTATCTATATTTTATCTATATATTCACACTTATTTATGTCTTTACAAGGTCACAATAACTAAAAATACTTATTATCTGCACTGAGCCACACCATCACAAATACGAGGAGAGGATTTTGGGTAATGCAGTACTTAAATACTGGAAAGTATTTTGCTTGTGTGTCGGAACATTCACCAGATTGTGAATTTGACTGAACTTTTATCCTAGCACATTTTCCATTTTCATAACCGTGTTATTGTCTCTGCTCCATAAGGCTTGTTTTGCAAACAGCAAAGGGAGCGTGATGCAAATCCCTCAGATTAAAATAAGCACAGACACACACACACACACACACACACACACACACACACAAATCCTGGTGCAGACATAATACGACAAAACATTCACAGCCAATGAGCTTTCATATTGAGGGCTTCTCAGCAGGCTGGTGTCGGAGGAGAAAAACAGCCGAGGGAGGGGAGCAGGAAGTGAAGGAGGGTTGGTGAGAGCTTGTTGGGGGGTGGGGGCGTGGGGGGTGCAAACACAATGTACGGCCTTTGTCTTCAGCCTCATTTTCATAAAGCTGAATATTAAGGAACCTTACAGTAGGCTGTTTGTAAGGGTCAGGGAGTTTTTCCAAGTCTTGAAGTCTGCACAGGGAGCCTGGAGAAATTATGTAGCCTGGGCCAACATGAAATATACAGAAGGCTACAGTGAAAACTATACTCAAAAACAATTTAAATTTTGATGAAATCTAGCCCTTAGGGTGACAGACTGAACAATCACATGATCTTTAAATACACAGTAAGTGGATATCAAACTTTCTGACCAATTTTACTGTATCGTCCATATATACTGTAGAAGACTGGGAAAGATTGTCCCTCACTAACTCTTACTGCAAGTCCTCTGCAGCACCTCAGGGGTAAGGCTGCGTTCCATTGAACCTCCAAAGTTGGAAGTCAGAGTGAGGAATGACGTCACACCAGAGTTGACCATTTTCCAGTACAACAAGTGGATTGGGTACCGATCTCTATACTTTTGAGGACAGTAAACCAAATAACCTCGGTTGTACCAAGTACCAATTTACTTTAAATCCATCAGTGCCAAATATCAGTACCTGAGAGCGCGTCTGGGTGAGAACTGTGGGTTTAGACAAGAGGCAGAAGTGGCACGAGGCTCTGAAGCTTGGCAGCCAGCCATGGAGCTCCAAGGCCAGCAACAGAGCACTGTGGAGCCACTGGGTTGAACTTCAGACAGGAGGCAGAAGTGCCCCAAAGCTGGCAATGTCAGCCACTCCATCAGCTGCTCCATAAGGCAGCCATTCCGTTATCTTCCAAGTGAGCCAAAACGCCAATTTGCGATGATAGTTTTGGCATCTGGTCTATTTTCTTTTCTGTATTATTATAGTTATAGCCTAGTATCACTGCTAGACAAGAAGACATACATACACACCAGGCATACACACATACATATAGAGGCAAACAGACAGTTGACAAAAATTACATTTTTTGTTGTCACAGAAAAAGTAATGTACTGAAAAAAGGTGCCATTGTGTACTAGTACCGAATTCCAGCTACTGGAACCAACATTAGTTCAAATGCCAACAGTACCCTAACAACAAGTTGGAAAACCAAGATGATGTTAGATTACGCAGTATTTTGTGCATACAAACACTGTAGCAACATTTCCATACATAGAAGATGGACAGTAATGTGCACACGGCTGTTTTAAGGAGACACAAATAAGAATACAGAAGTGCTAATACAAAGTAAGTTACAACGCCTCTGACTACTGTTGACTACAGCCATCCTGGATTTTGAGGTTGAGGTTGGTTAGGTTCCTTTGTCTTTCAGAGTCAGAAATCCGACTTCAGGGGGCATTCCAGTTGAAATTTCCGACCAGGAACTGGGAAATTTTGACTTCTCAGGGCAAATTGAACGCACCATTGGATACAGGGGATTTACCTCAAGACATTAACTTGTTTTCCTGAGTTACACCTGCCCATCAAATCCCTTAAAACTAAGACAAAGAGAGAGCCTGGACAGGAGGTCATTTAAGACGTTCTGATCATCTTTACTACTGACTCTCAGACCTGATTGACCTCTGGCACTTTCAGTGACCTGTGACATTTGACCCAGACTGATACGGGTCACTGTCCAGGAGCTTTGAGCTGCAGATGAGCTGCTTTCTGGAACAGTAAGTGCCCAGCTAAAGAGAAGAAGGAAGCATGGGGCGTGAATGAAGAGAGTGAAGAGTTAATTAAGAGAGACAGTGAGAAACTCAATCCTATCCTGGTGTACTAACAGCAAACTGGTGAGCATACTGAAATCCTCTTACGCCCGCAGTACGTCACTGAACCTGTCTTGTACTAAAGAACTGATGTAGTGAATGCTGGCATGTGATAATCATGTATGGAAGTGAAAGTGCTGCAGGATAATAGCCCAGTAAGATATTTTACTCTCATATGCATAAGTGCAAGAAAACATTTTTGTAATCTGTTCTCGTCTATATCTGTCCAGTGTTACATCTCAAAAATGAGCAGGCACTTCCAAGTAATCTTTTTTCTGGAAACAAAGGAAAGTGCACAAAAAAAGAGAAAAAAATCAGTAGCTACACTGCTGACGATAAACTTGTGTCTAATTTATGCCACATAAGCAGAAAGCGGATCCCAAAAAACCTTTGATAACAACATCATCAACATTTCAGACTGGATGCACCCTGGGAGCTCTGCGGGAAACAGCTCAAACTGTACCATGTAATCACAAGCTGTTGGCTTTGAACTGGTATGAAGACCTTTGCTGTGAGTCATCCTGTCAGTCACTCTCTCACTCCTCGCTGTCTTCTATGTGAAGACGCAGAAATGCTGCAAAACAAACTGACAGGGAAAGAAGCTGCGGTCTTATTCCAGATAAAGCCATCTAATTTTACACAGGGAAATAATACAACTGCACAGGTTCATGCAGTAACAGGCATGAGGAAGACATTCAGCACTGTAACGTGTGACCTGTCTCTGGTGTGTTGGTGGACACAAAGCAATATACACACTGAATAAATACAACACATGGCTGCTGCCTAAGGTGTCAGTTAAGATTTCTAATGTCACACTTTCTGATAATAACATCCTCCAGACTGAGGCAGTGTAACAGGCATGACCAATCGGCATGGCAACACGCGTGACGGGACTGACTGAAGGTGCCATAATGTGTAACCTAAGAAACGGGAGCTCTAATAGCCTTTGAGTTACAGTATGACCGTAATGACCATGGGACAGAGGACAAAAGTAAGTATTTTGTGTATGTGTGTGTGTGTGTGTGTGTGTGTGTGTGTGTGTGTGTGTGTGTGTGTGTGTGTGTGTGTGTGTGTGTGTGCGTCTCTGTGTGCAAGCATAAACCCTCCTCCTTCTCTCATTTTCATTGCCAGTAGACCAGAGCCATGTACACAACTCTTCAATAGCACTGTGTTTTTTTACTGGTGTGATATGTTCAATGTCACAGATGTGCCTGAAAACAAGGTAAATAAACAGTAGAAACAGTATGGAGGCCAGTGAAAATGTTACATTGATTACTTCTTTTCTATACCTGTAACTTATTCAGTCTCTCTTTCAAACTTGGTGCCGACTAATTTGGAACAATGTCTAAGCGGTGTTTGGATAGATGCCTGAGTAGGTTTAGCAATGGCCGGAGGAGCTAAGTGACCCACCTACAAGCTACATAACTCACCCACCATGCCTACAAATCATTCACTCCACTTGCCCCTTGGTCCAGAAGCGGAAACACTGAAGAAAACGCTAGTTAAGATTTAGCTAGCTATAAAGTATTCGGTTAAAAGATAGGAGGGTAGGGTTCGGGTTACATCTTGTTACTTACAAGGTGAGTTATGTCTTTGGGTATAATGAAATATAAAGTGGATTACTAGGCTCGGGCTCATAATCACATTTAAAGGGACGGGATGGGACGGGCTCGGACATAACATGCACGGGCTCGGGTGGGGTCGGGCTGCATTTTTTGGGCCCAGTGTAAGCTCTGTTACAACGTCACATTGTAGTATGGTGCAAATAACTGGGTTTGTAGGGGGGTGCCGTGTAGGTTCCAAACAGAATTTTGCTGTAGCTACACAGATGGTGATTGACAGAATTCGTGGTGGTGCATCATTACATCATGCTGGGAAAGGGGTGAAAATTAGCTTGTCATGTTTCCATCACTAATAATTGGAGCCCATAGACCAAATCCCAACAAAAAAGGTGTTACATTTACTACAAACCACAGATAAGTTACATTTGTACATTATGTTGGAGCGCATATGTTGAAACTTAACATTTTGCGACAATGATGTGGTGAATAAGGTGAGGAAAATATTATTCATTCATTAATTTTCTGTAACTGCTTATCCTGGTACAGGGTCGCGGTTATGCTGGAGCCTATCCCAGCCGTCATTTGGCGAAAGGCAGGGTACACCCTGGACAGACTGCCAGGTAGCCGGAGAATCTAAAGAAAACCCACACTGACATGGGGAAACATGCAAACTCTACACAGAAGGGCCCCGGCCAGGCAGTGGATTCCAACCCAGAACCCTCTTGCTGTGAGGCAACAATGCCAACCACTGCCCCAACCAGGACGAGATAATTTCTTTGCTTAAAACACTGATGTTTGGTTGCACAAAATCTTCTGGGAAAGCAGGGACAGTTTGGTAAAAGCACCCAGGTTCCATGGCTTAAATGCAGTTGGGAAACGCAGTGATGTGTCAGTGAAAGACACTCAAAGTCTACAGCTCAATCATTGCTGGGAAAAGCCACGATGTGCTGCTAAAAATACGCAGGTTTGATGCCACCAACACCGGTGGTAACGCTAAAAAAGGTCACCAAAAATGATGTTGCTTGTTAGTTTCCAACAGTGGTCTGCAGCTTGGCAGTTGTCACTCCTCATGACATGCCTCCACCCTTTCGATGACAAAGTCAGTCAGCTTATACTATATTTATACATCATTTTAGACACAATGATATGATTCATATCAAAGGTGCAAATGTAAAGTATTCGTGGTTTGCAGAAATGTACAATGCAAACATTTTATACTAACAACTGGGTTGAGGCCAACAGAGCTGGAGCCCATAAATATCCATGTATACTGCAGAGTCAATTGCCTCAGGAATGAATGCTGATTGTAGCCTATCCCACTAAAGACAAAAGCCAGATGTCAGTGGATGTTAGTCGGCTTTTTGTCTGGTGGGAAAGAGGGCTATATGCTTCAAGTGGTTGTGAGAGGAAAGTGCCAAAAATAAACAGTCGTCAAGATGCAGGAAACTTAGTTTTGGAAGCATTGTTCCATATTAACAAGCATTAGAGAAGAATGCAAACTAACCACGAATGCTTATATTATCTGTACTATTGTGCATATACTGTGTATATATATATATATATATATATATATATATAGCCTATATATACTCAGTGTCACTACACAGAAAACATCCCCCTACGAAATTGCATGTCTGGAAAAATACAGTCAAACTAAAAGAATGGTCCTGCAAAGCTGTGCTCATCTCAGATATTTACTTTATGCTACATACTGTTATTTTGGGTATTAAGGACAGAAATATATTACTATATTATTGGATCTCTGTATATCATTATTGCCTCCTCCTAGTTAAATAACTGGTATGGCAAAATCCAGCCAGTGTACAGCTTGTCCAGCAGTATAATTACTTCCAATCCCCCCACAGAGTCAGACAGTGTGCACTACTGAGCTGTTGCTATTATAGACGGTGCAGTAAAAAAACAGCCTGTACCTGCTCGATCTGCTGACCTACAGACAAAACAAGCTATTACATTATCCAGATATCAAGGCTCTTTTGAATATTTTCCACACTGACCTTTTTTTTTTTTTTTTTTTAAATCTTTCGATTTATTCCTGCACAATTGCAAGCCTTTGATTCAAAGGGTACTACTGTACGAGCTGATAATCTATTGCGCTACACATAAAATCTGTTATACTCCATGAAGGCAGACTAGCCAAGACAGACTAATTACCTGTGGCTGACATTATAACAGCCCATTTAATGAGCTGGCAGAGTCGTACACTCCTAATGGCTTTCCCTTTTTTCCCGTTAGTCATGAGGGTTCCCACTGCAGCTGGACTGCAGGCTGTTGGTGTTAAAAACTTAGATATACCCTTTAAAAATGCAAAGTCAGTTCAGGTTAGACCTAACATTTTCACACAAAAAACTGTAGGCATTTGTGACTATAATGAACACTGTGATGAATAAAAATGTGTATTCTCCAGACAGCATTAAAATCACTGATCAGCACACACATATGTATGAAGTATGAGAATCGCCAAACGTCCCCTACAGAGATAAATCCTATCTAAACAGGATCTCAGAGCGCTGGTGAGTGCAGGTAAAGGAAACTGTGGAAGGCAATAATGAGCATGCTGATTAACCAGTTAGAGCTGTGAGATCCAGGTGTACACTGAGCTTAGTCAGAGGAGTCAACACACATTCACATACTGTACAGTCACACCTCAACTCCTGTTGACTGCTGCAAATTGGACATCTATAATAATCCACCATACCCACAGAGTGTTCACTGTACATTGTACACTCAGCATTTGAACCAACAGTGGCTCCAGTGGAGGCTATGGGTACGGTCACAAATGATAGTGGCCATGAAAAATACAAACTGCCCCACATGAGAGACGCTGCTTGGCTGGCATTGAGTCCAGATACAGGTATGGAACATAAGAAAATGGAAAATATACCAATAACATCATGTTTTGCTATTAGCAAGCTAGCTTTCTGTGTGCGTCACACCTGGCACTGTCTGCATTCAGCGTGAATATTGCCTCAGCATGCGATGATCATTCAGCTGCATTTGCTCGTGTATGACTGCACCCTAAATACTGTATTTTTTGCCATTGTATCACTGATAACCATCTTCAATCACTGATCAGCAGGTCTCCATGAATAATAGCCGTTTTGATAATAATGGCCTTTCATAGCAGGAAAAGCACAGGTGTTGATGATATTAAAATGACTGCCTTGCATTGAGGTAAGCTGCTTTCAGAGCCCCGATATTGAGCATGCTTCCTTATCAGAGTTATTCTAATGTTCCCAGGGTGCTATGTTCCCCAGATTTATAAGGCACATAAGTTAAACATGACAAAGGGTCCTCTGTTCCCCAATTCTACATATGTGCTCACCCAGGGTCCTATGTTCTCTCGCGCTGTATAGCCCATAATGGGAACCTGAAAGCTCTGTATTTGCTTAATATGACATGGGCTAGGTTAGGGGACTAAAATCCAAACTCAAAGTGGTGACACTGTACTGGCAAAGGTCTTTGTGTAAATACAGTTGCTCTTACTGTCATGAAAATAGTTCCAAATTAATGCAGCCTAAGAAATTTTTTTTTATATGAATGAATTAACCTCCTAGGACCCTGTGTCCTCATATGAGGACATCACATTTTGGGTTTACTGGACCTTATACTTCATTCTACTTAACTTAGACCTGCTGTGCTTGTTTGTGGACACTTTTTTGTGCCATCTAGTTGCAGTAAGACCACAATACACCAAAAAACAAGATGGCAGCCATCTCTGCATAGGCTGCAGCTGACCCTGACACAAAAGTGGACAAGGTCCAAAACCTGATCAAATCTGATGTTTGAAACTTGTTATTTATGATTAATACTGTTCGTAGTATGACTAACCCTACAATTTTACCAATGTTAGCAATGGTAACAAGCTAAGACGCTGTCAATTAGAAAGTACTCATTTGAAGACATAAGGAATTTATCATCAGCTCATTGAAGGACACTGGGACTTTATTATTGTCTCGTTTGAGGATATAGGGCCTTTATTATCGTTGACAATGTTTAGTTTTTTATACTTACCAGATCCCACTAATCCCAAATAACTAGGAGAAATTAAAAATGCAAACCAAACAAAAGTTTGGGTCTCAGGAGGCTAATTGAAAAATAACAACTAACCACTTCAGGAAGGAAAAAAGAGTTAAGTAACGGTTAGGAAACTGGGGCCGTTTTCTTAGAAATTCCCCTTTAAGTTAAGTCCTTGTAAAGATAAAAGTTATTCACAGAGCATTGTAGACCTTTAAAGAGTTCCTAAGGTGAAACACTGTTGGGAGCAGGGAGGAGGACTTTTAAGAAGCTTGAGAGTTTCTTAGTCAGAGGAGAAAATGGTGGAAACATGAACAGGTCGGAGAAATATTCTCCAAGCACTGGATGACAGTGAGTAAATGAAATGCTACAGATTAGATCATGCAGGGATAACATTTGTGGTTGATATCTTTAGGGATATATCACGCCAGAAATAAAATGATCACAACAGTAAGATATATGGGAAACTGCTAAAATGCAACTGACTTGAGTCTGTTTCAACCTTCCATCAGCAGAGTGATCACACTAACAATGACAACACGTCTACAGTCAGCAGTTCACTTCATTTCCACTGGGTGTCCGCACCTTGAAGGCTCACAAAGGGGCGTGTCTCTGACAACCAATCATATCTGTTAAAATAATGCATCATGTCTATAGCAATGGGGTCAACCACACCTCCTCACTAACGTTCCTATCTGCAAAGCTGGGACCCCTTACTAAAACATTTGGGGCTAAATTAGGAGCTCTCTTGAGAGGATTCTCAGTGTGTTTGTGAATATGGTTGCTGGTCTAGGGCCAGGCCTAATTCCCAATCTCCAAACAGGTTAAAGTACAGTCTTGTGTATTGATGTTCAGAGTAAACCAAAGCTAATTTAGAACCAGAAAATGAAAAGAACGTGGCATGAACACAAAAGGAGGGTTGATGTGTTTAACACATTACTGGACTCTGAACCATTGTTAATGAAATTTGCTTCACCTGTGCTTTTCCTGCTGTGACAAGTGAAAATTACGAAGTTCTATAAAAAGCTAATACACCCACGTGGTAAACCCACACAGGTGTTTCATTTGTGTTTCATTAAAACTCTACTCAGGATTTAAGACAGCACTTGATTAACATCTCTATCACACTCGTTAACTGTTAGTCATGTAAAAGGTTAAGACGTGTAAAGGTGCATACAGACATATATTATTACATACATGTTCACAATTATATATTTAGACGAATGTTACAGTCTTCAAAAGTTTTCTTACAGTTGTCTATTATCGTGGGTGTGCAGTTGTCAGCAGGGCAGCAGCACAGACTGTAGACATTCATACATACACACGCACACACAACCCTCATACACAGTTACTCTGCTTCCCAGTGCTTCCTGAACACAAAGCCAGAGTATTCCCTTGATATGGAGCAATTAGCAGTTCTAATAAAAAGCCAGTCTCGTTAGAGTGGGAGAAGCTCGTTAGTCTCCCTGATAATTACACTGAAGCACCAGGGAGGACAGGCGAGACCGGGGGCACTTCATTCACTGGCCATCACTCACACACACTTACACACGCTCAGACATAGCAGGTACAATAGAAACACACTCACCTTCTCATGTTAATCAGGCTTTTCAGAGCGTGCCCTTGACACCAGAGGGTTTTTACCTGTGTGATAACTCTCCTGCTTCTATCTCTGTCTCTTTCCCACACACACATGCACTCTTATGTCACATTATCTGACACAGCTGAAAGAGTACATTATCAGTGCTACTGGCCACTGTAAGCTGGGAGAAGCTCCGTGGTTTTGGGGTTTATCATCTGTCTCCGGAGGAGGGGCCCAGACTTTGTCTCATATAGGAGACTAGTTTAGGTTGAGCACAGTCGACAGCTTGTCAGGGGGCAGAGGCTCTGATTGGAAGGGGCAAAGCAGTGATGGAGAGGTGAAAAGTCAAACACTCATCGACCAGAGGACCACAGTCAGGGCTGTGGGGCAATCAGACATTGCAGATGGAAATCCTCATGTTAGTGAGGAGGTTTGTTTGGTGTGTGTTTGTGAGAGAGAGTGACCACGTCCACACAAAGTGGGCTCAATTTAAAATCCATCTTTTTCGATCTTTCTAGACTTCTATTGACATCTTTCAGTGAGTTGGCCCTTTTTCATGGAAGACATTTTGATATGTCACAGGAGGAACAACACAAGTGTAAATAATTAAATTAAACAAAACGTGTAGCTCAGTGTGACGTCAACAGTGACGTACTCCAAGGGAAGCCGCGGCTGGTCAGTCCTTCAGCGATTCTCTCATAAGTTTGCCCATCCTTCACCGTGTCTGTCATCTGACGGTTAATGGCCTCTTTGTTTGCAAGGGCAAGGAGGGTGTGCAATTTCTTGTTTCCCCAGTTGCTCACCTTTAGGCGATGTTTACACAAAAACGACCCACTGAAAACAGAATCGTTTTTCATTTCAGGCACCCAAAACGCCACTGTCGAGTAAACAATCGGCCAAAACGCAACTTAAGTGTATCGTTTTCAGTTGAAATCGTTGTCGTATAAACGGGACCTTACAGTGTCTTTCAGGTTTGCGTTTCCCTCTTGCTACTAGCTGCTCGCTAATTCCTGCTATCAGCTGTTTCCTGTTTATCCACCGCCAGTGGGATGCACGTGCGGCGTCATCAACAGCTCCTCCCACACGTCATCAACAGCCCCTCCCGTGGCAGGAGGGCACCTTGTTCTTTTTAAACCAAAAAAGGTTCTGCCAATGTGTCTACCCTACGAGGCGGAAAATTGGGCACCTCCTATCAACTTGCCAATCCGATTCTGTGTGTCTAAACGATCGCAGCTTGCTGGCAAAATGCCCCAACATTCGTCGAAATTCTGGCAGTGTAAAAGGGGCTATAGACTTTAATGAAGCCTTGCAGCCAGCCTGTCACTTAAAGCTGCCATGCCCTTAATTATAACTTTAAGCCTTAAAAAAAATTAAAGGGCCAGCGATACAAAAATACACCCCACTGTACAGTTGTTAGGGAAATTAGCTATAGAGCTCGTAAGTCACGCCCCTTCCGGTAGACTCCCATGGGACCTCTAGGCTCGGAAAATATGAATGGGAGTAATGGAGAGAAAATTATTATTTTCTGGTCTCAGTCATTAAATGCCTTGGATTACACAAATGTTTTGTGTGGGTCTAAATAATATTTTTTCATGTTAAGAGTTTGACAGTTTATTGTATGATTTTTCAGTTAAAGGCTGTGGAAGCAACGTAATGAGAAAGACTACATGTCACATGTCGGCCCCAAAGGTTGCCGTTTGGTCCCACTCCTTACCAGATGGTAGCTGAAATGCACAATTTTGTTGTTTGCCAACCCACAGACAGAAGAGAAAGAAGATAGGATTTTGCCTTTTCTATCGTTTTGGCATTTTAACAAAACCATACCTACGCCATGATTTCTTAGCTCCCTACTGAGCATCCTGTTGAAGTACAGCACAGATAACTCTTTTTTATTAAGAACAACTTGTATAAACTGAAAGGGATGTTGAGCCTTGCACACACACAAATGCACACATAAGCCAACAAAGCGGTCAGTGCACTTTGTAAGAAAAAAACACCATGCTCGCGGAGGTCGATCTGACATGAGCAAGCCTAATCTCTACCACAGTCTGTGTCTGACCTGACAGCTCCCGGCTCGGCCAGGCACTGATGCTGACGGGGTACCAGCCAGTAGCCAGTGGGTTGTTTCATTGTTCTCTGACAGAGAGAGAATTCAGAGTTACTCACACAAAAGCAGAACTGTTCAGAGGAGGAGAAGTGAAGATGCAGGAATGCTGCAGCATCTAATAATACAAACTCAAGAGGGAAATTGCTCTTTTAATTGTGCTCTGTGTGCTTGGCATTTTTCTTCTTTTTAATCTCAGAGGATAGCACCTTCCTCTGCAGTGGAGAAAAACGATGAGCTCAGTCTGACTTGTGTGACACCAAGACTCTCGTCAGTCCGCCTGTCACTCAGATTCTCATTCCTCTTTTCAATTTCATTATCATCAAAGCATTCAAATTGAACTCTGCCTGCATCTCAGCTGGGAACAAATTCCCACCAGGGACAAACACAGATGGGCAGATCCAATACCTCCCTGCTCTTCCCAGTCAGACTTCCCACTGGTGTCACTTGACAGTGACACAGAGAGAGCAGAGTGTGATGTAGAAGGGAGGGATGCGATGAGCCGCCGTGGTTTCACACCATTAATTACCCAGACATCACCTCTCCGGTCACAGAAGATTCTGCAGGAAAAGGTCAGCCGTCTGGCTCGCATAAAGACTAGCTCGCCATGCATGTCACGGCCCCCGCTGGCCCAGCCAGTGCTTGGCCCGCGTCACAATTCAGAGACATGACTAATGCCTGAACAAGACTTCTAATAGCCCCCAAAATGCCAGAGCAGTGCCTGTTAATGCTGCTATAAACAACACCTAGACTTGGAGGGTAAAGCCAAGGCCACTGACAAGTAAGGAAAGAGTGAGGTGGACAGGAGGGAGGACAGAGGGGGCGAAGTGGCGGAGTAAATAAGATGAAGAAGAAGAAAAAAGCAGGGGTAAAAGCTTTATTAAAAAGAGAAGTAGCTATAAATAGATGAGACCTTAGCGTGGTGCGGTGTGCAGAGACCTGCCTGTACTGAACCATGTTTCAGAAAATGGAGGTTAGAACAAGAGAACAACAAAATATCAATATTTGACATTTTGGGACTGGAAGCTGCTATTAAACACTGGCTATCCTGCTGATTTGTCTTCTTCTTTTAATTGACTGATTCTAAGTTCTGCCTCTTAGTTACCGTTGATAAGTCGGACAACAAACAAAACAAAGAAAAAAATGCATGGTGGTGATGCTGGTTCCACTTTGCTGAGTGCTACAGTGTTTGTTAGGGATTTTCTGGGTGTCAGGCAGTATAGCTTCAAGAAACCTATCGTCAGTCAACATTATGCCTGCAGTATATATGTCCCCTTTTACCCTTCTGGTGATTAGTAAATGTTAGTCTCTCTGAGAACCAGTTCGTTCTGCCCGACCCGTCAATATATACGTTAACCTACAACTATTATCTATGTATTTTTTTAGACTTATCCAAAGCATTTGATGCTGTTAATTGTGATATTTTGTTTGCTAAATTACAATATTATGGTTTTCAAGGTGACACACTGAAGTGGCTAATTAGTTACATGGGTGAAAGAGAGCAGTATCTGCATCTACCACTGTTAATATAACATGTGGATTACCACAAGGATCTGTATTAGGACCTTTATTCTTTATTTATATTAATGACTTTTCATCAGCTTGTAAAGCTTCACTACCTATTTTGTTTGCTGATGATACGAACATGATTTTATCACACAGTGACCTACACACCCTAATAAACAACACGAATGAAGAATTGGCGAGAGTTGCAAGATGGTTTAAAATTAATAAGCTCTCATTAAATGTCACCCTGTACTTTACCATCTGCTTTTAAAAAAAAAATCATGTTAAATTCCCAATTTCATTCTTATACTACTAGACAGGTTGATTATCTTCATCTTCCTTTTTATAAAACTAAACACGGCCAGTTTTCCCTCAGATATCGTGGTGTGCAAATATGGAATGCTAAAAGACATATTGTTATGAGCTCATCATCTTTAAAAAAAATTTAAAAGGAAATTGTCATTTCACCTAATTCATGAATTTGAATTGTGTATGTTTTATATGCCTTTTTTGCCTTTTTTTGTCAGTTCTATTGTTTTTTTAATTGTGATCTCAAATAGTTTTTCAATTAAATATTTATGTAGATTTTTGCTTTTGATGTTTTAATTGTCTTTTTTTGTGTAGTCTGTTCTCTTTTCTTCTCTTTTTCCTTTCTTTTCTTTTTCTTTTCTTTTTTGTATTGTAAATTGTTGGTTCCTTTTGACTTTTGAGAAAGGTGAGGTCCCTCGTATAAGCTTGTTGGCTTCTTGACCTCTCCTGACACATTCACTTTTATCCTTTAATTTGGTTTTCTTTTAAATCTCTTATATGTGCAAAATAAATTAAAAAAACAAAAAAGTTTCTGGTAATGATCATCACTTTACTTGCTGCACCTCTTTGCTGTTGGCTATATTGTATGTCATTTCCAGTAAATATCTCAATAGCAAACATGTTTTATGTTTACAAATGTTGGAAGACAGCAAGTAGCCTACTCACCCATCTTTTAAGTGGTTAGCCTACATCTTAAGTATGATCTTGAGCACACAACTGATATCCTATGTGGTTTGTTTCCATGAGTGCACACCTGACGGGTACAGTGGTTAGTGTACATGATGATATTACAGGAGTGCATACTTAACAAATTCAGCGTGGACAGAAAGGCACTGGAGGCGCTGGAGCCTATCCCAGCTGACACTGGGTGAGAGGCGGGGTACCAGACTAGACTATAGCAGGGCTAACACAGAGACAGACAACCATTCACAATTTAGAGTCACCACTTATCCCCAATATGCATGTTTTTGGACAGTGGGAGGAACCCGGAGTACCCGGAGAAAACCCGGGATTGAACCAGGAACCCTCTTGCTGTGAGGTGACAGTGCTAACCACCACACCACCATGCCGCCTACATCATCACCAGAGAGAATAAATATGTCTAATCAAACAATGATTTTCCTGGTCAAAAGCCAAATAACAGAAAGCCTGAGTGCAGTGAGTCACCCTGTGCATCAATACTAGAAAGTAACATTAGTTACTAGGGGTGGCATGTAGCCTTAAAAAAATAATTTCAAGAAAGGAATGTTAGCCTTGATCTTTTCTTCCCACCAATAATTTATGTCATCTCAAAAATATGTTAGCAACCAACCTATCTGTCCTTTTCCAAATCTCTTTTATGTTACCACGGAAATCTGGAAGAAGCAAACCTGGCTGACGGTGATGCAGCACATAGCATATCAAAGTATAACAGTAAAGGTGAAAGGTGACTGAGGTTCTTCTAAATTCTGAGTTTGCTGTTATTGGAGCACAGAGTGAAAAAGAGGACTTTGGAGGAGTCCGTTACGTTAATGATACACTTGTATGTGACAGGATAACATAATGATGCCTCCAGTATGCAATGTGCTTTAACATTATTTAAAGGAATAAGCAGACTTTGCTCAAATAAATCAGCATAGCTTGCTGGACAGAACCGAGCTACAGTTGCTGGCAGGTGAAATTAACTGCCTTTGATAGGATAACCTTCTGCTGGGCACAAACCGAGTCAATTAAGCAACAATCTGACATAGCATACATCAGCAAGATCAACAAGCTGAGAGAGGACCTCGCTTGTCCCAGCACAGCACTCTATTATAACCCACTTTCATTAAACAGCAGCTCCTCCACTATTTCTCACCCACTCTCCTTTCTCACCCTCGTTACTCATGTTTGAATACCAGCAGTGTTTTCCCCCGGGGGAACTCCGCTGAAAGACTGAGGGGGGCAAGTGTTGCAAAGACTGCACACTTGAACTTGTTATTTCCCCGGCTTATTGTGCGAGGAGATGATTATTGTAGGACAGGGAGCAGACCGAATCTGCTTTGAAGTGTGAAGAGGAACAGGAAGGGGAAGGGAGACAAAAGATGGGGACTAATCACTAGCAGGTGATAATTGTGAAGTGTTGTTTGTCATTTTTTAAATAGAAGGGAAAAGAGGTGGGAAATTACTAGAAATTATTTATAATACAACAATTGAGTACAACAATGCCACAAACTACAGACAGAAAAATAACAACAGATTTAAAAACACATCTCTCTCACGGTCTCACAAAGATTTTGCATCATGAGTTTTACAGAACTAGCTTTTATGGCAGGTTGTTGTGATCAGTTTCATTATTATCTCTGCTACGTTCAGTTTGTTAGTTCTGTTTTCGACAGGACAGATACACAAACTATTTTTCACTATTGTTAAACTTGTAATATTTGACATTCATACTGTGGGCCCAGATTGCCTGCACATGGATCTCACCTCAGACGTCACAAACAGGGAGATAGCTAAGCCAAATTGGCGGCCCTGGAGGGTAACCAGAGGCTGGACATACACTTCTGTGACAACATTATTAGCGGTAACCATCAACTGAGCATTTCCGTATGCGCAGGCACTCTCTCATGCACTCAAGACGCTATTAAGGCCCAACATGCTCGACATTAAATACGGATCAGGATACGGACGGAGCCTTCTGTCCGTGCTCCGTGTTCATTTCGTTCGGTTTCCATAAAGCTTACGGATACGGGCCAAACGGAGCAGTACCACCGGAAACCGTGGGGGCAGTGTTGCTGTCATTAACCAATACGTAGCTCTAGTGAGACACGAAGAAGAAATAACAATGGCAGAACTTTTTCGCTTGAAACGCTGAAAATAGAATAAAAGAGGGAGGTTTTTTCTATTTTATCTTATGTTGTTATGTTTCTCACTCTCCCCTCTCTGGGAGCGTCCAACCTCCCGCCGCCCGCTCCTGTCTCAAACACGGAGGCCTCCATCTGCGGCGCTCACCCTCCCAGCCCCGTCCCCGCACATACTCGTGAGGCTCGGGTCTCCCTCCCCGCGGAGCCGCCCGCCCTCCCGGCTCCGCTCCCCTCCCAGGGCCGACCCTCGCGCCCTCCGACTGGGGTCCCTCTGTTTTTGTCTTTTATGCAAGACGTACATTATCAATATCTCCTCCACAGTCGCCATGTTTGTTTTTGAGTTTGTTGGTGTCATAAACTTTTGACTCTGGGCTGCCTCCTGGTGGATATATTGGTTAACATCCATGCCAACGTAAAGGGCGCATGGAAGTATGTGGGCAGTGACGGTAACATCGTTTGAAATGGACGTATACATTTTTGTACGTAAAGGGAGCATAAATGGGCCTTTACTCCGCCATATCTTTACATAGCACATAATTATTTGCTGCTATATTCATGCTCTGAATGTCAAAAGTTGCACCTCAAACATTGTAGGATGGGGCATTTGGCCTTAACAGACGTTTGTGCTCTCCAGGTGCTCCTCTAGTACTCTACCAGTGTTTCCTATCTTAGGTCTACCACCCACTGTACAGGCTTACTCCTATGCAGCAGCAACAGAAAACGTTATTATTGCCCCTTATTATTGACCTTTTACCAACCACTGTTCCACTCCTGGGACACGAGCACAGTGTAGAACCTTCTCAGACTGGTAATACTATGGAGAGTTGTTTGAATTTGTAATGTATGCATGTATAGATTAGACTCTGTCTTTTCAGTCACTGTGGTCAGTTTGAAAGGGAACTCTCAAAAATAATCCTGTGTATGACTAAAATATTAAAAAAAAAAAAAATGTGCTGTCTCTTTTGATTCCAAGCAGTCTGGAAGTGAAGTTTAATAAATCCTCACTGACTTTATGTTCAAATTCATCTCAAGGGTCTAGAAAGAGTTAAATAAGGCCTCAGGGTCCGTTGAAGTCTGACAGAGATTCAAACTCATATCAATACCTATGGGTAATTTAGAGCCTTACTTGACTTTCATGTTTTTGGAAAATGAGAGGAAAACCACGTGGACACATGGAACAATAAGACTCAAATCCTTCCTGCAGTGAGGCTAAAGTTCTCTCAGCATAGCAGCTGCTCCTATCTGGACCTGCAAATGATACTGAGTCAAAGTCCCAATATAAGGCCCAAAAAATTAAAGTTTCAAGTGCATGGCATTACTCGTGGAGCTATATTCACTCAGATTAGTCTTATCAGCAGGTACAGAGAGAAATGACTGGCAGGCCCTGCTGGCGGCTTTATCTCCTCTCTCTTCCTCTTCTCCTTTCTTTTCCTCATCCACTCTTTCGCTCCTCCCTCCACTGCTCTCCTGTCCTCTGTGATGGGAAATGCACGCAGTCTGCCACAGGTAATTGCTTTCTCTCACATGCAGTCTAATGTACTCTCCCTCTGCTTTCCTTCTCTTATTCATTCCTTCCGTCCTCTCCACCAAAACATAACTCTGAGTGCACACAGGCCATATTCAGGGACCAAAATGATTCTTCAGATCAAGCATCTGTTGCACTGTTGTGCTGTTTACATGCAAAACAAATTTATTTTTCTCTGAACTTCAGCCCTGTAGCGCAAAATTCTGTAAAGCAGCAAGGAGAGTCAGCTCCAGCACTGCAGTGCTGGCTGAAATAATGTTAGTCCAGATTTAAACCAAACACTGCACATACAGTACACATAAATACAATAATGTGAAAGTAATTGCTGACAGATTCCCACATAGTTCCTGCCAATCTTGGTTTCAAAATAAAATTTTCTGGGAAAGTCACCTAAAATGCTCATTCAGTCAATATAACATGGATTTCAGACAGTCCTGAATTGGCCTCCTATCACACAAAGGTGTGTTTCATAGCGGCTACAGGGATGACTGACGTCGTGTCTGTCTGAGCTAAACAACAAAGCGCTGGGTCACCTGTCTTGCTCGACAGATTAGAAACCGTCATTCATCTCCCACACACACACGCACAGTCGTCTGAGGCCATCACAAATTAGCACGGGCCGTCACCGTTTCCTTGCCAACTGGCCTGTAACCAAGCAACGTTGGTCGTTGTGAAGATGTCTTCAGTGTGTGCATGCACATGTACACACACAGATGGGGGCTTGATATGTGGATAGGTGTCAGACACTAAGGTATTACTTTAAATCCTTGGACATCTGATCCCCTTGTGGACCCGAAGCACGTAGATTCAGCACATGCAGACTCACAAGGACACACACAGACTATATAAGATTGAAGCAGCTGCACAGTTCACATCTGCAAAGTCTGATCTGAAAGATAATTGGGAGCTGTTTCACCTTTAGCAACCACTTCTTCTACACATATCATTTCTCTGTGTCACCTTGATCATTAAGAATTCTTCATCTCGAGACTGGAGGAGGAAATCTTAACTGCACAGGTTGCTTTTAACAAGGTTAATCCTCCAAGACACGATCCACTTAAGATCATAGAAGTGAAACCTTGAATCGGCTAGACATCAGAAAAATAGATCTCAGAGCCATCGTTTTAGTCCATCTGTGCATGGCAGACAATCTAACCAAGATAACAATCAGTGCCTCATTCCCTCAAAGCTTTAGGTGATATCAAAGCAGCTGTTTGAATGTCTGAGCTCAATCTACTTTATTTTAAGTGCACTCTTCTTTTTTCTTTGTCATGGACACTAAAGGTGTGAATGGCGTCTGTGGAGCTGATACGCCGTGTAACTTGTGTTCAGCAGGTCTTTGCAAACCTCATGTAATATTAGTTTCTGCTGAGGGTGTGAAATGTGCAACCTTTCTTTTCCCTGCAACCAGCTCACCCATTGTTGTGAATAATGCCGCCATCCTCTTCATCTTGCTTGACTAATTAAGGTTGAATAAAATCTGCCTTAAGCAAACTCTCTCCCAGGAAAAGCATCCAAAAACTTTCTTCCACATCAACATAAGGACCTGAGGACTGATACTGCCTTGGAGCAGATGAATCCAACTGAAATGTTTCTCAGCAACGCAGTATCAATACGCTTGATCAACCGGCAGCATGTTCTGCCTTTGTCCCATTGACACCTCTGCTAATTCCCACCATATCGCAGCAGCTCGCTCCACAGACAGTCACTGTCTGATCTATTACCCAGCACACCCACTCACCATCCCTGTCCTCTGTCTCTGCCTCAACCCTGAGCATTCATTAACACACACACACACACACACACACACACACACACACACACACACACACACACACACACACACACTTCACTGCATGGAGCCTACTTCCCCTCCACAAACTCTGTCCCTACAGGCTTGGTGCTATTCCAGACAGAGAGGCACTCAGGTCTCTAAGGACACAAGATGCAATCATCAGGGCTTTTATTTAACAGATGCTGCAAGATCAAGCATAGCAAGACTGTACCTCCAATTTCCCACCCTAAGACCCAGTAACATTTTAGTGGAATTGCTAATACACCTGTGTCATGAATAAAAGCAGTACCCCTGTATAGAAAAGCATAAATGGTAAGTCTGTCTCAAGAAAAATGTAGTTATGTGGAGTGAGTGAACCAGTCATAAGAGTCTGCTGATGATGTACTTGAATCCCCGTCTTTTTAAAGGTTTGGCATTTACGCCAGTGCAAACTTGTTGAATATTATATGCATTACAAGAACATTGGCACCAGAAAAAAACAGCTCCTTATAATGTTCCAGGAAATAGTAATAGAACTCGTCTGCTGTGTACATACATGTACATCTAGCAGAAAGTCCTGCAGTGCTGGTTGTCAGCTGAAGCTTACTCCCTGGAGGCCAAAGGAGACTGTCGCAGTGACATAGGGTAAAATAAAAACATGCCCATAGTGTGAACAGGTCAACATGTGTTACTCAAACCGGTCTGACACGACTCAGCTTTGGTAAAAGAAAGTGGCCAAAGCAGATTACTATACTATTACCATAGAGGTACTGCAACACCATGCAGCCCTCTTTACCAAAAATTCGGACCAAATAAAGAAATTGTATTAAATTGCCCTAGGCGGGCAGGCCTTTGAATCGGTCCACTCCACCAATTAGCCAATTATCGCCATGGACAGGACCAACACTGTTGTAAAGCTGTTGTGAAGTGGTGCACTTGAACCAATGAGGAGTAATAGCAACAATGGCAAGCACTTAAGACAAGATAGATGCTGCGATCGAGGTAACATATCCTCTCCAAATCACCCAACATTGTAGTTTGGTTGACTTCACTCTGCCCCACTCTTAAAACCCCAGCAAAACAAGTGTGTTGGCTTGACTATGTATCAGTGTGGACTTAATGGTGTTAGATTCAGCCGGATATGTCTCTAGGTCTCTGGAGAGTGATTAGAAAAAATCAAATTTCCCTACTCAGAGGAAATTGGTTAGAGTGGACGCAATGTCAGACTTAAGATGGCAACAGCGTCACAAGTTGACAATTCTGTCTGTTATCAGACAAACACTATCTGAAATATGGACAAAAAGAACTATTGCAGAGGTTTTTTTTTGCCACTGTATGTTTGTGAAAGGTTGAATACAAATAAATTAGGTTTTCTCCTTGAATGCTACCACTGGCATTTTCAGAAAGAATATCAAAAAGCCCAATTTTAGAGCCAGACATCTAAAAGAGGATGGAGGGGAATAAAAACAAGAAAAGGATGTGTTTCCACAATGATCTGCATTAGCATGGATATGGCTTGATGGCGAGATGGAGCAAGAAAGACAGGTTGATAGTTTAAAAGAGGGGAGTGAGACAGACTAAATGAGAGAAAGAGAGAGAAAGAGCGAGAAAGAGCTGTATTGCCCCCCCCCCCCCCCCCCAGTGTGTCTCCAGAGGCAGAGGGGATTGCAGCAGACAGCCGAACGCCCCTCAGCAGGCTCTCTAAGCATGTGTTCAAATAAACACTTTACCCCCTGTCGCTGCTTGTGAAAGCATTCACACTGGAGAGACGCATGTATGAAGACACAATGAAGCACACACACAAAAACACACACAAACTCAAATCCAAGACACACCAAAAAGGGAAAGTATTAACCACTGCAGCTATTAATGTCAATCTCAACTGAGACGCAGACCTATTTGCCAAAAGATACAGAAGTCACAGCACCTTTGACAGCCTCATCAAACAAACACATACACACACAAAGCTGTGATGGAGTATTCGTGTCACTCAAACATAGGGCACAGGCAGGTCACCGCAGAGACAAAGATGAAGATTGGTGACCTTTTCCCCCTAAACCTCCCATTTACACCGAGGTGAGAACCCCTCATTAACAGCAGGCCCGGCCCTCCACCAAACATCCCTTCATGCTGCACACATTCAGCAGCTCTTCACAGAATAAGAAGGCGAACAAAAAGAAGGGAGAAACATTTGTTTAACGAGCTGTCCCTGGGCTGTCTTTCTCTCCTATTCAGTCCCTTCTTCTGCTCCAGGCCTGCCCCGGGGTCAACCCCCCCATAACACCATCAAAACCCTGCACCACTGATGGCAGCAGTTCCATTCAGCATAGAGATTTATGATCTCTAATAGCTGGCAAATGGACCAGAGGCTGGGGCTGCCCTGAGGGGAGGCCCACGACTTATTTTCTTCAAATCTCAAGAAGAAAAGGCATTGAAAAAAACGGGAGCTGAGTGAGGCTGGGGGGGACTGTCGGAAACATTTTCAAGGTTGCCATCTGGGTCGGGTGGGACCTTTCAAACTGTCTGTCAATCTGCAACAAGAAACCCTCCCCTACCAGATGGATACGTCTATAGGGAGAAAAGGACATATTATAACAGTATGAGGGACAAATACCCTGTGGCACCACTGGCATTTCACTTCCTGGACTGTTTTTGGGGGAAATTCTGCAAGCAAGAGCTTTTATAAATCTACTACAATCAGGTGGTCAGTCTTGGTGGTGGTGGAAAGCCCCACTCAGGCACCCTTTACTTCCTAATCCTATTCTCGTAATCCCCAGAGGTCAGCGACCAAGAAACAGTCCTCACTCTCTCCATGACCAACTCCCCGTTCCTGTTATGGCGAGAGAAGAGTTCTTTTAAACTGCATTACTGAAGTAGAGGAAAAAACTATGAAGAAAGGCAGTTCAGGGTGCTAAAGAGGCAAGGCAGATATAATGCCTTCATGCAGCAGCCAAGGGATTCACATCTTTACGAAATTATGAGAGCAAGTTCAACTTTTTACTGGGAAATGATCTCCTCATTTCGCTCAAAGAGGTTATTGCCAATCATAGAAATAACACATGCTCTGTTTCACCAAGACTCACAAGTCTCATTGCGATGTTGTACCTATGCGCTTTTCCTCTGATTTAAAGAAACAGTTTGGCATTTTGAGAAATATGCTCACGTGAACTGTTTATATGAAGTTGGGTCTTCATAAAGTTTTTAAGAAAAGTCAGCTCAAGAGGCAGAGGAAGTAAAATTGCTTAACACTTCTTCCGTCCTTCCCTGTGTGATTAATTGGGGCAGAGTCTCACAGCCAGTATCTTTACAACTTGCAGTTCTTGTTGAGGTATAAGACAGGCTCAAAATAATGAGATCTGCAGTGACACCCAAGATAATGAAATGAACTATGGACCCTCATTTTTTTTAGACAGAAAATACCCTAATGACAGAGCACACATACAGCTGTTTCATTAGAGGACTCAGACAACATAGAGCCTGTTTGCACCTGGTATTAACGTGTCTTGGGTGATCCAATCACAAGTGGACAGCTCTAAGTGTGTCTGTTCACAGCTGGCACTAGAATACGTCTTGACTGACCACTTGTGATCAGATCTCACTTCCCCACTCTATGCAAATAAACACGTACACCAGTTCAGTCTGTAAGGACGGACTGTGTTATTTTTAACCGGCAGGAGGTTTGTTGTGCTACATGCACACTTTCAGCATTTACTGTTAAAAATGGGTACAATTTTATTCCATTAAAGAGCTGCATGCAGCACATTAATTCCCTCAGCTCCTCCCCAGCCATCCCTTTTTCTTTCTTTCTCTCTCTGGTAATCATGCAACAAGCATAGCCTGCTGTCCCGTCACCTTCTGGCCACTAGGAGACTGCTGCCGCAAGAGTTTGAGCTTTGCGCCAAGGACAGTTGGTGAATGAGTTTAAAGACAGAATCAAGGACTTTTGGGGCTGGAGTGTGTTTGTTGGTACCATTTAACAGCTGCTGCTATGTTAGCTAGTGCTGTTAATGCTACCCGGGCAGACGTTGAACTGACTGTTCGCTGGAAGGAGAGCAGCTCTTGAGATGGTCCTCCAGTGCTGCATCTAACCTATGTAACAGCAGCAACAGAAAGTTTTCTTATTCACTGGGGAGTTGGATAAGCAAGGCCAGCAGCTGAGTAGACGGTCCTTCATTGTGGCCCAGGACACATTAGTATACACACTGCTAAAAGAATGTGGCCAAACGTGGACTGAGATCAGATCTCAAGACACACTGAGGAAACATTGATTGTTTTCACACCTGTGTCGATCAGCAAGACCTGTGTTAATATCAAGTGTAAACAGGACCATGCCCACATAAACACTGTTATACATACCCCATTTAAAAGTTTATTTTGGAAAGGCTCGTTCTGTAAAAGTGACGAATAACAGAGGATCCTTCTTCCACCTGTAATGAAACTGTAAGTTATCACAACCTTGGCAGCTGTTCCCCTGAAGGAGATAATTCTTATCATAATGACACCCCTCAGTGCCAAACCCTGACAGGCACCCTGATGAGCTGCTGTATCTGCAACTGTGGCTGTGGTAAACCCAGCGACAAAGATAAGACTTCCCCCCATTTGCCCCTGAAACGCTGAGAAGATTTCTATTAGACACAGTGACACTGCCAGGGTGATAATGTTGTCACTGGACAGGACAGCCTAAAGGCTCTCCTTGGCCCCGTTTTCACACTTAGCACTAACATGCAGTAATCCAATGCCAAGCGGACAGCTGTAAATATAAGTGCACCCAAAATGCATCAATGACACACTGGGATTCACTGCAGCCACATTTGGAGGTGACATAACCACATGAAAACATAAATTCTCTGGCGGGTTTGCAAATGATTTGGGATTGATCCAAGCACTGAAAGCCTTCTTAATATATAGTTATATAGCTCCCTTGTCGCTGTCCTACATGTCACCCTAACAGTTCCTGCTGATATTCAAGGCAATACAGCAGCAGCGAAAGTACAGCAAGCAGGAATTCAACAGCTAGTGGGGAGGCTCTTGAGAAATCCCTACATTGATGCAGTAAATACAGTTTTTATGGGCCCATAGCAAAAAATGAAAGTAACAGATCACCAAGGGGCTAGGAAGGGTCATCTGCTCAAAGTCAAATGGCATTAATACTCGAGAGAACATCCAGTGTTTCTGAGCAAGGTTTGAAAAAGACAAACAGAGCTAAATTTATATGACCTGACTAATTTTAGAACAGTTGAAAAACCTATCTCCAACCATCCATCATTTCCAACAATATCTGGAAATAGCCATGTATTGTAGTAAAGGTTAAGTATGAAAGACATCATGTATTTCTGAGGAAGTGGGAACACCGCGCCATGCCAACAACTACTTACTTTTAAGTAAGGAAATGGGTTCCCTGTAATGAGGTTAACAGATTTTTAAATTGGGAATAACGTTCTACAAAAGTCACGGTTTGGCTCACATCCCAGTTTAGGAGTCACAGTTTGGTGCAAGTTCAATACAGCTGCAAAAAACCAAAACACTTAGGTCTCGTTTCTTCTCTTTATTTTGAAAAGTTGTTAAAATGTCAATGACAGACACAATCCTCTTGCTGGGGACTGAAGGCATTTTGCTCACTGGCAGCTTTAGAAAACTATTTTCATGATAAAAATACAAAGCATTTCTGTGTTACATTGTACAAACACTGAACAAAAACTCTCCCAAAAGGCAACAGGTCATAATAGGTTATAATACTGAAGCATCTCTTATTCTGTAAAATTGAAACTACAAAAATACACAGGTAAATAAAAATAAAACTTGTGCAAAAATAAAACTTGTTTCAAGTAGTTCAACCTTGGCTATATTCAATCAATAAATCATCCAGGTGATCGGCAAATTGGGTGATGCAGCCGAAAGTGCGCCAGCATGTCCATTCAGACCCTGCAATGGTGAAGCAATGCAGACATGCTGTTCCGTGTCTTACACATTACTCCTTCTCCGCTCCAATGTTTGATTTGCACTTGCCCTTTCACACCGAGGTTTGCTGTACTGACCTCAGCATGTGTTGCAAATGGCGTATTGCTAAAATGTCCTGGGTGGGCTCGCACTTGTGAACTTTGGTTCTGTGTTATGTGTATCAACGTACCGTGTATACTGCGAGCAACTATGCACATCAAATCATGACCCTTGTCGTGTAATGGTTTTGGTTACAAATACACCAGCCCTAGAAGATAGTCTGAACTATTGGAGTTGGTGTTGGGAGATAAAAAGTTGGATCAGAGCAACCCTACTTCAAAGGTAAGATTTTGGGCCTTCAGTGTTCATTTTACAAGACCCAAACCCCCAACCTACATGAATTTCCACCTGCTCAACCATGAAATGAGCAAGTGTCACAAGATATTTGAGTTAAAGCCCAAAGGCCTGTGAGAATATTTTACAGAGTGATGTATTACCTCTTCACTAGATTAATCTCTGCACAATAGACTGTATATGACAATAGCTTTTAATCTTATTTACAGACAACTGTATTTTGTTACTGCAGTCCTGAACAACCGAGGTTAATCTCCTCTTATCATCAAAACAAAAAATAAAAGAATAATTTCGACATAATTAGGGCCATGAGACGGGGATCTCAGAATCGTCACAGACCTTCATACTTAATGGTAAACCTGAGAAAATTTTATTATCAATAGAACCTTTTTTTTTTTTTTTTTACCTATTTGGCACGAGCCTTCGTCAATGAATCATACAAGACATCTGGCCAAGTTTTTTTTATACCGGATAATTCCATGTTGCATTGGAGCAGTATTCTCTCTGCAGTGGGTTTAATTTACCTCTTCATGAAAACACACCAGCAGTCAGCAACAACACTGCTACGAAGTCAGACATCACACCAGGGAGTAAAAGGGTCACAAATGGCTACATATTTTCTATTGGTCTGTTTTTTTGTGTGATGTGGTTTCTCCTTGTCACAGTTAGCCACTTCAGCACTTTGGCCCTGCTGGCAGGCTTTGGCATCGATGCCCTGTAAGACGACACGGAGGGGACAGGACGGGAATGGAGATCTGGGTGAAAGCTAAGCACTGTCGCTCACCTTGGGCATCTGCTGAGCCTGCCGAGCTGGGCCGGGCCAGGTTGCCATGACAACAGCAAAACAGCCTGGGGCTTCGAAAAATACTTTGATTTAACAGGCCAAAAACCCAGCTTTACTGTCCTAGAAAATTCAGCAGGTCATGTTGAAAATGACACTGATGATGTTTACAGCCCATGCTGTCTAATAATCAAAAGTTAAACCGATTAACTCAATCTGTGTTACCAGTCAGCGATGGACCAGTGTAACCACAGCAAAGATAATACACCGGATCTTTCAATTCCAATTCTTTATGTGTGAGGACTAAACAAGACTATATGACTTTATTCTCAACATATTGTAATTTTACTTGTAAAATTGTGACTTTATCCTCAAAATTATGCTCTCTTTAAGACCTTATGCTCTATCATACATCATGATACCACCATATGATCTGGTTTGAAGAGGAAATGACCAGGTTTTTTGCTTTAACACATCATTATGAAGTAAATGTTGATTGTATAATGTAGTGGCTATGGAATAATGACACCATCTGCATTTAGAATGGCTCCCTATAAGCCCTGCTTTCACTATGCAACTCTGTCCAGCACTCAAAGTCCAAGGGAAAACAAAGTCCATCAACCATTGTGCAACCAAAACAGAAAGAGGATAGCGCTTTTGTTTTTCCTGGTAGCTATCTGCGGCTATCCCCAGTTACCAAAGAGTAGCAATATAATTACGTTGCAGTTTCTATCCAGAGGAGCGGAAATAGCAACAGTGGAACAACCAAAGTAACTGTGGAAACTGTGCTAGTTGCTAGACTCTGAGGAAAACAGAAAGCAATCCGATCTTTGGGACAGCAGTACCAACAATAATACCACCCGGAAATGCCAGAGAGGGAAATATTGAAAAACTTCCACTTTAATTAAAGTGAGAATAATGCAACTTGAAAGGAGCTCTATGGGAAATTCAGAGCGTTCAAGTTGTTTGGACACAGTTCTCAACATGGAGGTGGTTGAGCTGGCGGCTAGCAGCTAACAGTGCTAACTCCAGAAACAGCACTAAACAATGGCTACAGTGTTGACAGAGCTAACAGTGTTAACCGAGGTGAACCAGAGGGTGGCCAAAATGCTTCCGCAGTGACATCAGCCTGATATCAGCAGTAACTCCCATATGAGTGCAATGCAAAGTGGTGACAATGAACTAGCCAGTGGGATACACACATGAAAGTGCAGCCGGAACAGCTTACCACAACAAACCACAGAGAAGTTTGGATTACAACACACACACAGATAGCATGACATCATTCTCTAGTCAGGACGCCTTTAACTGCACTACTACACTATATGTTTACATTGCAAATTGTGGTTTGCTGCTATATTAATGCTCTGAATGTCATATACAGAGCCTTTAAGGGTGTGTATCACTGCAGCAGGTACTTCTCTGGGTTAACAAACCAAGATAAATATTTTGAAACCTGCATTTTTAGGGTAAAAACATGTTAATTTAAAGTAAGCTTATTATTCACACCAACTTGACTATTCTGTGAATGTTAACAGTGTGGCTTCTACTGCCTTTCTTCAGGCACTCTGATCCTGGAACTGGGACAACCACAGAGTCTGGGGGAAGCCACTTGTGTGCTTGATTTATTAGAGCAATCTCACAGTGCTCGTCAGACAGAAGAATCTAACGCAAGGCTGCATAGAGAGAGAACGACTGCAATGGGAGGAGAGGTTAGTGTGATTATCACTGTCTATCACAGGCCAAAAGCTGACTGGGACCCCACCTTCTTTGCGCCTAAGTGGAAATTTGTTTTTATTCCCGATAGTGAGCTGTCAAGTTAAGAGACAGTGTTTTTGCTGGCTGCAAGGAAAGCTTTAAGCTTTTGGAAAGTTGTCATGTAAACAAAAACCAGGGAAAGACGACACTGAAGAAGGACAAAATGAGAGAATAAGCACTGGGTTGTACCTTATGTCTTTAAAGGTAATATTGCACTGATTTTTATGAAAATATAGACAACAAATACTACTTTTATAAAATGAGCACAGTGAACCCAGAGAGAGCAGTGGTGAAGTGCAAACTAAACGCTCTACCTACAGGTTTAGCGTGGGCGTATATAAAGCAGCAAAAGATGCCATTACCTTTGAATTATGAGTGTCTGGAATTATATTGTCTACACCGCAGTCTGCAATGACTTCAGTGCAAACTCTCCAGGGAGCGGAGGAGAAGGAGGAATAAACAGGGAGACAATGCTGTTTGAACAGTGCTCCATGGACAGCTGAGCACATAGCAAGACAAAGTGATCTGAGAGCCAGCAAACAATTTGGAGTTCAAATCCAGAAAATTGAAGCTGGCATCATAAATCCAGCACACACAGGCATAAACATCTGCGCTGGTAGTTGTCAGCTTTCGTTTGTGGTGGTCGTCAACGTTGCCATCTGTCTCAGCGAAGACTAAACTGTTCTTTCGAAGGGAGAATGAAAGAGTTGGCTGTGTTGTACGCTCTGTGTGGAACATTCCCTAATGGGCAGCGCTTGACTGAAGAGGCAGAAATCAGTTAACGCACGCACATACACACACACACACACACACACAGGTGTACACAGCAAACACAGGGTTATTGTACCTGTGTCAGCAGTGCACCTGCCAGGCTTCACTGCGGACCTGTGCAGCCTATGGCACAGGAATGACTTCCAAAACATGGGGGCGTGTGTGTGTGTTTCCTGGAATCTTAGTCGGTGGACATTCCCATGGTGACTTCAAGCTCTGTGACAAAAAACACTTTCCATTTTGTGCTGCACAAAAACCTCTGAGCCGTCACCAGGAAACAGAAGAACAATAGTCCTACAAGTCTGTCACACACTTATGGACACATACAGACACACCCACACCTGCCCCCAGGTGTTTGTGTGATGGGTCACAGCCAGCACGTCACTCTGTCAACAGCTCTGTAACTATAACCTCTGGGAAGGTATTACAGTTTCAACCATAAGGAATGAATGGACCTGCACTATGTCTTTGATCCCGAGACGATCAGAGTGACGGACTGAAATAGGAAGCTGAGAGCTGTTTCACAGTGTCAGTGGACTGCTAAGTTGAAGGTAAGTAAGATGTTCTTCAACTTACTCCTAACAGAGGTAGTCTTGCTGTCATGTGTAGATGCAGAAAAACAACCTAATGATACACTCTGGTACAACAATTAAGACGTCAGTATGCTATGCCCTCAAGTCCGGACATTTGTAACGTCTATAAACACTTCTATTGGATCAACTGGACACAACTACGAGTCAGTTTGTTGGCACCTTTGGCCAATGAAAACTGAAAACATCTCTCTGTAGCCTTTTCATGTTAAGTGTGTGGTATTCCACATTCTATAAAACAATTTTTGAATACTTAGGCCTTATGGTGAAGATAAGCTTTCGGCAAAGAAAGCTGCATGCTTGCTCCGGCATTGACTTGGGCTGTGTGGCAGAAACACCTCAAACCTCCTCTTGTTTTAACACTTGTTTTAAATGTCAACATAGCTGATTTCACAGTTGTCTTTTGGCTGTATTATGTTGTTTCAATTGCCTTTGTTCTCATAAAACTGTGATTTGATTGCGCCAGCACAGCAATTACTGTTCTCCAGGTTAACAGTTAGCAATCAAATCACTTACTCTTATACTCTTTCAGCCGTCTGTCAATAAAAAACAGAAAAACACATAAATGAGAAGCAGAGCAGCAGAGGACAGAAGAGAGGTTTAAAAAAGAAAACAGCTTTCTCCGTTTTAGCTGACTTTTTATCTGGTGCAGATTAAAGACATACTATGCAGGATTTTCCTAAAAAACAATGCACAGATGCATTCAAGTGTAATTCCTCTTAGTTATCACTTGTGACCCACTAGAAGTTTGTGGCGGTGTATTGTCTGCAGAGACTCTGCCCTCTGCCTGTATTTTCTTTGAATTTTGCCGTGGCAGAGATGCCAACCTTTTAGGTAGCGGGTGTGTAGCCACCGGCCATGACACCGTTCACGTGAGGACTTTATGAAAAGGTAACAATCAGATCTAAAAATTGTAGACACAGTGCCAAAAAAAGAAATCTGTAAATATAGCAAGGCCAAGCACCAAGTGGACAAAGCTTGTTCCAAAACAAATCTGAATCTGAGGTTTGCTTTCAATTTCACTTCACTGTCAAATGCTGAAACAGAGGATGGCGATGAAAAGCAATGTGGAGTTGGAGTTCCATTAGCTTAGTTAGCTTGCTAAAGTATAAGCTTTTCCATTACAACAAAGCTACAATAGGACCTCGCAGTGTATGAACAAGCCACAGACATGGGTGTATTAAGACAACTGGATACAATGATAAACATAGGGCCTTGTTTATTCCTACGATAGCTGCTCAGTGGCGCAAAAAAATGGTTCAACTGCTGCATGTAAAATTACCCAGATCATCCGGGGGTTATCGGCACTATTTCCGCACTGTGAGGCCCATGGAGCAGGCGCACTAGAGACTTAGCGTAGCCGAGTGCAGCCAAGCGACTAACCTCTGGTTTAGCTCTCCACTAATTTGAATGTAAATAAAATGATTTATACTTGTGGCTCATCTAGACGTTCCAAATGTTATTGGACCAAATGGGTCAAATCCTGATGGTGAAGGAGTCATTTCATGAGGGAATACGTAACAAACCCTGAAAATTACAGTACCACTATTTGGCCACTACAAAAATTGGTTTCAAAGCGTGGTGCACTTCCTGGAGACCTGGCCATTGACTGTATGATAAAGATGGACCGTATAACAGCTACCCGAAAGTAATGCCAAAGTATCTTAAGCACCCCCTATAGATCATAAACCCTGCCCCCTCCATGTTAAGGGATGGGACATGGGCCAAATTAAAAACTCAAAGTACACTTCAAATACAGCGGTGAATTTTTTTTACAATGAAAGGAAGTGGAGATGCGTTGTCCATCTTTATATACAGTCAATGGTAAAAGCAATGTAAGTGGAGTGGCCAAGTTTGAATGTACAGAATCCAACAATTCTCTTAAAGTACACCTTTATCATTGATCGAAACAATATGGTATCAATCAGTCTAACTGCAATGACTGAAATGATACTCCTCCTAACTAAAGTAGGTTACAGCCACCAGTGACGCAAAGACACTGGGCTCACGACAACACATATAACCTCAACGAAAAACACTCCAAGCTCCTTGACCAAAACCTAATTTGAAGTTTTTCCACTGGAGCCCTTCAGTTTCTGTGCCGTTATTATATAACTGACGTAACTAGCATGTGGCGAACCTTAAACAAAGCTAATGAAAAGAGACGAGATGAAAGCATCGATGAGCAGACTGAGACCGAAGCCTCTTCACATCTGCAGTGTCATCCACTTAACGCTGATGGGGACTTCAGAACAAAAAGATGAGAGACAGAGAGAGAAAGAGAGCTGGAGGTAATAAGTGAGAGGGAGATGAAAGAGAAGATAGAAAACAGACAAATCAGGGCTAATTTGTGTAGGAGCCCCATCACAATTCACACTGACACTGGTCCTAAAAGGCAGCTGGCAGCCTCTGCCACACACACATGCTTGTTCAGCGGGGGGTTGTGTGCTGCCACTTCAACTGCCCTCCCTTGACCTCTAGTAATGGACTTACTTTTTTAGGCCTGGCGGGTACAAACACACTGTATGTACACACAAGCACACACACAAAGCATATGGAAGTTGCCACATCAGTGAGCCATTCAACTATCAAAAGAGACACTTCGATTTCGTGCCACCGCTGCTATGAGTCTGCACACTGTAGCCAATTATGGGTAAACTGGCACATCTTCTTTCTCCCATTTACAGATCGACAGGCACAGCAGCTATTTTTACCTCTGCATAAAAGCAGAGACTGTTTTCACACTCCGCCAACTGGAACTGCGCCTTTCATTAAGGAAATCTATTTAGAGACGAACAGGGAAGAGAGGCAGAGGAGCGTGGAAAGATGAGCTCTGATTAAATCTTTCAATGAAAATGTTTGAGGCTCTGTCTGTTATTTCATCACCACACAGCCCGCCAGCTTTTTTAATAGAATGGGGCGGGCTGCAGTTTGCTGCTTTCAACTACTTTTACGATCCTGAATCAAGACAACACATTTCAAAATCACCACGAACTGTCATCGTTGAGTTATCTCCAAGACTCAGCTGGTGTCAATCACTGCTGTAGAGTTAGATGAGCAGGTCATCAGACTGTGGCCTCGCCATCTGTGTATGTGTCAACGGCAATTAGCTTGATAAGCACATCAGTATACCAAAGATGTATGGATGTAAGAGAAAAAAGAATCTACACACTATAAAGGAAAGAAGAGACTAACTGATGCAAACATCTGTTTATGAGTTGACAAAAAAAAGGTGCATAAAACTGCCTTAAGAAGAAATATTTTGGTCAAAGGATCAGTAAAATATGCATTTCTATTTGTTGACCTCTTCTCAGATAACTTGAAATTCTACACTTTACAGTGTAGGGGTTCAAGACCCTGATACATCATCAGTATTCGTCAATGGCTTTTTGTGAGCAGATGTAACTATGGCAATAATGGTTTTATCCCAATGACTTTATCCCAATGACACAATGGCTGTATTGGGTTTGAGCCTTTGAACTGATGCACCTGAAACGTTATTTTTGGACCTAATAAAAACAGACTTAAAAGCAGCAGCTACAGTCCCATCTGTGACCGCTGTTATGATCTCATTGTCCAAACCTCCTTTTGCTTTTAATGTAGGTAAAACTGACAGGGCGTGGCGAGACACGCTGTATGCACCAGTAAACGCAGCTGAGGGCTCCTTATCCATTAAGTGCCTGTTACCTGGATGGTGGATCATTCATTTGAAGTGCACTTAAAAAAAAAAAAGAAAAAAGGAGAGCGACACTGAGATGGATGCCAGCTGTGTCGTGCACAGGATGATGAGGCGAGACGGTGCTGTCAGACAAAACGACTTTAAATAATGACCCTCTCTCCAGCGTGGCCACTGAATGTCTAACTAACAAGCTCATTGAAACGCACGACAGAAACTCTGGGAAACACGAGTCCCGCCGGGAACAGGTGGCTTCCCCACCATTGAGTTTCTGCTTGTTTTAATTAATGACGGTGGCTGGGCTATTCTAACACCGGACCTCACTGTCATTACTTTAGTTCAGAAGTAACAGAGTAATGATCATAAATCACGCACACAGAGTAAAACCTTCTGGCTAGACGACATTCCTGAAAGATCTGAAAGACTTTTATTTGTGCAGTTAGAGTGAGGAGTTTTGGGATCATAACTCACATTCAGAGGCTTTTCTATACCACCAAGCAAGAAATTAAGTGGGGAAACACATCCATGGAAAGTATGCAGCCATGTGAAAGTGTTTAATCACTAAGCTCCTGCGGGCGCGTGCCTGGGGCATTTCAACATACCGTTGGGAGCAGGCTGTCGACACAAAGGCAACTGTGGACACACACATGGATCCCTCTCTCTATCACACACGCACACAGACACAAGGCCCAGAATCACAGAAATGTTACTGTGCAAGCGCTCCATCTACCTTGAGCTGAACCATGTTTCCAGTCTGTACAGGTGGGGACTTCCAATCTCAGCCTTTGCAAGCCCTGGGACATCCCCAGTCCCCTCAGAAAAAAAATTAGTGTGTATGCTGTAGGTGTAGCCCTTTTTAATCCACCTTGTGCAAAATCACTCACTGTGCAAAAGCGACTTCAAAACAGAGAGGCCTTCTACGTTCCACCTCTTAGAGATGAACATGAGAAGCAAAAATGCTAAGGTACAAGACAAAGAATTCTTGTAAAACATTTCTAATCGTCTAACGAGGAAATCCATCTGATGAGCCTTCCCAGGGAGTACAAAACAAATGTGTTTGGCTCATATCAGGGCACAACCTAAACATGCTTTATACGGTTTATCAGATAAATCCTGGACATTAACTGTGGTACATCCTTAAATCCCCAGAAAAAATATGAGAAACAGAGACTCCAAAACAGACCATTTCAGACCTTTATGGATGATACATATTGTATGTAATCAGGCCCTCATGACTGCAGGCTTCCCAGGCTGGGATGTATGTGTGTCTAAAGGACAGACAGAGGCTGGGACACTTTGATTATGAAGGAGAGAGAGGGCAGTGCAGCTGCTATCCTCCTAACAGCATCTCCTCTGCTTCATTAGACCGTCTCTGTCTGTGTTCAGTCCTCATGCTTGTTTCAGGCGATGGGGAACACGAATCAAAGCATTCTGAGGTTTGCTCTCTTACTTCCTGCACGCAGAGGAGGAAAGCACTTATACAGCAACAAAATCCTCTCCGGGGACACAAGAGAGGAGTGAAGGGGAAAGCGAACAGAGCGACGCAGCACTTTGATTCCAGCCCCCGACGGTCTGAAACCCAGAAACTGATAGCTGTATGTACCGAGTTCACACAGGGGCTGGTAAAAAATGATATGATGGGGAAGGTTTTGTACATAGCCCAAACTGCGTTAAATAGGATGGTGGAAAGTCGTAGTCCAAACAAAAAGTGAGAAGATGATCCTGTGTTTTCTTTTCTGTCTTGCTGTGTAAACACTCCTGATAGGATGGGCAGAAATGAATGTGCTCTGCATTTGACAAGGCAGGGATGCCAGAGTTGATTAACACAAGAGATGCATCATTGTCTTCATCTCTGGGCATCTTATTTTGTCAGTGTTACACTCACTGGAACATTTTCTTCAAATGAATAAGTCACAGCCACTACCAAGAAGGTCAAATTGTGGCTTAAAGGAAGTTTTCATAAGGTTTAAGAACTGAGTATGCTTGAAAGAAAGTAGTTTGAACAAAGGACTGTCCGACCACATCTAAAGGCAAAAATGTTGTGACACAGGATAGGCATGGGAAGACAGTGTCTAGACGCTGTTCTACAATCCGACAAGAACTTCACTTGAAGCATGCCAAAGCTTGTGTTGGTGTGTTGGATGTGTGATGTTGCCCAGCCACCTGGACTAACCCAATCTTTACTCTCTTTACATAAAGGGCCATAATGAAAAGGTCTCGGGCAAGCTGGGTCATCCATTAATCGCAGGGTTGGCAGCTCAATCCCCGCCTCCTCCAATGGAAATGTTAAACTGTCCTTGAGCAAGACTGTGAACCCCAGCTGCCCGTTAGGCAAATGTTAGGCCAGTGCGTAAGCCAGCCGTCGCTGTGTGAGCATGTGTGTGAATCAAGGGTCAGCCTCTGAGGCTGAAAACTGAAGCCAATGTGGAAGTGCCAAAAACTGCAGTTCCTCAAATGGCCACTTGAGGCTGGCTCCAAAAGCTAGTAAATGCCCACTGACTCCATGTTAAAATGCACAAACTTTACGGCAGAGATGTTTACTCTCTGGTGCAAAAACATTTTCTTTTTATCTCTATACTTAATTGCTCTGTTCATGACAACTGTACGGAGGTGAATTTTTATATAACTCACCTGTTTGAATTTCATTAAGGCTTAAAGTTATGCATAATTAAGGGCGTGGCCATTTTGAGTGACAGGAGGGCGCTGTCCACTCACAAGTTGCTACCATAGCATTGACATGACAGACTTTATGTGGACAGCAGCCCATTTTTTGGGCTGTTAATTGAACTATGAATAGAACCATGCACATGTCTGCAGACATTCAATGTAGAAAGTATGTCTGAGCCTTCAGGAATCAGTTTTCCCGGTCAGTACATTTTGTTTAAATGATTTAAAGCCCATTTTTTGCTTGCAAAAATTAGCATTAGCATTAGCACTATCACGGTTAACCAAGCTGTAAATATTCCATGCTAACCACACTAGCAGTTTTTGTTAGGGTTAGCCCCAACCGCTCATATCCAAACATGGTCACTTCTGGCTTCAAAAATCCAAGATAACAACAGCCAAAATGCCAAACTCAGCTTCAGAATGGAAGTCCACAAACCAATGAGTGTTGTCACAGTGGCTACGTCCATTATTTTATACAGTCTATAGTGTGAAAAAGTAAATGACAGGCAAATGCAGTCTATATATCATTCCTGATATTAAGAGGAGTGTCATTTTGCATCTGCCCTCTCAAAATGCTGCAAAATAAAGCAACCTACACACACACACACACACACACACACACACACACACACACACACACACACACACACACAGAGTCACTTCATAGTGTGTATTTGTCCATTAGACAAATAAAAGCCTAAACCTCACTCTGTTTTCAAGCAGACCTTGACTTTTGTCTCTCATGCAGTAACACAGGTTGCCAGACTGGTTTAAAATCCTTCTTTTCCTCGTCCAGTGGCCCATCATTTCTCTTCCTTAGTTGCTTCACAGAGGCTGGGGGTCTCAGAGGTCAGCCCCTTGACAAATGGAGCAACTCATTGTGAGGAAGAAGGAGAAAGGGAGAATAAAAGAGTGAAAGGACATTTGTTGCTGCCAGACCGGGCAGCGACCTCACCATTTGGACAAACCCAGGTTTTTTAAGACTGATGTCCACTTGAGGAAATTCAAAGCTGTGCCGCACGCATTAAAAAAGCAGATTGAGAGGCCCACTTAGTGCTTGTCCATAGACTATGCTCCATCACTACTACACCCACACACACCCACACACACACACACACACACACACACACAACCCACACCCGAGCAAGCCTTTCCCGTAATCCCATGGGACCTCAGTCCACCCCTGAAAGAGTGAGCCTGACACGAGCCTCTGACTCAACCCAACATCCCAGCTGACCCCCTGCACACACACACACACACACACACACACACACACACACACACACACACACACACACACACACACACACACACACACAATTCCCCCCCCACAGAAAGTAGGGGGCCCCAGGTCAGGCAGGTGCTGTGGCAGCCCTACAGAGTGGTGGCCGTGCATGTATAAGCGTGTATAGATGTGTGTGTATCCGTGTGTGTGTCTGTGTGTGATAGTAGGGGGCCCGTTTGCCGTCTGTCAGTCCAACATGCTGCATGCATGATCAGCCAGTCTGTGTTTTTCTTCTCCTGGGGTTTCTTGGCTCTATCAATGTGTGTGTGTGTGTGTGTGTGTGTGTGTGTGTGTGTGTGTGTGTGTGTGTGTGTGTGTGTGTGTGTGTGTGTGTGTTAGCGTGTGTGTCTTTGTGCATCCACGCCCGCATGTTTCTTTTACAAGATCGGTCTGACTGATGGATCAATGCATCTAGGATTATGTATCACCCTAATTGCATTATCAGGGTCAGTGTCAGCAGACGACACACCCACAGCCTCCAGTGTCCTCCCTCTCATCTGATGTTCTCACCTCTGCAGGAGTTTGGCTTGACGAAGCCGCGGCCTGGTTACATGTTATGCCATGATTGTTACCCAGCAGGCGAAGGATTTAAAGCTACACTAGGCAAGATTTTGATCTAAAAATACATTTGTCTAATCAGCCTAAATCACAAACTGGGGCTGAAGGAGAGAAGATGGAGCTTTCTCCGCCAGCTGAGACCTGGCAGTTTCACGTCATTTAGCTAAATCAAATTCTGGTTTCGAGTATGTTTACCCACAGGGAGAAACAAAGACAAGCAAGGATGGTAAACATGAGTGTGAGAAGTTAAACATCATGATACATGATTTCTGTGTACTGGAGTTAAACATTTTCTGACAGCTAGCTCTTAATGCCAGTGACATAATTTCTTGGTGGAGGTTTAAAGGGAGAGTTCACCCCCATATCAAAAACGCATATTTTCCCTCTTACCTGTTGTGCTGTATATCAATCTAGATTGTTTTGATGTGAGTTGCTGAGCGTTGGAGATATCGGCCATAGAGATGTCTGTCTTCTCTCCAATATAATGGAACTAGATGGCACTCGCCTTGTGACGCTCAAAGCACCAAAAACAGACATCTGAAAAACTCCTCAGTAATGTCTCCTTCTACAAATCATGACCTGCTTACTGAAGATAATCCACAGACCTTGTTGTCAGCAGTTTTTGTGTAGGAACTATTTTCTGTCTACCAGACTAGACGTACCAACCGTATCACTGCGGAGAAGGAAGCGTGCATCTACTGCTAGCTCACCTAGCACCACTGTGTTAGCTAACCTTACAGCTCAGCCGAGGAGGACACCATTTATTTTGACATCTTGAACTGTCACAAGCAAGAGCCTCTCGTCTATGAGGACATGAACCCTTCCTTTTGCGCTGTAATGCGATCGGTAATGTGATTGGTGACTCGGCTTGTGCCATCTAGTTCCATTATACTGGCGAAACGACAGACATCTCTACAGCTGATATCTCCAACACTTGGCAACTCACACCAAAACAATCGAAATGACTGAATAGCACTGGAGGTAAGAGGAAAAATATGTATTTTTGATTTTTGGGTGAACTGTCCCTTTAAGTCACTTCCCATTAGTGGTAAAGCCAGTGTTAAAGCATGATTATAATGTCAAGGCCATGATACATGGACAAAATCTGTAAAAGTCACGTCATTGTAAGTAATTTATAGGCATGTATTACATTAAAGCCAGAAATATTTTTCACATAAAGTAACTTCATTCTGTTTTCCTGATCCCACTGATGCTTATGATGCAACATTTCATTTAAGTTCATCAAAAATCTTCTCCATGTTTCATGACCTTTAAGCAGGACAATGCAGCGTTTCATCTGGCCAACACATCTGTGCCAGGTCAAGCCAATAATAACAGACATTAAGCCAGAGGTTATCCACGGGTCACTCACACAGATGAGCGTCTTCGAAGACAACACTGCTCCACAATGAGTGAAACATGCATATGGTGAGAGGTTCAAGCCACTGTAGCTTGAGGTACATACCTTGTCAAACAGAGACTTCCATTGCTGAGACAAAAGGAAAGAGAGGGGAAAAGTGAAGGAGTGAGTGGAAGAGATCCAGAGGAAGAAGGAAAAAAATCTCAGAAACAGGTGCATGAGTGGAGAAAAGCACCTGTTTGGAAATGATGAGACTTGGCCAAAAGGACTTCCCTGTCTGTGCGCATTTGCCTTAATTGCAGTCTTGAAATCCCATGCTGTTATTATCTGATCATTGTGCTCAATGAGCCACAGTAAAAGATAATAAGGTACCAAAGTGTGGATCATTATGTGTAAGGGGTTTCTTATAGTGGGCTATTTGGATGTTTGAGACAACTAATGGAGCAAGAGAGCTGTGTGCGCGTGAGTGTGTGTGTCCCTTTGAAAAAAAAATCACAGTAATATTCCTAGAAGGGGTGTGCTGTGTGTGTCTGGTGGCTGCCCTTACTTGTGTGAAACTCCGCATTTTAAATCCAATCTGATCTCACTGTAAACCCCCAGTTGTGCCATGACATTTTAAAATACATTTATGCTATGACATTCTGCTTCAGGAAATCAAATGCATTGGAATATTTTTGGACCAGTGCAAAGGAAAGTTTGGGTCCTGCTGCGTGAGTGCAAACATGTGAAAAGGTGCACTTGAGGTCCCTCTGTGCTGGGTGTAGACTTACGTCCTCTGGGGCCACGGGGAGGACGTCGGTGCTTTCCAAAACCTCGATCTCCTCGCCCTCCGCGTTGGACGCCACCGCCGGAGAGGAGTTCACAGGCACCTCCCGGGTTCCGCCCGTCATCCTCGGGCTGCTCTTCTCCATGCACCCGCGGAGAGCAGCTTCTCAGTCCTCAGGAATGACTCCACATAGTTTAAAATCCCATTACGCTCCCTGTGTGCGCGTCAGCAACGACAGAAAGTAAGAAACCGGAGCATCATGCTCGCTTGCGCATCCCTTTGAGACCGATCACACTTGGATTTCGGGCAGTCAGATGATTCCAGGTGAAATGATGGATGCCAGTTAATTAATATGTCCCCAGCGCACTTCTTCCACCTAGACAGGGCAAACAAATCTGCATCCGTAAAGAAAAAGTTGATTTGGAGAAGTTTAGTAGGCTAATAGTTCTGGGCTGTGCAGTCCGTTTGTGGTGTCACACCACCGTCCACAACATCGTTAGTCAGCAGTGACAGGGGTTTGCAGAGCTGGACAGGAGCCTGGATTTTGTCCGCCACGAACAGAGGCAGCGGTCCAAGTTTGTGAAGCAGGGGGTGCGCACATTCACAGACTCTCCTCACTTTGAGAGATGCGACGCAGCAGCAGAGCGCGGATCCATCTGAAAGAAATAATGACATCATCAAACACTGAACGACAACATGAAAGGCAGGTCAGAGATGACAAATCGGACTGGATGACGCACAGGTCTCATATGGCTGCTCCGTCCAGGGGAGCCGGTGAAACTCGACTAAAACCAGCGCGGGCACCGCCACATGGCAGACTCAAGAGAGAGAAGTCCAAGCAAAGTGCCCAATTTTTTGGTGCGTCATGATACCTGGCACGCTGCTTCTCTGCCGGTCGGCGGCGCAGCGCGGGGACAGCCGTCTGCTCTCTCCGCCGCGTGCCGACGGGAAGCTTCAAAGAGGGGGGTGGGACTCACCGACCGCCTCCGCTGGGTTGGTTGGTTGGTTTCGCTCCGGGAGACGCCGGGACTCTGCTCCAGCCGCATGCGTCCCTCCAGGCACACAGAGAGAGATGGAGAGAGAGGGCGGGGGCGTAGAGAGGGAGAGAAGGGAGGCAGGGAGAGATTTGGCCGGCGGTGAGGAGGGATCACCAGCCACTCCCGCCCGGGGGTTTCGAGGAACTCCGGCTCCCTGAATGAACAGCTGGCTGTCACTGGCTCCCTGGCTCAGAGGCTGTAGGTCGTCTGTGCATGATGTTGTGTAATGATATGGTAATTTACTACACCAGTCTTAATATTCAATAATGTGACCCTATCAGGTGCCTTTTTTAGTAGAAGAACCATTTATAAAGCCTTTATAAGCATTCACTAATGGTAAATCTGTCAGTGCTTTACAGATCAGTGAGGCGCCATTAACAGGAAGATGAGGAAAAAAAACCCTCTGCATATTTCTGTTTGTTATAAATGTTGGTAATGCATTTATAAAGGGAAATGAGTTAACATGTTTGCAGTTATATTTAAATTAGTCATGAATAGCCTGTATTTTTTTTAACAATAATTCATCAAATCTTCAGTTGTAAATGTTCATAAGTTGTTAATTAATAAATAGATTTAAATAGGCAGGTTTGTTAAATGGTTTTCCTATAAAAAAAAAAAATCATTAACAAATACATTTTTGTCAACTTAAATGTGTTATATGAGGTGCATTTAGAAAGTGGTTAAAGAGGTAAAAACATTTTTATTACCTTTTTCTCGTTATTAATTTCGCAGTAGGGTTCAGAGGCAGAGTGGAGGGTGGCCCTGAATGTTTTCGCAAAAGAAATATCAAATTCTGGGGAAAACGAAAAAGAGATTTCAGACAGAGGCAGACACGGGGTTTACAGTATGTGTTTGAAGGACATATCCAGGATGTCGAACTCACTCAGCAGCAAGACCAGGTTAAAAAGATAACAATACAGATCACAGTGTAAAATTGAACCATCACATCACTGGCGATCGAGACATGAGACGATGACTATAAAGGGAAACTTTGCTGAAATAGAACCAGCTCTGTGTCAAAGCAGTGTGTGCAGATCAATGGTGTTTGGCTTCCCACTGTGTCGCTGCCAGCGCCCCCACTTCATAGGGGGGAACTCCAGGGGGAGCTAAGCAACGTTCATCTGCACACACTGCGATGACGCACAGTTTTCATGGTCTGATTTTGATTTTGAAACTAGGTTGAAATGTATATCTCCTTCCAAGCTCTCCAGTCAGCGACTATCATTATTACACGTGCCCCAGGCACAACATTTAGCTGGTAATCCAAAAAACAGCCTACAAATTAAGAAAATCTGACAGGGCAGCAGAGTCTATGGAGCACAGCTGTGTTGTCAGACCCTTGCCAGAGCTGCCCGATGCTACGCTATGATAAGCCAGTCTGCATTCGAGGAGCAGGACTCAGTGAAGAGTCAATTAGAGCAGCACAGACTAATATGGGACAGATTCAGATTTGTCAGCGAAACATTCATTCATTCATTATTATCATAATGTAACAAAAATAAGTTTAAAGATTTGCAATGCTGTTTGTGCCAACATTCTTATCCTGTCTAACTTTGAGGTGGCAGGAGTGAAAATGAGTCATCCTCAACATTTGTTGTGTGATAGTTTCAGAATGATGAAGACAGTTGTAGAATAGTTTGATACAAAATAGGATGCTCTACAGGATGATTTCTTTTCTTTGGTAACTATCATGTTTTTCCCAAATGATGTGCAGGTTTTTAGGCATTCTATTGTATTATATCAAATGTCTTGAAAAGTAGTGCATATAGCTGCTGTAAATGGGGGAAAAAAAATCTCCCTGAGGTACCATGACTCTGAACCCCCCCTTCAGCTTGGGCTGGGCCGCGAATGTTTACAACATCTGGCTCCAGCCCTGGTGAGGTTCATTCACATTTAATGCAATCTCATCTCATGTTATAAATACTAATTCATCATGTCCCACAAAGCAGCAGAAAGTCTGAAATGCTTAAACCCTCAGAAAGAAGGGAGTGTCCAAGGTTGTAAATTCCATTTTTTTAGGGAACGTAAACTGCCCTCTCAAAATCTGCTGCCACAATCACCCAAATGACTGAGCCCCATTTCATACCAACACCCACCTATTACCTCCTGAGACGTCAAACAAAACTAATAGCTGGGTGGAAGCCGTGTACGAGGAGAAATGATGTGATGGCGGTGTGGTCTGCAGTGTGTAGGTTGATCAGTATCCTTCTAGTGAAACTCCCCCAGGTACAGTATGTGATAGCATTGCCATGGAAACAATATGGCCAGTTGATATTTTTAACCTTAGGGGTCTTTTTCTGACTCCCACACAGCAGCGTTGGGTTCAAGTTGGAGTCAGATATCTTGTTAAAAAACAGACCCAGGACTCACTCTGTATCTGTGGTCAGCTGCATGGCCACATTTTCAGACTCTGTATTTTCATGCGGTCTTTTGTGGATAGGAAACAAGTTTTATGGGAGGTAGTGATGCCTCATACACACACTAACAGCCTCAAAACTATTCACTTCTACCTCTCACATACTGAAAACATAGAAAAACTAATGTGCAGGATTACAGGAGTGTAACAGCACTTAACAACTCTGTATGAAGACAAAAATGAACTGAGGACATATGTTAATGAATAAATAAGCCATGTAGTACTCTCCCTAGGACATATCACATCCAATCTTTCATATTACCAAGGCGTGAGGGGAATTATTGTCTCGTTAGCTGCAGGCGCCAATGGGAATTTCCATTAAAAGCAGCTAATTGGACAAAATAAGCTTTGACGCGGCAGCTTTCGCAAGTCATGCGCCAACGTCGGCTGAGGAGCTGTGACACGAGAGCGAGATGAGGGAAGAGAGTGTGAACAAAAAGGAGAGTGAGAGAGACAAGACACACAGCAAGAAAAACACCTGCTAGTGGGAGAACTTAGCTCATGTATAAATTAGCAGCTGGGGAGGATTGCTTTCTTTTCACATGAGCGTCTCTCTTGAAGATGTTTGCAGGCACGAGCTGATCTTTGAGCCAGTGGTTCCCAACCTCTTCTGTCTGACATACCCTCACAGCTCCTTACTGATTAACTCAAGTGCCCTTCCATCTACACTATCAGTGAGTTTCCGTATGTGTTCATGTGTATTGATGTGTGTGTATTCATGTGTATTGATGTTCATGTGTATTGTCAAGTTTGTGTTAAGCTGGACATTTCTGTCTACTTTTAGCAATTTCAGCTGTTCATATTGTAGGCTACTTTAAGCTAACTATTTCATCATTTATCACTTACTTTTAGCTCTCTCCTGCATGGGCCATCCCTGTGTTCCCAGGATCCTATGTCTCTTGATATGAACCAACATTACAAGAGATTGGTAAGGGCTACCTTTGCAGTTAAGATAGTAGAACAGACGGAGATGGGCGTTTTCAATGCAGTTTGAATGGTAACAATCTGTTCAGCCACTGTGGAGACATCAATGTCTAAAGTCAAGAAAACTGTCTCACCCACAAATCTGCTGGTTTCAAAGCGTATAAATATTGACCCAGTCAAACATACGTTGAACATTTGACCTGGAAAAAACACACCGCTGTAAACATACAAGCCTCCGAAAGGTCTCCTCATACTACAGGATTAGTACAGGTTATTTTTTTTATTGCTAACATGCATGGGTCAAAACTGAAGTCACATTGTCAAAACTCTTCACACAGTCAGCGAAACAGAGGTCTTCGTGGATCAAACTCTAAATCATTTTTCATTGCTTTCACACAAAATGCATTGAGTGACCACATTTTGCAAAATCCATAAACTCTTTTCTCATTTATACTCCCCCACCTGCAAAAACATTACACAGTCGCAGCACATTTTTCAATCACTGCCCTCAAAACTGCTAAAAACTGAAAAAACTGAGGACTTTTTGAAAAAGTGGCCTCAGTATTGACAGATGCTTGTTAGCAACCTAAGAACACTGTGAGAGGATACTGAGCTGGGGAACACGCTGTAGATACACTTCCCAATTTCAGTCATTTAGTGTCAGTCAATTACTTTCAGATGACTATTTCAACCATTTCTAATTAGTTGTAGCTGCACTGCTGATCTATTACTGTTAGCTAACTACTTCACCTCCTGATCCGTCACTTTTAATGAACTATTTGAGCTGTTTATACATTTTAACTTTTAACTTCTCTGCTTGCTCACTTGTAAAGTTTTCCCTCATTCTGAAATGCAAGAGTGGCAGGCAGGTGTAAAAGCTGATGCAATATGTGTACAGCCTGTATACACACCAAGGAAACTGCAGAAGTGCTCCCCGAGATACAAGTACATATGGTTGGGAATGCTCTGAGGAAAGGCCTTGATGTCCTCTTTGTGTCAAACACACACACACACAAACACAACTTTAGATTAGTTTACAGGCTTCAACAGAACGTAGGTTGTACCAACTTCACTTTTTAATGGTTAAATAGGAGTTCTCATGCAGCACAGTGTCTGGCTGTCTCCCATAATTACAGATACTCATTAGAGAGAACCAGTGGTGCCTTAAATGTCCTGACAAAGCAGCTGCACCAGAAAATTCAGTTTCAGATGTCCACATGCAGTGTTTCTCAAGACTATATGGATTTAACAACCCCAAGATGAGTCTGGGGCCTTTTAGTGTCTCTTGAGTAGCCCTGGGTATGCTGCTTGATTTCACACAATTTTGGGTTCTGCTTTTAAGAAAGTTTGTGGGTTAGTAAGTCGTTCTGAAATTAGGTCTGGAGGAGATAAAAAAATTCAAGGTCAAGACTTTGAATAAACCAGATAATCCTCTCTGCCACATGCCTCATGAAGTCATACTGCCCAGTTGGTTCAACTGAAGCAGCTCCACAATAATATGCTTGAAGAAATGATTTTTGTGAAACACGAGGTAGAACAGGTACAACTGCAGATGTAGCAGATTTAATTTTAAATTCACCCACATTATTTCATACTGTGTGTGAATCGAAACATGCGTTAAATACCATCTATGTGGGATAAATCCATTAGTAGCCCAATACCAAAAAGCCGCTGTGAAGACCCAAGGGTGATATTACATTAAAGAGGGATCACATAGACGAGCAGTTACTTAATGAGAGGCTTTCATCTGGAGATACGAGGCCCATTTGTTGAAGAGCATGGGTTTCGTACATCGAGGTGAACTCTTGATCATATCTTTTTACTGTGCTGGAACATTAATGCAGTAAGATAATGATCCTATATTTAAGCCATACAAGCATGATATTTGTCATCATAATCATAATGCATGTCCTATTTACTGAACAGCCTCACCTCACCTTCTGCCTGATGTCACCCTGATCCATCTCCCACTGCAGACTGTCTCATTATGGAAGCTAGTATACTTTTCTAATCACATGAACAGACTTGAGTCAGTTTCACACTGCATTTTAAAACATACCTAACAAGGGAGCCACTCAATTTGGCAGCAAGTTTTATCCAGGTGATTTTTTAAGCAATGCTGCCCTCTTGTGTTTAAGTAAATTCTGTTTTCATATCATTTCACGCTTGTTCTATACAATCTGAACCTTCTCAGTACAAGCTATCACCTTGTCAGGACAGGGCAAAATGAAGTTGCGTGTCATGGGATATCAGAAACAAAAGCGTAACAATAATGATGCGTGATGCTGCACATAAATGACAAAGTCTCCTTGTCAGTAATTATAGAATGCCGTCTGCATCATGCTCATTACAACACATGATCCTTGACTGCCCCCCAGCTTTCTCAGAAATACACAAGAGACAAAGTATCTTGATATATTGGAGGAAGCTCACCTTACAGCCCAGTCGCTAGAGGAAAAATATTGGCAATGTACATTTCTGCAAACCACAAATGTCACATTTTGACGTTTCATACGCATATTCTACAGTGATTTAGTACATGAGCTGACTTTGTCATCAGGAGGTGGAGGGGATGGTGGATGGCGTGACACCTCGGCGACACATCTGCCAAGCTGCAGATCACCTTTCGAGACAAACAACAAAACCAATAGCGAGTCATTGCTGTTTCCAGTGGATTTTTAGCCACCAAACATGGGTGATTTTAGCAAGCTGTCGCTGCTTTTACAGCTGGGCTTGTGCCCCCCAAACCTGGGTATTATAAGTCAAAACATTATCTTTTCCTCACTATAACCAAGTGTTTTCTGTGCTTACATCTAACCACACGTTCACCACAGCGTATCCGCTACATAATAATGTGCAAATGTACACATGGTTTGCAGAAACATACAATGCTAACATTTTTTTCTGACGATTGGGTTGTATCTATTGGAAAGTGAAAAGAAATTTCATCACACCAGATGTAATAGAGATATTTATTTATTGTAAACTTTTGGAAAGGCAGGGCTGAGTGAATACATCAAACTGAACCTTGTGGCAAGCAGTTACATTTTCAAGTCAATCAACATTGGGAGCCAAGTTACTGCATCTTTTGCAATCAGGAGAAGTGACCTGGAATCACACAATGGTCAAATCATTGTCAAACTTCACTATGACAACTATTCTCTGTTCAGCACTCCTGTCAATAAACATCGCTACTATAATCCCTGGCTTTTTGGGGGATGGAAAGCAATGTGGAGAAGTCGGCCTTGTAATTGTCTTCTATAGTAAGTCTTTAAACACTGGAATGTGGTCAGGAATTTTGAAGCATGCAAAACACAAAATGTAGAGAGTGGTTGTAAAGAGTCGATTTTAAATATCTTATGACACTGACGCACGCATACACACACGCATGAGCTGACGGATAAAGTGACAAAACTTGGGAAGACAGGAGAGAGAGCAGCAGAACCTTTACACATTCACACTCACTGATCAAACACCGACCTGCTCAGATGTACAAACATTACAAAAAGTGTGCATCCAAGCATTTGGCCCTGAAAGGCAAACCAACATCTGTCAATGTGAATATTCAATGCTAATTTGTATGAGTTCTAACCAGGCTGTGAAGCTAATACTTTTGCATTCAGTTTTTTGAGTGTGAATCATTTCTGACAAAGACAAACAAATGTACAGTTTACTAGATTATATACACTATTTACAGACTGCTCAGTCTAATAAAAGCATCAATGTTATTGCAAACCTCTCATATCACAATCCCTATCACGACTGACACCAAGTTCATTTCAATCAGCAAGCAACCAAAAAATAGCTATACATGTAACTCACTACGGTTCGCTACGGCTTACCCTCATTTTTTATATAAATATAGATTTATTACTTTGCAAAAAACTTGCAAATAAACAAATTAAGCAAATTAGCAATTTTGGTACAAAATTAAATATTTTTCTATTTTATTCCCGAGAGGAGAATTTCACAGTGGAATGAAAACGCAAAAAATAAATGTTTGCTAAGGTAAGCCTTCACACTTTTTTCTTTCCCACCAAAATAAAACTATTTTTTTCATTTGGGACCCATTAAAGGGATAGTCCACCCCAAAATTAAAGGATTCATATTTTTCCTCTACCTGTAGTGCTATTTATCAATTGTAGGTTGTTTTAGTGTGAGTTGCAGAGTGTTGAGAGATACCTGCCATAGAGACATCTGCTCATGAATGAGAGGCTTGTGACATCATGTGAAGTAAACATTAATGGCATCCTCCTTGGCTGAGCTATAAGGTTAGCTAGCTCAGTGGTGCTAGGTGAGCTAGCAGTGGATGTAAGTGTCCTTCTGTATGGTGATACAGTTCCTGAGTGTAGTTTGATAGAGAGAAACTAGTTCTACACAAAACTGCTCTGCGGATTATCTTAAGCAACCAGGTCATGACTTCAGGAAAGAGACATTGCTGTTAAATTTTTCAAACATATTTTTTTGGCGCTTTGAGCACCACAAGGCAAGTGCCATCTAGTTCCATCATATGGGAGAGAACGCAGACATCTCTACGGCCGATACCTCAAGCACTCGGCAACTCACACCAAAACAATCTAGATTGATAAACAGCACTACAGCTAAAAGGGAAAATATGTCATTTTGATTTTGGGTTGAACTGTCCCTTTAGGATACAGAACCAGGACACATTTTCAATAGATTAAATACCAAGTGGGTAAGCCTAATGCTGTGACAGGTCAAAATAGCTCTATATGTACCATGGGGTGAAGAAGGTTGGACCAGGGTGCCCGAGGATCACCGTGGTTTGAGCAGCACTCTGTACATGGCGAAGCCCAGCACTGCAAACACCGTGGCCCCGACACTTGCTCTGAGCCAGAACGTCGAGCTCTTCAGGTCTGCTTGGCTTACATGTCTGCTGAACAGGGAGAAGCAGAAACAGAGAGAGGTAAATCCAGAGACAGGGTGAAGGGAAGGACAGTAAAGAGATAAAGAGACGAGGTGTTGCTGAGAAGGATGATGTCAAAATAAATAACATGCACGTAAAGAAAATAAGAATGAAATGACAGAACAGGGGTGCAGCCTTGAAACATCGATATATATGCTGGAGAAAAAGTCAGTCAAACATGCAGGATTGTAGTTATGACATGAGAAGACAGGAACAGAAATCAGCTTTGACATCTCTGTTAGATGAGACGGCTGAGCTTCAGTGACATGAGTAAAGAAGACAGCAACAAGGAAGTTGATACCAACTGAATGACAATGGGACTGAGATCAAAACAGAAAAGTACATGCTTTCAATTCAACTGTAGTATAGACACTCACAAGCAATATAAAAGAAGGCGGACAGAAAATGAAGATATCAGAATGGTTTCTTAAATGGAAAATGACAAACTCAAAGGACTCTGACAGCATCAAACAAGAGGACAGGAAAAAAATATAGCAGGAAATTATGATGGAGAAAATGTGAGTCACTGATTATCTAATTTCAGGGAAACTGTTGGCTAAAAATATAGTTTTGCTAAGAAAAAGAGGAGAAATGAACATGAAAAGCTTGAGGCAATGACGTCGACAAAGTGAAGTGATCAGAGGTAAAGACAGGGTTGTAAAAGAGGTAAAGAGAACCTTCGGAGTACAACAGCGTAGAGTTTGGCCCTGACCGTCTGCAGCAGCTCAGAGTTGAGGAAGTTCTGACACAAGCAGAAGGTGCACCGGTTACAAGTGCACATACAGCGCAGCCGGGCGTGGCTGAGGAGAGATATGGGGAAGACAAACACCAACACCGTTTATATATCAAACACCCAAAGAGGAGGAAAGGTAGAGCTAAAAGATGCCACCACCATGAAAGGAGTAGCTTGTGGCTCATCAGCTGAGAGCCAGAATCCATAAATGACAATAAAATAGATAAACCTTACTAAAATGAGATGCAATGGGCTTATTTAACTATTTGGAAGAAGGAATGAGGTGCACTTTAACTTTAACTTATTATTGTTGTGATCCTGTCAGAAATCATATGTATTACAGCCCCTTTAAACAGTAACACCAACTAGGAATATAAGTAATTTTCACAAAGAGAAAATACTCTCCTCCTGCAGGAGGTTGTTAACAAATATTTGTTTAGACTGAAGCACAACTGAATCTTAGAATAGCAGTTGACTAGGATGTGGATTATACACAGATGTAACTATGTAACCGTGTGGTGTGCAGAGAGGCTCTGTGTGTCGACAGCGACACTGCAACCTGACTGACTGCAGGAGTGTGAGCCTCTGGGAGAGATCAACGCAACTGCTCAGCGGGGAAACCTGCCTACCCACAGTGCAAAACACTGTGGCATCAGACTTGAAAGCAACATATCCAGAAGGCAGTGAAGTGCATTAATGTGGACTAAAGTACATGGTGTGTGACACTGACACTGACACTGCAGAGAGTAGGAGCAACCCCAAGGGAGCAGGTTTATCCTGAGGCATGGAGTAAAGGCACAGACATCACACGCAGTAAAGCTTTAAATTCAAACTGTAAAATGATAAATAAGGTGGACTGCAAAGTCAAACAAGATATCACATCTACCGGTTTCAGACAGGGTTTCCTGACAATTATGACCAAGCTGCAGAATTGAATCTCACAATGTAGAGGAAACACTAATTAAAACTGACTATTAAATGACTATTAAATGATTAAAAGACAACTCTGTCTGTTTAAGAGCAGCAAACAATCACTCAGTGACTGAGCAGCTTCATCACCTCAGGCCATACGAACGAAAACAAATGTTCAGATGATCTGTCACTGAAAATTTACAGGACTAACTGGCTAGTGCAATTTTCCACAGACCCAGGGGGCTTAAAAAATGTATCATGTGAAGAGTATAGGCAATTATAAAACACAGGCCCTCTGTAATCTTTTGAAGGAGCAACAAGATTGCAATGCAGCTGCAGTTACCAAACTGCAATTCCTTTTTTTACACTCTTAGGGAGCAAAAATTAAAAGTCATCATCTGGTAAATGATGATTTGCACTAACCATCATATCCTAACATTACAGTTTTTCATTAGCTGGTAGGTTTACCAACAAGACACAGCTGCCTAAAACCAATACAGTAAAACACTGAAGTCCTGCAATAAATCCTACCTTGATGAAAGATATACTTTTCAGTTTATATCAATGAGGGTATGGTACTAATAGGGGTGGGGGAAGAAATTGATACAGCAGAGTATTGCGATATTTTTGTGTGGCAATATTGTATTGTCACACAGCGCTAAGTGTCAATTTTATTATTAATTTAAATAATCAATATGATAAAATACATTATTGGTTAAACTTTTGGTAGCCTACTAGGATAATGTATTCCAATGCTTTTTCAGTCCAACAGGTGTAGTTTGCGGCTACAAAAAAAATAAAATAAAAAAAAATTGCATTATATTTTATCACAATAATATTATATAATAATCACCTTTCTGAATAATGCAATGCGATTCAACAACACCACAAACTACATTGTCCAAATTGATCATGTCGCATTGACACATCTCTAAAAAAAAGTTTCCACAATTTATTGTTGGACTGTTGTAATTCAATGCATTAATTTCAGCAAGGTGTAACTTACACACTGGCATGTAAAGGACTGTATGTCCTGCTATAACTCTGAAACACTTAAAACCATAAAGTTGGACCTCGTATGTAAGAAAACCTCAGAAAATTAGAGAATGATAAAACTTAGGCATAGGCATAGTTTGCTTTCATTAAGAAATAAGACAATTCCTTTGCTGAATGAGTGTGATGAAAATTTCAGCTCCAAATACACTAGTTGGATCCATGTAAATGGCTTGTTAGTAATACAGTAAAATCAGTAAACTCTGCCACCATTTGCATCACCTAGTGTGCAAAAAAGTGCATGTTTAACAAATCTAGACCAAGTGTCTCCATACTTACGGGTACATGGCCATAGTAGTAAGTTTGGTGTAGATGTCTCTGCTGGGTGCTGCTGCTGTGTTACAGGTGAAGGACTGGGGAGGTGGCATCTTGTGCCTCCTACAGAACTCCAGCGGACTGCAGCCGTACATCTGTTTAATCTCTGGCAGATCTGACTTTGCCGCTATCATCATACATGGAGTCTTGCTGTCCATGAAGTATTGCTGAGGATGGAAAGAGAGGGCGATGAATGATCGTAGTGAAGATTAGAGATGTGCACGATTAGTAGAACCTAGTTAAAATTTGATTGATATAATGCACACACCTTGAAGACTTTGGCGCAGTATTCAAAGGAGTACGGGTTGCTGACATCATAGACCAGGCAGACAATGTCACAGGCCAGATCAGCATCAGACAGGTAGTCGAAGTCAGGGAACACTTCATGAAGCTGAGAGGAGAGGAGGAGGAGAGGAGGGGAGACAGTTAGAAGAACACTGCCAAGTTTCAATATTAGTCACCAGTGAGATAGTTGCCAATGTATCACTGTAGTCAGCTCTGGTGGCCTGGTTTACTACAGCCATTAGGTGACATTTTCTGGCATTTATGGATGTGAAAGAACTGCAGGGAGAGTTTGTCTGGCTTTAGTCTTCCCACTTTATTCTCTCTACTTCTGGAAGCATCACTGTAGCTCAGCAATAACAGCTGAGAGTGGATATAGTTTGACCAGCAGGACTTCTTATTAAGATACACACAGGATATGGATTACTGCAGCTTTTACAATACGCTGTCAGGAATTAAATGTACTTAAATGAAGCAGAGTCTCCTGTTGGAGATGTTCAACAAAGAGAAGCACATGCTGCTGATTTAATGATGCAGCAGCATCATGAGCAGCTATAAAAACTGAACCACACAGAAGCATCTGTACTCCAGTTGTTACAGAAACCAAGTCACTGTGCTGCAGGGTGTTTCAATGTTGACGCCAGCACAGAGGGAGTGCCAAAAGAAAAAAATGCAGTTGATGTGTTAAGTGCTTGAGTAAACAAACACTATGTTTAAACAGAGCTAGCAACGTAACATTATTTAACTATTGTGGTTGATTTGCTAAACATATCTGGCTTGAAGAAGTGTTAATATGGGGTTCTATACAACTAGCCATATTTCAATTATGTGTTTCAAAACAGTTGGCTTTGCATTTGCTGTTATAGGTAAGCAGGGCAATGTGAATGCTTTTATCAAGTAAGTTGAAATGCTTGCTTGAGAGGAGAATTGGGTGAACGTGATAAGAAGCTTATATAAACAGCAAGGTAAGCACAGCCAACGTCAGGCTGGGCTGGCTGGGCTGTCACAGCTGACCTCATAATAGTGATGCATAGAAATAAAATAAAAAATGTCTTTTTATAAACAGAATAAAATTATAACTTCTTTTATCACTGGAAAAGCTACATTTATACACAAGTCATAATTTATTTTTATTTTTTTTTTAAAAAGTGGTATTATCTGTGTTTTTGTAACTCACAAGAAGGTATTTCTCCTGTCCGTACACATAGGTTGTGCTGATGGCATAGTAGGATCTGTGCTCCTCTCTAATTGTTTTTTGGCGCTATGGGGAGAGAAGAGGGGAAACATCATGTAAAAGCAGATCAGGACATGAAACTGACCTTAAACTATAAATGCATGCAGTAATGAGAAATAGTTTGTCAGTTGATACTATCCAATATTTGCAAGACATACTGTACAGTACAAGTATAATCTGTTTCATTTAAACCTGGAACACACTGTGAAACTGTATTCATCATTGCTGGTGCTGATTTCTGTTTACCATGAGGTTTCGACCCAGGAAGGCTTGGAGGAAGCCACTCTTGCCGCTGCCAATGTCTCCGAAGACATTACAGCGGAAGACGCTGCGCTGGGTCTGCTTCTTCTGCAGGTCAATCTTCTTATCTCTGGTCACTGCAGGGGGGAAACCACACACACACACAGGCATCAGAGGATCAGTTCAGACTGCGGCTCAACACAACACATGCCTGCAGTCAGTCAGCAGCAGCATTCAGAGTCAACTGTTGCTTTAACCGTCCAGTGGTTGTTGTTATAATGGTGTTGTTTTACTTTTGTGATTACTGTCACCGTGACTGTAGGATAAAATAGTTCAATGACAAGGATGAGCTAATGATACTGAATAATACTCATGCTCAGATATTATGATGTATGAATGTATATGACAAGTACATAGTCATTTTTGTGGTAGTGCAATCAACTTTTACATGTGTACAGATCTACAACTGAATAAGAAAAAGAAGATGTGGTGGTGTAATTCACCTGTAATTCCTGCTGCTTGGGACTCCTGCTCAGCGATTATTGAGTAACCAAGGTAACCCAAATACTCCAGGCATCGCTGGACATCCAGATACGTTGTTAACCTGAACAGATACAGGTTAAAGGCAAAAGAAATACAGTATGTACACGCAGACAGGGAAATACTTGTACAATGGTGTTTTCCTAACAACAATAATGAAAATGGTTAATAAACTACAAAAAAAAATGTTGAAGGCCAATAGTTGCAGATTTCTAAGTAAGTTTGATACCTAGCTCTAGTAATGGTGGGACAAGTTTTATGTCTTTAGACAAATGAAGCAACTGATGGCATCTTTGCACCAACCTTTAAGCCCATTCAGCTCAGTAGCTACATGTGAGACACAGTATCTTTTTTAATACCACCACCAAAGGGCACCAAAGTGAGAAATGTTCCGATTCTACACATACTGGCATTAACTTAAAGCTTCTGTATGCTACATTCAAAGCATTAATACAGCAGCAAACCACAATTTGCTTTGAGAAGATATAGTGGTGTATTGACCTCCCATGCCTCTCTTTGTTGTAATCTGAGCTTCTCTGTGGTTTGTTGAGGTAAGCCGGTGTAACCCTACATGCATATTAGTGCATATGTCTACCCCACTGGCTACCTCATCAGCGCTGCTTTGCACTGCGCTCATACTGCAGTTACCACTGATATCAGTACGGCAGCGTTGTGAAAGCGTAGTGCCCACCATCTGTTTCCCCCGTGGTTCACACAGTTAGCTCTGTCAGCACAGATATTTAGAACTGTGTATGGAGTTAGCACTGTTCGCAGCTAGGCACTGTCTTAGTGATTGGACTCATAGACTCTGAATGTGACATAGAGCCCCTTTAAAGGAGCTCTATGTTTAGAAGTAACAGTCATATGAGTGCACAAGGACTAATGTGCACTAGTAACCGACATGGATACCATAAAATAAGAACAAAAAAGCTCAGATTACAACACACACAGGGGGAGCATGATATCATTCTCTATTGCACGCCATTACTCCTCTATATCTTTACATAGCACAAAGTAGTTTGCTGCTATATTAACGCTCTGAATGTCACATCCAGAGCCTTTAACTAATCGCCACTTACGTCCATTGGGAGAGATATCCCTGGTAGGTGATCCAGCCCTGGTCATTAGTGCAAACTGTGTTATTGACATCTGGACCCCAGGGCATGTATGGAAAAACATCAAACAGGTCCCCCGTCTCCTCTGGTGACAAGGCACAGTCACGGTCCTGAGACACACAAAGGTTGGTTACTATTCAGGACGGTGAACTACGGCAAAATATGGAAAATGGTGTTCAAGGCAGGAAATATTTCAGATGGGATACAAAAGATGAGATTAACTGATGCATTTCTAGCTGAGAAAACAAACATGACTGAAGCACTCATTCACTGTTGGACAGTAATCACAGCGACAGGAAGCAGATCATGGTGCAAGCTGCCACTTTCACTCTTTGACTTTCATTGTAACCTCACGGCTAATTCTCCTGTCAATCCTACTACTGTGACAAGACGTTAGATCACGCCTCAGCAGGTGGTCAGCATTGGCTGTAGGAGTGTATTTTGGTTTTGTGTGGTGTCCCCGTACTGAGCAGCTTTCGGTAAAAGCCTTTACAGGGCAGAGGCTAAAGTAAATACAGAACAGGATTGTACCTTGTCATGTTTGTCAAAGACGCTCTGGAGGAAGAGGTAGGCATTGTGGTTGAGCTCCGTGGTGCAGCCTGGAGGAACTTTCAACCTACAGGTGGTGAATATTTCAAAGTAAATGTTGCAGTCAATAGGCAGAATGCAGGATTAACACAGAAAACATTACTGCAAAAGATTCAGTAGGAGCATAAATGTTACACTTCACCTAGGAAAGTGGCTCAGTAGTCAATAACTAGAGTGTTATATCAAGTACTGAATCCAGAATTTAATTTAAGGGCTCAACAACCTTGACAGCTAAGGCAACAAAAGTGAAAGACAGATGTTGCTACACCATCATGATTGTTTAAACTGAATCAAAAATGGAACATTGTCTTTGAGAAAAATACAGCATTACCCTAAAATGAGGTGTTTCGCATCTCTAAACACAGTGAGGGAAGTTATGATGCTTTCAATAAAGGGGTGCACAGTGCACACAGGATGGAGTAGGTGGTGGGTGTCTAAAAAATGACGACTGAGACTCACGGAGGGAAGAGGTAGTCCTGATTTAACTCCAGGTCGTCGTCGTACCCAAACCTCCTCAACACTGTCCACGTTGTTTCATGGCGACCTCGTTGGATGAACAGAGTGTGGAGGAACAGGAAGCCTGGAGAGGAAAATCAGTCAGGAGTAGTGTGCAACAAGATTTTTTTCTAAGTTAAGATAAGGAGGCAGCCAGTCCATCTGTTCCTACCTTTTAGAGTGAGTCCATTGTCACACACTCCGTCACTCAAATTCTTCCTCACCACATTTTTTACATCCTCCAACGCCTGTGACTCTAGTGGGGTGTTGAAGCAAGTCCTCTGTAGGCAGTCAGACAGAAACATCTTTGTTTGTTTTTGTAGCCAAAAAAAAAAAGGTCCTGTGAGGATTGTACTTTGTATTAAACCCACTGTTAACTTTCCCAGCTACAGCGATTATCAGCTGACTTACCTGGAAGAAGTTGAGCTCATTGTCATTGAGAATCCCATCATTGTCCAGGTCAGACACTTTAAAGATTCGAGTCAGGGCTTTGACACAAAGTGGCTTCATCTGGGAATCAAAAAGGCAAAAGTGATTTCAACACAATTCAAAACTGTGGGCTTACGACAACCAAAACATTCAAATACTACATGAGATGTCTCTGTAAAATGTAAATTCATAGATGTAAAACAAGCCGGCATCCACTGCATCGCACAAACAGTGCTGCAGAATTCACACTGTATATTTCCGCCCTTACATCTTTTTTCTCTGGACAGTAGAGAGGACCTGTGGGGTGCAGGACTGCCTTTTGAGCATAGTAGAACAACTCTGAGATGTTCTTCAGGTTCTTCGCTGAACACTATAAACAAACAAAATAAAATAACAGGAAAAAGAAGAAGTGAGTTTGATCATGTGTATATTGTTTTTTCAGTACATTCTCATTGCATATAATAACCTTAACGCCTTTGCAACCTTGTGAAAAAACAGTGTCCCAACAAAGTAGGGCTGTCCCTGTTTATGAGCTGTCTGTGTGTGTTTGTGTGTGTATGTCTGTATATACTGTAAGGTGTGTGTGTGTGGGAGCTAAGTCAGGGCCAGACAAGGTATTATCACACAGGATCTGTCTGAGCGACACGCCTGGTTTAATTAACCAGTCTAGAAAAAACACACTGAGTTAAGCTCACGTTTGGTGTCACGTATCAAATCCTCTTGTACAATTGTTGTGCTTCCTGCTTGTGAACACTGTATATAGTAAACGTGCAAAATATAACGTCCATCATAGAAACTTTAAAAGAGGGCGGCGATAGCAACACTATTGACAAAAGGGTCAATTAGGGTTAATGTATACAAACTCAGAGAAAAATCAATATTATTGACAAGATTATCTAAAGGCTGCAGGCTTCCACAGTTTGGCAGCTCACCAAGTTTAAAATCACATTGTTGAGTCCTGACAGATAGATATATCGTATAGGAGAGGCACGTGTTCAGTTTGGCTGATCGTGAGGATCATAAATGTAAAGGCTGTAGAGAGCTTTCTATAAATGACAAGAACATATTCTTAATTTGGTCCATCTGCTTTTTGTAGATATTCTGTTCCTATATTGTTCTATGAAAACAGTTGAAATCAGTTAACTGAGATTTTACTGTTTGCACATGAACTTAAAGGGACAGTTCAGCCCCAAATTTAGAAAATGTATTTTTCCTCTTACCTGTAGTGCTATTTATCTAGATTGTTTTGGTGTGAGTTGCTGAGTGTTCGAGATATCGGCCGTGAAGATGTTTGCCTTCTCTCCAATATAATGAAACTAGATGGCACTTAAATACATTTGAAAAACTCAACAACAACATCTCTTTCCAGACAGAGACAGTAGCCCTTTTTAAAACAGGAATTGTGCAAATTTGCAGGAAAGCCCAATCAGTCTTTTTTCAGCATTGGCAGTATAAAAAAAAAAAATCGGGGAATGCGGCAAAATGCTACCTACCTACTTATGTTTATACAGAATGCGCCTTTTTCAGGGCAATCGGGGGCGTGAGCAAGTAACAAAACGTGTAGCTCAGCGTGTGACATAAACAGTGACGTGGGAGGGAAGCCGCGGCTGGTCAGTCCTTCTGCAATTCTCTCATAAGTCGTCCCGTTCTTCACCATTCCCGTCATCTGACGGTTAACAGCCTCTTACTTTGCGAGGGCAAGGAGGGCGCGCAATCCCTTGTCTCCCCAGTTGCTCACCTTTACAGTGTCTGTCAGATTTGCATCTCCCTTTTGCTACTAACTGCTCGCTAATTCCTGCTATGAGCTGTTTCCTGTTTATCCACCACTAGTGGCTCACATGTGCGGCGTCATCAACAGTCCCTCCCATTGCGGAAGGCCGCATCTGTCTTTACTAAAAGGGTTCCGCCAATATGACTACCCTACGAGGCGGAAAATTGGGCACCTCGGATCAACATCATCATCATGTAGATCGGCTGAGAGAAAATAGTTCCTACATGAAACTGCTCACAACAAGGTCTGTGGATTATCTTGAGTAACTGTGTTGTGATTTCTGGAAAGAGACATTGATGTCAAGCTTCGGTCAAACAGTTTGGGGTGCCATCTAGTTCCATTACACTGGAAAGAAGGCAGACATCTCTGCAGCCGATACCTCCAACTCTCGACAACTCACACCAAAACAATCTAGATTGATAAATAGCACCACAGGTAAGAGAACAAATTAGTATTTTTGATTTGGGAGTGAACTGTCCCTTTAAGTGTCTCCAATGGGCTGATCAAACCCTTAAATGCACAGCAAATGAAACAAATAAAGTCTGGATATAAACCTAAAAACACTCCTGTTCCTCTTGGCTCCTAAAAGTGTCCACCCAACAGTTATTGTTGAAAAAACTTCTTCCTCTCTTTGTTTTGTTTTATGATAACAGAAGAAGAAACTGATTTCCATTTGTGTTTATGTCTCTTCTGACCTTGTGTACTGAGCAACACCTCTGTGTCTGCCCGCTGTCTGAATCAATAGCAGCATTGCTACTGCATTACTTGAATACGGAAGTATTTATCAGGCAAATCCAAACAGACCATCACTCACACAGGAATAACTTTATGGTTTTACTGTTCAGATACAAGAGAAACTGTAAACAGAGCGGTCACTTTCTCACCTCCACACAAGTCTCTATTTCACTGTGCCTGTTCATGATGGGCAGTATGGTCTCCATGCTGCTGTGTTCCACCAGGTCTGACTTGTTCCCCACCAGGATCAGAGGAACCCTGGACACACCAACAGCACACACAGACAGCGTTGTATCAATACTAATAAGAATTTAACTTTAACAGATGTAACATTGAGATTCAAGCAAAGGAGTACTTTTCTTTTTATTCTTTTTATATATTTTAGTGTCTTCCCATCCATAAAAGCAGTGACTCATTTCAGAGTGAAAACCTAACAATACAAAGGGCCGAATCTGCTGACGTGAAATGCTGCATTTCCCATGCAGCGCCCTGCTTACAGAGAAGCATTTGTGAGACATTTTCCACCCTGTGACTGTAGGTCAGGGTTTCAAACACTAGCAGAAAATTCCATGATTGGCCTCTGGCTACAGAAAATGGTCTTTTGAAAGACTTTCCATTGGGCTGATCATGCATTAGGAGCCTGCTGTGCTCAAATACAGGTTGAGAAAGAGGCACCTTCTTTGCCCTATATTTCACCATCCAAAACTGAGCAGACAAAGAAAACTCTGCACTATTTTTAAACAAGTTCACACCTGCTGTCCTTGTCTGTGTTCTCAGTAATGAGGGGGATCCAGTGGCTCGTCACCTGTGGAAAGCAAAAAGTAGAAAAGATAGAAATGCGAAACATCATCACCATTCTGAGAGACAGCTTCTAATTTCACGCGTCACAGCCTCACAAATTTCACTGTTTAACTGCAACACAAACAAATTATGGAAAAGGCAGCCACAGAGGAGGCTCACCTTTTCTATGGACTTCTTGTTGTTGACAGAGTAGACAATGCAAATCACATTTGCCTATGGGAGAGACCAACACAGACACCCATTAGGCTTTTACTTGAACTCAGCACTTCTGTCTACGTTAACAGGAAAGCATAATGTAGTGACTGACCTTGGAGATCTCCTGAAACAACTGCTCATCTGTCTGCTCGGCCTCTGTGGGGGAAAGACAGGTGTGCTACAGTTAAAACCACGAGAGTGTTCTTCTTTCTTTGTTGCCAGGCAAAAACAGGTGAAGACACGACTTTGTATATTTATGATTTTATAACAAACGTCACCACAATTTAATGCAGTTAAATCTAAAAACAAAGAAACAGTCATGTGCTTTAAGTACCTGAATAGTCCACAATATGTGTGGGAACTCTCTCTGGTGTCACATCTGCAGGTATGGTGATTTCCTCAGCTCGGTAGGGAACCTAGGATGAAGACAAACAATACAGTCTTCAATAACTAAACTCCACGAAAGGCAGACATTGAGTATGAGACAGAAAGGCATCATCAAGGCGTCCACCATCTGATTTAATAATCGATATCCATACCACATTTGGGAACTCCTCGCTGACCAGGGACATGATGAGAGAGGTCTTCCCCACTTTGGCTGTGAAGGGAGGAAGAGAGTTCAAATGAGACTGATTGTTGTGTTGACCTTAGCTAACACTCCGCCACATTTGCTTGCAAACACATTAATATTTAAACTGTGGCAACATCACTTATTAATTTTACATGAAAATAACTGTCACTGAACTTAACAGGCAACTAAGGCCATGTGACTGGGGCACAGATTTCACATTATGGACATTACAAAAACCAGAGGGCAATTTTTAATGGGTGTGTACCATCTATGACTTACAGCTTTTATATGGGCTGTGTTTTAAATTACTGGGCTTCTCAACAACTTCCTCAGAGACTTTTAATACCAACTTTATTCCTCAGGGTTCCTAACTCCAAGAATAAACTCTGCTTCCTGTGGAGACATACACACAGTGTGAAGAAGGAAGAGTCTGGGAAATAAAATGATTTGTCTGTCTGGAGTTTACTTCCCTAAATGAGACCTTAATATTAAAGTGAGCACCTTTTTTTAGTCTATGTGCAACACGCAATGAAATCATCATATATATACCTACTGTTTTAAAAAGCTACAGCAGATGCATGGCATGTTTGATAAAGACTATTTTATTTTTTAAAGAGTGTACTGGCCGCTGGGATGTACAACATACCAACAGCATGGCACAAAACATATAATAAAACCATAGGTGAAATAAAAAGGACTGACTGAACAGCATGATGGTGAGACAGTGGTGTGGCTGTCAGCATCACATGCCCAGCTGGTAGCATCAGAGCAGAGGGAACACTACGGGCTGACACTGCAGACTATCACCACTGACCAACACACTGTAAATGTAAATGTATCACAGCTTTACTTACGCTCCCCCACTAATAATATCCTCACGTCCTTGCGCATCCTCTCCGGCGTCGACAAACTCGGTAGTGTGTCTTGTGTGAAACATTTATGCTCCTGTCTGGATGAAGGATACAGCCAGGCAGCTCTCCTCGGCCTGGCTCGCTTGCTAACGGCTACGTTCGCATGTCAGCTCCGGTTCACGCTGGTTCAAAACACACGGTTATATTACACCGTTAGAGAGCTGAGGGACCTGTCTGATAACCGGGATACTGACAAGGTGTTTTTATTAACCGACACCTGCGAGGCTCAGTCAGTCTGTGCTGCTCCTGCTGCTCCTGCTGCTCCTGCTGCTGCTAATCTTCACACAAACTTGACTGGTATGTGACCGTTAGCGGGCGCTCGCGGGCTACTCTCCGTCACGCGCCTGCTGACTGTGAGGGCGAGCAAAGATCGTATATCATTAACAGAATCACGCGCCCATCCACTCGTCCCGCAAGTGAGAGCTCAGGATGCTTTTTAGCTAAATACTCGAGTATGGCAAGAATACTTTAAAACTATACTTGAGTACAGTACTTGAGTAAACGTACTTAGTTACTTTTCACCTCTGCTTGAAATACACACCGAGCTCTCAATATTTTTCACTAGCGCGATGACATTTATGGTACCAGGAAAATGGCGCAGAGTGAGACATCTTCCGTTTTCCCCAGCTCAACAGCGCCTGTCAACCAGTCTATGCTGTCAACACGCGCCACAGGCAAAGATACATATTATAAGAGAGGAAACCATATGTTTTGCATAGTGAGTGTATGAAGCGCACATTTATTTAAAGAATTTCAACATGTAACCATAACATGAACGGAAATGGTAAAGGCCCATCTACTAGGCGTGCTCTTAAGATGAAGTATGCCTGTATCGTGCAGGTGTTGCTTTTATCTTTACAGTTTCATGTGCTTTACAGTATGAGAATATTTGATCATAATTAATGTGCGGGGCCTGTGGCAGCTGTCCGTTTGGCCTGATCATGAAGGCATCCAGAGGCACATCTGCTTTGCCTAATATAATCCTCGACTGTCATGTGTGATTTGAAGAGGAACATAGGGCACATACCTCTAGAATTTGTAAAATACTTAAAGCATGACTCAATTGTGTATTCAATTTATTAAAATTATGAAGAGCTTTTAGTTTCACATAACTATTTACACAGCAAAACTGAAACAGTGTGTGGGAAAAAGAACCTTTTATGTTCACAATGTGCAAACTGAGTAAAACATAATATACAAAAAAACTGCAAAACAATTGCAAATTAAACATAAACCATTTTTGTCTTATTCTTACCTTATTTCAAATAAATACAATATTTGTGTGCTCATAATGTTTTGCAAAGGGTTCTTTGCAGTGGTGTCATTGTGGCAACAACAAGATGTGTAGCAACGTCCCAGCTGTAGCAGACACTTCTCCAAGGTGTGACAACGTGACAAAGAAGGTGTAATCACAGACACTGTAGTCTGCGCAGAGTGTTATAGTGGATCATTTGTCTGTGGTGTCGAGCAGTTCTGCCAGCAACACAAAGAGTTTGTCTCCATTTCTTTTTAAATCCCTGCTGACAGGTTCAAGAGCATCTTTTGACGGTAAGGCTGTCAGTGTGTTAAGTCCCAAAACAATACTCAGTGCATCCTGAGCTCCTGCAAACCAGCAGGAAGCGCTGCTCCAGTCATTTCCCCCTTCTCAGGTTGGCTTCATCTACATCAAAGACAGAAAGAACAACATTCACTTTCACATCACATCTGATAAACACAGGAAGACATAGCTGCACTGTATCAGTTGTATCTTACTGGTGTAGTCCTCTGGGGTCATGGGCTGAGCGATGACCTTTCTGAAGGCCTCCAGCCACTCCCTCTGCTCCTGCTCCTGCTCACACATAAACACATACTGCCTCTCCGGAGTGTGCAGCGTGATGCCATTGTGCCACCGGCCTCCCCTCGAGCTACGCCCGCTGCTCTCTGAAGCAGAGTAGCTGTGGCTCTCTGTGCCGATGAAGACAGCCTTCAGCTCTGTAGCATCCTGATGGTGAAAGCAAACAGCGAAGAGATACACTTCGAGAGGATGTTTTGGATTTATTTATTCATCTATTTACACAATCACTTTTAAAACACACTGTGAAAGACGTTGTGGTATTATCTGTTCATTACCAGTGGACTTTTGAAATACAGAAGCTTTCTGTTCATCGAGCACAGTGTGAACCACCTCTTCTTAAATGGCTCCCGAAGCTGAAACCACAGAGACATACAAACAGACAGAGAGAGAACACTTTAACTTCATTTGTCAGATATAATAAATGAAATAAATCAAATTACTTTTGTAATAAACTCGGACAGCTGACAAACCGTTGGGCCAGTTTTCTCCATGTATCCTTCCTTCAGGCAATGTTTTGTTAGCTGAGGTATTAACTGTGCAAAGAGACACAGGTAACAGCGTTAACTGAGAATAAGTTGCAGTTTAAGACTTTCACTTTTATGAAATTGTGTCTCACGTCATTATCTCGAAGAGTAGGATGCTTCTTCTGGAGGTATGCCAGGCGTGTTGCCCGAATAGCATTGAACAAGGACACAATTGCCTATAAGACATCAGATACAGGAGAGCACATCAGAAATATATGACAGTTGACAGGGACAGGGACAGTTGACTGCAAAATCAAAATATATATTTTTCCCTGTCACCTGCTGTGCTATTTACCAGTCTAGATAATAATCTAGATAGATAATAATCTGAATCTGTGAAGTAACTAAAGCTGTCAGATAAATGTAGCGGATTTTTAAGTATAAAATTTCCCTCCGAGCTGTCGTATAGTTGAAGTATAAGGTTACATAATGTGCCAGACCAGACCTCTTGGCCTATCTGATAAAAGCAGAAATAAAATAACACCGCAGCAGTCGAGCTCACCTGTCCTTTCTCGTGATAAACAAACAGATTCCTTGTGCGTTCCTCGTGCACATATGAGATCTGCAGACCGTGATTGTGACCGATCTTCTCCGGCTGGAAAACTGCATTCAGGTCCTTCATGGAGATGACAGCTTTGGGAAGCTTGGACTTGGTTTTAATGAGAGAATTCAGGAAGGATTTCAAAAGATTAGAAACAAAAAGTACTTAATAAACCAATAAAACATTGATGACGAGGCAAAACTCACATCCTCTTTAATATAGTATCTGAGGGTGAAGTCTTTCCGGGACAGCAGGAAGATCCTCTTTAAAAACTGTTTGTTGTCTTTGCCCTTCTTCCATAGTGTTGACTCAAACTGGTCTAAGTCAGATACATCAAATAAATAAAAGAGATGAAGAGCAACTAAACTTCTATCACTTCATATAAAAAACAAATATATTTAGACATTTTTATGTTAGTAAAATGGCAGGATAATTACCTGAGCAATAAGCTTGCTGAAAGTAGTTGTTTTCTCCTGTGAATTCTCTTCTTTCATACTTTGCACGGATCCACTGATCCTTAAGAACACTACAACAAAACAAAGCACTCATTACTGTTTCCCTGTGGATGACAGACAAGTGTTTATTCATTACTGAATGAGTTATTCATAATGTCTGTAATAATAGCTCCTCTTTGGAACCAAACTCCCACTGTTTGTTCCTCTTTCTGTACCTCCCCACACTCATTCACTAAACATAGCAACTTCACTTTTCACTTCCACTGTGCCAGTGAGGTGAATGGATGGCGAATGCGGTGACGGTCACTCACATGCAGTCTGTTTGTTGTGGCCGGTAAAAGAAGGCAGGGACACACTTCTCATAAATGGCTTTAGCTGCAGAATTTCCCCTCTCCCGTATGAACTGAAAACACAGTATGTGAGATTTAACAGGACATTTCATCCCTGGCATTTCTTTTTTTTTTTTAGATCCATGTCCTGCAGAGCAGGGCGACTCAATTTGGAACATAAAAATAAATATATATACAGTATATACACATTGTTGGTGTCTCAGTATTAAAGGGTAACTTTGGTATTTCCAACTTGGACCCTATTGTCCTATTTTATGTATCTAAGTGACTAATAGGAACACCAATTTTTGAAATTAGCTTAGTATTGGGTGACAGGGCTGTAGCAGCAAAACCACCTGTAATGTAATCCATGGGGGCAATTGAGCATCTTCAAGTTATGTCCACTAAAAGCGCTTGTCTTTGCCACTGACAGGCTCAGACTGTTATTCTCAGTGTCTGACAACATTATGGAAAGGATCCTGACAGAGACACACCTTTTTATAAAAGAGTATGATCCTTTTATTTAACCATAAACACACCCATTATAGTTATTTAAATATCTATTTAAATAAACAGTAATTTTAGCACTGTAAGACACACTTCATTCAGAGTCGACAGACGCAAAATTAAACTCACAAAAGTTGTCTTGGTTTATCTCGTCACTATTCCAATTAAATTACTGTTTATTTAAATGGAGTCTGGTGTGTTTGGCGATGGAGATTTTTGGTCTGTTTCTTGTTAAATAAAAGGATCTAATGCTTTTATAAATGATCTCTGTAGGGATCCTTCCCATAATGTTGTCAGACACTATAATAACAGTATAACAACCTGAGCCTGGTTGCTGACCTCTCTTATAATCACTCATTTTAAAAATTGTTGTCCCCATTTATCACTTTGATACAAAAACATGGGAATAAAGAGTTCGAGTTGAAAAATACCAAAGTCACCTTTTAAGTGGGGTGTGCTAATTTTCAGTATGTAAAAATGTCAATTGAATAAATTATATATAAAAAAGTTAAAGTTATTAGCAATCCAATTACAAACTTATACCTCTACTAGTGAATCATCCCAGAGATCCAGACGTATGGATTTGACTCTGCTGACAGCAGGTATATTACGATGCATCCCTGAGCAGTTCAGGCACAAAAAGATACCCAGAGTGTAGGAGGCCCAGTCAGGCTCTGTGAGCAAAAACAATATATAAATCACAATGTTTACACTGTAAGAAGGAACTAAATAAAATACAAGCTCTAGCTGTGTGAGCGGCAAACACAGACCACGCTACAATAAAGTGTAAGTGACAATAACAGCTTCTTTAGTAGGCTGATGTGCACAACAAACCTGTGGATAAATGTAAGTATTTAGTTTGTTGTTTGTCTTTTTCTCTCACACACATTATTAAGTCCTCGTCACTGATGGCAACAACGTGTTAGAGGGAACAATGAAGTCATACCACAGAATATACAGTAGCCACCACTTCCCCTTAAGATAGTTTATATAAAACGTGACTTGGCTATCTATAAGTTATGACTTTAGAGATAGTTCTGTTAACAAACAACATCACGTGGCCCGATGAAGCAAGTTGCTTCATCTTTTAACTTTGATAAGGAAGGCACATTGATTCACACAGAAATCAGGTATGACGGTCTTCGACAAAGCGTGTATTGTTGGTAATCAGTCAAACAATGGTATCAGTCATACTAAAATGAATGTATTATGCTTTTCAGTCCTTGTCAGTGTACTCACCAGGAGCTCCACAGTCAGCACACAAGTTGTTACCCGGCTGTCGCACCAAATCGAGCAGGATTTTGTTATTTCTCTCCAGATTGGCCATAGGTGAAGGTGATATGTTTCAGTCAGAGTGACAGTTGAGTCCCAGCAGAAGAGCTACTGGGTATTAACTCCATATTGGTCCCACACATTGGATGGCACAGAGCTGCTCTGCTCAGTAGCAGGTGAAAAACATAATTTCTTCTCTGGCCAGTGGCCCAGCATTTCCTCTTACCAGCACAGCATCATGAAGTTTATTGTTCTGCATACAAGCGCAGAGGTCCAGAAATAACAGAGAAAGGAAGTGAAACAAACGTCACCATAAAACAGGGTGATTGAGTTACAGTACGAGACGGATAGTCCTATATGTAGCCTGAACTGTGAGTCTGACTGGTGTGGGGGAGGCGTTGTCATATTAGGACAGGTACACTGTAAACATCTGAAACACCTTTCATTTAAAAACATTCAATTTAACTTATTTCAATTAATGTATTCAATTTGTCCGAATGGAGGTAGACTTAACAGAAACTTCTCCATAATAGAAGGCATTTTAGATAAATATATTGAAACATTATCTAAACATTTTAATCCCACTTCTCACAACCTGGACTAAAATTTAATGTTTACTTATTAAGTATGTGAGGTTTTAAAGGTTCTACACATTTCTGAGTGTTTACACTTATTACGCTGTACTTGACTGACACGTGAATCTCCCGCCTTTCCCACTAAAATTACCACTAAATTCACCTTTGCTTTAAAAATATTATAGGTATTTTGATGACCCCATAATATTCCCTTATCAGCCAAACCTAATGAACACACCTGTATGTGTGATTGTGCAGGGTCCTTAAAGACAAACCCAGGAAAACAGTCTTGTTGCCAAAATTTACTTTAGAAATGTGACAATGTATTGACCTTATGCAGCCCGCCACCATATATAGTTTGTTCCACTTCCGGTTTTGTATCTTAACTTCTGGTTGTCATTGCTGGCTGTTCCTGATTGAAATATACATCTCAAACTTGAGAACATACATCCATATTTCTGCAGAGCAAGTCGCAAGACAAGATATAAATATACTTTGTGAATAAAAGTCCTGTATTCAAAATCTTACCTGGGTAAAGGCAAAGCCATGAATGAGTATTATCAGCAAAATTAACTTAAAACTATCAAAAGTGCCTATTATGCAGCACAATGGCCAAACAGTGTCACGTATCAGTGTAAGCAGCATTATCATACTGTAGCTGGTGTAGGTGAAGCAAACTTTATATATAGCTACCTACTTATATTTACAGCCTTTTGTCCTTTCATACCAGCAACTATTGCACTTGTTCTTCAAACATATTCTTTTAAATGTCCCCAGGGAGTGCTCAGAGCTTGGTAAAACTGCTTTCCCTTCTTATACACCCTGTGTATGGAATGAGCTTCAAAATGTTGTTACCTTGAAAGCTCTCCCTTCCTTGAACACTTTTAAAGGTCTTTTAGAAACTGCTCAAAAGGAAACATGTTGTTGCTTTATATAGTCCTCAGCCTAGGTGGACTGTGTATAGATGTCTCTGCTATGGCTTGTATATCCCTTTTCTTTACTACTTTCTCTTGTGTTGCTTTTATGTATTGTATGAGTTTCACTGTGTGACATAGTTTTGTGTTGTGTTTTTGAATTAAACTGATTATATTGATTGTGATTGTGTGATTGTGATGATTGTGTTACCATCTTGACCAGAACTCCCTAAAGGAGAGGCAAAATAAAGGCCGATAAGGCTTAATGAAGGATAAAGGATAACTTAATCAAAAATAAAATAAAATGCCATTAAATGTACCAAAATTAATATTAAACATATATGTAGGCCTTCCTTTTTTATGTAGCTTTGTATTAATTCCGCTATTTATTTATTTTCCTATTTGGTTTTCCAATTTATTTGTGTGTTTTTTTTTAATGTAGGCTATTTATGGGTACACTTATTTATTTTCAGTTTATTTTCAAATTTATTTGTAGTCTACCCTCACTCATATAAATGGGGTGTGTGTGTAATCACAAACAATATGAAATAATCCGGCTAAGGATGGCATTAATCAGACACCATATGAGTGAGTGCAGTGGCTGCAGCACAGACACAGGGCACACTCCTGTACAGTAGGCGGCAGTGTTCACCTTCAACATCGGTTTCTGATCCGTCAGTTAACACAGAGAAGAAGCACTGCGGAACCAATGGCAGTGGTGTTGTTTGTGCACCACCGGCGGATTGAAAACGTCGGACAACAAGCGGAGGACAAAGTTGTCCAACCTGTATGATGTTGTAGCTAAAACAAACGATTATTTATTTCAAGTAACGATGATGTGGGTGGCCAGGCGGTTTCTGTCTACGGTGGCCCAGAGAAGTCAGTGTTTTATCAAAATGTTTTGTGTTTTACTGTTTGAATTTGAGCTCGCAGACTAACTGTTAGCTGTGGTAACGCTAAGATAACAAACGTGGCTATGTTTCTTCGCTAACTTAAACTGTTTCAGGGTATGTTAGTGTTTCCACCGTTTTAGACGTTAACTTGAATTAACACAGCCTTTGAGTCTGACATTTATTTGAAAAGTGTACAGTAACTGACACGATGACTTTCTCTTCTCACGTGTTGTGGAGAATCAACTCGCAGTAGGTTTTAATTCATCCACACACAGGCTGATTTGACCACTCATCCGTCTGTTATCTCTGCTGCAGGTCAGTATGCAGGACAGTCTGGTTTGTTCCGCCGCCCACAGCACGGCTGCCTCCCCGAGCTGGAGCTGCGGTATCTCCAGTGCACATGCTGCTGGCGGAGCAGGGTTCCCGTGGCAGGCTTTGAGACCCTGAACGCCGCCACCTCCTCCACCTCCTCCACCTCTGAGCACTGCAAAGAGGACACCAGATCCCTGGATGAGTGCTACACCTCCGAGCAACGAGACACCATCCTCCAGCTGCTCAACAACGCCACACCGTCAGAGCTGGCCGGCGTCAAGCTCCTGAGAGGCCGCAAGTCCATCAACATTGTGGAGTACAGGACTAAAAACGGACCCTTTAAAACTCTGGAGAGTGTGGTCAATGTACCGCTGCTGAAACACAAAAGTGCTGTGGTAGTGTTCAACTCCATCCTCAACCCGGTGAAGAAGGAGAGGAAAGTGAGGATTCAGTTGGCCAAGTTTATCAGGCCAGAGGTTGACAAGTCATGGCTGGAGGTGAGGTCCTTGTCCATTCTCCACTCACCTACCCTCTTCTTTATGTGAGAATAATAATGCTCATTGTAGAGACTGAGTTTTAGACATGAACTTAAAGGTCCAGTGTGTAAGATTTAGGGTGATTTAGTGGCATGTAGCAGTGAGGACTGCAGACTTTGACCAGCTGAAACTTCTCCATGTAAGAATTCCTTCAGTTTTGTTCAGGAGGTTTTTTTTGTTTGTTTGTTTGTTTTTTTTACCAGCAGCCAACTTATCCACAGAGGTCTCTTCCAAACTGACCAGGTGATTAAAACTGGTAAAAACACTGGATAAACCAGTTTCACATAACAAATCAGTGTTTCTCATACACCATTTGCATACCATAGATTGGCGGCTCACCTGTTTTCTGATCCAGACGCGCAGGAGGTTTTTACTGGGAGCTGGATTATCTGCAGAGGTCTCTTCCTCTCCAAATTAAATGGACCAAGTGATTTAAACCAGCAAAAACACAGAAAAATTGCAGTTTAGCGTGAAAAAATAAGTCATGCTCCCATGCTCTCTGAGCAGAGGGGCTAATAACTCCAGTGGTCAACTTGCAAACATGATTGATCCTATCTAGAGTCACTGTTTGGTGTGTCCGTTCTGGGCTACTGTAGAAACATGGTAGAGCAACATTGTGTTTTCCATAGAAGAGGACCTAGCTATGTAGATATAAACAGCTCATTTTAAGGTAACGAAAACACAACAGTTCTTATTTTCAGGTAATTATACACTAAAGGAAACACACTTATTATATTATAATCCATTTCTGCCAGTAAGTCCCCCTAAATTCTACACAGTGAACCTTTCAATGGGTTGGCTAAGCAGAGTCTTTCTGTGTTTGCAAACATCCACCCTGGCTCTCTGGACTGTTATATTTAGGCTATACTGTATAAAGTTTGGACTGAGGGTTTGGGTCTGCTTGAGATGCCTTAAAAGGTACAGTTATAAGTTAGTATTGTGCTTCTGTAAAGTTGAAGGACTGAGATACAGATGAAACACATGCAGCAGAGCTATCCTGACCTTAGTCCCTCCCTTGTATGGCTTAACTTGGTGCCAGAATTAATTGCATTGACTGCTTAATAACACCAATTATGCCTCTCAAAATTTATGTCCCCTGTTTGTAACTCTGTCCATGGTCCCCTGATACAATAACTGCACTGCACCCACCACTGACCCGCCTGATGAAAATAATTAGAGGCAGATAATACTGTCTTTAAGAGGATTTGGTGCACTTATTTTTGAAGCTAGTGCCAAGGCAGTGGTATCCTGTGAAACTAGACAACCTCAAGCACCCATTGGCACCAACAGCATAATAGAATTCCTAAACATTAATTTATGGCTTTTGGTTTTGGTGTGCCACCCCAAGATTGTCAGTGGCCCCATCTGGCCACCCCATGAAGATTTTCTTGCAGCGCCACTTCCCCAAGTATCACTTGAGTTAACTTTCTTGACAAAGCTCAGCATGAACCATAGAAGATATTATACAGCTGTTTCTACACGTTATGTGGTACTGTAAGGCGGATAGCCGGCACTGACCTTTGACCTCCTGGCTGCAGCAGATCCAGTGTTTGTCTCATCTCATTTCAGATGTCACACAAAATGTCAAAATAGAAAGTAGGTGAATTCACTGTGACAGCTTGTCATCATTCTGTATGTGTTTACTCAGGATGCCAGCGCAATTGTGTCAATAGTGTGTGGGACTAATAAAATTGCCTGGGCTCATGTGGACCGTGGGATGACGGTGCTGGATTGGCAGCAGCTGGAGTGTCCTAATTTCCTGAGAGGGACATACTTGGCTTCTGCTTACTTGAATGATGTGAGTATGGTATTACTGAAAATGACACAGTGGCTATTTGAGTCTTCACAGAAAAACTTTTCAACACCTATTATTTGTTTTTGTTTTGTTATTAACATCTGTGTGGAACTCAAGGTATGAGCCGATACAGAGCAGCACAGTTTGTAAATTGTCTTTTCTGTCATTAGGTCTCCGCGGTCCTGGCACACCTCCCATCAGCTGACTTCTACATCATTGAGAAGGCCTCCATCTCGGTCCAGAATACGGCTCTTTTCCCCATCATGGCCCACATGAGGGCTGTGGAGGCCATGCTGTTTGCTCTGCTCGAGCCAAGAAACCCACAACCTGATTCCAACGTTCCTCCCAGGTGGGGAAAAACGGATTTCAAATCAATACACTTTTTTAAATGTACCTGGCCTTTGATTTATGGTTGTGGGTTATTTGTGGCTCCTGCTTGAAGAAACCACAGCAGTTCATGAAATGACTTGAAAATATCCTTTGTTTGTTTCCTGCTTTCTTTGCAGAGTTCTGAACATGATGCGTACTGCTGTGGGACGTCACTTTGGACTCATGGTGGGCGAGTCGCGGACCAGCGGGGCACAGACAGTGCGACAGCTGATGACTGAGTCGGTGACACAGAAGCTTCCCAGGATAAACTTCCCCCCGGAGCTGCTGCTGAAGCACAGCAGTTCTTTCCAGATGGGCAGCAGGAGAGGAGGGGAGGAACTCTGTGATGCTCTGCTTCAGGCAGTGGCTTTTTACGAGCTGGTCAGTGAAGCTTCCAGGTAGCCACCACATGGACCCACCTCATGGCCACATGATAAATAACATCCACTAAAGTAAACCTCTTGAGCCCTTTTGGACTTTTACCAAACGGTTACCCCTTGAACAGATTTGGTGGCGGTTAACAGTACATTTAAATATTAAATATATTTATTGTTACAAAAACACTCATACTGTTTTTTTTTTTGGGATGCTGATCAGGAGGTTTGCTGCACGGCTTTGTTATTTTTGCTGTCTGCCATCTTCCTGCTGTCTAGGGATTTTCACTCCTCTTGGTTTGTGTTAAGGGTTCATGTACTACAACAACAGGGCTGGGCAATGTATCCATAATCAATATGGTGAATGTACCAGACCGTTTTAGCTGTTATATTATTTGCCTTTACCCACTATATCCACATTCATTACTGATGATTATTTTTCAAAAATCTCACCCTGTAATTATTTTGTGAACGCACCAATAGTCAACCTTACAATGTTGTCGTTGATGATGTTTGATATTTTTCCATATCACCCAGCCCTACTATGCAATGAAAACACTGTACTGATCTCACCAGCAACCGCACCAGTACCTGAACAATCAAAGTGATTTACATTCTACAAAAATGGGCAACACAATTTACAAAAATAGAAAGTTTTAATTTACTTTTCATGGTTGCACTTACATGTAAATAAAACGCCATATTTCATCTCATCTGCACTCAGTTGATTTGACTGACAGTATTTAGGTGGAGATAGTGTTCAGGTGAAATGAACGCACAGTAAAATAAATATTGACTGGAGTAAGGTGAGGTAGTAAGGTTCTTTTCTCTATGAGAAATCTTCTGCCAGGAGCTGAATGGTCGACTTTGAGAGGCCCAGGTGTTTGCTGCTGAGGTAGTTCAGGCACCTAATGTGGGGGAATATATTATTTGAATTTTGCCTGCAAATATTGAGTATTGCTTGGATGTACAGAATTACAGCAAATGCAGCTGATATCTCAAACACTCAGCAACTCACACCAAAACAATCGACATTGACAAATAACACTACAGGTAAGAGGAAAAATATGTATTTTTGATTTTGGGGTAATCTCTCCCTTTTTCCGGTATTGTGTCTGGCTCACCTGACTGGCTCCTCATTTTTTTGCTGCTCTTTCTGAAAGCGACAGATGTAGCGGAGGACTGGCATGTAGTCGACACTAACAGCTCGTCTGTTCCCCAGAAGCCTGAAGGATTCACTGTTGAGCACCATCCTGCTCAGTTCATACCTCCTCTGGGGTATACTGGAGGGAAAGCCATAAGAATGAGGTGGTGAAAAACAGACATTTGTCTCATGCCAGACTGAAACAATAGACATTAAACTATCTGAATATTCAGAAGCTGTGATGGAAGTAAACTTACCTTGCTGGACACAAAGGTTGAAAACTAAAGCTGAGACTCTGTCTTCTGGAAGAGGAGGTTGGCGTCAGTCTCTCCACCAGCTTCTCCAATCTTGCATCTCCAAGTTCCTGTCTATATTTCTGGGCTTCTGTCCATGCCTCGGACACTCGCTGACAGCACCTGTGACACCCCAAGCCCTCAACTGCAGCCTGGATATCCAACAGCTTCTCCTGGCTCCAGATCCTGTCCACCTCCTCATCCTCGCCGATCTCATCCAACAAACCGTCCTTTATCTCAGCTCCTGTCCAGACAAACGCGTCAGGTCGGCAGGAGCCTGAAACAAGCGGCGCTGCAGCTGCTGGTATTGTGGAATCAAGGTACGACATGAGGTCAAAGAAGTCTGTCATGGCATCCAAACAGTTTGTTGCCACTTTGGCTGCAGTTTGTTCAGCCATGTCTCTTGAACTAGAGGAACTATTTGATGATAATGATGTTCTTTGAGGGTTTTGTGTCAAACCAGAAGATGACGTGGCGTGAGACACTGCTGGGATATAGTTTTTCCTTCTGCTAAGCCTGGAGATATTTCTCACAGATTTGCTGTTGGTGGCTGACACCTTTGGACTGACACATCCTTCCTGCTGCTGGACATGAAGGTTGATGTCAGCGGGTGCCAGCTCACTTTGCAGCCCAGAACAAGTCACTTTGTCAAGGAGGTGGACTGAAGTCCCCTCGGCCCCGACAGGTAGAAGAAGCTCCAGGTTAGAGTACAGAAGAGGAGCACCTCCTCTCCAGCTCTCAGCGAGGATCCTCAGGAGCTTCATCATGTCTATTTCAGACCAGAACTGACACTACAGATTTAAAGAAAGTATTGACAAATGTTCGTTTATTCTTTGATACAAAGCTAATCGAGTTTAAATACATGAAGTGAAGATATCAATACTTGCCTTTAGCAGATTTTGCAGGTGGTTTAGGGTCACTGGGTGGAGACCAAGCATGCTAGCAGTGCAGCCTGGGTCACAACGAGGAAGTTGGGAGTCTACATTGTCTCCTCTTTCAGTAACACTTGAGTCTAGATAAAGAAAAGGAGAAACTTCCTGCACATCTGTTGTTTTTGAAAACAAGTTCTTTATCTCGAATGAGGTTTGATTGTTATTTACACAGAGCAACTTACACTGCACAAAAGTAGGCTGGAGTGAGCCTCTGCTCTGAGATGCCCGCCCTCCACCGCTGTGCACCCAGAGCTGCAGCTGAAGCAGACAGCGTCGGATATCACCTCTGGATAGCGTGAGAAGGCTGCTGACATCATCCATGTCCAGTCGCACGCTCTCAGCCAAACCCACCAGCTGCAGGTAGCTACAGACATTCACCTTGGAATAGATGGGAGTAAGTTAATGACAAATTGGGTCATTCTTGCTTATTAGGGCTGAGACGATACGTTTATTCGATCAAAATACTTTAATTTCTAATTTGATATGTATTGCAATTGAGTTTATATACATTATATATAAGTTTTTAACATGAGACCATGGGAAAAAGCTGTAAACCTAGGGGAACACTGTAGCTGCCACAATATCAATGTTGACTGCCACTTAGTGATTTTCTTTTTAGTATTTAAAATGGGTAAAATCTTATTCCATTGTAGAGCTGCACGCCGCGCATTGATTCTTTCGGCTTCTCGCCCCACTCACTCTCTCTGTCAGGCCACAAATGAGACAAGCACGTGGTCCCTCTACCTCACTCCCCGCCACTAAAAGACATGTCCCTGGGAGGAGAGTCAGTTGAAGGTCCGGAGATGGACTTGGTAGCTATGGCTATGGCAACTACAATTCAACCAGTGGCAGCAGGCAGGTTTGATCTGTGACAGCAACAGAAAATTTGTTGATCTGGTGGAGAGTTTACGCTGGACCGGCTAATTTCAAGTTGCTATTTAAGCAGCTGAATGTCCGCGTCCTCTGACTGTCTGCCATTTTCTGCGTTCTCGCTTCAGCTTTGATTTTCTTGAAAGGGACATGATGTCACGTTACTTATAGATTACCACATTAATCGCAACAACTTCTATCTACCTCTGCTTTTGAACTGTATCAATTCAGGCATTAAAAAAATTGATAAAAAATTTGATAAAGAAACACTGCCATACCTAAGTAATTTTTTTCCCCCCGCAGCCCTACTGCTCATATTTGCTCTGACGATTCTGCATGTGGTGGTAGCCTTTATAGTTCACCAAGCAGCCAGCAGAGGGTTGTTTTTTTTTGTCACAAACACACAAAAAAAGTGTGAGCTTCTTCAGTAAACGTATGCATTTCACACTGAAGCTGTACTAGGGTGTAGAGATTTAAAAAAAAAAAAAAAAAAAACTTACCGCTGATGGGATTTTGAAAACAATTTCCTCCAAGCTGCAGATGAATCTCTCTTTGAACGAGGGATCTAAGGAAGACATTTATTTTTGCATCATAGCTTGTCCTCAAATCTTTTCCAAAATTACACGGTGCGTGCGTTTACCATTGGTGGTCAGAACGACCGGCCTCTTAGTGGTCATCATGAAAGTCTTGATTGCTGCGAGGAAACCAACATCATCATCAAATATGACATCAACCTGTGGGGGCAGACAGTTGCAACGGGATCAAACCAGACCAAACTCGGTTCATGCGCCGCCTCATATCCATTAAATTATATGTCTTACGGCGTGGGGTTACCAGATGGTTTACCTCTTCAAACAGAATGAGTGATGTGGCTGTCTTTTTGTTCTGTGGCACTGTTTGATCAGAGCCTGGTGATGGGTTGCCCAATTTCTTGCTGACTGGTTTTTCAGATGGCGACGCAGACCAACCGCCAAAGCGTAAGTGATCTGCTTTGGCCTTCATTTTAAAGTAGTTGGCCAAAGTGACCGCAGCTGGATTCACTTTTCCTTTACGGCTGGATTTCTGTGTCTCTCTCTTTTTTGAGGTAGAGGTAACATTTTTGGGGCGCACTGTTTTTCCTGTGAAAGAAAAGAATAAAAATGCCTGTAAAATGTGAATATGACATTGAGGCCTACACTAACAGTCCTCAGATGTACATTTAAACACTACACAATCCTGACACCATACGGTTTTTCACTTCTTCACAAAACAATCTTGTATGTCAGTAGCGAGTACAAGATTTTTTATGATTATTTGGATTTTAGAAATGTCTTCATCATTTACGTCCTACCAGGTAAAGTCTCAGATTTCAGAGTACAGCTGTTAATGTTGTAGTTGCTGAAGTAAGCTGGTTTGAGTGGGTCCTTTCCTGATATCTCCACTAGGTGGGACTGGGTAGCTTCCTTTAGCTGGGACAGAACATGGCGGCCGCTGCGCTGTGAGGAGCAGTTCACCTCAAATACCTTTGATTGAAATGGAAAAGAAAAAATAAAGGATAGTTCTTGTTACTTAGGTGTGATGTCCAGATATTTATTTGCTGTGAAATCAATCTAGAGTCTGGTGAAACAGGCCAAATAGTCAGGATACATAATTTCAATAAGCTACAGAGCACTGTATTTAAAGATGTTAATAAGGATGTGAATAATCAGTCTCTGGGAGCATTAATTCAAAGATACAGGACCAGTTCCAACCTTGAAGCCAAACTCCTGAGCGCAGGCATACACTGCAGCAGTCTTGCCCACACCTGTAGGTCCTGTGATCAGCATGGTGTTACACAACGGCTCCTCTCTGTCTTCCTCTGCCCCAGCCTCACCCTGGAAGTCTCCACAGTCCCACGAGTCTGCACAGGAAGTAGATACTTTTCCCATGAAAGATGGAAATTCCTGGGAAATCCTGAGTCATTAAATGTCACGTGGATACTCAAAAAACATAAGCAGACTTGTAAAAATTTTTTTTTAGTCATGGCTTATGAAACCGCATTAAGATGTTGACCCTGAGCTGAGATACAAGAGCAAATGTTAAGTGTGACAAATGCCAGCTCTTACCACTGCTGTTTTCTTCTTGTTTCCTCTCCTCTAATTTTCTCCTCTTGTCACAGTCAGCTCTCAGTTTCCATTTCTTCAACCAACTGCATGTTAGAGATATGTTCACACGGATATCAAGACCAATGTATCAGTGAAAGTGTGAGAGAACTAAATATGTAAAACTAACCTTTGCAGTTTGTTCACAGAGGCAGAGTTGCCAATTACTTCACTTGAATGCAGAGGACTGTACTTGTCTGTCCAGAGAACATCCTCGAAACTGGAATCTAGACAAAAGAGAGGGGGAATGTTAATTTCCTGCAATGTAAAGGACAGAAAAACATGTCATAAAACTATCACCATACGACAAGTTTACCCCTCTGGATGATGTCAGAAGTTGTGGTTGACTTGCTCTGAGATTCTGTGTGATTTATCAACCCAGAGTTCAGACCACAGTTGTTCACCAGGCCCGCTGGGCTCTCACATAGCTGCCTCAGTCTGTAAGTACGACTTAGCTTGTTGCTTCTGAGTTGCTTCTTGACCATCAGGACGGTGTCTTCCTGAGCATCTTGTGCTGACACGTGACAGTGACTGAGACTGGACCTCGGACGTTTGGGCACCCTCTCAAAGCATTCACTTCCCAGTTTCCTTTTTTCTTTTGAGTTGTTCTGTGGAGAGCTCAGATTTTCTGCTTTGGAAAGTAGAGAGATGCATAAATGGTCCCCTGCTTTATGAATGAATAATGAGTGAAAATAAAGTACATTCAGAATAATAATCAGTCTCACCTGTTGGTCCAAAATCCTGCTGCCTTTCACTTGCTTTCTTCTGCAAAGTGTTGAACACTGTCAGGGCTGGAAATGCTGGGTTGGCTGTTTGGATTTCCTGCAGACAGCTGTGCAGAGCTGAGGGGGACAGCTGTCCTCTCCGGGACCTCCTCCTCTCTGTCAGGTGAGAAACTGTTGATACATGCTGCTGACTTTTCACCAGCTGCACATCTTCAGTCTGAGGAGGGAGCTCTGATTGCTGCAGCTTCTCCACAGGCTGATGTAGCTTCCCATCACTGCTCCGTTTCCTCTTGCTGCGCTGTGCTGCATGAAGGAAAATTGGTGCAATTTTAATGTCTCTTGTGCATAAAGTCGTCCTCTGTACCTGAAGTGGTTTGACTTTGGTGGAGGCGCCTGCAGCAGCAACAGCCAGGTCTCCTCCTGGAGAGGTTTCATCACTGGAGCAGCTCGACGCTGACACCACCAGTGTTATCACGTCGACGGTTGGCGGGTGGTCTTTGCTCGGACATATAGCATCTTTGACACATTTCTTGCTCCGGCTGAGTTTGTTTCGCATCATAAAGGACTCCGCAGTCAGAGACTTTTAGCTTTGGCGCTTGCTCGTCACACGTAATGAGGCAGTAACCCCATTTTTGAGACGTTAGCTTCGGCGAGAAGCGTAAAATGTCTCTTACACCGACCGAGCTACCAAACCTTGTATATTAGGTGAATTAATTAAAGTATACAAATGTGAACGCTACAAACAAACACAGCAAACTTCTGCCCTTCACTTTTCAACAGTCGGTGTTTTGAAACTCTGAAATGACGTTTAAACTGTGCGCGAGAATGTTGAGAGTAGCCGAAGATCGTGTATGACAGACAAATCACACCGAAGCACTCGTGAAGTGCAGCGAGTGAACCGAACTGATTCAGATGTAACAAAAGTCGTTAAAACTGCCTCTCAAGAAAGCGTTAACGTCATTAATAAATGCTGACGGCATCAAAAAATGACTTTAATAGAAATGGAGGATATATTTTCCTCTAAAATCGTCACTCCAACACAAATTTTCTTTCTCCCCCAGAATTAAGTGCGGAGTGGTACCTCTTCCTGTTGTCAGCTGGTTTTGAGTGTCTTCCTAGATCGTGTATTTTGCCGTCCTAACTCACAGAGAGCAGCTTGCTGTACTGTCTAAAATGCATTATATTGAAAAGCACAGCCCTTCAACAGCACACTTCTTTTCTTGGTAGATGACTAGCCACCAGACAAATTAAAAATAAGTTAAACCAGGTGTGTGCCAGCGCTTGCATTTAGTAAAATTGTGTAAATGGTGAGCATGTCCTCTTGACTGTCCACAGATCCTTCCCATCAGCCAGGGGCCCCTGTCAGTAAAGACATGATACCAGCAAGACGACTGAGGGAGACAGACTGTGCTTTATGTTGCTACAGATGCAGTGTGAAGTCTAAGAGAGGAAACATTTCCTGCCAGAGGAGCAAAGGAGCTTCATAATTAACCAGTTTAAAAAAATAATGATAAAATAAAAGGAGATACACAACTGAGGAAGACTCTTAGAAGCAAAAGAGTATTGAGTATTTCCTTCTTTTAGATCAGGGGCCAACAGGTCAGAACTGGCCCGCCCCAAGGGTCCAATACAGCCCACTGGATGACTCAACACACCCAATATTGATGCACTTGTGAAGGCTGAGAGCTGTCAGGTTTGAGGAATAAGCTAAACAGCGAGTTTCCATTTCATGTAAAATGCTGCTTCAGAGGCTTTTCCAACCTGAACAGAATACAGCTCCCTGAAATGACCATGAAAACATCTACATATTTAAAGATATTGAACACTGTGCAAAATATTGTCAATCAGCTTCTCTCTGTATCAGAGTTCTATCGTAAAACATTAGTGAAACCCTTTTGCTGAAGCACTGACAGCACTTTTGATATGTAGATGGTCTTCAATGGCCTCCACTTTAGTTTGGTGTGGTGATACAGGAGTGGAAGGAAATGTACAGGAAAATGCACATGTAGAGACAGTAGTGATGGACTGAATGTGGAAAAACTGAGATATGTTACTGAAACTTTATTCATTTCTCTTAAGACATACTGTACTTCTGCTGTACTTCTTTACACTAAAGAAAGGGGAAATTTGGAGGTGGTGTTATTTATAGGTTATTATGCAGTGATTTTACTGGTCTGGCCCTCTTGACATTAAGCTGGGCTGTATATGTTCCTTGAACTAAAATGAGTTTGACACCCCTGCTTTAGAAGGAATGCAGACCAGAGTCTGCAAAGACTTTCCCATTTCTCTTGGTATTCACTGGAGACATGAAAAGTTTCATTTAGCATGCACTTCATAGTCAGTGTTGCCTTGTGTGAACATTTGTATTAAAACAGGTCTGGTCTTGAGAGCTTGTTAGGACTGGACCTCAGCCACTGTGATGCACCTTTACAGTTTATTTACATTGCAATAGAACGGACTAATACGTCACGAAACTAAAGCAAAATTCAGTTATTAAATTCAGTAATTAATTTTGAGTAACTTGAGCTTGACCATGAATTCTTTACCTTGAAAACAACAGATGAAAAATATTGTCTCACTAACTTGCCTGTTCTTGAGTACAACTCTAAGAGGCATGGACTCGAGTCAGACTTAGATCACAAATTTGATGACTTTAGACTTCATTCACTTCATTTTCCTGAGTCAACTAGTGTTAACACTGTTCATTCCCTGGAAGTCGAAACCTTATTCCCCTGATCCACTTTCCTGGAACCAATCTGCGTCCAGTCAAGTTGCAGGAGCGAACCACGAGGAAATAACATTGTTTCTGAGTGCAACTTAGCTAATGTTAGCGTAACAGCTGTGAAACTTGTTTTTGTTAAACAAACTTGCTTCAACAAATAAATACAAATTTTAAAAAGCATCTATAACTTTTCCAATTTAATACATTATTCATGTTGCTGAAATGGCATTACATTTGGTGAAGAGCGCATTATCACTTGTTTATGACTCGCTAACGGTTAGGACTTGGAACTTGCCTGTCTTGACTTGAGACGTTAAATGACTTATTTAGGACTTGCAAAACAATAACTTGGTCCCACCTCTGAAAACTGTCTAAAGCAAACTCAATCTGGTGATGAGGGCAGTAACATACGGTCAAAAGCTCCTGAAAAACTGAGTAAGCAGCTTTGAGGAAAGAAAAACGTTTTTCTGGTTTGGATTTTTCTCAACCTAAATGACGTGTAAAATAAGATGCAGCTGACCATGTCTGTAAGAAAAAAACAGCTATGCTACTGAAAAGCTAAATATTTTATTCCACATGCAATATATTTTTAACTTTTTGTTGCATGAATTGTTTATATATAATTTAGAAACTGAGGTTGTAGCATGAAGGGAATGGTATAATTCAGACTCGGTTATTCTACAAGTGGACCTGCTGGGCAGAGTCCATGATGGAGAGAGTTGTAATGATGGCTAATGTCCAGAATTGCTAAAACATTACAGCCGTGCTTAAAGGTCAAATGTATTTTATTTCTTTAAATATAAAAATCCCCTTAGCCAGAGTGTACAGTTCACAATTTTTCACAGGGTGTTCTGACAATAATGGTGAATATGTCTCCCTTTTTCCAGATGAATACAGAAACCTTCCATGAATATCAGAGAGAGGAAAAATATGTTGTCAATTTGGTTGTCAACGAGGAAAATCCTAATGAAACAATGAGTGGTGATAATGATCACCTATCATGTGCACGCTAGAAAACACTACTGCTGCTGCTAAAAAAAAAAAACAGTTATGGAATGAAGAAAAGAAAAGATGCTAAATAATGTACAGAACTAAGACTGATGAAAGTATTCCCCTTTGGCATAAACTGCACCTAAAAAAAAACTTGGACCTGAAAACCAACCATCCAATAAACAGCATATTGCTTTGAGATAACTGCAATCTGTTCAATATTGGATTCAGAAGGAAAACAGCTAAACATCTGATGTGATTACATGTAAACACATTTCTGTCAATCAGCTACTGACGCTCAGAACACTGTGATTTCAACATGTTCAAACCTCAACGTGAAAAGACACCACAGGTGATCAGAAAACTGTTGACTTGCTGTGCACTCTGCTGGATACATGGGGTGATGTGCTGCTGGTTGTTTCAGTAAATCTGAGGAGAAAGAAAAAATTCTGAAAAGTTGCTTTCCCTGGCTTTCCTTGAGTTATTATCAATGTAGACCAAAAGGCTTAGGGGTGATGGAGTAGGAGTTTCAGCATGGACCCAAATCTGAATTTATTCTCTTGTCCAGGATCCAAGGCTTACAGTATATAACTATTGTCATGGCAACCTACCAGCGAAACCCACAATCCATGTTGGGGTCCTAACACAAGCTTTACAGGCTTTATATACTCTAGACATTGATGCCAATAGTGTCGATTCTTACCGTAACTGTATGACCCTTCAAATTAAATGTCATTCACAACAGTGAAATCAAACCCACTAAAGTTTCTCCACTGATGACAGCGGAAAAGCTGCATTTGACATTTGGCGCAGCATGATTAAAAAAAAGAAAAGAAAAGAAAAAGGACAATTTCAAGGTAAGCTTTCTAAATACAAACACCAAGTGCTAAAATAATCAGCTAAAAAGATAAGTTCTCAACAAGGTTATTGTGTATGTGTACAAATAATCAAGAGTGACATTATTACCAGTACAGTTTTAACTGTAGTCTTGATACAGTTGTCTAGAACGTGGACACAACAGAGGCAGTTATGCCACATCAGAAGACTCAGTTTGTTCACTCTCTCACCCCAACACAGATACTTCAGTGGCTCCTACAAAATGCATATTTAGTAGGTTCAACTTACATCATCCAGTCCTCAAATTCCTGGTTTGTGTGGTAGTGGGTGATTCACTTTTATATTGTTCATATTTGGTTCAGTTCTCAAGTTTCAAAACTTGTTTACCTTGTATACTGGTCTGCTTGAGATCAGATCCTCAGCTGACCAGTTCTCCCACCTATCTAAGCACCAAAGGGTTGGTAATGTTCATTGAAGAAGAAAAAAATAAAATAAAATAAAATAATAATAAAAAAAACCCACAACAATCATTGTTCCATCCATCCATCCATCCAACATCAGTCTGTTAGTGCGCTTTTTGTCCTCTTGCCCAGTTTCCCTCCAGTGGAGGTGACGGCGTTGCCGTTGCAGGCTCCTGCTGATACCAGAGTCTGGTCCAGCTGCTCCTCCACAGTGTCCGGAAGCTCTTCTTGGATCTGTCGCAGACGGGCCATGGCACGGTCGATGGTGGCCGTGCTCACCAGGTTAAAGTCGTGCATGCTGACTAGATGCAGGAGGAAGTTACGGCAGAGGTTGCGGCGGATGATGTGAGCACCGCTGTCCTCTGCGAAGAGCATGATGGCCTGATTCATCTGGTTGTCTGCTATGAAACTGCAGGAAAATAAAGAACAGAACAGCTTAGTGTCTAATGTTTCCATAAACTGACGGGACAAGAGTAGCTGTAACTACAAGAGTACAACTGTACATATGAGAGATTACAAAAGAAGTTCTAAGTGCTCTCTTCTCTTCAGTTTGTGTCTGTGTTTGTGAGTTTTAACTTGTAAAGTAGAAACAATATGGATGCTACAAGGGTGTGTTGTATTTTATTGCCCAGAGCATTTAAACATGTTGATAACAAAAAGAAAAGAAAACATTAGGTCAGCAATGAAATGATGAAAACCTAATTTTTCAGATTATTTTGATACCACATGAATGCAACACAAGGCTGCAAAGGTAACTGGGACGTACTACTATCATAGAAACTGACACCATATTTTGCAAAAAGTCTCAGAAGTCTAAATGTGATACATTTACATGTATTAACGCAAAGAAGCTGATACTGTGAAAAGAATCCTTTCGCCCATAACTTTTCCCACATACCCGTGCTTCATGACGTGCAGGTTCCACAGCTTCATCACTTCTTTCTCTCCCTCGTTGACATCTGTGAACTCATCCAGTTGCTGTAAGCAAAGCACAAAATTTACAAAGGATGACACAATTATGGTGATGCAATACAAACACATATTAGCTGGTAAAAACACCACAACACTGAAGATGGGCCGACTAAATACCTTAATACCGGATAACAGATTTTAATAAAAGTTTCCTCTTGAGAGCAGTGGAACGATTTTAATGATGATCAATTTATTTCAGGTAGTTTCTGCTGACCCTGAGAGTAAAATTACAGTAACATTGATGGAAACTACAGCACGTAATGTTGGCAGGTTCCGGAAATCAATACTGAAGTGGTAAAAATGTTGTGTGCGGCTGTAAGAGCAAGCTAAAGAAATGTTCTGTCTTGGCAATAGTTTCTGCTCCGAGCACCTTTAAGTTATTTATGGGGAGCGGGGCTGACCCAAATGCTTTTACTCTTTGTTGCCATGGTAATCCAACACCAAAAATCAGTACTCCAGAAGGTTTATTTTTTTCCACCCTCCCCAGATTTTAGTCCCCGGGCTCCACAGAAACACTCACACACCACCACTTTTATCCAGTTTAAAATATTGTGAGAGTCTGATTGCGATAGTTTCCTGGCCTCAGTCAAGGTTCCTACACAATTTTTCCCTTGATTGATTCCATTACTGTGTTCACAGTACTTGCATCAGTGGAGGAAATACAATTGTTTTAATAGATAAAAAGAATTGTTGTCACTCTGAATCAATGATAATCGCTAATAACCAACTACAAATGATGCAGCTTTCCGGTCAAAATGCTGTGCTTCCAGCCAATCTCACTTATATTTATAATGTAAGCTTAAGTGTGCATTAACTTAACAGCATTGTCAAATCAATGAAACTGCCCAGATGTCCTTTTACATACAGGATGTTACGTGCAAATTCTTATCTTGTCCTCCTTAAAGCGAAACACACTTCAACAACACCACAAACTACGTCACTCATTACCACACACTTCACAGAATAAATCGATGCCTCTCATTACATAACAGGAAGACAAAGAACAGCTCTGAATACAGTAAAACATTCAAGTATAACAGAAGTGTAAAAACCAAGCCAAGACGATTCTGTTTGCGCTTCAGTAAGTGGGAATAATGGTGTGTTCCATGTACCACGGAAGTTGAAAATCGGAGCTGGGAATGATGGAAAACCTAAATGTTGTTAGAAATTGTAAGCAATACCAGTTGATAAAAATGCATTATGGTGTATTTTAAGCGTACAAACACCATGGCAACATGTCCACAGATGGAAGTTGGTTTTAATGAGACACAAATAAGACACAAGTGCTAATAAACAGTATATAACTACAGCTTTCACTACTGCTGATGCACAGGACAGCCACTTTGGATTTTCAAGTCAGGGTTGGGGAGGTTCCTCCGACTTTCCAGATCAAAAATCTGACTTTGGGGGGCATTTCAGTTGCAATTTCCGACAAGGATCTCAGAGGTCTTTACTCTGCACCATAACTAGAGAAACTGACCTCTAAATGGATCATTGTGATTTTCTAAAGTGGGGCTGTATGAGGTACGTAATCACAGTGAGTGTATTACCTACAGTGGTGACTGTGATTTTGGTGTTCTGAAGGATTTGTTTGGATTAACCAAAGTCACACAGTAATGTAATTGATCGAGGCAGAGGTAGACCAGCAACTCCTGTGTTCTGCGAGGTATAATTACTGAGGAGTCTGGGGGCTTTGAAGACGGCACAGATAATGGCTTCAGTTCCCTGCTGGAAGGTGCCGTCTGACATTAAGGTTAAGTGGTAAAAATATTCTAAATATAGAGTACACTTAAACTGATAGTGATTTTTTTACGTGGCTAAAATATGTTTTGCGGCTGGCCTTGTCCACAGCAGTACATTACTTGGCTTCCATGGCAGTATTCTTGCCTGCTTCTCCAAAGTGAGGGCATGCCGACCGCCACCTACTATAAGTAAACACAACTATTGATAAGTACCTCATACAACCCCAACTATCCCTTTAAGGGTGTCTCTGTAAGTGGTGTGACAGTTCCAAGTCAACCGTGAAGCCAGATACCAACACAACACAATGAACAATGGCTTCTCACCGTGGCAGTCTTCTCTCTGAGCCACTCTGGATCTCTCTCGTCCTCACTGTCCTCTTCCATCTCCTGGGGCCGCAGGGGCATGCAGCTGTCACTGTGGAAGTAGAGACGGTTGTGTCCGCTGACGTAGGTCCTCTGCTGCTCCAACTCTCCGTCCTCAGACTCCAGGAACTCTGACAGACTTGGTTTGGTTCTCTTGGGCCTGGTGGAAGGAGGGGAGAAAACAAATCCTGCATGTTGGAATCAAGGCGCAAAAAAATGTTAGCTCACCTTTATCAGAACTTCATATCTTGTCTTTTTAGGCTTTTGTTTACCACACTTTTTGTCTTTAATTACCTCACCAGTGTGAGAAACCTGCTGACTGAAAGAAGCGGATCTATTTAGGTTCTTGCCAAGTGTCAAAAACTGTTCTTGTTCTAATCTGTTTTAACGCAGCTCACTGCTCTCGAACAGTTCATTAAAGTTAATTCAATTGATTACCAACTCATCACTAAACCAGATGGAATGAAAAGCAAATTAAATTCAAAATAAGTTAATTAAATTGTCTGGCATGATTTGACTTTGAGTGTGAACACTGGCTTTGAACAGAGGTCGCGGGTTTACCTGCAAACCAGTATGTGAGTTACAGCAGTCCTCTTAACTGGGCCGTTGCGGCTGAAAGCAAAGCCTGGCTGGCTGTGGATGTCCTGAGGGTTTCCGACATACGACCCGTCGTAGCACTCATTGATGGACACGTCTATCCTTGCTCCTTTGGGGTGAGGCTGCAGATTTACAAGAGGAGAAAAAATAAATAAATAAAAACAGAAGGCCTGATGACTGACTGGCAGTAACTGTTAAGGTTAGAGGTAAGATTTCTCAAATTGGACGCCACATTATGCTTTAGGTAGAAATGCCTGTTCAATCAGAAAAACTGAGGGTTCTCTACAAACACCAGGAGCTATGTAAGAGAGAGGGTAGAGAAGGAAATGACGGTGGAGAACAAGAAGCAACTCCCTGCAATTAAAGAGTAAGCTAGAACAGACACTGGTTGCCCTTTGTGGTTTGACACACGATTTGCACTGCAACACCTCAAAAGCTGAACCATTTAACATTTATCTTTTTGCAGTGGGCAACAAAAACACAGCCACATCACAGGTCTCCCCTGAAAGACCTGAAAGCTACAAGTCACTTTATTCCTTTGAAGTCCCAACTAAAGACAAAAAGCAAAATGCATTTCTCCTACTAACAAGTGCGGTCTGTGGAGCTACAGACAGACAGCTTTGGCATCAGTGTGATGTAACACTGATGCCTTTTTTATTCATTTAATTTATTTCTTAGTTTACTAAACTAGCAAAGTGTAAACACAGAATATTGTCCAACAGTGTGTGCAGTGATGTCTGTCTGACAGTTGCTTTCCAGAGATCGTCAAAGAAGCTTCAGAGTAAGCTAATCAGCATCTGTCAACCAAGCTGTCCATGCTAGTTACAGAGTTGTGGTGCCTGAGATATGGCGTTACATATACACACACCGAGTGGGGACCAGAGCTCCCACACAGGAACTTAAGCGATTTTATGTTTGCAGACATAGGCAACATTCACATTGTAAGCCTTTGTGCTCAATTCCGATTAATTGCTCAGATCCAATTCTTTTGCTTTGCTGTCACATTATTATTATTTATTTTCTTAAAGATTTTTTGGGGGCATTTTGCCTTTAATTGATAGGACAGATAGAGGGAAGAGAGGGAGAGAGGTAATGACAAGCAGCAAAGGGCCACAGACTGGAGTCGAGCCCAGGCCGCTGCGGCAACAGCCTTGTACATGGGGCGCCTGCTCTATCCACTAAGCCACCGATGCCCCGTCCCATTATTGTCACATTATTTTTTAAACTGTGGTCACAGTCCTGAATGGACTCACCTGGAACAAAGTAGTACAAAGTAAACATGGGGGCCACAGTTGCTGTGCAGTGAAAACTGGCAAATTCTTGAGCAGGTGATAACAAGGACAAGGACAAAGAGAGACAATTTTTTTGTGGCGCAATGGCTGCTACTTCTTTACAGAGGTTTGTGTGAGTCTGAGTGGGAGCCAGAAGTGGTGAGATTGTGACATGAATGGCTTCACTCAAACAGGACTCAGGATGTCATGGGCTAATTTTAACTACGTCTGTCAGCGACTTAAACATTGCTTGCAAGGAAGTCATGTCATGTGACTAGCCCGACCACACACGCAATTAAGAGGCTTTAATCACAAACAGTCAGTTCCTTACCACATAGTTGAAGATGAAGCGGGAGTGAGAGAGCTTGAGGTGTTTGAGCAGGCTGTAGAGTTTGCTGCAGTTCAGGGTACACCAGGGACAGTGAAGATCGTCCCGTGCCTCTGTTTGCTGCCGCGTGTTATTGTTGTACAAGAACTAAACACAGACAGATGACATTAGTTACGACGATTAGTCGACCTTCAGCAGATCTAAATGGATGATTCAATTCATACTTTGGTACACACATCCTGAGGACTGAGTGCCCAACAGGGTCAAAACAGTACAGTTTCAGCTATATTCATGAACCGTGGACTTGCCTTGATGAACATTTACAAACCAGTTAACTTATTAAAATGTAACAGTTATTCCAAATTTGTCAAAAGCATTGTGCTTTTCAGCTTCGTCACCAAAACACTTACAAATCAGTTGCCCAGGCCCAGTGCAGTTCTTACTGTGGTGAGGTATACCTGATAAAATATACGTAGCTTCTGCCGTGGCTCACACTGGACCTGCTCTTTCCTCGTCTGAATGTCTGTGCTGACTGACTCTTTCACTGCTGTCAGGAACAGATGGAAAGGTTAATCACCAAATCAGAAATTTGATTTAATACATTCAAAGTGTATTTGAGAAAATGTAGTGTCCTTTCCCCCATAACAGGAAGATTTAAACACCAAGCACACATATGCATGAACATGCTCACCACTATTCCATATTCATGTAAACAGCATATGCTGCTTGGATATTCTGAATAAGGCCTTATTACAAATGTAGCATTTTAAAATTAAGACGTGGGATGTGCCAGTATTAGTCAGGTTTTAGGAGTTTTTGGACATGTATGTGACACATTTGGAATATGTGCCTCAGTTGGAGTTTTTAACAGCAGTTTGTAAAACATGGCCTCTTGCCTGTTTAAAGTCAGCTCTGTGTGTCTCCATGGTGCACTGTACACAAACCAAGTAGCCAACACTTTGCAAGGCTGTGGGGTACGGATGCATGCCCAAAAGAAAAGCCCACATTTCTGGTGGGTGGGAGAAACACACCTGCTGGTTTCATCTGCCTGTTAAAGTAATGGCTTTTTGGCATTTAAACATAGGTCTCTATTATGTAAATCTCCTATAATGGTTCTGTTCAAAAGATGTCCGAATCTTCACAGGTAGAGCAGCAATACTTGATGGATTCTTTGCTCCCGTAACAGTCAGAATGTAACAAGGGAGAAGAAGAGTGTTTACAAGTCTCTCATAGGTTGCATCAGTGTTGAATTTTCTAACTTATTTTGCAGTTGAATTTACGCTTTTCTGTGGCTTGATTAATAATGGTCATGAGTGCTGAAGGAAGCCTCGGCACCACTTCTCACTTGCCTGTGCAACCCTGTAGACAGACTGATATAACATCTACATGCATTTTTTCATGAATTAGAAAGAACATACAGAATTCAGCTGCCTGCTTCTCACAGCCTAGACAGAGTTAAAATGACAAGATGTTAGGTAATGACGAATGTGATTCCTCTTTGCTCATATGCAGTATGCAAACATTTTGCTTGACACTCACACATACTTCTTGACTGCTTTAGAAACATGACTCAGGGCCTTATTCAAAAGAGCGACATGTTAAGTTGCCAGAACATTCAAGGAGTGAAACGACTGTCTCAAAAGGACTAAACAGCTATGACTCACAGGGCGCCTTTTGCCAGATTCACAAATACACCATCACAAATAGACCATCCCACACCAATGGCACAAAATCCAAAATCATGCTCCATTCAGACTTTTGCTCAGAGAATCTGGCATGTGATGAATAAATGATCATCAGTTCTTTGCTCGGTGTCAATTATGAACACTTTTACAGTACTTTAATAAAGCAGAAGGTGGAACTGTTAAATATTTATGTCCCCTCCCAATCCTTCATCATCTATAGACGTTTTCTGCCTCCTGCTCTTAAATGTAATGTAGGATTAAATATAATTCAAGATGTTATGAGGGATTTTGCAAATACTGATGTTTCCACACAAGAACATTGACAGAAATCCTCCACATCACAGCACATCTTAAAAAGTTCAAGCAATCCTGTGGTGTTTCTGTACTTACTCATGAGGGCAGCTCTGTGATTGCTGGTCCTAGTCTCCATGGGGCTGGAGCTGTCGGAATTGCGTGTAGCGAGGGGTTTTGCCACAGGGGCAGTGGACTTTCCACTAGCATCACCTGTCCAACGCAGCATGAACTGCAATGTGGGTCCCTGAGAAAATGTCTCAAATGGTGGCAGTCTCTGTGGGACAGTCATACAGAGTTACAGTCAGTGGTGTGAAGAGGACAACCAATTCTAAAGATAGGAAAGGGAGCCTACGAGGCGACACTTCATGCCGACACATTTACAACCCCCCCTACCTTTCCATCAAGAATGGTTTCCCACGTGGCTCGCTTCTTGCTGACAGGGCTGTCCTCCATCCCTTGCATCGACACCTCATATTCCCCATCCAGCAGCTGCAATCTCCTGCGTAGAACAAATCAAGATCAGGGATTTTAACGTACAGTCAAACGAACAAAAGAAGCGATTTTAAAACCTGAACGGAAACCTTACCTATTCTTATCAAAGACAGTCATCTGTGCAACAAAGGTCTCTGTGGCCTCCCCTTCGTCTCTATGAGATGAACTTCTCTTCTTCCTACTAGGAGTATCTGTTACATCTTTGCACACACAAAAAGACGGCAAGAAATTTCATACACAACTAGGATCCATTTCAGTTTCAGTGAACTTTTTTTTTTTACATGATGTGCCCAGAGAGAGACTGGCTGGTTGGGACCCCCTGCTTGCTGTGGCCCAATTCTAAGCATCATAAGCCCCTTTCAAACATGCACTGTTTATCTAGACATTACTCGGGGGAAGCTGTATATGAGAACGCAAATGTCTGAATCAGTTGAACCAGACATTAATCTGACTTTACCCTGCCAGCTCCCTGGTAAAAATTCTTTGTAATGTTTGACTGAGCCCTGTGAATAGAGCAAACCATTGTTCGGAGAATTCACATTAAGTGTGTGGGCATGTTGATGACATTTATATCATGCAAGTGGGGTGAAACCAAAAAAATACCAATATCTTTGGGTGAAGAAGGGTCATTTACACAAAGCGAAGATGAAAATGTCTAACCGAGATGACAAAATTGAGGAACTTCTGTCCGTAAGGGCCATCACTAAATGAACATATGAACATAACTCTGTGATTTCCGCAGCATATTTTTTGCATCATGTTCTCCCTCCTCTACACTCACCTAAACTACAGAGAGTATTTCCAGTGGGCGAGTGGAATGCAAAAGGTATTGATGTGGATTTCCTACCAATGTTCTCGTTGGCCTCTCCATTGACTAGACCATTAGTATCCCTCCTCCCTGTGCGTGACACCCTGAAAAGGAGCGAGTAGGACTTGACCATGTGGCTGTTGCTGGGCTCAAACTCGTTGCTGGAGACCAGTAAGGAAGGGTAGGAGCCAGGCTTGGTTTGGTTACTGTCAGGATTCAAAGGCACCTGCTTTTTACCTGTAGGCACTTGCTTTATCGGACAGCTGACATCCTGAGGGAAAAATAACTTCATTTAGCGAACACAATCAATAGTAGGTGACATGAAATGACTTGCTGCTAAAGTGAGAGACTGTCTTGATAATATTTTACTTTACCTTGCGTTTTTTATGGCAGACTTTGACAAGTAGCACCTCTAAGGACACGGAATTTTGTTCATTTTCTGAATTCTGAGATGGCTTTTCTGTATGGCAGCAAAAAGAGTTTTGTGTCAATCAACATATAGTTAAGCACACATGATTTTTATTGTTATCTCTATGCAAGTCTAATGCTCTGTTGGTCGACAAAACATCTCCCGTGATGTCGAGGAGAAGTGTCCGCTCCTACACTCAGTAGTCAGTGGGTGTTTACATTTTTTTCCCTTTAGGCTAACCGCTTGCTTTACCACAAATCTTTTAGCATTCTCGTGGTTGGGTGTCATGGCAACAGCGTACTTAAAATGACTGTGTATACATGCAAACCTACATCCTGGTTTTGAGTTTTATTATAGTCTTGATCTTATTCAGGATGTTTACATTGAACACTAGAAACCTGAACATGATTTTAACAGTATCCAGGTTTCTGATCACCTGTGTGCCCCTGCCATCTCTGAATAATCAGAAACCTGAATAAGGTGTTGCCGTGACACAGTATCCTGGTTTCTATCAGAGTACTCAAAGTAGCACATCCAAGACAGAATAAGGGCTTAACCAGGATACTCCACAGACCTGATCATAACCAGGATACTAGCGTGCATGTAAATAAAGCGGCCTGATGTCAGTCAGAGCAAGACTATAAGTTAAAAAACAAACTTCTTTACTCAGCCAATTCTTTATGCATTAGTATTTTCCTTATAAATGGATATACTGAACACAAGCACTTGAGTAAAATCTGCTCACCATCCTTATGGAAGAACCCAGTGAAGGTTAACTGTAGATGTGAAGACAAACTGAAAGACAAACAGAAAAATGCACAGGTGAAACTGGGTTACATCAAGTGCTGCAACAACAATGGTATATGAATGGTAATTAATTATCTCAATACAGTTTCTCTGGTATTTACATCCCCAGAAACTATCCAGTAATAAAAAAGGGGCATATCAACTAATGCAGAGCTGCATTACCTTGGAGAATCCTGCTCTCCCTTCATCCTCTCGACTGTCTGCAACATATCATCCACTTTAAATGTTTTCCTGAAGGAAAGATCACAAGTCACACAGGTTCAAAATCAATTTGTTAAAACTGTGACAGAACATAAATGAGATTGCAAACATATCAGGTATGAATCATGTTTTATAACTCTGTAGGTGCATCAAGACACATCGTCATATTTCATACCTTTTGGCATTTGTTCGGCCATTTCTGTGAGACATGAAGGTGAGCGTCCTGTGCAAAAATATGGGCTGAAAAGAGAATAAGGACAAATTAATCACTCTCATTTTAAGTGTGCTGGCTAATCAATACAATGGAAATATATATATAGTAGTTTACTTACTGCAATCAAATTCCTTGTGCGGAGAAATCTGTATATCTGAGTTGGTTCTGGAAACAGAAAAAAGGATCATTATAATGTTTACTTTGGAAACCATCACATTAACCTATCATTATGTTTTCTGGATAACTACCCCAAAGATTTTAAACATGTTCCAAGTAAAAGAGGAGTGCAGTTGTTCTGCTTTACGAGACAGGCCCCTCCATCAGTCTGCTGTCACTTCATTTCACTGTGTCAGCATCTGAAAAAATTAATCCATACTACTGCTAACACATGCCAAAGGAAGGGCTGTTAACAGGTGGTGGTTAGTTAGGCAAAATATCCACCAGCCAAAGAAAAACTGAAGACTTTAAACAATACATGTGGTTGTATTGATTACAGTTAACATGAAATTTGTTTAGTTAAAACAAACAATATCTGGAGCTCCCTGTTGAGTATAAACTAGGGAGGCCTGTCAGCCAAAAACAATTATTGGAAACAAAATAAGTATCAGAAAAGTTCAGCGGGTAGCTACAGGCACTCTGAGAGCATGGAAAAGTTCTTCTCGTGATACCAAAACAGAGAGGTCGCATTGTAAAGTGACGAGTGGTGAAATCTCACTTTCAAAGGCCTGTAGGAACAGCTCATGGTCGGCCTGAATCTGCTCCATCTTCGGCTTCTTCACAGAGTTCATCACTGCTGATGAGGCGGGGTACACGGCGCCGTTAGCTTTGCAACTCGCCCCACTCATAATATGACCTGAGTTCTGCGAGTGAAACAACGGCACGTGTTAACAAATTAATTATCACAGTACAAATGGGGGGGGTACAACATGTTAGCTTAGCCAGCAGGCAGATACTCGCGTTAGCAGTCGAGCTAGCTAGCTCAGCTAAAAGCACAATGCTAACATGTTAGTGAGCTTGGTATTTCAGCGTAGTATCCGTTCGTTTGTTCAGACTTCGATTGACAAAAACCGTAAAAACGGCATGTGATAGATATCGAGCATAAATAAAGGCAACCCACCCTGGCCGATGGCATTAATTTGTTAGCCTCGCTGCCTCCAGCACAAGCCTGGCAGACTCAACAGCAGAAACCCATGAAGATGAAGAGGAGGCGACGAGACGCTGGCTAGTTAGTTAGCTAGCAATGCTAGCATGGTTTACTAGAAAACAAACCACCGTATGCCTGAGGTTCTCCCGCATCCAGCTGCCTCAAATACCGTTTGATATCGTTGCTGGTTGGAGTATTTTGGATCAAATTATTGATTATCTATCTCAAATTTATTGTCGGTGTGGTTTCCTTCAATTTGTACTGAACAACAGAGCAGTAGTCAGTTATCAGCCAATAGGAGACGGACTGAGAGAATGCAGCGCTGTGATTGGCTGTTAACCTCCGGAGATGACATACAACCCGCTCTCGCTTTCTGCGATTTTGCGGGAAATCGAGTTTATCAGACTTCTCATCAGGACAGCTCAACTCATCCTGCTGCTGTGGATTTCCTCTGTTTGATTGTACGCCGTGAAATGAATGGATTTCATGGTAAAAAAGAAAACAGATCGACAGTCTACATTAAAGCCATCTACAATACACAGTAAAGAGCTTAAAGTTATTTTTTAGGGTAATAATACGACTTTGATCTCACTTTGTGGTATTACTATGAAGGCAAGGACATTATTATCCTGGCAATATATATACAATTCATATATATCATCAACATTATCTTTTTAAATAATATTGGCATTCATAGTATGTGGTATTTAGGGATTGTTCATTACTTATCAAAGGAGAGGGTGGCTGGGTTGTGACTTTGTTTTTCTTTTTGTTTGCTTGTTTGTTTCAACCCTCCCTGAAGCTACAAATATTTTTCCTTGATCCTCCCTGACTGGCAGAAAATGCATGACCCTCCCTCCACCACAAATTAGTTGTTAGATTATTAAAATTTACCCTTTGATGCTTGAAAGTAAAAAGTGAAAAGCTGAAGACGAAGTCCTGGAGTTGAAAAAAAGCCTTGGGTTTTCACTCTTGTCATGCATGCTGGTTAGTTATTGTAAATGATTTATATTTAGCCAAATGTTAAATGAGACTAGTTTGAGCTCAGATTCAGTTATGTTTTTGTTTTTTTCTGATGGAAGTCTTTATGACGTATGATGCGACCAAGGATTCTTGGAAATGTGAAAATCCAACAATAATTCCTGTTATTACAGTTTCTGGCTATCATAAATGGGGCAACTTTGGCAAAAAAGAAACATGATGGGTTTGGAAGGCATATTGAATATTGGCAGTAAAATGAATTTAAATTTAAATTATTTTACATGCCTCCCCCTTTTTGCACATAAGTGATGAACTGTGCCTTACTGCGTCAAATTAGTCAGACATGCATCATATATTTTAGTGACTGTATTTATAAATATATGTGCCCCAAAGCAAATTGAAAAACACAATTCCCTTCCCCAAAAATATCTGAAGTACCTCCCCTATTTTGCACCACACCTTCTCCGCTCACAAGTAACTAACAGTCTCTTACAATCACATTTCTCATTGAGATCTTCACATATATGTCAGCAGCGGCTTATGAATATCTTAATTTTCCAAAACAGTGATTCAGTACAATTTAAAACTAATTTCCTTAAATGTGTTGCATTTGGTTGTTTTCAAATGTTTCCCCAAAATCTATTAAAATGTCCCCATCAGCAATTTTGTATTTACTTTCAGGTATTTGACAAATACTTTTGTCGTTTAATACCATTTAAAAGCCGTATGTGACTCCTAACATCAGTGGATTAGCAGGTTTGAATTTATTTTGCCATCACTCAGACCATACACTGTTAAGACTCAGACACATTTCATCGTGTTCCCTCACGGAACTTTTTAGAGACGGAACCGGAAGTGCGGCGAATCACAACTTCCACACATGTGTGGGGGAGAAAGATGCCTCATTGCTTACAGTCAAATTATATTCTAATATAAAGTCGACATAAATAACTCTAATTCAACCAAACAAAAGTCGGACCTGAAGCCGTTACGTGTGCGCGGACAAGATGGCGGAGATCGTTCAGCATCGCCTCGAGGACAGAATCCCTGAGCTGGAGCAGCTGGAGAGAGTGGGACTGTTCACCAAGAAAGAAGTCAAGTAAGACGACATGTCACTTAGCGAGGGTTTCCAGTTGTGTTCATCCAACAGAAAAACATATCAATTTACAAAGGGCATCCTTTTGATAAGATCGTGCTGCCACCCACCTGAGAAATGTGTTTGTGGGCAACAGTCCACATGTGGAGAGATGACACAGAGAAAAACCTTCAGTTGACCACACTAGTGCAGAGGAGATAATAGTGGTTTTAAAGAGAAATAAACATGGCGTGTACAGAATCAAATCCTGGAGCTGCTCCACAGGTGCTGAATATTGAAACAACCTATAAACAAATAAGCCCATGGATCAGTCAAAAAAATAGGGCACTGTAGTCTAAATAAAAATTGTTAAACACTTTTGAGCTACATTTTTTTGTAAGGAAGGTGCCATATAAATAAAGATTATTATTATTGTTTCAGATCCATAATCAAGAGAGCCACAGCTCTGGAATACAAGCTCCACAGGCTGATTGTAAACAAAGACGACTTCATTGCATACATCCAGGTAGGATGCCTGTACTGTCATCATTGTAAAAAAAAAAAAAAAAAAGGAGAAATTAAAGCTGTTTTTAAAACACTAACGTCAAAATTGTGTTTGATTCTAGTATGAAATCAACATTTTAGAGCTCGTCAAGAAGAGAAGAGCGGTAAGTGGTGTGATTTTGGCTTTGTGTAGTGTTAATGTTCACTTCAGATAGGATTCATTTTAAGGTTGACATTTTTTTGAAATTAATGAAGAAATTAATTTACTTTCATATAATCATCACAATGTTTGAGTGTGTCTAACTTTGCTTTCACAGCACATACATTACCAGTTCAAAAGAGAGGAGATTGAGTACCCCATCATCCATAGAATAAACAGTGTCTTCAGAAGAGCAACAAAAAAATGGAAGGTAATGTCACCATCGCAATTCTTTAGAATCATTAGAATATTATTCGCGTTCATTTATTATGTTATTCGCTTATTTTTCCATCACTATTTACTTTAAAATCAAATATGTAGCCCAATGAGATGCAATTTATAGTTAGTTTAAACTGGCTGAATCATTGTAAGCATAACTGAGTGAACACTCGTGTCTTCTTTTGTCACAGGATGATGTGCAGCTGTGGCTCTCACATGTTGCTTTCTGTAAGAAATGGGTACGTGATCTCATTATTTGCTTTAAATACAACTCAGACCAAATGCTGCATCTTCTCATGCTAAAAATAATCGTCTCCTTTCTCTCATCAGGCCACCAAAGGCCAGATCAGCAAGGTGTTCTCAGCCATGCTTGCTATACACCCCGACAAACCAGGTACAGAAGGTTGTGTTTTACAGTCTGTTGTAACAAAGCCGTTATTATCTGTCATTAATAGTGACCATGTGCTTCTCTGTCTTTAAGCCCTGTGGATCATGGCAGCCAAGAGTGAGCTGGAGGATAGAAGTTCCTCTGAAAGTGCCAGACACCTGTTTCTGAGGGCTCTGCGCTTCCACCCAAACAACAAGAAAGTCTACCAGGAGGTAACAGAAGCTAAATATATGTTGTTTTTTTATCCAAGGTTATCGCCTCTATTTTTAAACAGTGAAAACCTGTACAGAGACGTTGTTCACTGGTGTGCTTGAGTGAAATATAGTGAAAAGAGTCAGTAGCTGCTGTTGAAAGAGGGATGCATGTGTATTTGTCAAATATTCCTACCTTACTATCTCCCACGACTTCTGTGTCAGTATTTTCGTATGGAGCTGCTGCATTGTGAGAAACTGAGGAAGCAGAGGGAGGAGCTGGAGAAAGCCGAGATAGACCTGGTTAGTGTGTCACAAATTGACAGTGGAAACACACACACACACACACAAGCTCTCACTTTAACACTCTGCTCTTCACTCCTACCAGGGGGAATATGAGTTTTCTCCAGAGATCCTGAGTGGCAAACTGGCTGAGGTTGTGTACAAAGATGCTTCAGGGAAAATCAAAGGTAAGCCGTAAAGTGATACATTTTATCTCCTCATTTAAACAAGAATCTAGTCAGTTAATTTTTATTTTGAGTTTTGAGTAAGAAAACTGATGCTGTGAAGAAGGCCTACATTGTCAAATCATTTTTTTATTTGCACTTGGCAAGCATGTCACACAAAACGCCTCATAAAACAACAAACCTTTGTTTCCCTGTATTGTTTTTTTTTTTGGTGTGAATTAGCAAATAAGAGCTTTACATGTGCTGGTAGGCAGATTTTGTTAACTTCAGAGTAGTGTTGTCAAAAATATCAATTTGATTCATATCAACTCTAAAAATTTGAAACAGTTTCTCAACTAATTTTCCGATGTATCGATACACCAGTGCTAGCTGCGCTTTGTCGTTGTCTCTTATTGTTATCATGCACTATAATCATTCTGCTGTTGTCTGCTTTTAACCATAAAAGAAAAGTTGCCATTGTCATGTTACATCTTTGTTTTTTAATCTTTCAATAAAGCTTTTACATTTCAGGCCCTATGTCAGTTTTCCCCTGTGGTATCTAAATGTTATTGAATATGTTAGAAAGTCCAGTATCGTCACAACACTAAAACAGGTTAGCCGTTTCCCTCATTTCCATTGTTTATGCTAAGCTAAACTACACAGCTGCTGGTTGTAGGTTAATATTTATGATACAGATATTGTCAAGTCATGTCTATTTTATTTATAGAGCCCAATGTGACAGATTTGCCTCAATCTGTACAGCATACGACACCCTCTGTCCTTAGACTTTCACTTCAGGGAAGGGGAACACTCCCCCTTAAAAAGACGGAGGAAACCCTTGAGTGGTATCTTTTCATCAAACTCTTGCCAAAACGCAGATAAGCGTTCTTCCCAAAATGTCCAACTTTTCCTTTAACAGCAGAAACTCTCAGATCTGGTCACTTCATGTCTTGTGTCACTGATCTTTTTGTCCCACAGAGGCCGAGTTTGTCGTCTCACTTTTGAACATAGCGGCTATCTTTGACTTCACCAAAGAACTCCAGGACTTCATCCTGCAAGAGTAAGTCACCACATAATTCACCCACACTCACACGCATTCCTGAACTCAAACAGAACTCCATCACTAAGCATGAACATGCCCACTCCCCCACCCTCGTATCACAGCCTACAGGCGAACTACACAGAAGACAGCTTGACGTGGGATTTCATGGCTAAGAGGGAGCTGGAGGCTCCGGGGGCAGGGGAGGAGCTGCACACAGCCAAAGGCCGGGCCTCAGATATCAACCGCAGAGAGGAGCGCTGCTGCCAGGTCTATGAGGAGGGAGTCAAGAGCCTTGACACGGGTAGGTGCTCACACACACACACACACACACACACACACACACACACACACACACACACACAGAGCAAATAGACACGGTAGTTGGGCTATTTTCCAAATGGCATGATCACCTACAGAGACTGAAGCATGATGGATAGTTATAATCCACATTTTACTACAGGGACCTGTGGATTTTATGACGTATAAAAACGAGCTAAAGTATAAAAAGCAGTAAAAATGAAAATTACAGTGAAGGTTTTATTACTGTGCAGTGACACATTTCTTCCCACTGCATGTGCTTTAGAATGAGGAGACACTTAGTTTTACAGTATGAAAAACATACGTTTTGTTGCAGTGTGGTCGAAGCTATATTACCAAACCAAATTTATTTCATTTCAGATATTAATTTGCTTCCCTTAATTTATTGTGGACATACTGTCAATGTCATTTCCATCGTTGAATTTGCTGCAAGTCTGGTTTTGTCACTTTTTTTTTGTCAAAAAATCAGATCCAGGAAGCTTGAAGATTTTAACCATCTTAAAGGAACGGTTCACCCCAAAATCCAAAATATATATTTTTCCTCTTATCTGTAGTGCTGTGTATTATTCTAGATTGTTTTGGTGTGAGTTGTCAAGTGTTGGGAGATACCAGCCGAAGAAATGTCTGCCTTCTCTCTAATATGATTAAACTACGTAGATTGCGCTTGACTTGTGGTGCTCAAATTTTTATTTAGGGGTCAGCTGTCACTTTAAATTTGCCCCTCTGAAATCTACTGATGTCTTGTGTTAATTCCCTGCCAACGTGATGTGTCAATATGGTAACCCTTCCTGTTACCTGTGCTCTAGAGCCCATGTGGACTTGCTATGCAGCCTTCTGCCTGGAAAGGCTGAAGAGGAAGACCAACGTCCAAGAGCTGATGGAAAAGGTAAGTGACCGTCCACTGAAAACTCTCAGTGGCTTCACTGTTTTGGGAGTTGGGTGTTGAAGGGGTAAATCCTGACAGGCTTGTGTGTTGTTTGTGTCACAGAGGCAGAAGAGGCTGCTGGGAGTGCTGCAGCGCGCCCACGACTCCTCACTGCTGAAGGAGGATTATTATAAGAACTGGGTAAGATAATGGCTTCATTAAAAGTGCAAATGGAATCATAGGGGCCCTTAAGCCGTAATGCTTCAGTCTCCCTTCATTTGCATAATGACTCGTCAAATGTCTGCTCACAAAAAGCATTTCTTTGCTTGCATTAGTTAAGCTTTAGTTTGAGTTTTGGATTTTTTAGTGCTGGTCAAAGTCTGGGGAGGCCAACAAGCATCTCTTTGTCAGTCTCAGTCTGCTCCTCCAAATGCACGTAACTGTACCGTGCTCAAAACATAAGGTGTGACCTGAAGCTGGTTATGAGTAGTCACTTGAAAACCCTGGCATAACAAAATGAAACCAGGCTGCTGTCTCCAGTGATGTCCAAGCTCCGAAACAGCTGATGAGAATAAAATGTTTGAAAAGAGGATGTCCTGGTGGCCTTGAGGTTAAAGGCTCATACCATGCAGCCATTTTGGTTTTGACTCTAGCCAAGGACCTTTTTATGCCCCACATTTCCTGTTACTCTCTATTGTTTACCATCTAATTAAGGCATTAAAGATGTCCATAAAATAACACAGAGCAGCCTCTTGCTGCCAAAATCATGTTACCAAAACTGTGTTGAATAAACAAGTTACTTATGAGTCAGTGTGACTGTTATTTACAAGTCCTATTTAACTTTTAATTTGGCAGCGTGAACCTAAATAAGTTAGATAAGCAGAGCTGAAGTAATAATAAAAAAAAAAGGAGATGAAAAACGGAGGGAATCTGCTCCTGATTTAACTTTCTCTTTGATTGTCAAATAAAAGTTGCAGACCCTGCTCTCATCCGGAGATACTGAGGGAGCGGCCAGTGTTGCTATGGCAGCAACGCAGCGCCACAGCCAATCAGTATCAGTGTGGAGCCTGAGTCTGCAGACGCTGATGCAGCTGGGGAGTGAAGACGTGGGCAGGCTATTCCAGGAGGCTCTCTCACACGTCAGTCCCAAGGTACACAGAATACACACACACACACACACACACACACACACACCCTCAACATAATTTGTTCTCAACCACATCAAGTTTGGTAATCTTCTCTGCTTACACTGAGCACATACACCACATCAGTCGTGCCCACTGTACTAGTATAATTGTTCTCTTCGGCGAGTGGAGGCACTTGGACACACACACGGACACACACACACACACACACACACTAGCCACCAGCACTGCTGTATAAGTGGGCCATCTCCTTGGCCCAATTACCCTCTATTTCATTTTATTAAATTTCCTCAAATGGCTTCCTCTGTCCCTTCTATACGTGAGGAGAGCTGAAGACGTATTAAAAAAAAAAAAGACCTCATTTATGCTGGCACTTAAAGGAATACTTCACCCACAAAATGACCGTTTGTATATCAGTTACCCTGTGTTACCTTGAATTAGTAAAGAACACTTTGTGTTTCTCACATGCCTCCACAGTGAATGAGAAATCCAAAATCTGAGAAAATTCTTAATGAATTGAAGTCATACTGGGAGCTGCATTTAACAACAGCAAAACTCACACAACACAACACAAGTATAAAACCTATGAAAGCCTTACTATTTAAAATATTTTTATATTAAAAGTCTAATGCGCGGATGAGTAGCGCACCTGGGCAAGCATGTGGGTTTGAACTCTGTTGACTGGAATTCACAAGCAGAGTTCAAATGCAAGTTATTAAAATAGTTAGGTTTAGTGAAAATGCATGTTTGGGAAGTACTGAGCAAACAACTGGATAAATGAGATTTGGATTATACCGTACGAGTTATGTGAGAGTTTGTAAACAGATGCTTTGATTTAGTTTTGCTGTAGTTAAACTCGACTCCCCTTTACTTCAATTTATCAAGAATATTCACCGTCTTCAGATCCTCGGTTCACGGTGGAGGCGAGAAAAACAGTTTTCTTCACGAATTCAAGGTAACACAGGGAGAGTAATTGATATTCAAATGGTCATTTTGTGGGTGAAGTATTCCTTTAAGCAACCCTCAGTTATAAACGCAACATGAGATGTGTAATTTGTGTCATTATTCACAGTCAGAATCACATCATCTCAATTTAACTTGACAGGTAAATGAGCAGGATTACTGTTAAACTCTGCACTCTAAATATAATTATAAGCTTTGGATGCAAAGTGAACTAGAAATCCCTCACATTTGGAGGTAGTCACAGTCATCATCATCAAGCTAGCTTAGATGATTTTCTCATGTTGTTACCTAATATCTGAACTTTTATATAAAACTAAAAAAAACGGCAAGCAACAGTTTTCTCTCCTTAGATTTGGGTTGCTCTAAATAATCACTACACTATGTACTCACTACACATAAACTTGGATCCAATACTAGATTTAAAAAAGATATTTGATACCTCTTTGCATACCATGGTAAAACGAGAATAAGTCTTTGGCACACACAATAGGAAAAAAGAATATTTTTAGAAAATAACAACCTGCACACAGTGCTGCTACAGAAAAAGTCACTGAACACACGCCCTCTAGTTATGTGGTGGGTCCATTGTTAGAGAGAATGCTGTAACAGCCACAGGTTGAGTTCATTTTCTCTTGTGCAGCATTTGGTTAAAAATCTCATTGTAAATCTGTTTTTTTTTTCCAGCTTTGTTACTTTCAATACTTTCAAATGTACAGTTAATGGAGATCAGATCATTTAAAATACATAGTATCAAAAATAGCAACAAAGCACTGATACTTTTCACAACCTTAGCTCTGGCATCCTTCACATAGCTGCACTGTACATCACAGTAATGCAGGATGCTGTGTGTCTGTGGATACTCATGCTCTGACTCAGTCACAGGCCTTTACAGTAATGCGCAGAAAGCTGGTGATTGTTTCACAAGACTGTGGCCCTGAGAAGTAGCTGTGTGAGGAGGATTACTACAGGCTGCTCATTAGGCAAAGTCTTTTCTCTGGAGATAAACACTCTTCTTAAGCGTTGGGAAACAGTATAAACCCTCAGGGTATGTCGAACAATGAAACGTTTCCATAACTGCAGGCACAGAAGTTGAGATAAATTAATGTAGTCCAGCATGATGTTTTATTCTCATGCACTTTCTAAAGGCATTTTCACCTGTTGGAGGAACTGCTAACTTAGAACAGAAGAAGGCGTCACTCCAGGTGCTAAGCTAGGATTTATTACTAATTTTAAAGTGTCTGCATAGAGTGGGACAACATTGTAGCTTAGTCTTTGAGAATGGGTCTAGTTTAAGCTTGGCTTATTTGGACGAAAAGAAGATGAAGATATTGAATGACACTGGCATCACTGACCTCCACCCAGTGCTACAGGAAGCAAGTGGACTACCTGCTGAGCTAAATCCTCTCTGTCTTGTCTTGACAGGAGAGTCTACCACTTTGGCAGCTGCAGATCCAGTGGAGCGTGGCCAACCAGAGTCCGGAGGAGACGGAGGCTGTCTTCAAGGTAATACACCTGAATCCACCATATGCAGTTTCAGTCAGCTTCTGCACAGTGAAACATTCAGCACATAGTTTACACTGGAATGTTATTTGGCTAGGCTGGAGAAGTAGTTCTCAGTAGCTTCTATGATTGTAGAAAACTGGTGATGTCATTTGGAGCCAGAGTCTGGGCAGTAGTGTTTCGGGAAGTGGAGCTGCGGTATCGAGTTCCTTCCATCCATACAACTGCCCCACCAATCGGGAGCAGCTCCATTGATTGCTAGCAAACCGTCAATCATGACGTCACTGCCACTTTTGATAGCATCGAAATTCAAATTTATCTGAAATATGAACACTTGAACATACATCAGTATGATAAGAATTGACATAAACCATCTGACAAAAATTTGAAAGGTACTTCTGTCTTTAAGTTTGGTCCATGTCCCATGTGCTAACACGGAGGGGGTGGGGTTTTAATGACGTATACTGCAGCCAGCCACCAGGGGGTGATAAAGATGTTCTGACTTCACTTTTAAGGGGCTGTCACGTCATCCATCTTTCGGTCTTTATGAAAACCTATGCAGAAATCCCATAACTTTTCTGGTCAGTAATATGAAGTACTGTGTAGAGATAAACTGAAATCAGAAAAAGCAGGTTCTGTCAATGCTTCCATGCAAATAACTATAGATGAATAGCCCCTTACGACTGCAGTGTTTTGGCCTCCAAAATGAGACTGTCTTGCAGACGGTTTGTTCTCTTGTTTGTTCCCAGAGAGGTCTGATGTCTGCAGTAGCGGCTGTTGCCATGGAGATGAAAGAGAGCTTCCTTGATTGGTCGTACTGCACCGGAGGCTACAAGAAAGCTAGAAGGACCTTTACAAGGTAAAAACTAATCACTTTGTCTGCTGATGTTGTCGTTAATTTAAGCGATAAATTTGACAAAACAGAATGCAAATTTAATGGGTCCCAGAACACTGTGACAAAATGCAAAAATAAACTCCCGAGAAGTGTATCCTGTGACAAACCTGTGGATTTTAAGATAGAAAAACTTTTTTTTTTCCTTCTGTAGCTTACAGGAAAACCGTCCCTTGTCCAAGGCCTTTTTCACCAAAATGATTGAGATCGAGAAGGAGCAGGTATGTGTAGCCACTGCTGTATCTAATATGTGGAAGCTCTAATGTAACTGCACCTCAGTCTTTAGATTAAAGGTGGAGAACAGATAATCTTGATAATAGTTTGGACTCTGAACTGCCGTTTGACACATTGTTGCAGCTGTTTCAGAAGACTTTTATCTCTGCCAAAAAGAAGAAACAGATGGTGGACTTTGATATTATTTGTATTACTGATGAGGTGAGACAATCCTGAGTAGTGATAACAATGTTGTTTGTTCTTCCAGGAGACTACAAAGATGAACAATCTAAGGGACTACTACGAGAGGGCCCTGCAGGAGTTTGGTACCTCAGACGATGGTGAGCAAAGTTAAAGGAATACTTCATCCCCCCCAAATGAATTTGAATTTTTTTTCTCTCGTCTCCATGGTAAACAGAGAATCCAGAAACGCAGAAAATTCTTGATGAATTAAGTCATAGGGGTCCACATTTAACAGCGAAACTATATCGAAACATCCATTTTTCAGATAAGTCAACGGAAGCCAGACTCTATTGACAAAAACAGTAATTTTTACTCGCTAAAAATGGGAGCTGTTGGTCTACCGCTGCCTTGATCAGCTAGTTAGTTTGTGTTGTTATGTGACATTGGTGCTTTAAAGGGTTAGTTTGGATTCATCAAAATCACACAATAACGCAAGCAAACTACCGATTGAGGCAGCACTAGACCAGCAGCTTGTGTGTTCACCGAGGTAAAACTACTGTTTTTGTCAATGGAGTTTGGCTTTGTCGAGAGCAAAGGTACGTTTCACCTTTTGTTCAGTTCCCTGCAGAAAGGGCCGTGTGTTTAGGAAGTACTGAGCATATGACTGGATTAATGGGACTGTTGTGAATCACGATCCCCATTTTCGTACTTTCATTCACTGTGGAGGCATGCAAAATAAAGTTTTCGTCACAGAATTCAACATAACATGAGAACATGAACATGAGTAATTGATATTTGGGGGTCATTTTGGGGTGAGGTATATCTCACAGGGAACATATGTCAAAAAGAAAACGCGTTAGTTAAAAAATGTATCCACAACATTCTGTTAATCAAGTATTAAGGAGTAAATTTCAAGTTTCCATCAAACAAACAACTGTGTGGACCCCACACAAACCAGTCTGGTTACTAGGCCAAAGAAAAAGCGATCAATAGATAAAGGAAGTTAAAGAACTCCTGTTTAATTAATCATCCTTGCACAACTCCACCTTTTTCACTTAAAATATTTTCTGTTGTTTTTTTATTTCCATGAAGATCTGTGGCTGCAGTACATCCAAGAGGAGCTGGGACCCCTCGGACAGCCAGAGAACTGTGGCAAGATTCACTGGAGAGCCATGAAGTTTCTGGAGGGGGAGAGCGTGGAGAGGTTCACTTCCAAGTATACTCTGATTCAGACTGGCCACTTATGAAGGGTCCGGGTAGCGTAGATCGAGGCCTTTAAGTTTAGATAACGACAGCCAGTGTTCAACAACTGAGTAGAGGTTTATCAGCTGAAGAAGCAGCACATGTTTCCGAGCAGGTGTTTATCTTGGTCCTGTTGAAGTCTGGTGCTGTGCCCATCCATGAATTGTCAGTCTTGCAATTTTCTGAAGTTTGCGGTCCATCAGGAAAAGGCCTGTCGATTCTTCTTCAAAGGTTTCAGCGGTGTTTGAGGAAATGTTCTCGATTGAGCCACCTCTGATGTTTGCAGGTTCAAGCCGTCATATTTTACAGCTGTAATTCACAACTTTTTATTTTCAATTACAGCAGTTCGTGCTGCATTTGATACCAGACTGATTTTGGGAACATGTATTGTAAGGACGTCCAGTTTGATTGAATTCCACATTTATTTGTCAAACTTTGATGCTGTTATAATATTAAAACATTCTTTCATTCTGGTGCGATCTCTGTTGTGGTCCCTCTGACACAGTGACATAACAGATACACACACACACACACACACACAAAAAAAACAGAACACACTTTTTTCCTAAACTCCAGAATTACATGAATTACACAATAGTTTTCAATAACCCAGTCTTTTAAAAAGGTTCATGGCAGGTCAGTGAAGTTAATTTAAATTACTGTGACAATAAATATCCTTTATCCTCTAAAATGATCAGTTCACACATCAATCCAGTGTTCGCAGTCAAAAGCAAGACTCATTATTCAGATTCCTGCCTGTCATGGTGCAAAATGTTGCCTTAAAAACACACAACCACACATATAAAGCAGCAGTGGTATGAGATAGTTGCACATCTATAAAGTGTTTCAATGGCCAGCTAAAAACTGTCCATACACATCTAAATATATTTACAATTAGTTTTTAAGGACACTTAAAATTGTAATGTCTTACAGCAGCGCGGTGTCTACAGTCATGTAACAGCTATGAGGTATGGCAAGACGTTAATTTAAAAAGCATTATATAAATGGATCATGAAATTGCACTTTAAAGTCTAATAAAATACATAATGCACCTATAAAATTGTATCAAGGAATTTTACAACATTTTTTCTCTCTGACACTCTGCTCACAGGCATGGACAGTGTTACTCAATGGCCTCCTCTATTCATTGAAAGAGATGTTCATAAGACAACCATGTGGCCAGTTTTAGGGGGGGGTGATAAATATATTTCCTTTGAGATATTAAAATACCTCTGCACTCTGACACTAGTTTCAGAGGAACCGGCTTCTCTGGATTTCTCAGTCAGGATTTAAGGAAATGAGTGCAAACATGCAAACAACCAAACATTTATAACATGTACTTTAAGGCAGAAGTTGTTATGGCAAAGGACTTTTTTTCAATGACAATCACTGTAGAAAATAAGTGAATTAAGATGGTGAGGGAATGCCCAGTTACATCCTGTCAGCTGAGGTTTGATATACTACTATTACTGTGTGTGAGGGGGGTTTCTAACAGGGTTGGCAGACGTACTGGTTTGCTGATATATTGAGCTACTTAGGCTATTTAAAACAAATTGGCTTGTTTACGGCTGAGATAATGGAGCGTCTGTGCTGACACTGGGTGTTTTTGTTTCTGAGAGCAAACCTGAGAAAATATTAAAATGTGTTAAGGACATATTCTTAGTCAGCAGCTTCAGCCTGCAACACGTGTGACGAGCCGCTGAGTCACAATGTCCCATGATGGTCTAAATGCTTTATCAGAGGCCTATTAAAAATAACATTTAGCGGGAAACAATGAATCCTTTTAGTAGTTGAAGCCAACAGTTTTAAAGGGACAGTTCAACCCATATCAAAAACACATATTTTTCCTCTTATCTGAAGTGCTGTTTTTCAATCTGAATTGTTTAGGTGTGAGTTGGCGAGTGTGAGATATAGGCCGTAGAGATGTCTACCAGATGGCACTTAGCTGTTGGTGCTCAAAGCACCCAAAAAAAAATACATTTGAAAAACTCTAGAGCAATGACTCTTAGGAGAAATCATGACCCTGTTACTAGAGATAATCAACAGACCTTGATGTGAGCAGTTTTATGTAGGAACTATTTTCTTCATACTGAACTACACCTGCCAACTGTATCACTGCACAGGAGGAAGCGTGATAATGTTACAACAGAAGACCTAATAAAATAATAGCTGTAGCTACGGTGACGTCACTCATTGGTTTGTGGACTGCCATTTTGAAGCCTCAAGTGTGACATTTTGGCCGTGGCCATCTTGGATTTTTGGAAACAGAGGTGACCATGTTTGGACGAGAGGGTGGAACTGTAGAAGAGCAAGGGGCGGGTCGGACTCAGACTGCAGTGATGACTCGCAGGCAGTCTGTCACTCAAAATGTATTTTTTATTACCCTCCCTTGTAAGACACAGTTGTCAAGAATATTGAAATGAGCTACAGAGATCTGCTGTAGCGTTGGGTGTTTTAACATGGGGGTCTGTGGGGCGAGCCTCAAGTGACCTCAAAGAACTTCACATTGGCTTCATTTTCCAGCCCCGGAGGATGCCGTTTGGCTACTGCTCAGCCGAGGAGGACGCCATTAATGTGTACATCTTGCATTGTCAGGAGCACAGGCCTCTCTTCAATGAGTAGATGCACACTTCCAGCACAGTAATACAGTCAGCGAGTGTTTCAAATGTTTGGAGATTCGAGCGCCACAAGCCGAGTGCCATCTAGTTCTATTATATTGGAGACAAGGCAGACATCACTACAGCCGACACCTCCAACACTCTGCAACCCACACCAAAACAATCTAGACTGATAAAGAACGCTACAGGTAAGAAGAAAAATATATTGTTTCAATTTTGGGTTGAACTGTCCCTTCAATAAAAATTTGAATATTTTGAATACTGGCACATGTGATCTGTCAGCATCAGTAAAAATACTATCTATACCGGCCAATAAAAACACAGCTGGACCCTGTAGCTCCACATGCTCACATCCTCCACAGCCACTCCTACATTACTGAGAGACGACATGAACCTCCATCTGTTTTCCCCAAAACAGCTTGATGTTAAAAATTACCATCTGGATCTTTTAACACATAATGCTGCGCCTTCCTACCTCCTTGTGTCCCCGAGTATATGTTAGGTCCGACGCCATCCCCTCCTTACTGTCTCCTCCCTCACTGTACACTCTCTTACATGTGCCCTTCAGCTCTTACGAGTCTGTGTAATGTGTAAGAAACTCCCCTTTGTCCGTCTCACCAGTGTTTGCTTTAGCACCCTTGACACTCATGTCTGATTCTTGTCGGCCTACCACCCCCACGTCACCCCCAGCCCACCCTTCCACACATCTTCAGAGCTTCTTGAAAAGGATGTAGGTGAAGAGCACCAATACGCCTGCTGACAGAAGTCCAATCACACACTGGTGGATGGTGATGACGTTCTCCAGGGCGTGGATGCGCTCCTCCATGGCGTTGGTGTGGATGTAGTCATAAATGGAGGCCCCGATGCTCCACACCGCCCATACAGCATCCACCAACGCTTTCATGGTGGGAGAGACCATTGAGAGGGCCGCCCGCAGCCGGGCGCCAGCCGCATCAGCTGCTTATTGGCCCTACTGCACTACAGAGAGAGAAGAGGGTGACACATGGTGCAGTGAGGAGAGAGCTTTGTGTGGGTGCACTGTTAGCCTCCGAAATAGCAATTACAGTTACACATCTACAAACGTGAACAAAGCAGATCTGAGCTGTGAGAAGAGTGAAAGAGTGATTAATAATGCCATCTTTATACTTTCTCTTTTTGTTCTGATTCATGAAGGAATACAATTAAAAGATTTCTGTAATTTTAGTTGCCATTTGATTAATCTCTCAAGACAGATTCTGCAATCTACATTGTAGAGGAAGGGGGAAAAATCTTTCTTTTTTTTTACCGATGGATTTCCATTATAATTTTTTTATAATTATTATTTTTATAATTATTTTATTATAAGTAAGAGTAGTGTTTAAGTACAATTTTGAGGTACTTTTACTTTATTTGAGTGTTTTTCTATTATGCTATTTTATACTTCTACATTCCACTACATTCACTTGAAAAGTGTAGTCACTCTTCACAGTGGCACCCTCAGACATTTTTCATGGCATTGGGGTGCCATACCAAAACCAACAGCCATATTGAATTTCAGGAATTCTATTACGCTGTTTTAGTATAGGCTAGTTGAAAACTGTCAGTATGAAAGTTAAAGTTTCAGTGTGTAGGATTTAGGGGGATATATTGGAATATAATATAAATATGCTTTCTGTGGTTTATAATCAACTGAAAATAAGAATTGTTATATTTTTGTTACCTTAGAATGAGATGTTTATATCTACATAGGGAGTGGATCTCTATCCACAGAGGTGGCCATGTTGCATTTGCACATTTGCATTTTTTTGCTTTGGCCACTGTAGATAGCAGCCTATCTGCAATGAGCATTGGAAAACTGATTTGTTTTTAAGATGAAACTGCTTTATTCAGTGTTTTTAAAAATTTTAATCACCTGGTTTGTTTGTTTTGGAGAGGAGGAGACTGCTGCGGATAATTCAGCTTCTGCTAAAATCCACCCAAACAAAAAACACTGAATTCTGACCTAGAAAGGTTTTAGCTGGTTGCAATTTGCAATCCTCACCACTAGATGCCAGTAAATCACCCTAAATCTTAAACACTGTTCCTTTAAGGAATCATATCGGCTGCTTATATACTTTAGTTTGTTATTTTTAAAGTTAATGTTACTTATTATATGTTGTGCATACCCGTATAGTTAACATTTTGGGTTCAACAGCAATCCTCTTTTAATGTGTGTTATATATCTGTACATACATGTTTTATTGTTCTTTAAATAGGCTGCTTGTCCTTTTCCCTAAAAAGCCAAGAGGCAACCGTTTTATTTTGAAGGAGTCCATTGATTGAAAGGAAAAAAATCATTCACTGGGAACAAGTCTACAAGCAAATTACCTCCATCTTTAACATTAAAATGCAGGTCACACATTGATGCATAAATAGTAATCCAATAGTTTCCGAGTGCTCTTACTTTTGATACTATCAGCACATGTTGTTGACAAAACTTTGAGCAAACATTTTAGATGCAAGACTTACGACTTCCTGTGCTTCCTCTTCACAGGCTCTGCCTACTTAATCAACAGATGCAGTGTAACTTTCAGAGTCTTTCTGCCCTCAACACAGAGTCTTTACATTCCTCTCCCTCCCTCTGCTCTACTGATCGACTGGCTGACTCCCCCATCACACGCTGACGTCATGTCATTATCAATAAACTTGGTCCAATACTGAACAGGCTCCACATGATCTGACATTTGGTCTTGTGAAATCAGAAAACTCCGAATCTGCAGAGCAACAGGAACCTGAGTTTGAGCGAAATGACTGGTGTTGCACACAGAGATCAAAACGCACAGGCTGTGTGACGGAGACATTTGGTACTAACGGCCTCCAAACTCACCGACGGCTGTCAGACGTTACTGCGATGATGAAGATGATGATGAACATCCGTCCTGCTGCTGCTGGAGTAATGAATATGTTGTTTAGGAGAAGCTGGGATTGTTCCTGTCGGACATTGCTATTCGGCATCAAGTCAGCCTTAATGCAACACATCGCTTCCGGTCAAACCTTTACAAACAAAATGGTCCTATTATGATCTCAATTAAAGGACATTTTGGTGACAGAGAGTGCCCTTGTGATTAGAAATGTGCATGGGAGAAGGTATATGACGGCAAAAGACACTACATAAAATAACATAACCGCTATTCACATAAATAATGGGTCCCTCAGGGCAGAACATCAGGGCATTTATTTTATTTTGACAAGAAACTCGCCCAATTTCCGGTATTATTGTGGGAAGCTTGTCTACATTAAGCAGCTGACTGAAACCATATGAGAGCGTCACCATGGGCACTAAAAGTGGAGCATGACCTCGAGAATAGAATAGGATGCGAAATAATAAAATAAAGTAGAAAATTAAAAAGACACAAAAAGTTGAGCAGAGTGCAAAAATATAATAATAATAATAACAACAACAATAATAATAATAGTACTAATAGTAGGCTAATAGTATTAATAGTAATATAAATAAAATAAAATAAAATAATAATAATTATTATTATTATTATCTTAAGGACACAGAGAAAGGTCCATAGCACTAAATAAAAACAGACAATATGTAGAAAAATAAAATGATACAATAGGCCTGTAAGAATAGAGTAGCATAGAAAATAAGGCAAAATAGCAGAGAGATTAGAACAGAACAGCATGTACTGAAATGTGAAATGGAAAAATAGGATAGAACAGAGAGAGAGAGAGAAAAAAAATGCAAAACAGAGAGTAGAAAAATTAAGTCAAGTCATGGAGCAGCAGACAACCCAACATGACATAACGAGAGAGACTACAAACCTTGCTGACTTGTTATAACATTTGGACTGAAGCCACTGATTACATTTGTCCAAAAGGATCCAGATGTCGCGCAGTAATGACCCCCTGATGTGCAGCTGCACGTGATCACACTCAGTGATCTGAATAAAACAATAAGATTGTGTTTGACACATGCATGTGATGAAGTGTCAGGGCGCGTCGCTGCCACCAGGGGTCGCAGCACACTAACATGTTGCTGGTTCAGGGAGGTAACATGAGAGGTGTGATGAACCTGGGATGTATATAGCCTCCTGAACAGCATCGATAAAAGAGGGGAACACCTCGAGAGAGCCGCAGACGAGCCGCCCCGGAGCCGCCGGAGACGCAGCCGAGGGCGGCACGGGGCCTGTGTGGCGCATGTGGACGGGCGAGCCAACACACCGCAGGAATGTGTGCAGTTACAGGCAAACACACATGCTCGGACATTACTCAGTGTAGTACTCTTGGCCGTTTTAAAGTCCTCTTACAGAATAATTGGGAATACGGGGCCACATTGCTGCGCCCCCGACGGAAACCTATAATTGGAGACGAGCCAGTGACGCGCTGAAAATAACCAGGTTACCACTTAGCACCGGTCCATTTTGGGGAGGGCCCAACACGAGGGCGCAGCACCATATATCAGCTCCTTCCAGCTGTTTGGGAATATCCTGCTCATAATATCGAGGCTGCAGCATGGCAGTAGCAACAGCAGGCTCCAGTCTCTCTCCCCGACTGTCTCTTTCCAGAATGGATATTGGGTGACTGGCTGGGTGCTGGGTGCGCACCGGGGATCTCTCGGTGGGAAACGCAGAAGCGTTCTTTTTTTTGAAGGGAGGAAGGGCGGGAGGGGGGAGACTGGCACAAGGCGCGACACTGTTGCGTCTGCATGTTTTTTCCCCTTGGACAGAAGGAAAACGATAGGCCGGGGGGGAGACTGTCCGACTTCTTCCAAAAGACAATTCGTTCCCCCCACCCCCGAAAGGATAATCTTGCTCAATCTGGGATGCGTGCAACACCAAGTGATCAGATATTACTGGGGCGGCGGTGGTGCCGGAGCTGGCGGTGGATGGACGGCGAAGTTCAACTTCGCCTGCAGACGCGATCTCCTCCAAGCAGCCAGACAAGCAACCAGACAGTCGGCGCTTTTTACGCGAAGTCTCCATATGGCTGCGGGATGCTGACACCTGCGCGGTACGCAGGTAACTACAACCGGGCAGCATCACTCACTTCTGCAGACACTGACAGACAGCAGATCAATGGGTATGTATCGGCGTGGTCACAGGTTAAACCCTTCGCATTCCTTCATTACCTCGTCTGGAAGTTACAGCCTATCTTGTGGTGTGAAAATACACTTCCAGAATCCATAGGTGTGTAGTTTCCTCCACACTGAGTCCCCGGCGATGGGACTGATGATGATGATGATGATGATGGTGTGTGTCAGAAGCTGGGTCTTTGCGGGCAAGGTGAGTCCTCAATTCGTTCAACTGGCCTACAAAGTCCCAGTTTCTGGCTCATGTGACCACCAAGTTATTGCAAATGCACTTCTGCTACATATTAATGTGTTAGAGAAAAGAAATAGAGAACAGATGGGAAGTCTCGCGGAGAATATAAATAGGCGTTTTAAAGAAGGACAGTGATATCTCAGGAGATAAGTCTCACTGTAATGCTCGATAAAGTCAGTAAATACACCATTTAATACCGCTGATAGGCCTGCATAATATTTTGTGGGAATATTATGGCAGAAACACAGCAGCCTACAGTACAGTAAGGTCATTATAAAGTCACTAATAAATACCACAGGACCCATTACAGACCGCAGGTAATATTACACTTTTTTTTTTAATTTGAATGTATGAGCTGCACTGAAGCCAGTACAGAAAAGCATACAAGATGACTGCATTTGCAAAGCAGCTGCAGGTACTTAACCAAAGGAAATGTAAAGATATGTAAAATTAATTATTTAATATCTCAGAGGGTCAAACGGTGAATGTCATTGCCTAATAACAGGCCAAAACCTTTGATAAGTCAAACTTGAACTTTTCAGCCTTGTAAAAGGGAAGCATGCTTCTCAAGAGAGTCACAGAAAACCAGAGCAGAGGGTGTTTCTGTCTGATGCTTACAATGATGAACAACTTTCACATGCCATTTCTCGAGGAAAAAAAAAACAGCCCCGCATTTCTCAGCTGGCCTCATTCTGCTGTACAGTTTTTGATGAATAGTTTTCAAAACATTTTTTTTTTTCCCCCAGCTTTTTTTATTTGTGAAGTCCAATCAAAAATAGATTAGAAATTAGATTAGGGAAAACAAGAAAATCCAAATTTACAGGGAAAACCAGCTCGTTCTTTGAATGAATCCATCTTCAAAGAGCAAAAATGATAAAAACTTAAATTGGTTCTGTTACAAGCAAATTACTCCTACCCTCCCTGAATTTAGATGTGTAATTTAACCCAAAGTTTAACCATTTCTGGAGAAGCTTACAGCCTACACTCAACATTAACACATCCAAATAGATTAAAAACAGACAAAAATCACAAAGTGCAACACTCTATTATGTCGAACAAGTGTGTCAAGTGGGGAAGAAGTTGTTTTGGAGGCCTGTTTCTATATCTGTCCTGACCCTAGCATGCCGTACATACCTCACTAATGAATTTAGCATCCTGACACTAGATGCTTTATGTAATTAATAGAGCGGAGGGCCAGGGTGGCATCTCCATGCTGCAAGTGACACATAGGTAAGACATTCGCTGAAGCATGGGATTTTTATTTTAAAAACACGAGACCTCCGTGATTATTAAAACACACCTAAAACAGGCCTGTAAATGAAACAGACTCCCTTGGCATCATGGTAGGTGAGAAGTGGTTGCATTAATCTTTCCGTCAGTTTTATTTATTAAAAAGTTCATGCTTGATCATAAGTTATTTGTAGGCCGTGTATAACACATCAGTGGCAGGTCGTTTGTTTTTACGAGCCCGCTATTTCTTGTAAGAAGTTGCTAGGAAAGTTGTCAGAACTCCTCGACTTCTAATTAAATTCCTTTAGATGTAGGTGGTACCCTTCTGCTAATTACATGTAAAGAATATTTCAAACATTCTTTGTTAGCAGATTACAAAACGTAGTTCAAATCAAATAAAGAGAATAGATGAAAATGTTTTCACCTCAGATCGGACGAGATGAGCTCGACTATCATCATTGATTCCCTCCAACGTAGCCCACTAAAGCGCAATGACACATCACAGAAAGCAGATAAAAAACCTCTCCAGCCAAAAGCTCTCCATATATGCTGCAGGAGAGTACGAGCCAGTGCGAGTATGAGAGCTGAGGGCCTAGTAAGGGAGGCTTGGTGGAATGAGCCTGGTTTGAATAAGCAGCATGGCTACGGGGAGCTCTGGGATAGTCACCAAGTGTGCTGATTAAAGTTGTGATATTAAACAGTGCTGGCTGCTACCGCCTGCCAAGCCTCTCTCAGTGGCATTTCACATTGTTTAAAAGGCCCAATCGGACTCATCTCGCCACTTGCTGCACAGTGTTGGTTACATCTTTTTATTTTCCACCACGGCTGTCTCGTATTCTCTCCTCACACCATTTGTTAGCAGGGTAGTAGACTTACTTTAAATAGACTTTTCCTGCATTTTCCTACAGGTTGTTTTCTGCTCAGGGTCAGTGGGTTCATGCAGTTCTCAAACAGGCCACAACAATGTGTATGTTATTGTGAGCATCATATAGAAACGTCTGCTAAAGGTAAAAGCTTCAGATTGTGTTTACCTTTCTATGAAAGCTGAACTCCTAATGAACACATGGAGCGCTCCTTCTCGGAAATTCTGCTCTGAACTCATTCAACCCCCTTTAAAAACGTCACTGCAAATCCCAATAAAACTCTGCCATTATAAATATACAATTCATAAACACTGGAGAGCGTGCTCGCTTTTTGTGAAATATATGACCCAGCCCCCCACCCCCCCTTCTTAAAAGGTCAGGCGCTGCGGTCACTCCAGGTTGTTGCATTTCTTCAGCCACGATTGAACGGATACCAAAGTTATGCACCCAATCGCACTCGAGGAGCCAGCGAATGTTGTAGTTTGATCTCAAAAGTCTGGAATGAGACATAGAAAGCTTAAGCTAGGGAGGAAGGGAGGGAGGGAGAGAGAGAAAAGGCAGCAAGAAAAGTGAGGGACTTTTAGGGGCAGCTGTGTTTTATTAACCCAGTCATAATGCCCCTAAAAATCCTTATTGCTCTTGCAATGGTCAACAAATCTCCTGTTGCAGCACGTAGATGATCTGTGAACGCCATGCAGGGATTCAAATCAACAACCTGTCGCACGTCGCAGGGCCAGGGCACGAGTCGATGTTTACTGTATGTATTAGCTGCATAGGTTACATTTAGAAAGCTAAACCAAGCGTAGAAGTCGCAGCGCTTATTGAATTGCAGAACACGTGAATGGAAGGATACAGTCTCACGGGAGCTGCTGAAATCGAACAACAGTAACCTTCGTCATAAGTTTCACAACACGTTTGCTGATGCAGATTAGCACAAAGTTGGAAATGTTAACAACTCTATCTTGGAACTGCACAGGCTGAATGAACAATATACTAACAATACCAATGTTTCCCTTTGGCAGACTTATGAATTACGCTGTCATTGTATTACGGCAGTAGTTTAACATGCAGACGGGGGAGTCAATGCTCCTTGTCCTTCGGTATTTTGACTTTGCAATCAAGTGCCAAGGGACGGACTGAAAGATAGAGACAGAAAGGCAGGTAGACTGACAAATAAGACAGGCTGGCAAGCAGCGATGGCAGACTAACACAAACTCAGGGAGTATTAAGATACACAGTACAGGCTGGTAGAAATACAGGCAGGCAGATGGGTGCATAAAGACAGGTAAACAATGAGACATCTTGACAAGACAGCAGCAGCAGCAGCGCAGAGAGATATAGAAAATGGCAACCAGGCAGACAGAAGGAGACGGGCAGCGATACAGGCAAACACACAGATAGAGAGACAGAGAGAGAGAGAGACACTGAGGCAAGCAGGCCGTGGAGGACTGGGATCCAGGCCTGGGTGTGGTGAGGTGGGCTGTCGTGGCTGGAGAGCGGGTGGTGTGGAGTGGAGCTGTTGTTGAGTGAGTCATCAGAGGGAGGCTATTCTGTTGAGTTTCCCTGTGGGACGGCCGCTGCCGAAGGAAGGAAGGAAGAATCCTCTTCACATCGAGGGAAGGAGAGAGAGAGACAGACAAGGGGAGAGGGAGTGAGGGAAAGTGTGGACGATGACTCAGGGCCACGAACCACATGGTGATGGAGGAGGGAGGGAGGAATTACTCATCAGAGCATGTGGAATCTCATACGGCTATCACAGGACTGACAGTGTGCTTCCCCCATGGCTGCTACTGAGCCTCCGCCACCCAGCCGCCATCACTCCCTCAGGCACCAGCTCGACACCAATCATCCTCGCTTCCACCGAGCGAGAACAGAGTGAAGGTGGGGATCAGGGTGAGCCGGGGGTCAAATTCACACGGGAAGGTTTTTTTATTTTTAATTCTTTCATCAAAGCCAGATCCCCTCCAGTTTGGGCACCTCAGGGCGTCATGAGGCACGAACTGACAATAGATGAGTTTCTAAACTCTTTTATCAAAGCTGAATCCACCCCAGTGGGTCTGAGTCACACGACTTTTTTTCCCCAAAAGTCTCGGTCACTTGGCTTTGCGCAGCAATCCGTGTGACTGTCGAGTGCATGTTGAACATACTGCATCATTCTCTGACGACGCCATTTGAGTTTCAGCAGAGGCTGTAACAGGCCTCCTGAGAAGCGAGTGTCATTTTGGGTGAAAGAGAATATGTCAAATTGTGGGCCAAGTGGAGCAGCTACTAAAGTTTCTAGAAACACCTGAGTGTGGGAGGCCAGCCTGGCTCAGGTTCTGGTTTTAATCAAGAAAGATAAGTATTATCAAAGTGTAAATATACAGGTATTTTGAAACAGGAGTTTCGCCTCAGTCCCTGTCTGCTTATATTTGGGTTTTTAATTACAGCAAGTTGGTGCAGGCCTCTGTGCTCTTTCTCCGAATTAGGCAATACTGTCAAAATATGTAATCAAAGGAACTTTTCAAAAGGACTGAAAATGGTTTTATGAATATGTATCTGCAGTGCAAGGAGAACAGAGGATGACATTTTAAGTCCGGTCGCTTCTTTTCTTCTCTGTGGCTCGGCTCACAAAACAGCTCTTTCATGGCTGTGTAAATCCATCTTTACAGTGATAAATGTGCCACTACAGAGAGCCTGTGGGTGACAAAGTTGTATTGAGTGATGACAAGGCAGAGAATCTAAACGGGTGAAAGGGCCACAGCCACGGCATACACCATGGCTTCTCTTTATCTGCTTGAGAGTCAGCAGCTGAACCTGCAGGTGTCCTTGAATGTGAGTGGTGGTGAATTAAGTGTTAACACATAGCTCAGTGGTGGAGGGGGAAGGAGTTGGCAGAAAGTTTGTATAACAGTGAAGACACGCATCCAGGTCGTATTTATATGAGTGCATATGTCCAGTACACCTGTCGCTAAGATTTTTGGTAGGCAACAATTTTTTGCATGTGCAGCAAAAAAAGATGGCGATGAGTACACCATGGTGGCATGACTCAACAGGTGAAAGGGGCACGCCCATGAGACTAGTTTTGCCCCCCCCTTACCAGTGGCGGCACAGTCCCAGATCTCTCTCTAACAGAGGTTGCCATTAGGGTGTGGGCTGACAGTACTCCAACACCAGAAGAACCACTCAAATCCAGAGCAAACACTGCAGACAAAAGCGAGAGGGCAAGAAAAACTGGAGCAGACCTTCCCTGTGTCAATCCCTGCAGCACCCCTCTTTAAAAAATGAGAATGAACCCTTCTGACCTGCTTTTAGCCAATCAGCTTTTGTGACCGGGCTTTGGTATGACTAGAGCAAATAGAGAGGTGGGTAATCAGCCATCACGTATCTGCAATGGTAATTTTCCCATCTTAGTAATACCTTTAGCCAAATGAATGTGACGCTGTTGTTGCTGTCGAGCGCCTTTGTGGATCTGCTGTGGCTGGTTGCACCAGCTCTTTGTAATCACAAGGCTATTTGTAATGTTAAGTGTTTCCTGTGTAAAGATTTATGTATCACCAAATGAAACAAGGTTGCACCACACAAACTAGTTCTTACACAGAGAGTAATTATGAATAAATACTGTATTTACACCCAATAACTGCCAGGTGTAACTTTTGAATTAACATTGTTAATGTTAGCCTGCTAATATATTGCCAGTTCAGACTGAACATGGTCCAGACACTTGATAATATGCTGTTTAAAAATGATGAAAAACCCTGGGAAATTTTAAATATGTAATGTCTTAAGAATTGAACACAATGTGCATCAGATTAGAATATGTTGTGCCAGTAATGTTTAACCTGTTCTCACTCCCAGATTGTGAAATAAAATGTTTTGTCACACCCCTCAGCTTCTTAAAGCGACACACAGGGCACCCTTTAGTGTCCAATATGACTCACAATTGAAACACATTGTAAAACCTGCATAATGTTGTGAAACGGTTGTGGTTAGGTTTAATGAACAAAACTACTTGGTTAGTTTTAGAGAAAGATCATATTTTGGGTTAAGATAAGTATTTTTTACGAAACGTCAGTATGTGTTGAACATACGGAACATTTCTTGTCTTTTGGTTTTAGTGGGGACACAAACTGTGATCTCCTGGGTGAAAGTCCGTTTTCCACGCCCTACGTGGACTTTCTTGCTCTTTACATTACGTCAGTTGCTGTCAGCATCAAGTATAATAATAATTTTGTGGCGCAAAAATATACGTGCTGTACATAATAGGGTAGGACCTTAGCTTTCAGTTTGCAAGTGGTGTCTTAATCCAACTAAATTCTCAGCTGACTGGCTTGTCCTTCACAAAGGACCGTTCTCAGTTGCCTAGCTAGCACACTAAACTCAAAATTTGGCCATATTTTAGTTCAGTCAGTGGCACTATGCAGTCAGAGCTCCAGTCAAGCACTGAGCAATTCAGTGAATGAACCTTTTGAATCAGTCTTTTTAAGTAACGGATTCTAGAAATATAGAAGTCTACACTGAAATGAACTCCTTTGCCTATCACTACAGAGCAGCAGCTTCAGTGCTTGTCTGTGTCTACACAGAACGCGTTCAGGCACAGTACTGAGTGTAGGACAACTGCATTTCGCAGCGCTCAAAGCCCAACACGCAATGACTCAAGAGTTGTATGTGTAAAACAGATGTAAATACACTTGAAGCATGAAAATATGCAAATAGTGTGAATAAAATGTCAACTGACATGCAGCGTAAGTACTGTGTGCCATTGTATTGATTAACACAGAAGCCCATCTGTTACCTGAGACGGATGACTATAAATGGTGGCTGTGTAGACATGCCATAAATGACCAAATACCTTCAGCTAGGTTAGCATAATCAGATATTTCCAACCTATTTTAATCTGCATGAACACTGCTAACCACATGTATCTCTCCATGTTTGGATATATAAATAAAGCAAATTGGACCTATGTTCACACAGACTGGCATTTAAGTGTAATATATCCTTTGGCCCTTACATTTTTTTGGAAGTTATGCTCCAGTTCGTGATTGACATCACGACATTGATTGATTTTGATCGGATGTTTCCTAGCATACAATTTACACATAACTTAAGTCTTTATTTACTAAGATATTTCTTAATTTTTAATGGTGCAACCCAGTTTAATAGTGAGCTTGAAACCAGCCAGTGGTTACTAAGAACTTTGGGGGGGGGCAAATTTAATTTAATGTGAGAGATCCATTTAAGGATTCCAGCATCAATAAATAAACTCTGGAGGAAACAAAATCCAGCTGATCCTTTTGAAAAGGTCTGGCAGCAGTATGCTGCAATTGTAAACAGATAAAATAATAAGGTTGTGCTGCGCAGTGCAGTAAGTTTCAGCAGTAGGTAGACTGAAAGGTCAAAATAAACACCATACATGACTCCCAGGCTTCGGCTATAGGTGTAGAAGGTGTGTCTCTGTCTCTTGCACATATAATGAAATGAGATCTTTTGACCCAGGGGTCAGTGCTGTGTACACACAAATATATACTCAGTGACACACTCACACAAACGCACACAGTCAGACACATTAACTCTCTACCTCTCGACCTCTCCTTCACTCACTGTTTGCTTTTCATATGGAATGTCAAACTGCTCGCAGGTATTGAACTTTTCTGCGTCGGCCTGCCTTCAGTTCAGTCGGCAGCTGGGCCTCATCTTCAACTGTTTGTCTTTGTGATTATGTTTGCATATATGTACGTAAGCGGAGTGTTGATGTTTGTATTGTGTGAAACTATTTGCTGTAGTATGAAGAGAAATAGTTGAGAGGTGCTCTGCTGCCTGAGCTCGAGCTCAGCCTGAAAATTTTGAAGTCATTCCTCCTCTCTTCTCCTCTATCCCCCTGCCAACCACAGACAGGGACACGTCGGTTTCCAGTTGTTTTCTGGCTATTTGGGGTCAACGATGCATGTTGGCAGACCTCATCTGCACTTTCTCTTTGCATTGCAAAATTTGTTGGAGGCTGAACTCGGCTCGGCATTTGTGGGCCCTGGTATTGAGTAACAATGAGCTCCGCAGGGCGATTGGCAGATGTCTGTTTGATGCTGCAGATACAGTCATGCCATTGTGTGGAGTCAGCGAGTGAGATGTGTGTGTTCACGTGTGTGTATGTATGTGTATAAAGGGTGAGGAAACGCGGGTGTTTGTTTTGGCATTAAGATCATTTGCCAAAGAAACGGCTCCGCTGCCAAAACTTGCCAAACAAACCTGCGGCGGCAAGTATCTTATCTGTTCAACCTCCTCAGTAGTTATAATAGGAAGGTGGCCATTTTACTTCCATTGTGCCCACCTCCTTCACAACCCTTTGTGAGCTAACTGTGATAGGCGTATTTCAGTGTGGTGTTTCTTTAAAATACAAAGAGACAACAGTGGAGGTAAGCATTTGTAGCTAACGAGGGGATGAAGTAAACATTTTCAGCTAATCAGGGGCACGACAGAGCCTCATGGTTGCTCTGATCTTTTCTTCTATTCGCTGTGGCTCACTTGAAGTCCCATTGTCTGGCCCGAGCCAACATCCTCCCGTCCAAAGGGCCTCTGTGCCAAGCTTGGCTCTGAGCATATTACAAAAAGGGAAAACCCATCTTCCCGAAAAACCTTCTTCCATTACAGAAAAGAGGTTTTCCGCTTCTATCGAAAGCTGTCAATGGAAGTTATTCAAGCCACTTGGAAAACATCAATTGGTGCTTCTTTTTTTTTCGGTCTCATGTTGGCAAAATCATCAGTCACGGGACAGCGTGATCCTGCCATAGTTGCTTTACAGAAGAAAGGGAGATTGTGTGTGAGTGTGCATGTGTTTTTATACCCTTGATACTCTATAGTGTTGTATGCAAGTATTGTTGATCTGCAGAGCACATGTGCAGCTGGCTCTGTGAAGTATCGGCATCTGCATTGCTTTTCTAACTGTAACCTTTACAGCTGATGTGGACATGAATAAGATGTCTGTGTGTGTGTGTGTGTGTGTCTGTGTGTGCTTGGAGTATGTCTTGTTAAGTGTTGAATGAAGAGCTGTTTAATGTTTGCATCAGAGTGATGGGAGCCCCAATGTGACAGGCAGGCCCGCGGCGACCTTAAGCACTGTAATGTGCCTTCTTGGAACTTCCCTCTCATTCCTTGGGCATAAGAACAGTGGCGAAGCGCCCGCCTGACTCCAAAACCAACAGTTTTGGAAATATCTTTTACATCTGCATCGCAAATATTCAGATACACTTTAATGACTCTCTGATTTGGGTTGACAGTGTTTTATTTTTCTTCCTTTATGCCTGTTGTGTTTTCTTGTTATACTTGGCTGTTTTCGTCTTGACTCATCTCCTCGGTATACAGGATGGGTTATTTTGGGCAGAGTGGATGTGTGAATGTAAACAATATGTATGACATACAGTATGGCTACATGCAGATACAGTGTGTACAGACAGTTTTTTTTTAATGTCAGATTCCCATTTTTATGACACCACATTCAACACGCACTACTTTCCTATAAATGGTTTTCTGTAGTACACTTTGTTCATTCTTAAAGGGACAGTTCAGCCCAAAATCAAAAACATATATTTTACATCTTACCTTTAGTGCTATTTATCAGACTAGATTGTTTTGGTGTGAGTTGCCAAGTGTTCGAGATATCAGCCGTAGAGATGTCTACCTTCTCTCGTATATAATGGAGCTAAATGGCACTCAGCTTGTGGTGCTCAACGCATCAAAAAATACATTTTAAAAACTCAACAGCAATGATTCTTTCCAGAAATCATGACCCAGTTACTCAAGATAATCCACAGACCATGTTGTGAACAATTTCATGTAGGAACTATTTTCTTTCTACCGAACAACACCTGCCAACTGTATCACCACGCAGAAGGAAGTGTGCATCTACTCGTGGACCAGAAGCTCATGCTAGTAACAGTGCGAGATGTAGAAACACTGATGGCGTCCTCCCCATCTGAGTTGTGACATTAACGAGCCTGGTGGTGCTGGGTCATGATTTCTGGAGAGAGACATTGCTGTTTGGTTTTTCAAATCTATTTTTTTTGGCGATTTGAGCACCAGTAGCAGTGTGCCATCTAGCTCCATTATATTCCAGAGAGGGAAGACATCTCTACGGCTGATATCTCCAACACTCTGCAGCTCACACCAAAACAATCTAGACTGATAAATAGCACTACAGGTGAGAGGAAAAATCGGTATTTGTGATTTCTAGGGGAACTGTCCCTTTAACATGACATTTTTGGAGATGCACTTGTTAGTTGTTGTTTTTTGCCAAGTTATAGATAAGAAGATCCATGACATCTAGATATGGTGAATATAAGGTTACTGTAAGCAACCTCTTAGCTTAGCTTAGCATAAAGGCTGGAAACAAGGGGAAACAGTGAGCCTCGCTCCACCCCGAGGTAACCAAATCCACCTACTACCACCTCTAAAGCTCACTAATTAATACTGTTCAACTTTGTTTCAAGCACACTGAGGCCTGTAAGTCGAACTACAACACAGTGGGTTGTACTAATGCTTGTCTGTTCAGATTCTGACCACCTGCATCACAGTCAGATCCCTCATTCTCTCAGTTTGCTCACGTCTGGTGACATTTCAAACTCCCTGTGCGCTTAATTGTAAAACAGCCTCCGGCTTTATTAAGCAAGGGGAGGATAAAGACGTCTCAAGGCAACATCAAATGAAGAGATAGAGGCTAACATTAATGCAACGAGCACAGAGTCCTTATCCTGCCAGAGGAGCCTTAGCAACAGCTACAGTCATTTCATAAATCAACTTGTTATAAAGGAACATGTACATAAAAGAATAAACACTCCCTTTTTCCCAAGGCTGTATGGGAGGACGGGGGTCAGAGGGTGATGGAGTTTGGAGGACAAACTCAGCTCGGCTTTGTCAGTCCCCCCACCCCGCCATCCTCCCCTCTGCACCCATCCATATTAACCTGCTCTAATACAGTGTGCAAAGCTAACAAAGTCTGCATCTAAAAAAGCTATTAAAGAGCCTGAGTGACTTTGTCTCATTATGTAAAATGTCAAGAGCTTGAATAAGCACCCTTCATACAATCAACTGTCCCTCCAGGAATAATTAACACAAATTTATCCATTCCTCACATTATTTGTGTGAGGTTGCAGTTGTGTCTGACGGGTGCTTGCAGATTTTAACAGTGACTGCATATCCTCACATAAAATAATCTAATTCACAGGCTCAAGTCAAATAAAATCAAAACTCGAACTGAACAAACTTAATTTTAAAACAGTTAATGCCTGGAGGATTTGCAGTCCCCTGACGTTGGCTTCTTGAGCAGTGCTTCCTTTCAGCCTGCACATCAACTTCAACAAGCTGAAATCCAAGCAAGCCATTTGTAACCTTATACCTGAAACTAACCACTTGATGAATGCAGCTTGTTGGGAGTTGCACTTGGCGTGCGGGAGGATTATATCTGATTTAATTTTGGTACTGGATGCACTTCATCTTATATATAGTTGCCATCATAGAGCATGTCATAGAAGCTGTCAAAATAGGAGAGAAGCAATTTAGATGCCCAATTCTAGTTTTTGGGGAGCTGTGAGTTTTCCAAGATGCTGTGTCAGTTGTCTTCCACTATGACACACGACATGGAATAAAACTAGTTATTGTCATGCCTGAAGCTCATCTCTGTAATGCCCCACATCGTTGGTTTTGGCCAATATTGGGCTGATACTGTATCAGGATTACTACAGCTTAAGTCATAATTTAAGACCTTATAGGACTTTTTTTTTTTAATGGCACTCAGAGTTACATTTTTTCCCAGAAAAATAATACTAATAATAAAAGCATGAACTGACATCAGTTACTTAGGATTAGGGCCAGTTGCCAATATTTTTTTATCACAAAACATGACTTTTTTTGGGCAATATCTCGCCTTTGTTGGTGATTTTGTGTTTCCACACTGCATGTGGGATTCCACTGGCTCAATTCCCGTGTTGCAGAGTTTGAAAAACTTTTTGCACAAAACACACCAAGCCTTGTATGCATTTCTAATATCTGTTCAGCCATGCCACGAGATCTTGGTTAAATACCCCATGTTGTCCAGGGTACAGTGAAAGCTAGCCTCTGCTCTGAGCATGCTGGATGGAAAAAAAAAATTGTGTTTTTGGTTTCACTACCCTAATCTGTGTCACTTAAATGTGAGAGGCATTTGTTAAATCTTTTTTTTTTTTTTAATTGTTTCAAATTTAAACATTGCAACATCAGAAAAAAAACTTCCCATGCCTGAACATTTTTGGGACTTTTGAAAGATAAATTTAAGACATTTTCATACCAATAAAGGCCTTATTTTAGATAAGCAAGTTCAATGCCTTTTAAGACTTTTTAAGGATCTGCGGGATCCCTGTGTTTGCTGTTATCTTATTCCAGCATACACGTATGAGGCACCAGCTGTAATGTCTAAAGATACTTTTATTGGAACTTAGTGCATATTTATTACCAGTGAGTTCCTTTCTGCTCCATTTTTAAACATTATCTCAATTTATTGCAAAATAACTCAAGAAAAGGTCATGAAATGCATCACTGTTTCTCGTGATAGTAGCCACAGATTTACTCATTTCTGGCTGCAAAAATCACACTACAATCTCTGCAAGATCTTGGTGGGACCAAACAAAACAAGTGCCGAGGAGAGCATGCAATCTGATGATTGATTTCAAAAACTGAATTTTTCCAAGTGTTGTTTTCACTTCCCTGCTGAGGTGTTGCCGTCAGCCTGGCGGTGTTCAACTCGTGGCTGTCAGCAATTAGCATATAGGAAGATTTGCGATGTAGCTTTGGGCACGATCTTTGTTAGCACAATAGGAGCTTTTACAAGAAGAGCAGCGTCTACATTCCCAGTGTTCATGCTGCTTCTCAAAGCTGGAGCAATGATCTAACATCGCAGATGTCAGAATAAATAATGATAGATTGCTGGACATGGATCTACAGCTCAATAGAACATAATGATACTCAATCCAATAATACCAACCCAACAGAGACAGGCCTGTGACTCCAGTGTCCTGGGACTGCACTGATATACTTCATTTCGACAGGTTGTGCACCATGCCCCAAAACAATTCTTAACCAAAACAGCAACTCATTAAAGTTTTGGAACTTTAATAACAGTTTCCCCCTCTCAGTTCAAGCTCAAGTTGCAGGCAATTAGGTAGGCAAACATCACATTTGTATGTTGGCTGCAAATTTGGAAGCCAACAGTATTTTATCCTGACTATGTTACATTACGAGGACTTATTTGGGTGGACTTTGGCAAGGCGCTGTTACACTGCTGCAGATACTAATGTCTTTCGTGTCATTTTGGGAGTCGTTTCAACGTCAACCTGATCCACTCTTGGTTGTCAAAGCAAGTGGGGGCTGTATGAAAAACTTTACTTGAGCTGGTAACCACCACGTTAACTGTCTTTTTTTTTTTCTTTGTGGGATCTGCATGGCTCAGGCTCAGAGGGATGTGTTGTTCAGCATGCACAGAGATAATTAAGCGGTCACAGTCTCGTTTTCCTGGAAGTTGACTGTATTAGCAAGCTCCTTCTCTATTCTCACCTCTCCTTTTAATTTTTTTTTTTTTTTTTGCTGGCAACTGTCACACAGAAAGCTTTGGAGTGGGTGTAAATAAGAAGACATGCATGCTTAATGAGCAAGAGTAAAAACGGCTTAATTCTTGTTTTAGCAATGTAGCTCTGCTTACTGATCCGACTGTCAAGGCTGCGGGACTGCTTAATTAACTTGTCTGTTAACTCGAAGAGACGAACGGTCACAGTTGTTGTGTCAGTCAGATCGTATCTGTTTAATTTCATACTCTCGATGAAAAAAGTCCGAAACATCTGAAGCAGACATTGAGATTTCACCTCCTGAACTCACTTGTCAAACAGATTAACATCTAACCATGACTTGCCAAAAGGATATAATGAGTCCGTATTAAACACTGACAGTCACCGCTTGTCAGTGTTATGTGCAGTGCCGGAAAGTTAAAGGGAGAAGAGGGAGAGAAGAAAAAAAAAGCAAGTAAGGAATGGTCTTCTACTTTCAGATTTACAGCCATGGGGTCACCAGTGGAAGTGGAGCTGGAGCAGAGTGGTGCAGAGCTCTACTCCTCCTCCTCCTCCTCCTCCCTCCTGGCCTCCTTCGCCTCCCCTGCTCCCACCCAATTTTTTTTTTGCTCTCTGTTACTGTATATGGGTCATACTGCGATTGTACATGCGGGTAAATAAGTTCTCTTTTCCAGTGAGCGTATGGAAAGAAGTACTCAAACTTGTACCTTTAGGTAAAAGTAGCAACACAGTGGAACAATGCTGCATTTAAAGTAAAAGGTCACGCTTAGAACTTACTGTACCAACACATGTACCTGCTACATCAAAATGTGCGTCAAAACGAGCGCTCGTGGTGACAGTTGATGGCTTGATTCATTTACACATAAGAAGTTTTTCGAATGTTTTAGCTGGCCTAATTTTTCAGTGTTGATGAAGTTTAATTGAAACAGCATTCTATGAGCTTTTTCTATTAAACCCTTTTTTTCTGTAACTTCTAACTATAGACTTGCAGCGTCATTAAAAACAATTGATTCATATAATTATATGAACTTGAGAACATGTAATTTGCTGGGCTCAACATCTTTCTCCTTTCATTGTTACCTGTGTGCATGAACGTGTGCGTGTCGATGCATGAGGAGCATAAGCCACATGTAATCATTTACAGTATAGAATACATACAGCACACATTGTTTTAGGAATTTACCCACGCAGTGCAGTTCCTTCCTGAAGTATATTTCGCAATATAAGAAAAAAGGAGTGGTTAAAGCAATGCTGTTATTTACTAGACAATAACTTACATTGTTTAAAATTGACAATTATTGCAACAGAGTCACAGTGCAAGGTAGTATTTATAATAACCAGTATGTTATATTCTTGTGGTCAAAATAAACTGTGAAAATAAGACAACTTGTCTTTTTCCGAGAAGCTGTAACAAAATGTGTGTGTGTGTGTGTGTGTGTGTGTGTGTGTGTGTGTGTGTGTGTGTGTGTGTGTGTGTGTGCGCCCACTAGTTTACCTGCACGAAATGAGAGAAGTCAACGCGAGCTCGGTCCAAGCAGGAAGGCAGGATGTTTTTGATGAAGCAGTGAGCTTAATTTAGGTCCAAGCATTCTCAGCATCTGTCACCTAACTCCCAACGATCTCAATACACAGTGTGTGTGCGTGTGTGCGTGTGTGCTCATGTTTATCCAGGCAGGCGGGTTATATATTCAAGAAACATACACCGACACTTTGCCATGCTAAAAAGATGAGAATACTTCCCAGTGTAAAGACATGCCCTTCCTCCTTTTGAGTTGGTGAATTATATTAATAACTGCAGCTTTACAGCAGACTATTGTGATACGGTGGCTGTTTGATAGGATTTTATTATGCTTAACCAATACCAGCTATTTAAAAAATAATACCATTAACCCTGCCAAACACCCAAAATCTTGATTTCTTCTTCTAAAGGAATTGGCTTAGTTGTAGCTCCTGCTTGGCCGTAAAATAACCAAACAGGCGCCTGCATTGCCAGCAAACCAGCAAAAGCAAAAGACTAATGCCAACAACCTCTGCCAAAGACTTGAGCTTGCACCCAGTGTTCTCTTACATAGAGGAAATTTCTGCCTACTTCTTTGAATCACAGAATTTTTCGGCCTGTATAAAAATGTTTTTATTCATAACACTTGAATAAGAGCAAAGCAGCGACACACTGTATAATATAATTACATGAACCTACATTTTCTAGCCCTCTCTCTAAGCCTGAGGTGTAATCCGTGTTTGATGAGCACATGCACACGCTGAAAGGAGCAATGTGGGTTTTTTTGAAAACCCCGTAAGAGAACCTTGCGACGCTTTGACCTCGAGCTTGTCATCACTTTAATGTTGCATTAAGTGAACGTGCTCTGACTCGTCGAGCGACTGCATGGAGTGCCGACAGGAGGAGGCGTGTGGTCGTCATGCATCCGTAACGAATGGAAAGAAAAGGAAGACCACACAGTGGCATGGTCAGATCAGGTTGTCAGAGACCATATTTAAAATCTGGGTCAGAGACCAAGCCATAACCTCTCTCCCTCACCGTCGCTCTGCACTCACTACCCCTCCTCTACACCCTGTTTCTCCATCTCATCCCACTACTATCTCTTTGTCTTTTCTCCTTCTCCATGCAGCTTTATCTCCTCACCCACTTTATATCCACGTCTTTATTTCAGTCACTCCTTCCTGTCTTTCTTTCTCTCCATATGCCGTGCCTGGCATGTGCCGCCTGAGCCATCCACAGAGGCAGCAGCTTTGTGTTGTGTTTCACAAGCAGCATCTTCAGATTAAGATTGTATTAGTTGTAAATGAATGGGAAGATTGCATTTGAAAATGTAGTAACAATCTAAAAATATCACTTTAAACTTTTGTTGAGAATACAACAGGGGATTTTTTTAACTATTGCTTTTCTCCCGTGAGGAATCAAGAAAATTGAAGGCGGGTGTAAGGAACAGCCATATGATTCATGTGCAGGTCCAGTGGCAGCCAGATGAGTTATGAGTCGTTACAATAAGCCTATTCAGTCCTACTTCATAGCATAAAAAACAGGCACAGCTGTTACTGCAGTACTTACACAGGACTTAAAAATTCAGTTACTTCTATTATATGGTAAAGAAGTCAGGACAAAAAATTGGAAAGTGATGAGCTGTATTTTTAAGAAATACTCAAACATTGTGGGAATCACCCTCGATTGGCTTGAAAACTGATGTTGGTTTCATCTCAGTGGTGCCACATGCTGCACAGTCACTCGTCCCACTGGTTGTTGGTTAGTAAATAGCTCCAGTGCTTAAGCCAACTGCTCGTTACACTACATTTCCTTGCTGTTTTTCCAATGTGTGTGAAATGCGCAGAATACAATGTGTGCAGGGGGACTGACCATTGTTTCGATGGCCCATTTTCCCCCAATCCCAACAGTCAGAAAAATGTCCCGTTGGACTGAAAGCCGATTTGTCTGACAGCCTGTTACCCTGAAAACAAACTTGTGTTGCTCCATGGCCCATTGCTCGGAAAATACACTGTCCCAACCAGAAGCGCATGGCTAATTATTATGCAGAATGATTTCATTGGACCTTCCTAATAGGGGAAAGCATGATCTTTCTCTGATTGACTAGAACTTGTTACCTTTGTTAGTTTGATTGGTTAGGTTTAGGCATGAGGAGTGAGACTGATTAGGGTAAGAATATCAGGGTAGGACAATCAGAGGCAGTGTACAGCGGGTCATGCCTTCAGCATAGTAGTAAAAAAAGCTAGACTGTTGGACCTCACATTCTGATCTCATCAGTTCTTCTTTCTTGGTTGGCATTATTATGATATTATAATGATAGTGAGAGCTTCATCCCCTATGAGGAACAAGATTCAATGTTTCTTCATGGACGCGCAAAGGTGATCATTGTTGCCATTCATTGTTGGCAGATCAGAGGTCTGATGTCATCGAACATCATTTCCAACAGTCAATTATAGAGAAAGATGCTTTCAATCAACTGGGGGAAGAGAAGTGTGAAGCATTAGGTGGCAGGGCCAACTTATTGCAGGCCGTGAATCTTTCTAACTGCAAGAAGAGTGTGTCTTTGGAGCAATGGGCGTTTGTTTTTCGGGATACTGGGCTGTCGGACAAATGGGCTTTCAGTCCAAAGAGACATTTTTCGGGGTTTAATAATAATGGGCCATCAGAATGATCACATGGCACCGTGAATGCGTCTTTTACAATGTTAGGCTGGCTCTTAATCCTTGCTTTTAGACATTTTGGTAAAATAGATTAAACATATCAATGTCTGCATTAAAGAGAGATTAAATAGATGTTTTTAAATCTAACTCCTGGTCAAACAGAACAAAAGTTTATTGACTTACGTGCTGGAGTATTCCTTTTAGCCATGAAGTTGTAAATTAACCACTTGAGTCCTTCAGATAGTCTGCATACGCTTCTGGGAAATCCGATGTATAGCTGCTCGGAAACTGTTAAAGAGCCAGTGATGGAGTTTGATTGAAGATTTAAGAGGTGCCACACTGATGCTTATTCATCGAGGCAGACCTGGCAGGCCTGCAGCGACTGTAACAGTGCTCTTGCTACCATTCATCATGGGGAAATGGCAAACACTGTACAAATCAACTGGCATAAATGTCCGTGCTTCTTTTCAGCTCAATGGCTCCGAACCTATTGTGGAGCTAATATGGCTGCCAACAATAAGACATGATGACATTGTCCTGTTTTCATGCTGGAGGCCTCCCAGTAAGGAGTTCTCTTGAATACCTCTTCAGTGTGACATGGAGTCAGGCCCGCAACCACCAGCGGAGCCGAGCTGAGCTGCAGAGCTGCTTTAGAGCCCTGCTGAGACCTGCCAGACCCACAGCTTTCCCTGCCAGGGGCCTCGGCTCGCAGTCAGAGTGAGTTACAGCCCATAGCTCCTGACACACACATGCTAATCCTGAAACACACATACGGGTAGCTTAAACATGTACAGTATGTACACATGCATACGTGGAACACACAGTGGAGCATATGCGTACAACCATAAACCAATACACACACGCAGGCAAAAAAAAAAACTGTATATAAGCATGTGGGTGAATACTAATATATGCACACACATGCAAGAACGACCACATATTCATACATAATGATACCCCACTAACAGTGAGTGTAGTTCCAGTTAATGCATTAGGAAGGCCCCTGCATGCACAGCAACTTTTATAGATACGGTACATGCAAACAAAATAAAAGCACTGCATGCTTGCACACACGCAGTAAAGTGAGCATGTCCACTTACAGGAGCTCTATCTGTCAGGGTTAGTTTAAGGTCGAGGTCCGGCAGCTGCTGGATCAGCTGGATTGATTTGTCTGGGTAAACATGTAGGGTGAAAATGAGCATGTTTGTGATTAAGGGCTTAGCAGAAGGTGTTTGTGCACAAGTGAGTGAGTGTAAAGCATCGATATGCGACTGTATATGTACTGTGTAGAAGGGAGCACTGTGCAGATGGATCAGATGCATAGGTGTGTCAGTATGTACTGTACTTCTAAATGTATCTTTTTTTTGTATCATGCTCAAGACAGGATCACCTTCATCCCTTCTCAAGATGATGACATGAAGCAACAAACAGTCTAAGTTTAAAAAGGGAAATCAATTCCACAAGCTCCTGCTTAGTGCTTGTGTTTAAGATTATTTTTTATTACTGCAAAACTAAATTCCTTCAAATGTAATCCAATGAATTGTCCTTTCTTGATGAAAAGTTTTTTGGACATGTCTATCCAGTAAACTCAACAATGGTGATTTCCATGTTTATATTGTACTACAGTTACATGTTTACATGGCTGCCAATGGGCTGAAAAAATTCCATGGCGTCATGCCCTAACAAATGAATTTAACTTTAAAAATGAATTAGTGATGGGGCATTAAGGGTGGTTTTTCTGATCTCACATAAAGCATGAGGTAAAAGCTCTCTGTTGCTACATTCATGCACCCCAGTGTCTGCGCCTGACAACCATATTTACTAAGGAAAATGAATTGATTTGTACATGTTATATTACCTCAGGGCACAATGAATTGATCATCGCTCATAGAAGAAATGACCACACAGACACACGTCACCCAACCATGTGCCAACAAATCTCCCAAAGGGCACGGTTGTTGGGTCTATGAACATCACCAACAACGTGACTCAACTTTTTTCCGCTGTGACATTTTTCGACCAATTCATTATTTCAACCTCACCGAGATGTGCAAACTGTAGTACAGCTGATGTATGTTAAACAACGTGTTTAGGGTGTGGTTACGTTTGGACAACTGAAAACACTTGGTTAAAGAGAACTCCACAGATTTTACACATTAAAGTCTGTTTACAGGTGTTGGGGAGTACTACTGCATATATGATAGAGAGATGTATAAAAGCCTTTCGAAATCTTGTGTATTGACATAAGTGATGCCACTTGAGTCAGTGTTGGCTGGGACTGAAAACTACAAGTTTAAAAATGTTGATGTGGAGTTAGAAAGGCTTGGGGGTGTCTGTTTTGTCATAGCTTCAAACCTTCCTGACATTTCAACAGGGTATTCGGTATATGATGACATTTGTGTGAAAATAACTCTGCAGTTTCTGCTGGGAGATGGGGTGAGAGCTGAGGTTGCTAACATACCTTTCACAAACTAAAATGTCATGAAAGGAAATACTCTTGCGCCTATTTTCCTTATTAACAGAGAAATACAAATGTACATCCTCTGAATTCTAGTTTGTCTCTTTCACTAATTTGAATTTGACACAAACAAAATAAAACTCTTTCAAAATAAAACTGTCTTGGTTAGTCTTTCCATTGTTCTAACAATCTGGTTTGGTGTATATAAATCCTTAATTTAAGAAGTTGGATGTGAAAATATTTTGGCTATGCCCGTGTTCCCCATTGCATCTCTCTGCAATTGCTGGCTTTTGACCAGTCTTTCTCAGCTCAGCTGCCTTTTACATTAGCAGACAGGTGACCCTGTTGAAGGCCACAATCCGAAACCCGTTGGTCTTGCAATAAAGTTGTTCTAAGTACTACACGTGTTGCTCAAGTTTTAACGCCTTTTATTTGTCTCCCCTCTCGAACTGTGGTGTGGAAGTGGGTGAAGTTGTGCCAGAAACCCCCACCAGTAGAGACTGATCTCTGGTGGCGCATGCTATGCACTTCAGTACATTGCCTTAATACAATATCGGTTTAATAAAAAGAGGCACATCTGTATTTTTGAAACCATACTGTCTGGATTTCTAAATACCCTGGTATATCATAATACTGTGAAACCGCCCGAAGCCTGTAGCCCGCTGCTCATCTCACTGAGGCTAGCAGCTTGAGGCTACATTAACCACCACTAGCATAACACACCTGAATCTCCTACCAAACTGTCATTGGTTGAGTTGCATTGTGGGTAATGTAAGCGCCAAGTTTTACGTCATGATTGGAGGTCCAAGCTCAAATTGCACTTAACAAGGATCCAGGAGGGTCAATGACGCTAAACAGCCCAAAATCTATGGCTGACTGGATGATCTGTGCTGACAGTACACACTGAGGGATCCAGTATTCAGATGCACTGTTGCCCATTAGTGAATCATCACCACACACAGGGAACCCCTTTAGCGTCTCTATATGATGCATAGCTGAAAAGCCTTGTTACATGTGGTTAACGTTGTAAAACAGTTGTGGCTAGGTTTAGGCAACTTATACGTATATACAAATACGACCACATGAGGGACATCAGTGCACAACAACCGAATGTTAACTACGTAATGTTAGTTTAAAACAACACTGACTTTTGGTTTCACACAGAACATGAGCTGCAGTCTCCTGGGTAAAAGTCTTATTTTGTTTGACTCATCCACCTCCTGCCCTACGCAGACTTTCTCTTACGCCACAGATGGGTTTACAGTGGAGTTAGTTGAAAGCCCAGTACATCTCATAAGGACGCTAAAGGGTGCCTATGGTGTCGCTATTACAAGCTGAGGGGAATAACAAAGCATTGGTATTTGATGTCCTGGGGATGAGAACGGTCTAGAATACAAACTGTGACCTTCAGGTAAATGTTTCAGAGCCAGCAGTTGTAAAAACAACGTCTTTAAGCTTTCTTTCCTCCCAACGTCTAACACACTACTCAACAAGAAAACAGGTAAAACCCCTGTTGCATTTAGTTTTATACATTATGTTTTATGCTTTTTATTATTTCCTTCCTTCCTTCTTGTTTAAAATGACAATGTATTTACATTTTTATTGCAAATGCATGTGCAATTTTTAACATATCTTGTTTTTTATTTTTGTTTTATGTGACTTATTTGTCTTTGGTGTACCACTGTAGTGTCTTGTTGGCTACGTACTGTTTTAAGTTGACTGCTGCTGTGTGTAGCACTATTGCCCAAGCAAAATTTCCCCTTCGAGAACAATAAAGTATATATTATCTTATCTCGCGTGTGAATTTTATCAGGGCCTTTAGACAACAAAACTGGTAAGAGAAACTTGAAAATGTTCGTGACACATCACATCTTACTCGCCTTCAATTACAGAATATAGTTGGAGTTTATAACAGAGCTGTATCTGGACACAGCCATATTTAGCACTCACATGAGGGCTGACAACCCGTTTTTTTGGCTGGCTGTACAAATGTATCTCACAGCAGTAATATATTGTGTGTGTGTGTGTGTGTGTGTGTGTGTCTGGGTAGCTATAGAGTTTGTGTCTACATTAATCTCAGGAATGTTGATGTGGTCCAGGGTTTAATAGAACGAGGCGTGGGCGTGGAGTAAGAGTCCCCCGGAGCAGAGTTAAGGTCTTAAAGTACTAAAAAAGCTTTGACCCAGACCCTTCGCACCCACTCACAGGGACACAGCACCTCTCTTCCAGCCCAGCACATGTTTTCATACTTTGGCTATGCAGCAAAGAAATACACGCTTGGACACACATGACAAACACAGACAGAAGAAAGACGAGAAGAAGGATATAAACTGAAACAAAAAACATATTTTTCTCAGATGAAGATGAGCACAAAATGTACCCAACCGCAGATGTTGGTGCGTTTGCTCTCCTTAGCTCGAACAAACACACATACACAGGCCGAACACATCCCTGTTGTCTTGTGTTGCTCGTCATGCAATGAGGAGCACATGACTTAAATCGGGTGTGGTGCGTGACCTCTTATCGGACAAAAGCGTCCCACAGAGAGCTGATGGGGGAGACTGCGCCTCCCCGCCTGTCCTATCTGTCGGCAGTCATGAGGTCTCCATCCCGTTCGCCATGCCGTGTCTCGTGGTTCAAAGGCCATAAAATGTTGGCGGCAAGTTGTCAATAATCAGCTGCTTAGCCCGAGAAGAGCGACATTAACCAGAGGGGCAGGAAGTGCAAGACTTCTTTTTAAGGCATGTTTTGCAAGAATGAGGCCTTTGAATTTTTTTTTATCTTGTCTTATAAATGTTTCACCTTGAGGGCCTGAAGTCTCTCAATGAGATTCTCTCAATGGTTGGTTTGTATTTCACACATTTACCCCAAAGCCTCCACATGCTTATGCAGTCACGCAGAGCTAAATGCAAATATAACAAGAAGTTTTATCTCATACACTGATCTCATCAGTGTCTTGCTGATGAGTTTGTATCATTTAGCTGTCATCATGAGATCATATCTCTAAGTTAATGCAATAAGTCTTGTGTCTCATATCAGAAGGGAATCGTTTCTTGCCTGCTCAATGTTGCTAGTCACACTTCTATCTCAGCTTCAGAGACAGGACAAACTTTCCAGTATGGATGATATTTTTTTTACTGAATCTTCTGCAAAGTTTCTGGAGCCCAACAGTGCTAATACCATATATATTTATGTTGTATGGTAGGCCCTATAGGCAGGTAGTTAAAATGCTTCTGAAGGTGTTGAAATGGCTATTAAAACAAATTGCTCCCCAACCAGCGCAAAGGGATCTTTTTAGAAAATCAGTGAAATGGAGTCCAGCAAGAAGAGAGGAGGAGAGGAGGGTTATAAAAGTTTATTTCCGAACATCCTCTCAGAATGTTCCCTCTTTGATTTGGTTGATCACTGACAAAGGCTGGCAAAGTGTAACCAAAAGGGTGAAATCAAATTAAGCAGAAATGTGTGTGTGTGTGTGTGTGTGTGTGTGTGTGTGTGTGTGTGTGTGTGTGTGTGTGTGTGTGTGAGCCTGCTGTCACATCACAAGGTAGCGTCACTGAGAGACAGTGCCCCCAGGCAGCTGGCCACAGGCCACTTAGGGCCACTTTAAATCAGAGTAGTGTTCACTGACACAAGCTCACTGGGTTCATCCACTGTGGAGATATGAAAAAAGAGTGACTGTGTGGTGCAGTGCTGATGGCTGCATGAAAATCAAGTGAAAAGGCTCTGAATTACAGGCTTATATGTGACTGTGGTTAATTGTGGAGAGAAGGAGAAGCAGATACAAATATAAATGGCCGTCTTTTTAACTGAAGGCTACCTTGAGGAGTTAAAGGGGAACTATGCCCATTTTCAAAATTCATACATATCCTTCTGATATCCATCTCCCAAATCCAAAATCTAGAGTACTAAAACTTGAATTTGTGATGTCATAGAGTATAAAGTCTGAAGCTGCTCCATAGACAGTGAATTGGGTAGATAATCTAGATGACCCTGAGAGCACTCAGGAGAATGTTCTGAGTATATGGGTACATTTTCTGTTTCAGCACTGACAACACTACAGTAGAATAAAACTCATTTGGGGTTGAAAAAGAATACAAACACTCTGTGGCTCCACAAAATCAGATTCCCATCCCATGTCTATAGAGCAGCTCCAGACTTTATACCCTATGATATCACAAGTTTGAGATTTTTTTCTCTGGTTTCTGGCTTCGAGAGAGAGTGGCTCATATTCACAAACACAGATTGAGCCTTCCTCAGCCATGGATATAACATAATGGAATTATCAGTGTAGGTGGTGTTCCCCTTTAATGATTGGCTGTGGAGTACAGTGTTAAAAGAATTAATGAAGTGGAATAAGGTTTGTTGAACTTTTTATTCTGGGACTCTGTATACTAATTTAAGTGTCAAATGTTGAATAAAGGCTCTTTTAAAGATAATATTAACTGTGTTATCTCTGTGAACTTAAATTACAATTTACCTTTTATACATGCACACACACACACATCGTATAGGTATTAAAAGAATAAGGCTTGTGTTAGTCCATTTTTTTTTTTTAAATCGATGACCAATCCCATGAAAAGTCAAAATTTACAACATGCTAGTCCGCCTCTCTGGTAGAGCTGCAATGATAAGTCCATTAATCAATTAGTCAACTGGCAGAAAGTGATTTGGCAACTTTTTGATCATCAAATAAACTGAGTAACCACTTAAGCAAACAAACATTTGCTGTTTCATGCTTCTTAAATGTGAGAATTTAATGCTTTTCTTTGTTATACATTAAAGCAAACTGAATAGCTTTGGATTTTTAGACCACATAAAACAACCATCTGAAGACTACCTGCTCTGTGGGAAATTACACAGGGCATGTTTCACTATTTTCTGACATTTTATTGACAAAACAGATCACAAAATATGTAATAAATTAAAAATAATTTCTCATAACAGGTCAGGTGGACACTGTAGCTGTTAGCACACATTACTCAGACAGGAGTAAGCTTTTGGAGACTAATTTCAGTAACACTATAATAATGTGACATAGTTGGTGCTCTTGTGAGTATTTATGGCAGCAGGTTGGTGGATGTGGAGTTGACTCAAAGTCAGCTACAGTGCTCATGCTCAGGGTAAGGGAAAGAACATGTCATTAAGAACAATAGAGTGGCTCATTGATGGGTTTTTAATAGTTTTGGGACAACAATGGGGCTCTAGAGTTTATTCCCAGAGGTATAAACTCAGACAATACTTTACAGTAGAATCAATTCATCCTTAGCTTTGTTCTTTTCATAGGATTTGTTGACAATAGAATATCGTCACACTTGTCTTTAAAATACCTGCCAGAAATAAAACCACACCTGATGGGTCAGGTGACGAGCTCATTTGTGTAAATTTTACTTGTATAGTTTCATTAGTTACTGTTACTATGATAAGCGCTCTGAAATGTTTGCCCTGTGCTCCTAATAAATACAGTAAGACATGATTCATTCCTTGTCTTGTGTGTGGGTCACATGCAGTGTTAAGTTTCCTATTTACAACGAACAGTCACAAAATATTTTCATTTCATTTCATTCAGAACATCTGCCATGGTGGAAAACACTGAACCGAACGACTCGAGAATCGTTTATAGTATAACACGCGCACACACGCACAGATACGCAAGCATATTTGAGGTAGAACCAGGAAGCTCATTCGGCTCTTGAACAGAGAAAACACGTTATCAGGCTCCAGTTGCTATGTGAAGAAAAAAAAGTAGTTGGGCCTCTATTCTCTATGCAAAGTGACAGCTAAAGAGACAGTCCTCAGAGTGAACTCAGTGGGGAGAATGAACGTGTAAATGATCTAATGATCTAAGTAACCTTTTTAAGCTCAGCCTGTCCGATGATGTAACACACACATGCGCGCGCACACACAGACACACACAGACACACAGACACACACAGACACACACACACACACAGGAATAATGAGTCAGACATTCCATGCATATAAAATACACTTTTCTCTCACACAAATGTTTGATAAGCTAGGTCATTGAGTTGGAGTTTCTATGGTATGTTACATGCTGCTGTTTGCCAGCAACGCACACCAAAAAAAAAAGGCTTTACAGTTTTCTCAGAGAAAGAGGAACGACAGAAATACTGCAGCTTTAAGATGTTTTAAAATAGATGGTATTTAATTGCAGCAGTTTTCAGTACCTTATCTGGTATGTGTTGATATCACTGTTATTCACGTCTAAAGAATCTGTGAGTGTTTGTGTGAGTTTTGTCCCTGAGGCGGTTAGGCAAACCACAAAATTCCAAATGATTAACTGCTCTGAACAAAGCAAATTGTAAACTGCTTGGAAATGTCACAAGAAGCCAAGTTTGAGTAAAAGCTGATGGACACAAGCAGGATCTCACCGCTTTGACAGGGAGATGTGTCACTCTGAGTTTAATATCAATCCTCACTCATTTGTTATTATCAAAGCCTATGAGAGCTCATGCACTGTGGGAAAGCATCTAATGTACTCAAAGGAAGGAGGGAAATATGATCTTTTACCTGCTAATTATCCTACTTATCCAATATTTTAAAAAACTTGAGGTTCTGCCAAACACATGAAGAGCGGTTTAACTGTGGGAGGCCGGTGATGTGCCCCACCCAGAGAGCTGCATCATGTGGCCCATTCATAATGCCTCTGAGCCCAACCCTGCAGCTTCATCTCAAGGCCTAGCCATAATGCCTATGAGCCTGACCCAGGAGCTGCATCAAGAGGCCCGGTCGCACAGCCTGCGATCCACACCCTGGAGCTGCATCGGAGGAACTGCTTACACAGTCCAGCGGGACCAGTCTAGGATTTGCAAACACGCAGACACGCCTTATCTGTGCTGCAATTCCTGCCAGACACTGAACAGACACACGCAGATAAAACAGCAAAGCCAGATGAACTCACACCTACGACCTTTGAGTACAGCTCTTCATATCCTATGTTCAAAACACCCCGCCGTTAACAAAAACTAAATGTGGTTACAACAAGGCTAAAATGTCCGCAGTTACTTGTGTGTTTATCATCGGTAAATACACACAGCTGTTAGCGTCCAGAGTAGCTAGTGAACAATGCTGGCAGCTCCACACCTCCAGCACAAGGGACACATTAAGAGAAATAGTAGGAGGAACTGGCCCACTCACTCTACAGACCAGTCCCGTGTGTCTGTGTGTGTGAGAGTGAGTATGTGTGTGTGCATGAGTGTTTAATGTAAAATGTCCTCATCCTTAGTGTAGGATGAAAGTCTTATAGCAACTCACAGTGAATAGAACATGGCTGCAAAGTCTAAAACTTAAAGTGTAAGATGAAGTAATGCAGGCGTGCCAATAAACTGAATTTACATTTACTTTTCAAGTACTGCACATGAATCAAGAGCTTGAAAGCTTCTCAGAAAATGTCACACTATTCAGTTCAGTTTTGAACTTATCCCAGAATTAGGCCACTTTAGAGCAACCCTAAAGCTTTTAGTATACACGCCTAGTGTTTCAACTTGCCAAGTTACCTTAAAAGCGTCAAGCATGATGACTCACACATCTGACCATCACACGTTTTCTTGCTGGCATTAGTCAAGTCCCACGGAGGGAGATGATGTTTCAGATGCAAATAGAGAGCGATACCACACTCACTCGCTGGCATGTTCCATTGCCCAACCTGTTGATCAAGCTCTTTCCTGAAGGGCCTGAATACATATTTCACTATGGGCTGTTTCTGTTAAAAGCGGCAGGTGTTTTTTCTGCCAACTGCCCCGAGCTGAAGGGATACATTTATTTTAAAATTTCCATAAGCAGGGCAAATTGTGAGTATCAAACATGTACAAACTGCATGTGCAAGTTCGTGCAAATCAGCACGCAGCCTGAGCAGGGTTTTGATCAGCAGTAAGCAAAACACCCTATTTTTGCCTTTATAAAAGCAAGATGTTGATAATGATGTGGGTGAAAAGCTGAACTGACAACAAGCAGCTGCCAAAAAATGAACTTCAGTGTCTATCTGGGTTTTGCAAGAGTATGAAATCTCCAGTTTCAACAGCAATCCCTATGGCCTACAGCGACACATGACCCCAACACCACACTTGGTCACTGGTATAAGTGTGTATCTCCTTCAACACACACACACGGATGTGTTTGCACACACACACGGGAGGACGCCCCGCTCCCTCTTTGCGATCCCTCTCTTTTTTTTCTAATGGCCGTCGCGAGTAGCAGACGGTTTTGCCATCCCTCTCCCAAAATAGCAACCCGTTAGCACAGCCAGGTCAGATGGTTTTGAAACATCCATGGCAAAGGGTGCTAGAGCGGAGGGGTGGAGGGGACAACAAGTGCGTGACCACCTCTTGGAGAGCTCCGGAGAGGCGGTCATGGGTGGGCCTCAAGAGGAGGTTTCTTTCACACTTGGGTGATGATGAGTGCTGGGGAACAAAGGAGGGGTGCCTCAGAGAAACTGGTGAAGTGTGCATGTCTTTGCAAGCAACAGGTGCTGAGCTTTTGATTCATAACATTTTAACACACAGATATAGAGAATGGAAGTCATGACACCACATCCCGTGAGCCTCTATTCCATTGGCTTCTACGAGTCAATGCAATCTGCTGTTGAGTATTACTTTACTCTGAAAATGAAGTGTGCTCCTGGGTTCCCTTACCGTATTTTACAAGAAATTAGCATCCACTTCAGCACTTACTATTAGAAAATATAGCCTTTATGATTTTAATAAAAAGTTGAAAATGATAAGTGCACCTCCCATGAAAATTCATAAGCATGGCAAACTTGTTTCATCCAGATACATAATATTCATGAGGACCTTCTTTTAAAGAAATTTCTTAAAATTTTTAGCTATAACCTCTGCTATCTAAAAACTTCTGTCTCCCTGTTCTGCAGTTATTACATACATGTCTGAGCTAATTACAGCCTTTCAACTTGTTCATGAACTGCTGTCAAGCCGCAACATTTAGTTTGAGATGATCTGTGACTTAAAGGCAGCTGAAAACTAGAAATATCAAACAATAATACATTTTTTTTCTTTTTCAAATAACCATCCTTATCTAAACATATGAAGTGAGCCACACAACCCACACAAGGCTATTTTAAGATATTGAGTGGTGTGGCGTTAACGTTTTTGTAGGCCATCCCGGCAGTTAACATCGCCCTGGTTCCCTTGACAAAAAGCCAATGAAATTTATCCATTGGATTTTTGATTATTGTAGAAAATAAGCTCCATTTATAAAATTTTTGACATGTTTTGTTCAGCAAGAAAATCTTCACAAATAAACTATATACTATAAACAAACAGCACCATGGTCGCATGAATTCAACGTTGCCACCACATCAAGAGGTATCTACTGACGTATTTTATGTCATAGAACCAAACATGAAAGTGTCTTAAGCTTGTGTTAACCACAGACATTATTTCAGGCATCTAATCAATGACCCATTGGCTTTGAGATGAGGGAACCGGACGTACTTAAGTGCTTACTCATTTTTGGGTTTAAGGACTCATTCCTGCACCACTCTATTAACGTTGTTACAAATGTCAGTGGGGTTTATTTTGAAGTTTTGATACTTCTGGAACAGAACCCGGAAGATTGAGTTTCACTTCAGCTCTCTGAGTGTAGTCCAAGTGTGTACATGAGATCGACAGTGTGAAGGATTGTTGGTGTTCTCTACAGTCAGAGCTCCTGATCGGACACACCTGTCAATAGGACTTTCTGGTGTGTCAGAATTTTGCCCTCACTGTAGCATATGTGTATTGCAAAAAAAAAGAAAAGGAAAGAAATGCAAGGGAAAACAATGTGGGGTAAAATTGCTTGCCCTAAGACTCTATCTGTTTAAGCTTCAGGAACTTAAAAACAAACACAGGCAAACAGTGGTTTCTAAGAAACAGCTAAGAATTCATTAAAGTTTTCACTGAGTAAGTAGAACCATGACAAAAGGCTTTACAAAAGTCAACGCCATAAAATTTTGCTGACAAATTTATAGGCAGTAGTGCAATCACATGCGCCATCTGTTTTGACTGATGTCGTATCGAAGGGTTCCTTAGCCATGCTAGCACACACAATCTGTGGAGGAGTTGGCTAACAGCTGAAATGATCAGGAGCCAAGCAAACCAGAAGATAGAGCCTACTGTGTGTGTGTGTGTGTGTGTGTCTCTCTCTTTCACAGGCAGGCATTGAGATTATTGATTCATCAGAGAAGTAGGTTGAAGCTTGACATAGCAACCGAACATGCAGTCTCCTAATGACTTAACCACATCAACTCTTTTTCTTCTGTCCCGTTCACCCTCCCTCCATCTCTCCCTTCAGGCACCAACCGTGGCTTGAACACGGTGAGTCACGTTGGAACAAAAAGCCCCATTCAAAACACACACACACACACACATGCAGACACACACGCAGACACACACGCAGACACAGACACACACACACACACACACACACACACACACACACACACACACACACACACACACACACACACACACAAACTCCTGATCAACTCTAGCCAGCCTGCCTCTTAATAAAACTTCTTCTCTTCTCCAGTAGCCTCCCCCCACCCTCTGAATCTCCAGGCAGAACCAGATCGCCGGGGCCAAAACCATACAAGCAAACCAAATCTATTTTGAAGTACGATGACTTCCTTCCTCAAACTAGGCCTCCGTTGCCTTTTTTGTCCCACATGACACACCACCATGGTCACTTGCTGGCCTTTTTGCAGGCCTCTGCTCTGATCATGGGTGATTTCTTCATTTTATTATTCATACATTCACAGTTGAGAAATCTTTAGTCAACACTGCAACTCACCACAGTTTGCCAAAGAAACAAAGGTCTGGTTAGTGAAACTTTTTTTAAATTTTAGCTTTAGTTTATTTCCCCTTTGGCTCTATTCAATTAATCAAAATTGAATGTGTGATGATACATAGATACATAAATCTATTTTTTGTCTATTAATCTGTTGATTAGTATCTATACAATGTGAGAAAATGCTGACAAATGTTGGTTGTTCAGTTCAAGATGGTGTCCTTTGTCCCCATCCCAAAGACATTTAGTTTACTGCCATAGAGGAGTAAAGAAATTAGAAAATATTCACATTTAAAAACCTGGAATCAGAGAATTTTGAATTTCTTTCTTTAAAAAAGTCACTAACTAATTGATTGATCATTGTGGCTCTAGTTTCAGCATCTAAGTAATGATGGATAAAGCACTCAGACCTTTTGCTTAAAAAAAAAGTAAAACATACTCCATTAAAAGTAAAAGTCCTGTATTGAAAAATTATACTTAAGCAAGCTCATAAAAAAATAGAAAATATAGGCCCTACTTAATGAGAAATAAAAGTAAAGTAAAATATATCATCATTATTATTATTATTGTCATTATTACTAATGAGCCTGTAAGCTGCATCCTAATGTTGTTTTTTGGTGAAGCTCTCAATTGATAGTGTAATTAAAAAAACAACATAAAAAAAATAAATGAAGAGTAATATAAAGCACCATGAAATGGAAATACTTAAGTGAAATGCTTCAAAACTACCATTAAATACAGTATTTAATTGAATCTGCTCAGTTACTTTATGCCACTACTTAATGTAGCCTACATGCTGAGGGAGTCAGAGTAGTAGTGCAATCATGTTAAAAGCAGAACTAAAAATCTATAGGTTTAATGGACAGAAGACCATGACAGTGATCGAAAGGTTTACTGTTTAACATGTTAAACTAGTTAGCGAGTATTAATGAAGGAAATCTCGACTTAAAGAATCTTGTAAAGGCCTGCTCTTTCTTCACTGATGTGCTATTTCAAGGAGATTTTCAGGATCTCCACCATGTTGCCTGGACTTGTTTATCATGACAGCAGTATAAAACATGTTTTCTCTAGGCACTGTGCCAGTATTCACACCAGCAGTCTACATAGGAGGAATCTCTCTGCGGGTCACAGAGTTTGAGTCACACACCAGTGTGTGTGCCATGTATAGTCTCTGATAATAGGTTCATAAAGAGACAGTCGCTGTCAGCTTTATGGCCTTTTGATCTCATGATCGTCTGTATCTCGACCTCCTTTATGGTTCAAAGGTTTCTGAACCGCCTTCGTTCTCAAGCAGGAATCCTGGCAGATGTGAGTTGGTGAAAATGTTTTTCTTCAAACCCTTTTTTTTCCCAAATTATCTTCACTTCTGAATGTAATGGTAATTTTATCTTTTGTTGCTAAGTTTTAAACTAAAAGTGCGTTCCCATGAGAGACAGCACCGAACAAAATGAAATGAGGCACAGAGTCAAGGTAAGAGGCATCTCGAAGAGTTCAGTTGAGCTAATTTGCCTGAAAAAGCTTCATTCTGTGCATGATTGTTCTCTCCAGGCATGGGGGTCAAGTCCCCAGTCAAAAAGTCAGTAGATTATTCAGCACATTTGCCTTTGATACTGCACGGATGAGGGCTTTGGGGCAGGAGTGATCCTGGGGGAAACTGTCTACCTGTGAGATATTAGACTATAATTTAAACACATCAAGCTTCTGCCGCCTACATCCATTCATGCAGCGTAACTGTTTCTGCATGTTTTCTTGCTACTAGACAACATACATACAGGAAAAAAAAAAAAAATCCCCGTCAAACTCTGGCCTATACATGTCTACTCATACTGGCCAAATGCTTCACATTATCATGTTAAATATAAAAGAGCATGTCAGTTACATCTACATGTTAAGTGTCAAGCTTCCCCCACAGCAGATTTGCATTTTCATATTAAAAAAAACCCATTTAAATATGCTGCAAGACAAATTCCCAGTGCATTAGTAATATAGTTGTGACTCAGAGTTATTTCAGATATTTCACTCAGCTCAATGAACTCTGGCAGCACAGCCAAACATATATTTACATTGGCTACGGCCCAGTGTATGCACAGTCTTACAATCATGATCTCAGTTATTAAGTTATGGGCATGAATGGCATGTCTGTACATTTTACCTCATGAGGATTTTTGCCCTGGACAACTAACCTTTAGCTTTTGCAGGTCTTTATTAGAAATGAAATATCTAATCACAGGAGATGTTACACAGGAAAATCTTAATCCGAGCTTCAGCATTAAACTGAAATGTAGGTGTCAGTAGTGTGTATGTGTTCTAATGACATACTGTACAGATGTTACTAGTTTTTGCCATGCTGAAGAGTCATGGCTGCCCTGTGAGACTTAGGCACAGTAGTGCTTTGAGCTGAATGCTACCTTTAGCATGCTAGCATCCACAAAATAACAATGCTAGCATGCTGATGTTTAGCAGGTAATGTTTATCATGTTCCAGACCGGTGGTCGTTTTCTGTGTCAAGGACCCATAAATTGATACACATTAGGTTCCCAGACCCCAATTTAACGAGACTGATCTTAGCTGAGATAACCATAAAGGAAGTGAAACCTAAATAGTCAGTCTATAGACTGGATAAAATAAAGTAATGTAGCTATAGTGATGTCATCCATTGATTTGTGGACTCCCGATTTGAAGCCTCGAGTTCGGCACTTCGCCGTTGCCATCTTGGATTTCTTTTTTTTTTTTTTTTTTTAGTTTAGCCTGTTAGCATACTAGCATTTGCACACTGGACCTAAATATAAAGAACAGGTGAGGTTGATGGGAATTGTAAATTTAAATTTCAATCCGATAAGGGAAGAAAAGTCAGGGGATTCCCAACGCTATTAAAACTCATCTATACTAAATTTCAGAGCAATCTATCCAACAGTTGTGGCAACATTTACACAAAACCACAAATGTGAACCTAGTGGTGATGTTACAAGTAAAGTCAGGTGATCTCCAAAGTCATTAAAATCAACAGTCTCACAGAATAACAAAAAGTAAAATTATGTGCTGGCAACATGAAAACAAGTTTTTTATGAATGGTCCCAGTTTGGTTGTGAAATGGTTGCAGTTTGGTTAGGTTTATGGAAAGAAAGTTGGTAGTGTTTAGAAAAAAAAAAAAAAAAAATTTTGGTTCAGTTACGGAAAAAACGATTGTGGTTTCAAGTAAAATTACCACAGGTGAGTAGTTATTTTACTAGTTACGTAAACTTACATACTGTGCATAGTCAGGTAAAGTACCTACATAAAGTCAGGGTTCCCAAATACTTTCATAGACAAAATTTCATAACTTTTCCATGACTTCTCAAGGACCCACAAAAAAAAAAAATTGTGCCACTCACCCGACGTTTTTTATACATATCAGATTCAAACTCTATTCAAACATAATTTCAGCTAGCTAGCATACATCGAAGGAGAGCAGAACACAGAAAATGAAGAAACGGTCTTGATCAAAATCAAAATGTTGTCACACATTGACTTTCATTATTTTTCACACTATGAAATCTTGTTATATCTTAATGTTGTAGTTTTATTGTTGTCGTGGTGTCTTAGTGTTGTTGTTGCATTGTTGCTACTTTTATTGTCGCAATGGTTTGTTGTTGTGTTATCTTGCTGTTGTTATTGCTGAAGCTGTTGTGTCATGAATATGTTCTAATTTGTGACTGTGTTTTTTTTATACAATAGTGTCTTTTAGCAAAGAAATAATTATCTGTTCCATGCTCAGCTAACTCTGGTGCAGCTAAGTAGCTGTGCACTGTCCCTGTTAAATAAATTAAAAAATAGAAAAATAAATAAAATAATTAATTGCATTGAAGGTTATCCAGGAAAGATTACTGTGACAATTTCTTTAAACAAAACAAAATTCCATTACTTTTCCAAAACTTTCAGTGATTCTTAGAAATTCCATGACTTTTTCAGGCCTGGAAAATGTGACTGTGAATTTCCACAACTTCTCCAGGTTTTTCATGACTGTGGGAACCCTGTGAAGTACTTTGTGAAGTTACGTAAATTCTCGGAAGTTAGGTAACTACATTGACTCTTGGTTTCACACAAAATGTGAAGAGCAGTCTCCTGGTTGAAAGTCCATGTTTGTTTGACCTATCCACAACCACCCTGCCCACCACACGTCAACATTCTTGCTCTTTATACTTAATTTGAGTGTCTACCACAGCAAAAATCCTATTTGGCTTTGCATTGGCATTGTTTTTGTGTCGCCAGCACATCCTGTGAACACATTTTCGGCCCACCACGAGGTAATGTGTTGTTAAGACTTTGTGTACACTTCAGGTATTTAGAATGCATGAGCTTAGAATCATGAACGCCTGTACAAAAGTTCATGACAATTCATGTAGTACTTGTTGAGATATTTCAGTTTGGGGCCACAGTGGTGGACCGACCAACAAGCAGAGCGACTGATGTACCAATGCTGCTGTGCCCAAAAGCCAAACCGCTAGCATTGCTAAGAAAAAACACGGTTTCTATGTTTCTATGAACTGAATGAATAAACAGAATGTTGTGGAAAAGGCCTAAAGTTAGTGCCGCTGGAGTACAGATCTATAAACAGTATAAAGGCAGCACAGTGCTGTTTGAGTAAAGCTGGCAATCAGTTAGAGACTTTGTGGTTGATGGACTGTACATATTTTCAACAGATTTTTCCTTGTGAACCCAGACAGATTTTCCAGACTATTGTGTTTTCTTATCTGCAGCATGAGTTGCATCATTTGGAGTACTGTACTGTACAAATGATGCAACTCTCTCCCTTGGCATGAAAAATGACATATCTTTAGGCTACAGTGATTTCATCCTTACGTATAGGCGTACAGGAAGGCTTTAGGTCTCAGTTAAAAGGCAGAGGCAATAGATTTACATGCCAATTTTCTCTGAATATTTGAGGCACATTTTAATCTTCCCTTAACTCTCAATTGGGTCCTGACCCAGATTTAGAGAAAAAAGGCCTGTGGGGGACTGTGTGTAGACCTACAGCACGCTGTACAGTGTGCGTAACACTGGCAGGGTGTGGTGAGAACAGGAGCCATGATGCAGAATACTAATAAGAAAGAGGAGAGCTTAGAAAGCAAGGATGACTCAGTGTCATCATCCAGACTGTATCTCACTACAAAGGGCGGTGGTTAAAACCTGTCTCCCCACACCCACTCTCCATCGTTCCCATCCATCCATCCAGACAGACAGGGGGAGGAAGAGACCAGAGGGTGGTGGACTTCACCAAACCCGACACCAACCCAGATTCAGAACAAGCCAGCACCAACTTAGTGTGAGTCACAAAGGAATTTCCCTGACATATTTTTAACCAAAGACAGTCTTTCTTACTTTCAACTTCCTATTGGAGATGTGTGGCATCAAGTAATCTAGGTCATGTGCACATGGGCCTACAAGTTTCGGCTTCACTGAAGACACACCTTAACCAACATTAGCAATCATCTAAATATGTATAAATCTGTTATCACTTGTTTTTCTTTAATTAAGGAGTGTTTTAGTCAAGCAGTTATAAAAAAAAAAAAAATAAAATAACATTTTTGCTCAAAGGTTCAGTATGTCGGATTTAGGGGGATATACTGGCAGAAATGGAACAACATATGTTTTCTTTAGTGTATAGTCAACTGAAAGTAAGAATTGTTGTGTTTTTGTCAATTAATAATGAGCTGTTTATATCTACATAGGGAGCGGGTCCTTGTCCATGGAGTCCACCATGTTTCTACAGTAGCTCAGAGCGAACAAACCAAATACTGGTGATGCCATTAACATTTTCACGTCGACCACCATAGTTAGCAGCCTCTCAGCAATGACCACTGACTTTTCAATCTGAAACTGCTTTATTTAGTTTTTTAAATGGTCTAAATCACTTGGTCTGTTTGTTTTGGAGCAGAAGAGAACTCTGTGGATAATTCAGCTTCTGGTAGGAACTTCCTGAGTGTCTGAAACCTAAGTTATCATGAAAAAAAGGTAAGCACACATTAGCAGGTGCTGGGCGAGCAGCCCGTCTGCAATGAGCCAAACAGCATTGAAGAAACACTGAATTTTAACATTAAACTGTTATTCAGTGTTTTTGCTGGTTTTAATCATCTTGTCTGTTTGTTTTGGCAAAGAGGAGATCCTTGCAGATAATTCAGCTCCTGATAAAAACCTCCTGAACAATAAACACTAAAGATATCCTAACTGGGAGTATTTTACGCTTGGGAGACGTTTCAGCTGGTTGCAATCTGCAATCCTTACTGCTAGATGCCACTAAATCCTACACACTGTTCCTTTAATTGTAGTTATTCTTTGGTCTTATTCAACTGAATGTTTTTTTTTTCAACTTACATCTTTTCCCAGACCTGACAAACGATAACTTCAGATGTGCCATCTGATTGACAAGACAACCTGTGTTTCTACATGCTCTTGTTTGTCTAACAGATGGTCAAGGCAGATACTGTAAATGCCTGGAATGGAAGAAGGGGGTAAAATACCTGCAACTTCATTGTTTGATTTTTTTCTGTTGGTCTCTTTGCCTTTTTAAAAAAAAAAAAAAAAAAAAAAAAAATACTAATATGAAAAGAAGATCAGGAGAGAAGTGTGTGTTTTTGAGTGCATCAGAGAGGAAGATAGAGCCTGAGATGTTTCAGCGATGTGCAACTGTGTGTGATTACAGGCTGAAGGGCAAAGAGTTGAGGTGGTGTTTGATGCTAGTCTCAGTGGCAGGCTTCAAACAAGCTGTCGCTCTGCTTCTTTTTGCAGCATGCACACGCACACGCACACACACACACACACACACACACACACACACACACACACACACACACACGTCCACCCACACATACATACATATGCACACACACACTGACGCTCTGTTGCTCTCTTGCTCTGCTTCTCTAGCTCACTCAGGGATTTCTACCAGCAATAGGGCCGACCATATAAAACCCCTCTGAGTCTGCTGTGTTATGTGACACACATGCAGTAACACATGCATGCACAGAACATAACACATATGCATGCATGTACAGCAGTTGCACTTGCATGCCTGTCAAAGCACACATGCAACAAAGAGGCCAAATCAGGTTCATCATAACACAAAACTAATTTCCTGTGGAACAAACACACAGGAGAGTCATGGAAAGAGCTGCCAAATATGTACAAACACACACACACTTACAATATGCATATAGAACAACTGTGTGTAATCATACATACACTCAAGAGTGCTAAGTTAATAGATAAAGAGTGTATTCTCTTTCTCACGTACACACATTTAAACAGTGCCCAAAGTAGCCGGGGAATCTTGCTCTTTCCTTAACAGTGGGTCATTTCCTTCAACAGATTTATCACCAGTGTTGCACAAGCCATTCGATTAGCTCTGTGCATGACTCTGCATGTGTGTGCCCTTTGTAAGAGTAGTGACCAACTGAGCTTCTGTGATAGTGTGTGTGTTTGCCTGTGAGTCTGTATCAGAGGGCCATAGGCTCAAGCTATTAAGATCAATATAGTGGTTAGATATGTGATCTGAAGGATGATACTTAAGAGCCGAGAACAAAGCAGATGCTTTTGCAGAGAAGAAACTGTGCAGGGCCAATGTACAAGCCCTGGGGGACCCCTCAACAATGCTAGCTTTAGAGCAGCTATTGTAGCTGGCCAAATATATTACAGCCAACAGTTAAACCTAATACTCTACAAAGCACTGCCAAGAAAATCTGCTGCGCTATTATTGCCACATTTAACCATCTGTGTGCAGTGAGTTCTAATATTATATTTTTTCTAAATTTCTTATTCACAAAGTTTTTATTTTATGCTCTCACAAGAGAGAGGACTGTGACAAGGAGTAGATATTTCTGACAGAAACTATCAGGGGCTTTTGGTTATGTTGTGTGTGTGGCATACAGAGGTGGGTGATGAATAAATAAAGAAAAGGAATGATAAAGCAGAGCAGAATTAAAAAGATAAAAAGAGTCAAAGACCGCAAGATCATATGAGAGACAAAGATCAAGTGGGAATTTCAAGAAGAGCAACAGTTGGGAGAGATGGAGAAAGACAGATAATGTGAACGGAAGGAGAGGAGAAGAGCAAGATAAAGCCAAAGACACAAAAAGAAGAGGAGGAAGGAGTAGAAAGATCACGAGAGGGGCGTGTTGGTCAGCAGACTAAGGTGAGTCAAGGCATCTCATTCACTGCTAAGCAGTGACTACACAAGCACACACATACCTTCACACCACTGATGGCACACGGTCCAACTGCTTGCCAGAGCTCCCAAAAAATACGTCACCAACAAAAGCCAAAGTTTTAGAGGTGCCGACTGGATTGAGCAGCAAAATCTACCATTTTAATGCTCTGGAGCTACCAATTAGCCACAGTGACACACAAAACCTGAATGAAGAAGCCAAGTGGTCAGACAAGAAGCAACAAGAACGAGAAGTCCGGAAAACCGTTTGTGAATCACTCTGCAAATCATTTAAAAATCCTGCTGTCATACGATTAAACATTTATCAACACTACATGCATACAACTGCTTTTGAGATATTATTTATTATATTTATATAATTAAGGACATTATACAATACCAAAGAAAATCTTGTTTTTTAGAACTCTTTAACATTTAAAACCAAATCTAACTCCACCTAAACAGGTTGTTTATTCACCCTTTAACAAGGCATGTATTACAGAGAAGACAAATATATTTTAGAATTTATATAAATAAGTGTAAAATGTGTGTATAATGGAAGCTCACATGGGATAACTTTAGTGATATGCGGTGTGATATATTGGCTATTATTACTACTAATATAATAGCAGATACTATTAGTTATGATTAATGTGGGAACAGAAAATTGCAAATTGTACCTGTGATAAGAAAATGAATAACACAGTGTTAAGTTTATTAAACAGTAAAACAAAAATCATTAATACATGTATTTATTTTACCACGGCAAAGCAAATGAGCAAAAGACCTACAATACCTGCTGGATTTTTATTTTAATTACATATTGTTTCAGTATTATTTAGTATTGTTATTAAGCATTATTGTGCTCTTTTTATGAGATAAAGAGGGATTTGATTTAAAATTTTATGTTAGACTGCTGTCATTTTCATTTTAAAAGGGAAATTAGTTTTGAATTTATATAAACTGATACAAAAAAAAAATTAAAAACACAATTTTTAAAATTGTGCTCTACATAGTGGGTTGTGTAACTAAAATCTAGAAAAGAGTTTCTTGATTTTAAATAATTTGGCTAAATCAGCTTAAACAGCATTTTCCATTTCTACTCTAAAGTCATCTCAAATGTTTTGGTGAAATAACAGTCTTTCTAATTATGTTATTTATTTAGCCTTTAGTAATGTATTACACAAAATAGTTACATAAGGATGATTATTTTCAATGAACTACTTCTGTCAGTCAACCCTTTTAAGACAAATAAAAGTACCTTTAAAATCCCAAAAAATAAAGGCAGTTTTGTTGTAGGAGAGCAAGTTGTAAACCTGTTTAACAAATCTATTTTTACCAATGTGAGATACCTGCTTTACAGTCAGTAATAAAATACATAAAATACTTTCAGTATGTTTTTTTTTCCTGCCAAATGTCTTCTTTTAACAGGAGGTAAAAGAAGATAGATACTTGAAAACACAAACATCACTGTGTCAGGACGGCATTAGATTTAAGTCTATTATATCAAAAACAGACAGCATAAATCAGCATTACCCTCGGTTAATTCTTATCAGCAATTTTTTTTAAGAACTCCCAGCCTTGAAACTGCGCTGCGATGTTTGCAACTGTGCTTGGCAGCAACCGGCTGCCTTCAACCGGCTCCAGCAAGACAGTACGAGCACACAAACATGTATGAAGTTCAGAAATATGAACCCATTCTGCCTATCTTCAACAAATCTTTCTCTTTTATTGCACTTATTGAACCCCTGTACATCTGAAATAGCTTAAGGCCTTAATCCAGCCAAATTCTTATAAAGGAATCTTCTGTCAGTTTCACTCCATTTTCATCAGACCTCGGTTTGAGTTTTGGCAGCGGGAGCCGAGCCAAGCACATTTCTCTGAGTCATCAGAGAGGGGGGAGAGAGAGAAAGAGGGAGGAGGAGAAAGAGGAGGAGGTGGAGAAGAAGAAGAAGAAGAAGAGGAAGAAGAAGAAGGAGGGGGAGGAGGAGGAGGAGGAGGAGGAGGAGGAGTAGAAGCAGGAGGTGGCAAGTCCGGGGTTTCCCTCTCGCTCTTGCAGGCGAAGGCCTACGCTGAGCAGCAACAAGCTGAGAAAACCGTGCTCTATTGTTTCAGGCCTGCTGGCAAAGTGAGCCTTCCTGAAACTCAGCAAACAACTATCACACACACATGAGGGAGAGCTGCCAAAACACTGCTCACTGAGAGACCTGCCAAAATGGTAGAAAGCGGTTGTGTGAGAAGTTTACTTTCGTAGAATCTGTTGTTTTCTTTACCTGGCGGCCGGACAAAAAATACTTCCAATGAAATCTAAAAAAAAAAAAAAAAAAATCGATGAGAAAGAGTTCAATGTTCTCTGAAACATTTGTGACTGAAATGAAGAAATGACGGATGATAATCAATGCGTCTCTAATGACAGGTTATAATTGTGTTGTCTCAGTGTAGCAGTGACAGATGGAAAGATAGCCCGTGTGACAACCTAAAATTATCAATCCTCAAAAATACAAAGCTGAAAGTAAACAAATGACACCTTTTAAAAGGACTTGTGGTCATATTATGACACTTGTCCCATTAAACTGCATCATTTGTGGCTAATATATATAATTTAAGTGCAGGCTGTAAACGCTGGCAGCATCCCAGCTTACTACAAGAGGCAGAACTCAGCAGCAGTAGGTGCTACTTGGAAGAGGAAATAGACAATGCTGTCACATGATTGACGATTGTTTCCAGGAAGCGAGTGAACATCGCTCTCCTTCTAGGAATCCTCACGGCATATCTTAGAATAGTTTTCAACATGAGAGGCTATACTGATTGTAGCAGCATATCATTACAGCCTGTAAGAAACTAAACCATCTGACAGTTTCGCATCTTCGTAGCGGCTGAGACCGTGAGAGGCTATTTATGGGGCTCAAAGTGATGTATGACAGCAGGTTGTGATGTAAGAGGGAGCTTCAGTCATGGCGGCAGACTTATTGCCCCGCGTGTCTGGCAATAGGTGGAAGGTGGAGGAAATGACAAATGAAATGCAGCAGCTTTGAAGTGCAACCGTTCTTGGGCTGTGTTCAAACAGTCCGCAGGTTCTCACGTCCCCCCTGGACCTGTCAGGCAGCGCCACTGTTTGTTTTCCGCTCCCAACGTGGGGACAGATTTGGACAAGGGCGACAGCGGAGTCTATTTTCTCCACCTGGAAGCTTGGAATGGAGGGGAGCGAAACTCAAGACTGGTTTTACCCGCTTCCTGGAAATGGTAAAGCAAGCGGGAGGCCCCAGTGTCAGGGAGAGGGGTAGAGAGAGACTGTGTGACAAAGAGTGCGCAGAGAGAGAGAGAGGGAGAGAGACTGAAACCTCTGGTCAACAGATAAGCAATATGTGTGAATGCATGAGTGGGAGTGTTTATGTGTGTGTGTTTATGTGCCTCTGTGTGTGTGTGTGTGTGTGTGTGAAAGAGAAAATGACAGAATGGTATAGAGCACGTGCTCCAGCCAGAGGATTTGCTGATGCCCACGAAGATCTGTTTACAGAGAGTGCCCCTGATGACCCCCTGGAGGATGCAGGAGTCACTGCCAACAAGCACACAAACACTCACCCACACGGACACACACATCACCCAGGCCACATATCTCAGCAGACATAGATATAGGAGTGTCTAAGGGCACCTGTTAGAAACATCCGGAAGGCTAGATTCCAGACAAAGCATGTATCTCTGTCATGACCCAAAAGACCCAGCATGGAGGTAGGTGTTAGTGGACGTGCGATAGAGGAGAAGGTGCAAGAAACGCTCCTCAGCCCCAGCTGACGATGGAGCCCTGCACACAACGTTTTACAGCTGAACTGCATTGTGGGGTTGTGTATGAGGAGATAAAACACGCTAAACAAACTCGCGCGGCAATGGAGGCCAGCAAGGAGCACGAGTGTGGGAGTTTAAAGGTTTGTTCCAAGGCCTGAAGGTAGAGAGACTGCAGAGAGAGAGATTTGTGAGAGGAGAGACAGACGTCAGCAACGAGTGCGAAGGGTTGAAGAACAAGGAGAAAGGGAGAAGGAAGGGCACACGAGGCATGAATAAGAGAGGAAGCCTGAAAAACTCAATGTAAAACACAAAAAAGCACCTTTGACAACGGCTGCACTGTTAAAGGAAGTGTTTGACATTCAGGAGAAACACTTATTTGCTTTACTGCTGAGAGTTAGATGATAAGCTTAATACCACATTAATGTCTGTAAGCTAAATATGATACCACAGCCTCCAGCAATTAGTTTAGCTTAGCATAAAGACTAGAAACAGGAGGAAACAGTATTCCATGCCCTGTCCAAAGTATAGGAAATCTGTCTAGCAACACCTCTAAAGCTCACTAATCAATAATCTTGTCATAGTGAGGTTTCCAGGCAACCAGTGGAGACTCCAGTAAGTCACTGCGCCCGGCTAAGAAATAGTCTGGAACAGACCACCCAGGCACCCAGGAAGGGCCCTGGACTACTACTGGCTAAACAGGGGAATCATAACTTATGAGTCCGTCACATGATGCCAGTAGGCCCAAAATGGCTTTTTACCACAGACTTGCTGATGCATTTTTTTTGGCATCACAACCCCCCTCGAAATGACTAGTTTTACTATCAGAATTTGATCCATTAAGTCCAATAACATGAAGGTCTAGAAGAGCCGCATGACTGATTAATTTTATCCTCATTTAATTTGATCCTCATTCACGTTAGCAGAGTGCTAAATTAGATGTAGCTGGCTCAACCAGTCGAATTCTCAGGTACGCTTGCTCTATGGGCCTAATGATGAGGAAGCAGTGCCGATCATCAAGGTAATTTTATACACGCATTTTAGCTTCATGCATCACTGAGCAACTTCAAGGAATCAGCAGGGTCCCGCCTCCAATACTGTATCCAGTTATCTCTATACGTTCCTTAAAATCACAACATGCAATTTTTACACTTTGGTTTTAGTACGAATTGACCAATCCTAAGTCCCGCTCTCCTTAGTTACTGTTGCTTAGTTAGATAAGCTTGACAAAAAAATTCACCATTTCACCTTCTGGGTATTAGTGAAGTATTATATGTATTAAGTAATGAATACAGACCATGCTGCTGACCTAATGTTCGTCTCCCTTTACTGTAGAAAGTTATATTAGTTACTTTAGGGCGGCACAGCCTGACAGAAATGATATAAACAAGGAATGTTGGCCTCGATCTTTTCTGGCAAACAACAATTCATGCCATCTTACCACTATGTCAGAAACTTAAAGCCTTTGGAAACACAGCTTGAAATAGTAAAAATGCATATATTATATCAAAGTCGAGTGTCTCATTAATCATCCACAAAAATCTAAGTGAAAATAACCATTCATAACTATTAGAAAACCTGGTTTAAAAACAGCTCATTTTGCTGTTTAGACCACTTGCCAGGACAGAGGGGGCGTGGCAGATAACGCTCTGATTGACAGCTCCCTCGTTTTGATTGACATCTCCCTGGCTCAGCAATGGCTGCCATAAATTTAATGCAGCCGTACATGTTTGAGCCCTCTGATGATTCAGAGGACGAAGCAGAAGCTGAAAATGACTCCTTTCAGGTGGTCACTGAATAATAAGTTTCAAAATGTTTTGTGATTCATATTAATGTTACTTCGTAGAATAGTTAGCATAACTTTTACATGCAGTGTTAGCTGAGATGAATGACAGCGGGAGGCTGGCGCTTTGCCTTTCTTCACTGAGATACGTTTTCATTGAAAACATAAATCTGCTCCGTTTTTCTGATAATAGCCTTTTTCATTCAAACACATCCAGTCTTAATAGATTAAATATGTCTTTACTCTGACACACACACCGCCCCTCCGGCTAAAATTGTATTGTTTCCCGCAGCATCACCTCTGTGATTGGGGATATGTTTAATGCTTAGCAAAGCTAACTGAGTAATGAGCAAGGGTGCACATTACGTCCCTTCCCCGCGAGCCGGCACTGGGCCCGGGGGGCAAGCCCGGCCGCCCACAAGCCACCAATTCCTGCGGCTCCACAAGCTGCAAAGGCTCAGATTGTCCGGGCTCTGGAGCCGGTCAACCTGATTCGAGTGCTGCTGGGATCCCGCCAGAGGCAGAGCCTCCGCTGGGTCGCAGCCGAGCGGTTCAGCCAATTTACGATCTGTATTTTCTAAACATCAGACTAGAAAGCTGTTTGTTGGCTCGGACTCAAAGAGGCAGATTTAGCTGGAGCAGAAAGGTTTTGTTGCGCTGCCACTGGGGGGCGGGATGACAACTGACGGATGATTTATATTGGTTTGGAATTTACTGCGTAATAAATCTGAGAGATAACCACGGCCAAATCAAACCCAATTTCAAGAATGTACAAAAACTTAAAAGACAGATATTTCGAATTTGGATGGAAACTGATTTCTTATTGTTTTTACATGTTTAATATTATGTACATAAGACCCTAAATTACATAGTTAGAAGGCTATTGTGGATTTGGGTTTCCAGAGGCTTTAAAAAAAAGGCCAAGCCTCCCGGAAAGCAGCTAAATCGTGCAGTGAATTGATCCCAGTGGCTACTCGCAGTATTGCAGCAAAACAAATCCCCTGCGCCTCAAGAAATATTTATGTCTGTAAAACTGTTGAATGGTGGTTTTATATTTGTAAAACTTTCCTCAAGCCAAGAAAAGCAATTTAAAAATCTGTGATGTCATCATGATGTAAAGTCTATGAGCCGAGTGGGAAGCTGTGGGGAACACAGCCTGAGGAAAACTTTTGCACATGTTCAATGGGACACATACCACAGAGGTAAACCACGGACATAGAAAGCTTTTTTTTGGTGTGTGTGCCAGGTGAGCAACTTCATCAGAATGAACAGGCGCCATCTTGGCTTGAGCCTCCTCTTGATGTAGTTATACATTAGCTAGCTAGGTAGCTAACATTTTGTAAACACTAGTTAACTTGAGTAATGACTATATGCAATATAATGTGTCCATAAAGACTGTGACAGTCCCCCAGCCACATTTTTTGACTATCTCCAAAATTTGCACATTTTAGCATATACCATATCTAAGTATAACAGTAAAAGAGACAAATGACAGACAGTCTGCCAAATACCAATCTTTCTTAACTGTTTCTGGCACAAAGGAACACAGGTAAAAAGGGGTGTGATTTAAAAAGCTCTAATTAAACAAATTATTATTTTATATCCTATAAATGAGTGAGCTTTTGAAGTGCTGGTAGGCAGATTTTGCAAGTCGAGAGAGAGCTAGGCTAGCTGTTTCCACCTGTTCCCAGTCTTACAATGCTGAGATAACTAACTGGCTGCTTCATATTAAGCGTACAACAGGAGAGTGCTATCAATCTTATTCTCCTGGAAAGTAACCAAAACAAATAGGAAAGCTTATGTCTTAAAATGCTGAACCATTCCTTTAAATCCTCATCTTCTTCCTCCTCCTCCTCTTCCTCTCTGCCCTCCCTAGATCAGCCCTGCTGTGCTATTCACATTTGCACATGATAGCCAGGTTTTAAGCCTGCCTGTTACATTTCAGTGGTAGACCCTGTTGACACACATGGACGTGGACGCCTGCTGACTCACCAACCTGCTCGTCTGTCAAAGTGATTAAGTGTGATCAATGCTGCACGGCAACCATGGCTGTGCTAATGTACAATAATACGGTCCTGTACAAAAGGAGCTGGCTAAGATGAAGAACGTGGCTGAGACAAAGACTAAGTCAGATAAACTTAACACAGGCTCTAAATTATAGGGCGTTGCTTTGATGCTATATAATGAACAAGGCCAAGGTCCAAGGTGTTTATATGTGGTGTGTAGGCACACCAAAGTGCACTCAACATGGACGCTGTATGTAGAAATGTACAAAAATTGTGCCCTGAAGTGCGTGAGGAAGTATACTGTATGGTACTGTGTAAATATGTGAGTGTATGTGAACAGAGAATGTGTCTATAAGTGTAACCACAGAGACAGAGATGGAGAGAGAAAGAAAGAAAGAAAGAAAGAAAGAAAGAAAGAAAGAAAGAAAGAGAGAGGACGGGGAGAGAGAAAGTGGGACAGATAGCAGCGACACAAGTGCTTAACTCCCTCCTCTCCTTTCCTGCTCCATCCTCCCCTCGTTCTCCTCTCCTTTTTGCCACTGAGGGGAAGCGAAGGAGGTCACCCACTCCTACGAGCACTCAATCAACCTGCGCCGGTGACCTTGCTCGTCCTGGATACAGTGCCCGCTCCCTCTGTTTGTCTGCCTGCTAAGCTGCCATCCTGCTGCCATCTCTCTGCAGCCGGTGCCAGGTTACACCGCCAGGAGCACAGAGGTGCCGTTCCACCAGATGCACACTTTTCTGCCCAAGCTGTGCCAACATTTTAATGGCAGGCAGCTCTGTTTTACGTCCGTGTGTGTGTTAAGAGAGGTCTTTGACAGGGAGCATGACAAAACATGCCCAGGTTAATTAGTATGTGGGGGAGCCTGTTCATATGAAACACAAATGATTTATTCATTATGAAGGCATAGTTTGGCCAAAGTGAAACAGAGTGAATAAGTGACATTTATATGAAGCATCATGTGAGTAGCACTATCCAGGAAATCCTGTCGATTACACATGCAGCCACGTTCAGGTATTGATAAGAAATAATCTGCTGTGACTCATGAAAACATTACACAACAGATCGAATCTGTTAATTATCTTCCCTATTTATCGAATGGTGCCTTAGATTGTATATAGAGATGGACAACCCATCCCCAGTTCCCTTCCACTGTACAAAAATACAGCCGTCATTAGGAGACAGAGTCTGCGCAGTAGCGATCTTTGCAGTATCAAGTTCCAGCCCATACACCCGTCCAATCAACTCATGAGCAGCACTATTGATTCTGAGCACACTGATTGACACACACAGCTGTCAATCATGACATCACACCACCTTTTGAAAGCATCAAATAAATAATTTAAACCAAACCTATCAGAAATTAAACAATTGAGCATACATCAAAATAAGAAGAACTACCTAAAATAACAGAAGCCATCTTTGGGAAAAATTCCAGTGATGTATACTTGATTTTTTTAGTTTGGCCAATGTCCCATCACTAACATGGAGGAGGCGGGGTTTGTGACCAGTGCTGCAGCCAGCCACCAGGGGGCCATCGAGATGTTGCGGCTTCACTTTTGGGGAAATCATGTCGTCCATCAACGTGTATATACACACAGTCTTTGGTTGGTACATATGATATAAGGAAAAGGGCTAGAACTATTGAATATTGTCACTATCGATTAATCTGGAATTATTTTTCAATCGATTGATTGGTCTATAAAATGTCTGAAAATAGTGGAAAATGTCTAATGTCTTATATAAGCCAAATACCAAGATACAATATTTGTAATACTATGAAATATAGTTGGTGATTAATGTTGTATTGGTCAGTTTTATTGTTTTATTTAGATAGACAATAGATCAATAGATTTATGGCTTTAGCTCTAATCAGAGAATAGTGAACATATTCAAATTGTTTTCTATAAAGCAACAGTCAAAGCCCCACAAGTGTTCAACTAGTTATCATATAACATAAAGGAATAGAGCAAAAGTTCACATTCGAGTAGCTGAAACTAGAGAATCTTTGCTGAAAATATGACTTAAAACATTCAAGAAACAGTTACAGATTAATTTGCTAATTAATTAATCAACTAATTGTTTCACTCCTAATCAAAATCACCACATGGTATACTCCTCTATATGTCATCCTGAAAGAAGTGACTCCAAAAGAGTGTCAAATTTAACAAAACAAACACATGTGGTGTGCCAAAAGAAATGACTTGACAGCTTTACTTTAGGAGTAAAGTGTGACCACCAAATCCTGGCAGCATCTCAACACAGCAGATGGCCAAAAACATATTGCAGTGTAGGGTTCTGCATGTCATGGCTGAATGAGAGGTGCAGCTTCTCATCTCCAAATAATTAATTTTTACAAGCATCATTCCCATACCGCCGCCCACAATTTGACGTTGGAGCACGAGTTAAAGAGCGTTTTCCAGTGAAGATAAAGGGGAGGGAATGCTCACTGTGAGAACGGCTGTAAAGTCAGACTTGTATTACAAGACAATTACCTGATACTGTAATAATGGAGGAACAGCTGAACTCCACCGCCAGCTACTGCTACGGTGCAAATGAACACATGAGGCCACAGATATCTCTATCAGCTGTGACAGTCGGGTCACATTCCTTTGTTATGTGCTGTCAGACGGGCCTTCCCCTACGGAAAGTTAGTTATGACTGTGGATACAGCTGCAAAGATGGCTCCGCTGACCACAGCTCCAAAAGGCATGGAAAGACAACACATGGGCCGAGACAGACGAGGGAGGAGGGAGGGGCGGAAAAAAGGTTACGTTTTTCTGAATGGGTGGCAGGAGAGCTTGAAGACCCTTGGTCATGTATCAGCCTGTTCAGTTCGCACACTGTGTGTGTGTGTGTGTGTGTGTGTGTGTGTGTGTTTGTGAGTGAGAAAAAGGGAGAGGCAGACAGAGACAGGAAAGTGAATGTAATTCATCTTTAAAAGGGCAGATTCCTGGGTGATGTATGGTGTGCAGAGTGCGAGTGTGTGTATGTGTGTTTGTGTATTGTAGAAATGGGCGTGGGAGGTGTAAGCTAGCTAGCAACAACTCCTCTTATCGCTCCACAGAGCAATGTGGAGAATGAGGATTCTGGGTTCAGCCCTGCTGATCAAAGACACGCAGAGAGGATGATATAAATAAAAAAAAAACTCCCGCTCTTCTTCCTTTCCAGTGCTTTCTCACTCTCTCTTAAACACACACACACACACACACACACACACACACACACACACACACACACACACACACACACACACACTGAATTACTAGCTCAGCAAATAGCATGTAGGCAAATGCTATGAGCAATCACTCTACACTGAATAAAAAGCAGTGGGAGTTAAGCTAAATATGTGAGTTGGACATTTTTAATGAAGACTATCACCTGTTTAAGCACATGAGCTTCTACTGAGCCCACTAGACTGTATATTGAAGAGTCAGTTCACAGCACCTCAACAGTGGCGCCCCCAGAAATTTTTCATAGGGGTGGCCAGATGGGACCCCTGAAAGTGTGGCACACCAAAACCAAAAGCCATTACTGATATTACTATTCCAATAGCTGTTAAAGTATAGGCTAGCTGAATGCTATGTTAATATCATAGACTGTATAATAAAGATGGACACGACAGCTCCCCAAAAGTGAAGCCAAAACATACTGATCGCCCCTTGGTGGCTGGCTGCAGTACAGGTCATACACCCTGCTCCCTTCATGTTCGTGGATGGGACATGGGCAACACTGAAAAAAAATTACACATTAAATACATTTTTCCCAAAAATGGTCATTTTCGGTAGTTCTTATTACAATTATGTTATGTTTTAATTAGTTACTTGACAATATAGAAATGGAATTTGATGTCATGGTTGACAGCTACGTGTGGCACGTGTGACAGTTGTTTGGGCGGGAACTTGAGACTGCAGAGATCTGCAGTGGGGGTAAGTGGAGGTGTGTTGCCTATAATGATATATACAGTCTATGATTAATATAATTATCTGATGTCCATTGATTAATACCAGTACAGTAAACATTTTGAGTTCCACAACAATCCTGTCTTAATATGTTATGTATCTACACGTTAAGCGATTCATGTTCTTCAAATAGGCTGGTTGTCCTTTTCCTTAACAAGACAAACATACAGCTTTAAATTGTAGAGGTAGATCTATTGTAAGAAAAAAAACATTTATTGAAAACATGCCTTTTCAACTTTAGGGGAGACTCATGGGTACCCATAGAACCAATTTTTATTCAGATATTTTGAGGTGACAGTTAAAGGGACCCCACTGAAAATGGCCATGCCAGTTGTTCCCTCGCCAAAATTTAGCCTGACTTTGGACCATTATTTAGCCCCTTTCCTCGCAAGCTAGCATGACATGGTTGGTATCAATGTATGCCTTAGGTTGTCTATTTTCATAGGATATCACTAGCCTCTTAAAGACAGTGTCAGCCTCCAATTCTTTTCAGTTAGGGCCCCCCGCCCCCGTGGCCCCCCGCCACCCCTTGGGGGCGCCACTGCAGCTTTACTAACAATTATCTTCAATAGATAAGATAGATAAATAGAAGAAAATACAAAAAAAAATGCCTATCACAATTCCCTCGAGTCCAAGTGTTCAAATGGCATTTTCTGCCAGACCAAAAGATATTCAATTTTCAATATTAAGTTGAGAAAAGCAGCAAATCCTCACAATGAAGAAGCTGGAACCAGAGGATAATTGATTCTCAAAATAGTTTGCAATTAACTGTATTCTGTTTGTTTTTTGTTGCAGCCCTTAATAACTCAATACATGACTTTAGTGCATCTCTTTATTTTATGCCCACTGAAGTTCTAGATATATTTACTTTAAATATAGTCGGAGATGAGTATTTAGCCACAGCACCATGCAAAAAGAGATATGATATGCCCAGGTTGTCTGATGAGATTAACTACAGTCAGAGTTATGTTTTATACAAATGAGCTGTAAATTTGTAACTCCAACTGCAGCACTTTACACTCGCCACTCTCATCTGTAATTCAGATGCAGGTCTCATCACAATCACTGTGTGCAGAGACCCAGGAGTCTGACACTACATGACTGCCTGTGTGGGTGTGCAGGCGTATGAGAAGGTGTGAGAGGGATGGAGTGTGCGGTCGGATGTGTGTTTCAGCGCATATTAAGTCCCTATAGAGTCACGGTTCTGCTCCTCTGACTAACAGTACGTCTGCGTGTTAATTCAATAAAGAAACAGCAGTGGAGTGTAAGCCTCTGAATAAGCAGTATGCCTCGTTTCTCTCCGTCTCCCAGTCTCACTACTTCTTTCACTCAGTCCGCTCTGCTTTCCCACCTATCCATCTGCTTCATCCTCCCTTCGTCGTCTCCCTTTAATGCACGTCTGTCTCCATGTGTTCATTCCCTCACTGCCTCTCACCCTCTCTCTTTCCACACCCTCTCTTACTGTATGTGCTCCCTCCCTGTTCCTTTTTCTTTTCTCCATTTATCTCTCCTTTCATCTGTCACAGCCTCCTCCTCCCCCTTTCTCTCACCCTCCCTCCCTCCCCTGTATCTGTTCTTGTATGTGAGTGGTGGGTCTGCGGGGTCCTTGTTATCCAGCACCTACCCAGACATCCCTCAGCTGGGAACCCAGACAGGCAGACAGAATGACAAAAGACGACCAGAGAGGAGGAAAGGACTGACAGCTCCGCAGCTACTGCAGCAAGACTGACAGGCAGGAGGAAAAGCATGAAAAAAAAAAAGGCAACTGGACGGGATATGTCCAGAGAGGCAGCACTGAGACCCCCAGGCGAGTAGTTTGACAAGGAGACAGAGAGGGCTGTCAGTAAGAGACTGCCAAAACAGGTAGGAAGACAAATATAGGCAGGCGAGTAGGAGGCAGACAGGTAGGCAGAGCAGCCAGACAAGCAGGTCGTCACAGGCCGGTGCGTAGCAGCCAGCCGAGCTACGAGCCCAGCATCCCAACAGGCCAGAGGGTCAGTAGCTGCATGGCTGATAAACACTGCCTCTGTCTGGGCCTGGCACGGTACTGCAGGCATTAAATGTTGCCTGCATGGAGACAAATAACCCTTTAATTACTGCGTGTTCAGCCAAAGACTCAAAAGAAGGCGATTATCTCCTCCTAACACCTTAAGTAAGGCTTCGGGTAAGGATGGTGGAGGAATGGAGCATAGAACAGTTAATGGGACGGTCAGTTTGGGCTCGGGGTTCAACTCAACATAGAACATTCAAAATGTTACAAGGACATCTGCAGCAATCTAAATAAGGTTAACACACTTCATCAATACAGTAGAAGAGCTGAAATGTTTAGGCAGCTTCTTTTACTGGTTTTCTTTTCTGGTACCAAAATGAAAACCTTTGGGTTTGGGACTGTTGGTCCGACAAAACAAGCTCAGTGTCTATCTGGGTATAAGGACCGTTTAATTTCTTGACATATTATCAGCAAAGGCCACAAATGTTCTTACAATAAAAATTTTCAGTCGGTTGATATTAATAATTATCATGATAAATGTCAAATCATTATTTCTTTCAGGTTTAAATTAGGGCTAAGCCATATGGAGAAAATAGAACATCACCATATTTTTGACCAAATAACTCGATATCAGTACTGCAACCGTATTGTAGGGTTAACTATTGGTGCTTTCACAAAATATTTCCACAATGAGATTCTTGATAAATAGTCATCGGGAATGTGAATACCATAAAATGTTATTTGTGGCTGGCTAGTGATTATGGCGCCCAGCTAGTGACTGGGTGCCGTAATCCTTGAGTACCATAACTTTCGCCTTCTGGGCTAGTAAAAGCCCAGAGTGGCTACAAATTTTGAAAAATAGATGCTTGCCTCAATTAGAGGCCTGGTCTGGTTGCCAAGCAGTTCATTTTTTTTAATAGAAGCTCTTTGGATGTGTAAAACTGGATTGCTGGCTGCCTTTAATTATGTGTTCATTCCTCAATTACCCTGTAAGTCCTCAGATCATAAGTATCAAAAGGGTTTTTCATAAAAATTCATCCAAGTTGTGAGTATTGTTTTAACAGGATAAAGTGGTCGATAAGCTGGGCGCCGTAATCCTCGAGTACCATAACTTTCGCCTTCTCTGATGTGTTGTCTGTCTGAGCTAGATCAAATGAATGATTCATAACTGATTTATAATCTGAAGCCAAATTTTCAAACAAGTCATGTTCATACTGGTCTAAATACACAATTTAATTGTATTTCCAAATCTTTGCTTTTTTTGTTTAAAAGGAATTAAAGGCCTGTCCCATGAAGACAACTGTCTCAAATATTGGCCTAGTGATTTCAGTGATTTAAGCAAATAATAGCTCGGGCTAATAATTGAAGTTTTACGGTATAATGACTAAGTGAGTATACGCAAATAATAGAACAGCTAGAACAGTCTGGTACGTTAAAAGAATTACATCACTTTACTGTAATTCAACCAGGAAAAGACAACACTTACCACATTACAATATCCAAGAACACTATATCTAGTCTCATACCATGATATCAATATAATATCAATAAATTGCACAGCCCTATAAGAGTCCAAACAAAGTGATAGATTACAAAAGAAAATCAGTTTAATCAGATTAATTTATAATGAAATAATTAGTTGCAGCCCTACTGGCTATATTTAGAGCAAGGTGACTATTACAGCAAAAAGGCAAGATAATCTAAATCAACCTAAAAGAAAAAGTAGGACTTTCAAATTCTTAAAAAGTATAGACTGAGCAGACAATGACCTGATCATAGTCCCAGTGGCTTCCTACACAAAGACCTTGAGTCAATTTAAAATGAAAATATTACTTCTGTGTTACAGGTGGCCATGATAAGAACATGAACAAGTCTAAACGAGAGCAACACTAATCTCAGGCTGTACAACCTAAGCCTCCTTTCTTTGTAGGAGACTAACTGTACACACATTCTTGAATCTATTTTTGTATAACATGTACCCGTAACCCTGAGAAAATCATCCTGACAGTTTCTTCTTTTCTCCTTTTAGTTCTCTGTGGAAATGTCTGTATCAACGTGACGTTAAACATTTAAGGATGGCACAATATTTTATATCTCACTGTGTAATGTTAGAGACAGTTGTGCATGTCCACCAACTGGACTGTCATTCGGAATAGCTGACATATGCTGCTATAATTCAAGTCAGGAGGACTATGTTAAAACATATGTATTTCCTTAACTGTAACCTCACAAAAACCCATCATGTTACAATAGGAATGTCCTAGAATAGTATTACAGTGACACTCAGGAAGTCAATTTACCAGAGCCAGGCTTGTAGCACTGGTGCAGTGCTCTAGTTTCACCATATGATGAAGATTTTACTTCAGGCAAACGCCCCCTGATTCCAATCACTCTGACTCAGCAAAATCTGTTGCCCTTCCTCTGTTCAACAGATGTGGCAACGGTTTCTTTTAGAACAATCCACCCAAAAACACTTAATGTGCTAAAACTTATTAAGCACACCGAGTTTTAAGTCTCAGGATGAGAGCCCACAGATGACCTAGTGTATAAGCTCACCTACTTGGAGGGACAGTCAGGACAGAGCATTGCAGCACCTTTGTTGTTTCATCACAAAGTTAAGAAACAGTGTGATTGGTCATCAGCCTGCTGTAATCTTTGCAGACAGTGCTGCCAGCTATTTCCACAGGCTATGTGCATTTCTTTCTCGATGGTCTGTCACCCAGATCCCTTCAACCTGGCTGTCTTCCTACTGGGTCAAGTCACAATGACAGGAAACCATAAACTGTCTTCTTTGGGAGCGATACAGTTGGTTTACAGAACCTCAGAGAAATCAATGTGTTCATGTCCTCACAGCCTAAAAACAAACCATTTAATACTATCCACCATTTGTATCCACCAGAAAGTTTAGAGAATTCAAAAAGTGCCAAGGAGCCATTAAATTTAATGCTGCCAAATTTCTGTAGAAAAAAAATAAAATAAAAAATAACACTGGCATGGCTCTAACCTGACTGAGGCACTTTTTCCAAAAGGGCCTTGTAGTTTCCATCTTTTACCAATTTTCACGACTGTGGACTGCAGATAATTGTTCAAATTTACCAGAATTCCTACCCCCGAAAAACAGCCAATTTATTTATGTTTTTGTACTGGTTAGCTCTGGCTGTGGTTAGCTAACCACAGGCATCTTCCTGTACTTGCCAGCATACTGTTACAAGATCAATCAAGAGAAGGCACGGGAAATGACCGGACACACTGAAGAGAGATGAAAAAAGCCATGACTGGAGGTGAGTCACAGAGGAGAAACAGAGAGCTAAGGGCCTGTCTGAACTGGATGTGCAATTTATCATGCACTGCAGGAGGTCATTTAGAGGAGGAGGAAGGGGGACAGGATCCTATTGATACAGCACATTGTACTGGCTGTTTGTATGGAAGAATGTGAAGGAACAGAGGTTGGTTTTTTTTTGATGGTCTAACTATGGCAACCTAATTGCACCCTCTATCAATAAAGCACTTTGGATTAGGAGGACCGACACATTACTATAAAACACCATCATTACAGTATTTTGGTTCTGTTTTTTAGTTTCTAATACATGTTAAACCAGGCAACCTGCAGAGTGGCTCCCTGTGGCTTTGAATACTACTGCTTTTTTAACATTTGATTTTTTATTTATTATTGTCGTAGGCCTTAAGTGATTTTGAAATTCCCTATTTGTAGAAATGTGTAGACTATACACTGATATAAAAAAATGTTTTATAATTCATGGCCTAGTGGCACCTTTTCCTCTAAATATTGCCGAACCTCAATCAGGACTAAGCCTAGCAAGGCTAGCTATGGATTCCAAATCCAAACCGAAAGGTCTCGAGGTGAATAGAGAATTTAATAGTGCATGGACAGCTCTGTTTGCTTTCACCGCCAATGATACAAAGTTAAAGCGGCAAATAATCATATATGGCCCACTGCAGAGAAGTCCCTTTGTGATCAAACAATTTAATAAGTGGTCATTTAGACATTATAGTCAAGTTGAGGCTGAGGCTAAGAGGCTGTGTTACCTTCATTGTAAAGCTCAAATATGTTGTGAGGCTCCAAACCCTTAAGCCTGCTTAAAGGGGCAAAAAGCGAAATCGTTTCACCGCTAGGTTTGCTGTTGTGCACTGCCTGTAGACCAAAACAAAGTGTGTACTCACCTAACACAACCGTAACGCCTGACCCATTGCTGGGAGTGAACCACTAATAACTAAAGCTCCGGACATTAACCCATGCTACGATTGTAACATTAAATTTAATTGAATCGACATAGCGATATGTGGCTAACGTTACTGTAACACTAATTAAAACAGACATTTGACTCCACCATTTCACTTCGGAAAGACACGCTGCCATTGCTCACTGGCTGTAGCCTTTTCTAGGGAGGGAGGGCCAAGGGCTCTCTACACCTCTAGTTCTTCACATAGCAATTTTTTAATTCCTTCAATCTAGAAATGATGAATTTCACTTATTGCTCCTTTAACCTAAACCTAAATACTTTACAATACCCACACTCGAATCTGCTAACTTGTTTGAATTATCTGAATCACAGAAAGTCATATCTTGTATATATTTCCCAAACCCCATGAAAACACCAAAGCCAACAATGTGTTACTACATCTCTTGATACTTTCTGACCAGTTGACCTGAAGTTACATGTGTAGTTACAACTAGGTCGAGCATTTGGCAGCAGCGTCCACGTGGAAGCACAGGAAGGATTAACCATTAGGACAGTTGGTTTAGAATAACGATTTTTCGGACAAAATTTCTATCCACTATACCACAATGTGTTTGCTTTGGTTAGCTGCAGGAGGTTAAACTGACCACAGTCCTCCTTCCTGTCTCCTCCTGGGTCTCTTCCTGTGCCAGGCTAACAAACCATTATGTTGCCAGATCAATCGAGACGCTGAATGCTAAATGACTGGTCACACTGGAACCAGATGAAATAACTGGGGGTGATTCACATCTAAGAAATGTGGTGCTATAAAGGCCTGGACCTAATTTCCCAAAGTCATCTCAGCACTGGGAAATGTAACTTGTATTATTATCAAAGTCTGTCTGGCTATCAATGCAATAAAATAATGTGGGTGGTCAGTGTACTACCAACACTCTAATAATGTACTCAGCTTCAGTTAAAACATGAACTACAAACAATAAGCTGAACTTGACCAACACCATAACTGCTGTGTGGACGTAGGCGGGCAAGCAGTCTGCTTATTTGTCCAAATGCAGGATGTGGAGAAAGGCTCCATTGAGACATATAGGGGCATTAATCACTCACCAGGATTACAACATGTATGAAACACGCTATTTCCTAACATTGTAACCCTGATACCACCCCCACAAAATTATAAGCAAGACTAATACAGCTACTGCAGCTTTCAAGGGGAAATCCACCCTAAAGAAAACACTTTTTTTTTTAAAAAAAGATGCTGGTTTAGTCAGGATTTGTGAATGTGAAGCAGCTTCTCACAAAGCTAAATGTGAGGGTATGTGCGCTGCTCCAATGACAATTAATAACAGATGGGTTTTGTGTACAGATTCCCAGTGTTGAGGGGGGACTATAAATGAGGAAATTTTCAGTGAAAAGCATTTAGTTTTCACAAAATAGGTTCAGCAGAGTTGAGAAAAACAACACTTCCTTTCAAAGAAGCAGCAACAAGACCTAATCACATGACTACATGACAAATTCAATTCTGGGTTTTCTGGTTTCTGGGTTTGGGAGAGAGTTCTGCATACACACAAATATTTATTAAACTGTCGAAGATCAAACAAATAGCATATGTGAATTCTGCCTCGGAGCGGATTTTCGCAGTAGGGCGAGCCAAGTTCGCAAAGAATGATCAGCGGTCGGGTAAATTAACAATGACATTTAGTGTGGGTCAGCTTCCTGGAAACTGACGCTTCAAACAGACAAACAGATTAAAACTCACATTCTGACAATCATCCATCTGTCTATTTTCTAAACTACTTCTCCTGTTCAGGGGTGGAGGGGCTATCCCTACATGCACTAATTGAGAGGCAGGGTTCACTCTTGACACCCTTAGGCCACATCCACACTGATACATTTTTATTGTAAAAAGGCATTTTAAAATCAATATGGTCTTTGCGTCTCCATCCATACTAACACGCCTGAAATCCTATGTCACATGTCCACATGTGAAAAGGGCATGTATGCTGGTGTAAACAGGAAGCAGATAGTCTACTCAGAGGTTGATTGCTTAGTTACAATACTAAGGAGATGGAGAAAAGTAAGACCAGAGATTTCTTTGCTTGGACCGACGACAAGGTAGAACTGTTAGTGAGAGTAACACGTGAGTATAAGGCTGTCAAGGCAGCCAGAAAACAGGTTGTGAATCATTACAAACAAATCCAGCTACATATCAGAGCTGTACGGGCCGCAAGCATTATCCATTGCTGGAGGAACCCATAACGATGGGAAATGAGTGCCCACACAAGGCCTAGCTATACTGTTATGACCTGACAAGCTAGTGACTGAAAATACCCAATTGGAAAGTGAATGTGGGTGTTTGCATCATTGTGTCCAAAAGTCTCCGTTTCTGCCAATCCAGACTAGACTCATTATTACCTGTCTGCAACTCAGATGAACACTTCAACATGACTTAAACACAAATCGCTCAGTAGCCATTCAGTCCCCACCTTAAGTGTCTGCAAACACCAAAAATGTACGACATCATCCTCCCCTATCATCACCATCAACACTCCCCCAGTCACATTTTGCCCTTTACATCAACAATGAAATTCACACAGATGGCTAGGGAACATCAAATGCTACCTCATCTCTTTGATAGGAAATGATCTGATGTTGCACACTTTGGGAAAAAGAGCTCTACTCAGAATTCAACTACAAAGTCTCATCAGAGCACACAACTGAGAATCTCACCAGAGATTATGACCTCAATCTATTATTGACATGGTGTCTGTGGACATGAATGATTTAGCACTATTAGATGACATTAATCAGCTTAGTATCAGTTGCCTGCAACTCTGTCTTTAGTTGCATTTTGAGTAAAACAACAGGGGGGAAAGGGGGTTTGAACAGTGTGCAAGTAAGTGCTTGTGTATCTCAAGTCCTTGGGAATGAACCCATTGAACTCCCAAAGGTGCACAGAGGAACTGCGAGGAGGCTACATCTGACACCAGCTCTACCATCTAGTGGCCAAAAGTTGTCATCGCTGCTAAAATCTCCATAACATGAGACTAGTGGGATATATACATACTGGCCAACATGATAATATCTTTTGATTTATTAAGTAAAATTGAAGAAGTGGTCCTCCTCTGTTTAGATCTGTCTAAACAGAGGAGGACCACCTCTGTCTGGACAGCTCTGCCACACTCGACTGCAGTGGTGACTCATGGAGATAAACATGCAAGGTTTGACCACAACGAGGTAGAGGAAAATTTAATTTATTGTGGTTGTGATAATGAAAATGAAAGTCTGAAAGGGCGGATAAAGATTTGTTGCTGTTACATAATCAAACCCTAATTTCTTGCTGACGTTTACCGTCCCCAAATTAAAATTGCTGCTTCGTGTACTTGTTGTGAACGTCCAATTTATGAACAACAGAATTGATAATTGAGCAACTTATTACGACAAGTGTTCACATATCAGACGTTTAAAACACAAAAAACTGTACATAAAAACTATTATTTCAGTTCAGTTCTTGGAATACTAGCAAAATTCTGAAGGTATGAAATGGAAGAACAGTACATGCATGACCGTTTTCGGTGACAACACTAACTGAAGTGGTACAACTGCAAAGTATGGTAGTTTATCTAAAATCATTTCTTAAGATCACAAAAGCCTAACAAACTAATATGTTACAATATAAAATCTGAATATAAAATATAAAATAAAACCTACAATAAAAAAACAACCTCACTGCAACCTAGGCTCCACCATACAATCTTTGGCCTATGACAGCATTAACCTATTTGATTTTAAAGCTTTGCATTAACGCTAACCTAGAGTACGTTTTAAATTTAATTCCTTCCACTAATGTATTAGATGAGGTAAATAACACAGATGCAGACTAAACAAATATTCTAAGCATGGGTACTTTCCAGGATCCCCAAATCTGAACAATGTCAAGAAGGGCTAACTAGATTCACTGCAGAACTCTTCAGTTTCTTTTTCCTATGTGAACATTGATTTCTACTAATCCTCTAACGCAACAGCACATGTCTGGCTTACTCGTCAGCATCTGCAAACTGGTCAGGCTCAGTGGGAATGCTGCAGGGGGACCACTTGATGGGGAGTGGGTGGTGTACGGCTGGTGTGTAATTGGCTGTCACTGGCAGGCCAACTGTGTCCATTTGCTTGAGTGTCAAGTCCCTCAAAGAATAAGGGATCGCATCTTGTGGACCTGAAGGAGGCACAGGATACCAGTAAAACTTCTGACCTGGATCCTTATAAGAGTTTGTTGTGAGATAAACCTTGAAAAAATGTGACATTTGCTAAATACCTTTTTTTTTTTTTTCATCTGATGGCAGTGGTAACAATCAGGGTTGGAAATGAGCACCAGCTACCAGCTAAAGGCTGCTATATAAGGCAAGTCGCTGCTAGTTTTGCTTTGCTCACAAGCCAATAAACAATAGTAATCTATTGAGTGGCTGGTAGATTTTGCAATCCACCAGCCACAGTGGCAGGTAGCTCTTTTAAGTTTATTTCCAACCCTCTAACAATACTACTGTAATTATTCTTACTTCTACGGCACAAGACAGATTCAGATCATTGACTAAAAGGCATACTGTGCAGGATTATCTACTCGCTGTGTGTTGCAGTGTCTGTATCTGCAGAGAACCTGCCCTCTGCCTGTGTTTTCTTCTCATTTTGGTTTGTCCACTACGTGTCTGAGTGTCCACCTTTGGGTAGTGGTGTGCAGCCTCGAGTTAATAGCAGTGCAAGGTCAGGACTCTATAAAAATACAGTGACCAGGTTACACCGCTGTCTCCGTGCTTTTCTTCTGCTTATTGGATGCGAGCTGCGGGTCTGTGTGTCTGTTTGATCAAGGGCGAGGTTGAGCCAAATGCATGCACAGACACACACACATACACACATAGAGCAGAGAAGCCAAGCTGACATGATAAAACATGTGCTTCAGCTGAATTCACACAAAATCTGGCCATACAGCAACTTCCCGCAGGGTTGTGCTGAGGTGAGGGTGTGTTTATTTGTGCTTTAGAACGTAACTGCCATGAAATAATCAGAAAATATTTTTTTTAGAATGAATGTTGTGTTAACAAACAGTACGTGAAAAATCCTGCATAGTATGCCTTAAATTAAAAGCAGCAACAAATACACTGTTAGAAGTACAAGTCCTGCATTCAAAATCGTGTGTAAGTACAAGTACACAAGTATTAGCATCAAAACATACTTAAAATAACAAAAGTAAAAGTATTCATTATGTAGAATGGCCCATTTCTGAATAGTATATATGATGTTATCAGAATATAATTATTGATGCATTAACGTGTGGAACTGGGCGATTAAACAATCTCAATAGAGGATTGTGAGTCAATCTGTGTTGATAACGGTGATCATTTCTGGACATTTTTACTTAATGTAAGTTAATCTAGCAGCCTATCACATGACAGAAATAAACATGACAACAGCCAGTCAGTCTGCTGCCTCTTTTTGCTGCCCGTGCTCTGTTGCTGCCTGTTTGCAGGAGGACAGACCTGTGCTCCACACACAGAGTGGACAGGAACATAACCTCAGTGCAGAGCCCACAGAAGGGAATGAAGCTGACTTTAGGATATGTTTAACTGTGGGAACTGACGACAATGCTCATTATACATAAATACAACAAAAGGGACACAGTTTGAGCAATTTTTCAAAGATGTTGAACAAGCAGAACAAATGTAGTGTCTTTGGTCACTGTGTCCACACTAACTTCTTGCCTCCTCTTAATCCACATCGGTTGTTTGTTTTTTTGGTTGTTGTACATAGCTACGAAGCTTGTTATGCTAAAGTGCTGAAATTGACCTTGTATTACCCTCCAAAGCTGAGGAAATTGTTGACAAATACGCTAACACCATGTCAATTGTGAAGCGGTTTGGAAATCTGAAAAGCAACACACAATGTCGTCACTTTGTGCCAGCCAAGACAGGACACACAACAATTTGAGAGTTACAGATGTAACTAAGGTTCTATAAATTCTGGATCATAATCCATTATTTTAATGTTATTGAACTTTTTTTTTTTTGAAACCCCAAAATAAATTCTAAACCAAGCCATGTCTACACACTTACGATTTATGTTGTTCTATCATATGTTAAATAAACAATATTCTAAAGTTTAACTGATGAACCCTTGGGTTCCTTCAAGCTTCAGTCAATATCAAGATAGTCTTCAAACTGGCAGCGTTATTAAACTTCATATCGTAATTAATATCAATATCAATCACCATGGAAAAAATTACTGCAACATATTTTTTTCCGTATCGTCCAGCTCCACTTAAATGTTGGGGCTTGTAAAGGTGGAGCTAATTTTATTTACTTTATATACTGCTGGCTAGCTTAACCTATAACATAGCATCATTATTGAGTTGACTTATAATTTGTATTAATTTGCATAGTAACTGGCAACTAAAACTGTCCAATAAATATAGTAAAGAGTACAATATTCCCCTCTGAAATACAAGTACCTCTAAACTGTGCAGTACAGAAGTACAGCACTTCATTGCGTTCCAAAACTGTCTGTACTGCAAAGTAGGTGAATGTTAATTCATATTAAAGTGCTTTGGGAGAAGAAATAGTAATATTTAGGTGTTTTTTCTTTACCGTAGGGTGTGACACCAAAACAGTTCTCTTCCCAGTCAGTCAGTGTGACCTCTTGGGTCTCTTTTTCCCAGTCCTCCGCCTCTTGTTGTGGCATTGGTGGTGGCACCTCCGGCCAGAGGACTTCAGTGTCTCTACAAAAGGCAAATTTCTTATTTGCATTCAGAAATCAGCAAATCTTTCCATACGCTATGTTTGATAATCTGATATTGCTCCTTGTCAATTCATATCTATTCAGAAAGTAGGAGTCATTCCAGATATCAGGGAATACATTTATTTGCTTTCTTGCTGTGAGTTGGATCAAAGGGTTGATATCTCTCTCATGCATGTTTTTATTAAATATAAGGCTACAACCAGAAGCAAATGATCTTGTCTTCGCATAAAGACTGGATACAGGGAGGAGAGCTAACCCGCCTCTGTCCAAAGAGGCTGCCAGCACCTCTACATTCACAAATTAACACACTACATCTTTTTTGCTTTATTCATGAAAACACCAAAGTGTATGAACAACTGTCGGTTTAACAGGAGTTATGTGTATGATTATTCCTTGCTGTTTGCCCTGATTCAAGTCTCCTGGCTGGAGCCTTTTGTTAGATAGATGAGAGCAGTATCAATACTCTGATCTAACTCTCAGCAACAAAGGATATAAATGTATTTGCAAAAAATTCCTTTGACATTGCACTTACTTATCTTGCACAGCTATTAAGACAGTAGAAATCACACCGTATCAGTCACATTTTTAGTTGCCTGCCTGAAAGACAGGATACATTTCCATTTCAACCGAGGCAACTGTCTACACCGGCCTTGTAACAGCTCACACACAAGTTATTCCGGGGGAGAATGGACTGAGAGAGGTGTGAGTGACTAAGCATAAATATATTTTTACTGATTCATATCATCTGTAGGGAAGGTGACGCACCTCTTCTTCCTTCTAAATTTCTGTCTTCTTCTTGGGTTCCTTGATGCTGTTGACCCGCTGGGTCGTGGTGCAGTTCGGTCAGAATTACATGGCGAAGCAACAGTGTCTAGACTGCTGTGCCCTTCCACTGAGATACCACCTGGAGTTCTCGCACTCCAACCCCTGCCAGCTGCTGAGGCATCCCTGACAGCCGAAATCGTGCTTCCTTGTTTCCTGGGGGTTCTTGGGGGTGCAGCTCTTGTACTCTTGCCCTTGTACCCATGATTAATATAACCATTAACCATGCACTGTGGTTTGGTACCATTCAGTGTGCCAGCTGGTGTCGTCTCACTGGTTCCTGTAGCAGCAGCCAGGTAGCCATTGTGAACAATGGCTCCATTAACCCAACCTGTGCTTGGGACCTGACTGCTGGCTTTCCAGGTGTTGTGACGCGTTCCTCCTCTTCTGCCCATGTAGTTCATACCATTCTGAGGCATAACTGCATCTGAAATGTGTAGACGGAGGGTTTGATGTGAGTGAAAAAGGCAAAACAAAAACAGAAACAGTCACACACAACCCCTCTTTAATAATCAAAAATCTAACTAAATGGACTTCTATAGTTTTTATATTCATGAAAATATTATATTTGGTAACTATTGGGTGTATGGTGATAAAATTAGGTTCATTCATGGTCTCGGATGAATTCCAATAAGTCCAGTCAATCTGACCCAAAAATGGGCCCAACCTAGGAGAAGCTGCATGTTAAATAGCCTTTAATGGTTCTAATGGTCAAAAGCAAAGTTTCAACATTTTTGAGTTACATGGTCTGGGTGAAATTATGTTAATATCGGAGGTTCTATGTACACATATTCAACATATCTGATGTCTTTTCTTAAGTTTTTGAGGTTAATTTTTTCAATAAAAGACTTTTTAAAAGGATATTCTGATGTATTGTACCTGTATTTCGGGTACTACTACACGACAATCAATTTTTTTTATTGCCAAATTGTCCACATACAGTTTGTGCCACACTGCTCCTATGGGTGTATCCACATCTAATCTGGGTGTAAATATTCTGTATATATTTAGTATCTATAACGGCATCATTTGCTGTAATTTTGAGAGTGTGTGTGAGCTGTCTGGTTCCATTAGCAAGTTTTCTACTCTATTCTATTCTATTGATGTACCAGAAAAAGACATCCTGTACGTCTTAGATGGGATAGGATAGGAAACACATACGGGACAATCGTGGAAACTTCTATTCTTTACGGACGAAAACATTATGGGAAATAATCGTATTTATGGGTACAGTCTGTGCGCCCAGGTCAGAATTTTCACTAAGTGGTACTACTCAAGGTGGCAAATTCTAGTTTGGTATCATGAAAAACACTTTATCGCTGGACCATATTTCAACATAATAACCCTTTTTTTAAGCGGAAGCTTAGTCAAAGATATCAACCTTCAATGGCACCAACAACAAAAGTGCTGATATGCACCATGGTTGTCATGGACAAACAACTTTGTATGTGCTGAAAACCAAATGATTATATGCTTTATGACCTAATTTCACTGACTTTGTTTGGAAAAAAAAAAGAAGATCATTTTGGAGTACTGGTAGCCACTAAATGCACATGTACAGTCAGAACAGGTCGTATCTGATGGTTATATGGGAAAGAACATCCTAAAAAACTAATGTTTAAACATAGGCTATCTGATATGAAAATATTATGTTCTGAAGCAGACACATGTACTTCTTTGTCTGATGCTGTGACATAATGGCCCCAAATTTCAAGCCCCGCATTTACCTTGATCCACTGAATATGTAATGCTATACTTTTAATATGATATTTGGATGTCCCAAGAGATCACAAAATGCCATGAATGCTTTCTATTGTAATTTCCCCTGGGTCAAACCACAGATTGACTGGCCTAAATGACTCTGGTGATCCCCTGACATAGGCCCCCCTTTGTACTTGTACATCTTGGTTGTATTGATTGAAAACAATAAAATAATAAAATCCAAATAGTAATAAACCCAGTACAAGTAATTTACACCCTGGAATGTTTTAAACTCTGTGGATAACACTGTTAACTCTGTCAACACTGTTGCCCTTGTTTGGCACTGTTTATGGACTTGGCATTGTTAGCTGCTAGCCACTGGTTTAGCTACCTCCATGTTGAGAGCCATGTTGAGACAACTCATCCACTCTAAATTCCACATACAGACCATTATCAAATATATATGGTGCCATTGTGTTACACCTCTGTAAATTAGCAGCTCTATGTTAGCTTTGTAATATTGTTTATGTCATCTTATGTTGACTTCTGTTGCTTCTCAACACTCTGGCTTTGCCTTGGCGCACTTTACTGTTACTGTTTGATACAATGTCAGGTTAGCCACATCCCTTTGAGATCAATTAAATACACTCGGTCAGATGCAAAATGTTTTTTTTTCCTCCACTATCGTTTTACACGCTTCATGAGTTGACATTGTGTTCATCACAATAACAGCTACATTTTTGACAGTACCTTGATAAAAGCCAGTTTAAGTTAGCTTAGCTTGTTTGGCTCTGTGCCAGCTGCCTGCTAACTACTCATTAGCACTGTGATTGACATTTAGTGTCGGCTGTTGACAGTTTATGTGCTCGCCATGGGGAGAAGTTAGCAAAATACAGCCAAGGGCCTCCCAGTAACGCCTTTAACGAGAAATCAACGCCATAAATTAACTCTAAATTGCTACTTACCCGTCCTGTAGCCTGAGGGACAATGAGGTAACTTACACCCCCAGGTGCAGCACACACGAGCAGGAAGGAGGCAGACGAAACGACGATAGGTGGCGCCAGAAAACATGTCATATCCATGGTGTGGGTTTGTTTTCGTATGCCCAGTTTAAAATGTTTTTAAGAAAACATGTCGTCGGGTTCAGGTATCCCCTGTCATGAGCCTGTGGCACCATACAGCTGAAAAGTTGGGAAGTTATTCTTTTAATGCCACCACATCCCGATGGGAAGGCCATGACGTATATTGAAACAGGAGCAACCACGGCTGAGGTGTTCAAATGCAACTGGTAAATGTAGACACTTTACATTCCTTGAAATATTTAAAGTAAATACACTCCTACCACTGTCCACATGCATTTGCAGTATGTACTTCGGGGCTTTTAGTTTGGCAAGCTCCCCATTTAAATTAAAGGAAGTCTTAGTGCTATCCCATGCAGTGGTGCTTCCAGCTTTAAGGCTGCAGTTCAGGAAGGCTGCCTCCTGACTCAGCATGACTTTGCCCCCTCAAGCACAAAGCGACGTCCCTGATGAAATGGTTTTTGGAGCTTAGTGCAGAGGAAGAACTTGACTGGCCTGCACGGTGAACTGGAAAGCTCCTGGAGGCCCTCCCACAACAGTGTAGGCTGTTACAGCAGCATTTTAACAATGTGATGAGATGTTCAACAATCCCACTTAGGTGTAATATTAGGGTACATACCTTGTTCTTCTGTTCACACATTTTTAGACAAATACTATAGGCTTCATGACAAAATAGATCTATTCCTCCCAACATGTTTTTCAACTCCAGGTGTGTGGGCCATCTTCTGAAAGGTGTTCGAATGATGGCTTCAGATGCAACCAGCTTTCCATTAAAGGTTCAGTGTGTAAGATTTAGGGGATTTAGTGGTTTTCACTAGGAGCCAAATTGTCTGCAGAAGTTTCTTTTTTTCCAAAACAAAGGTGATTAAAACTGCTAAAAACTGAATAAAGCAGTTTCACATTACAAATCAGTGTTTCTCCAGCACTGTTCTCACAGGCCACGAGTCCAGCACCTGCTATAGTGTGCTCAGATTTTTTCTCTAATTTAAAATCCAGATATTCAGGAGTTTGTTTTTTTTACCTGTAATTTGTAACTTAATTCAAAATGATACATTTCACACTACAGCATCACTGCCAAAGCCATTTTTATTGCTGTTCATGGTGACTACATCGCATTGGAAAGCCCTAATGACTCAAAATTTAGGAGCTACAAGAAATGGGTTTGACAAATTTTACAGTTTAATGTACTGTTTATTTATTCATTTTTTAATCTAGAATGGCATGAGCAGCTAAAGAGTGAAACGATTTGTGAAGCAAAACAAGACACAAATCAGCAGGTATTGGTAAATAAGTTAATATTGCTCATAATGCTCACCATTTAGTTTAAGTTAGGAAGACAGTTTACAACCATATAAAAAGCCAGTTTGAAGCAGGTTGAAAAGCAATGGACTTACCATGACTAACAAAATAAACTGAAAGAAATGAAAGAAAGCATCCCCAAATGCATAAAAAATTATTACATTGACAAAATATTCCCGAAGTGCTAACCTGGCCTGCGTACCATACAAAGCGTTGTGCTATAGCCTACTGCTTTTCTAACAGGACACCTAAGCAAGTTCTTTCTTGATAAAACTGTATAAAATAGTTTTCATAGTATTAATCTGAAAAAGAGTGGTGAGTGGCACATGAATACAAATTATCACTATTTAATTACAACATTTACAAGTCGAGAAAATATGTCAGACGTAGACATAGAATGTACCTTCAAAAAACTATGTAAATCTATAGCAACATCGTCTTGAAAAATGTCCTCAAAAGGCACAGACAGAAGAAAAGGTGAACCATGCAAAAGAAAACAAGTTTTTTTTGTGCAAGGAAGCAAAACTCAAGTTTAGAAGAATTACATAATACAGCAGATTGTAATTGTTTTCTTTCCCCTAAACAATGCCCTCTTCATTACAGCACTGAATACTGTACGTGTGTGTTACCACGTGTCAAAATCAATTACTGAGATTTAAAGTCAAAAAGCCTTTTTGGCCTCACAGAAAGTGAAATATCCAGTTGTACATTCATTATATTTACAGTATTAGAGAGTTTCAGAGGGCTTTAAAAACAATCTGTAGGCTTCAATGGAGATTGCTAATCCAGTTGTTTTGTACCAAAAAGTGAGTCTCCAGTGCATGCTCACGTACAATATCTGAGTTGATTTCACTGAGCATAAAGAGATGATTCAGTAAACCATGTTACAATGGCTACCAGTCACTCCAACATGAATCCACCACACACCCTGTACATTCATATCCTTACATTTCTGTGCAACATCATTGGGTCTATTGCTAGCAACAATGTACCTTCTCAAGCCAACGCATTGCTAGCAAATAGCAGCCATGGAAGTTACAGTTTAAAGACACTCCTTGGTTGCAGCTTCTGCTCCATAAAGTGACACTCGTCTGAACCAACTAAGGGCCACTTCTCAGTGGACTGATTGACACTGCAAGTGCTGTTGCAAGGTTACTGGAAGACATGTTCTCAGGAGTTAAACAAATTCACCTTCAAATGACCATCACCGACTTCACTAAAACCCTCCTTTGCTTGCATACACAGTCCATCATCCAACACCCCACTTCTTTCAAAATCTCCTGCTTCCCTTGAAGTTATAGGGGTTTCCATTGTTTTCTTTCTCCGACCACTTTTGACACTTTTCTCTTTCCTCTCTTTAAACGTGCCTGTACAAATATGTCATCAAATGCATTCTTCAGAGAACACCTACAGAGGAGAAAAGATGGGCAGTTTACATATCAGGCAACACTCGACTGGTCTGCCTTCATGCCTCTAAGAGTCAGGTTTACAGTCTGCTTGCCGAGTTGTTCGTCTGTCTCAACGTATTTTCCTAAAACATCACACCAAACTGTCTATCTGTGGATAATACAGCTAATATTACACCAGGATACAGCAGAACCCCCGTCAGATTTGTTACATCCTTCCAGTTTTTATGCCAAAGTACAAATGTCCAGTGTACTACATGGAGCGACTTTGTCCATCCTCAAAGCGTGTTGAGCGCAGGATATTCCTGGGAAGAAATCACCTGTTTTGTCATATGATCTCAAAGTTGTGACAGTAACTACAGTTCACAGCATAGACAGCAAATAAAAACAGAGCAGGGTCAATCAAGTCAAAGAGTCACAGTAGTATGACCTGCAGCCAGAGAGCAATCCCTGGTTGAGAAAACTCCCTTTCTGTTCCTGCCACATACAGCAGGGGGCGATGTGTGTCTATTTCTAAGTTCCAGTTTCTAAGCCTGGCTCTGGTTCTCTCCGCTTTCCTGTACAGATTCCTGACTCGGGTTGCAGGTTCTGATCGAACAACTGGAATGATCCTCATTCTCCCGAGACTGGGAACGATTCTCACTCCAGTTGAGTCACTGCTAGTTGCCCTTGATCTCCAGGATGGAGGGGTTGTGGTCCAGGATGGACAGGATGATTTTGTCCATGTACTGTCGCAGACGTATGTTGATTTCTTCCTGCTCCTTCAGGGCTTCCATTAACTGGTGGGAGAAATGTATAACACACATTTTCATTATAGTTCATCAACATATATTGTAGCACAAGAGTCTCTTAGTTTTACTTTGCTACAGATATTTAATTCTGTATTTAGTCTCGGCTACATCCAAATTCTTTTTTAGGGGTACACCTGTAATAATCAGGCGCGTTAATTGTTATGTATACAGAAATGCCACTTTTGGCCTTGAAACACCTGGGGCATTGTTTTAGTGAGATTTACTGACACCCCTATATAATCTTTTGACTTCTGTTCTTGTCAAAAGTGCTTTTACCAGAACGTAAATCTTTTGCAACGAAAACGGGACCAAATTTTTTACTTTTTTTTTTTGGAACAAGGACAATTTTCGGAGCTTTTGCACTGTAAATAAAGGCATCATCTAACAATGTTGTGCAGAGCAGACGTTATGTCACACTGTCATGAAAATGGCGGCCTGTTGCAAATTTGAATCGCTGGAGCATCTCACATTCTTTTGTCATTCATTAGTCATGTCCTTAATGTTCTAATTACTGATTAAGCCCTTGACTCTCTTATTTTTTTGATCAATTAATTAATAATTTGGTCTATAAATATTATAAAATGGAAAACAATGCCCATCACAATTCCCTACAGCCCCAAGTCCTTTGATCAATTTGCTTGTTTTGTCTAACCAACAGTCCACAACACCCAAAAAATCTGTTTTCTAAGACAAAAAAAAAAAAAAAAGCAGCAGAACACACATTAAAGGAGGTGGAGCCAAAGAATATTTGGCATTTTTGCTTAAAAAAAGACCAGCAATAATCCATTACCCAAATAGTTACCACTCCATTTTCTAGTGACTGAGTTGTTTCAGTCCTAATGTACCTTAAGGTAAAACATGAGTGCCTTTTCAGAGTGTCTACATGTAACAGACACTTAAATTTGTTATTTTTAAGACCTTTTCAAAATCACTTTCAACCAAATTTAAGATTGGTATTTGGAGAAATCACCTTGTTCTTACTCAAGCATTGCAGGTAAGTATAAACGTAAGTAGTATGTATGTAGTCCTGTGCAGAGGTGGGTATTATGTTGGAAGGTGGTGGTAGTGGTAGGTTGAAATATTTTTCACATCAGAAACGTGGACTTTCACTTTGAGTCCCCTACTAGACTTTATTAGTGACCTCACTTTTATTCCTCATGCTGATAAGTGTTCCTGAGATGGAGCCCATTACAGGGGGAAAAAGTGTTCCTCACTATTCCTTCCCCATGATCCTCTGTACCTGTTGTCTACTCTACTATATGCCTACACTTTTTAAGTTTTTATCTCATTATTTCATTTTTATTTTTATTTAGGCCTATTTATTTATTTTGTGACCATGACCAACATGGGGCGGTGGGAGGGTGGATGGGTTTATTTTTCCTATTGTTTTGTCTATCACAGATGCTTTGCCATGTCCTGGATTTACTGTACTGACATCGTCATGTCTGAAGAAAACTCAATAAAAAGATTTGAAAAAAAGGAAAGAAAGAAATAAAAAATAGTGGACTTTCATGCCGAACAGCCCGATTAATTTTGACATAAAGAAATTAAAAGATGGATATATTAAATTAGATAAAATGTTTGTGGAAAGTAAGACCTCACAAATACAAATTCAAGACTATTTAAGACTTTTAAGGGCTAATATTTATAAAATTGAATTTTAGACATTCAAGGACTTTTTTAAGGACCTGCCGACACTGTGTTGTCCCATTTTAGGCATGGACAGCTTTTTTCCATGGTGTTGGTCAGAGTCTATTGTGAGAAGTGACCTCCATATTATGCGTAATAGATTCAAATCTACAATAAAGTAATATCTAGAACACTGTCGTGCTGTGCTGTGTCCTAGAAATACAGTTACTCTCTAACTACTATATGTAAAGCATCAATAACATTGTTCAAATTAAATCCCATTTAAGAAGCTTGGTGGTTTGCATAACAGGCAACAAAGACAACATAGACACACACGTATTCAAGAATAAACTACATTGTGTATATTTTTGTTATTTTACCTGGTCTCTGGAGGCATTTTCTATCTCAGCAGCTAGAGACTGGGCCTTGGTCTGTGTGGCAAACAGTGTCTTGGCTTCATACAGACTGAGGCTGAGGATCTGACCATTAAGATCATCGTTCTGCTCCTTCAGCTTCTGGTTCTCCTAAAAGTACAGAATAGTAGAGGAGAGAGAGACAGAGAATGAGATCTGGACCACAAAAGTGAATCAGCGCAGTGGTGAAAATGCTTTTCAAAAGATGGCCGCTACTCAAGCCTCACTCAACCCATACCACAAAACACTGCACTTTGCACCTCATCCAGCAGCAAACACAGCAATCTATTTTGGCAACACCTATGGGACGTAACGTGGGTTATACGTGTTACAGAACAAACTGCTCCCCTGCTTTGTCTGGTGTGTTATGAAAGCTCCATGATTAAGTTGCCTTTGAGAGCCGACAAGAGGTCAGTTTGCTTTTCCCTCGCTCGGTCCTCGACCATTAGTGAGGAAATTGCAGCACTGACCCCAATTCAGCTTGGGCAAGTTCACTCTACTCCATTGTGATTAGTGGTTAATCGGGAGGTCAAAGGTCACGGAAGCAATTTTACCATCAGACCAGGACGGAGCCGAGCCCCAGACAACACCAGGTGCTGGAGTTCAGGGGGAAGAAAGTCCTGGGACACAAATCGCTGCACACACACATACAGACATTTACAGAAGTGCACAGGCAAGCATAAGATAGTGAGCTAATCCTAATGGATGTCACAGGGCAGTGTCTTTCAAGGTAGACGCACAGCTACATAATTTGTTCATCCAAGCACAATCAAATTGTTCTAAATCTAAACTGGAGGAAGTAGCTCAGGACAAGAAGTTGAAATGTTCAGAGACAAAAACAGAAAAAAGAAGAATCTGCAGATTGAAGCTGGAATAAAACCATTATTATCATTCGCCTTTTTGTTTGTCTGCACGTAATGTGACAAGCCTGGTGTGTGGCTACAGGGGGACATGGACTTTATAATCTTAGTACCTGATAAGATAGACACACTGTGCAAATCCCCACTTCTAACTGACTGACTGGCTACACAGAGTTTATTCAAAGCTGAGTCATTTTAGTAACTTCTGCTTTTTGAATGGCCTTTTCCATTAGCTTAGGAACTTGGAAGCATAATTTCTAATGCAGAACATTACATGTCATGAAAATGAGTCAGAAACAGGCTTCTACACAACTTCAAATAGCATTAACATCTACTTTTACTAGTCTTATCAGAGAGAACATTCATCCACTCCCTTGACTCTAATGTTTACTTTGCACCAGGTCTGTTCACTTTGCAGGACTGGGAACAGTAACATGACATTTATATCTGGCAGGCAGATACCTCGAGGCAAATGTCACTGTATCTGGGAATACAGAAACTAAAGAATGGTGTAAAATATAGAGAACATGTGTACTCTGCAGTCTGTATTGAATTGGTTGGGTTAAGCTCAATCACCAGACTATCAGTACAGCATGTGGAGGATGGTGCTGCTGTTAAAGGGTATTTTAAGGGAATAAGAAGCCAGTGTGATTGGCTCTGATCGTTACCGGAACAAAACCACATTGGTATGGCATCTAACATATTCTGCCTAAACCCACCCTGTTTCAATGTCAACCACTTATGCAGCCATGATAAAAACAACAGTGTGGCTTGGTTTATGAAAACAGTGCACTTGATGCCATTGTGTGTAAAATAATTGAAAAGAGTAAGTAGCATGGCGGCCAGTCATGTTAAATGGCGAAAAATAGATTTTAAAAAAGCCTTAAATGAATAAAACAAAAATGTATTCCATTAAAAATGTGTAAAATTAAGACACACTTTAGAAACCAAGGACAGGAAAACAAGTAATTTGTGCAGCAAGTGAATTAAAAACAACTGGTCAGCCAAGATACTGCTGCAGCTGCTTTGAAAAAAAAGAAAGCAACCATGACAAGTATTCTGTAACAAATCAGGTATTTGTACATAAAAGGCAGCATTCAACTTGCTTCAGTGCTTTCAAACCAAAGCTGTACAACAGGTGCCATTTTACTTCCCACTCTCTAAAATTAACGTGAAAGTGTATTATCGCTGCATCTTAAAACACACTCAGTCGCTACACTGAGCTGCCTATGCACAACAAAGATGTTTGAACAGTCTTATCAGTACCTGTTTGAGCCTCTTGACTTCGTGCTCTAGCTCCACCTCCCTGGTCCTGCTGTTGAAGTCTGCCAGCCCGGAGGAAGAGCTGCGACTGCGGCCGGGCCTCTCTGCCTCCAGCTTGAAGAGCTGCAAGTGCTCCAGCTCTCGACGCAGGTCCTCTATCAGCTACACACAGAGAAAAGACGGATGAGCGAAGTTATATAATGGCAGTGCAGTATTTTGAAGGTGTAGGCGTAGGTGTATGAGGCAGCGAGAGAGAGAGAGGAGTGAAAGAGAACAGAGTGAGCAGCAGAACACACAACCCACTCTGTGCATGCGTGTGGTTGCATAAAATAGTCCCTCCCACCTCCTGCATGGCGTCCTTTTCTTTCTGGAACTGCTGTCTGTTCTGTCTCAGTTTGTCCATCATTTTCCTGTAGAGGTCCATCTCGTCCTTCAGGCGCAAACTGGTGTCCTCCAGCTTGTCTGTCATCCTTTGCTTCTCCTGAGGAACAACAGATACACACACAGTTACAGTTTAAAGTTTGTGTTATTCACGTTTCAGCTATGTCTAATCAGACAAGCACACATAAAGTCATACATTATAAGAAAGGCATTCCAATTTAGAGTATGCAATCATTCAAAATTTACAAACCCACCAAAACATGCACATGTATAGAAACTTCTGCATGCATAAATATAAGCAAAACAGGTGTTTGGTACAAAAGGCTTTCAGTGTGTGCATTTATACATGAAAATTTCACTGACAAGTGTTTCCGTATAGAGAAATGTTTTGTGACTCATTTCTGTGACACCTTCAGTCACACATTCGTATTATGTGAGCAAGAGTTGACAGCTATTGGTTTTGGTGGTATTTACATAGCACTGTCTCAATATAGAGGTGTGGTTCAGCACCCAGTGACTGTTTTTAACACCTCATCTCATAAATAAAATACAGTTCTCCAATTTCTGTGTCTGTGTGTGTGCATGTTGAAAATTACTCAACTACTGTATGAGGGAAACTGACATTTTTTAAAAGGGCAGTGGGGCTGTGTTGACAAGTGTGGAAGTGGAAATTACAAAGACCTTGCATGTGAGGAGGAGAAACAGACAGTTAACTGGAGGTAGGAGCATCAGCTGGATGTGTTCAACAGCATTGGCATTGCACTCTATAAATTGTTGGACTCGCAATGGACAGTTCAAAGTAAAAATGATTAAAATCAATGCAGCAGAATAAGAGATATGCTCTTTCGCCCCATACGTTCTCCTTCTTTTAACCTGGTGCCTACATTACCCACAATACAATCCTTCTGTCATCAGTTCTTGTTCAGGTCTGAACCACAAAAGGCTTTATACAACTTTTTCACACATGCAGTAGTACTCTCCACAACTTGTAAACAAAATTGGTGGAGTTTCCCCTTCAATGTATGTCAAGGACACAAAAACAAAAGACAAACAAGATAAAAGAAAGCAAACATAGGAAGAAATACAAAAAGTAAACAATGTTTACCTCATCCAGTTTCTCTGTCTGTGATTTGAGCCGACACATGCTGAGACTCATCTCACTGTTGTCCTCCTCCAGCTGCTTGACACTAAAAACACAACATTCTGGACATCAGTTTACTTTTATATAAAAGCTGAGTGTGTCTTTTATTAAGCTAAGGCAGCGGTTTAGGCAAACGTCCACAGTATATGCTGTAGCTCCACAGGCAACTGACTAACCCCAGGAGGAATCTCTGAGCTGTGTTTAGCATACAGTTTTACTTTCTGCACTTTCTCTGAACAGGCAGGCATGTCAATGTCCATACCCAGGGGATTTAAGAGCCGCAATCCAGCTGTCCATTATCAAAACTGCATCTCAGCATCTCTTTAATGAATTCATACATTTGCATATAAATAAAAAACATCCAAGTATGTGTAGTGTGTGTAATTATCTGTCTGTTTCTCACCGGTTGGTCAGCAGCTCTATCTGTGTGTTCTTGTCTCTCTCCATCTTGCTGTAGGACTCTCGGTGTCGTCTTAGCTCCTCCTGCAGATTTTGTTCTGCTCGCGTCTCCTGGTCTTTCAGCTGCTCCTCGAGCTCATGAACCCTGAGACGATGAACGCATCACACAAAATTCATTCATTATAGTATCGTAACTGAGCTGGGTGTTAATGACCTCACTGCAACACTCTGTTACATCATGTCTACATGATTTATCATTCAGGAAATAAAACCTTTTCAACAGTGAGAAGTTACAGAGAATGATCTGTACAATATGATTGTGAGTTGGTCATCTATTTGTTCTAGTTAATCTTGTGTATTTATGAAGTCCAGTTTTCTGACCCTACCTGTGTACTAGTTGTGTGTTCTCCTGCTTCAGCTTGGACTTGAGATCCCCGTTCATCAAAATCTCATTCTCAAGCTCTGCCACCTTCTTCTCAAGAGAAGTCACCTGATAAAAACAGAAAGTTTATCAAAACCTGACTTTGCACCATAAACATAAACACTGTGACGATTATATCTTGAGACTGAAGATGCTGAAAAATGCTGGCCAGTCTGAAAACTAGGAAATATCCCTCAACAAAACAAACACAACAACAACACTTCACAGAATTCCTAAAAGTAGCTGTGCAACTCAGAGGGTCTTAAAGGCTTAAAATAATATCACTATTCTTTGGATTTGCACATGTAAAAAGAATCCTGACAGGGCTCATCCTAAAATTAAGCTGTGCATCCACCAAGAACAACTCTTCACTCTCTGTGATTTTAGTCCCTTAAATGCTGAAGGTGAGATATATTTAATCTTTTATGGGTTTTTAGTAGTCATACAGAAACAGGAAGGGCTATTATTACTTCCCACTGCAAGCATAGAGTGGTGCAGGAATGATTCCTCAAACACAGAAATGAGTTGGCATGTTTGCACTTCAGGCTCCCTTGTATAAAAGCCAATGGGCCAAATGAATGGGTTTTTGGTTTAATGCCTGAAATAAGATCTGTGGTTAACGCAAGCTCGAGAGATTTACATGTTTTGTTCTGCAGCATTAAATATGTCAATAAATACCCCACTTTTTGAAGCTTTTATGCATCTTAAAAAAGGCGGTTGCTAATAAGAGGCTAAATGAGACTAAAGAGGTTGTCGGAGAGATTAAACATCATAGCACACAACACCGAAACTCCCATTAGCTTTTTGTCCTGCAGCACTCTGTCTGAGTAATGCCCAAGGTTTCAAAGGCTAAAAAATGTTAACCCTGTTCCTTGAATTTGCGGACACAGGAGGAACCCTGGCAGGGCTTGTGCTAAAATTAAGCTGTGCATCCACCAGGAACAACTCCTCACTCTATGATTTTAGTGCTGAAAAATGCTGAAGGTGAGAAATATTTAATCTTTTATGAGTTTTCAGTAGTCACACAGAAACAGGGAGAGTTATTACTTCCCACAAGCATTTGTTCAGTGCTCAAAAAGAAGCTTAGTTACATAAAGGCCTGCTGATACTGATCAACATATGAGCAAAAATGGCATGCGCACAAAAGGACATATAATCATACCTTCTCATTGATGTCAATGTCACAGGAGTCGATGCTGTCTCGGAAAAGGTCTTCTGTGCTGCCGTTACTGCTGCTCAAGTTGCTGTTGTGAAGCAGCTGCCTGCTCAAACACACAGAGACACAGAAAGTTAAAGAATCTGCCCAGAACAGATCCAGGTGAGGACCAGCTGGATCTGAGAGCATTTACTTCCAGTATATACTGTATATATGTGTATATGAGAGAGAGAGTGAGGGGAAGTGAGCTCAGCTTTGCAGTGCTCCTGCTGCAAGATTGCATGGATGGTATAGGACTATAAGGACAGTGCCAAGCAGAGAAGCTGCTGCAAACAGAATCTAAATGAGTACACACACATGCTTGAACAGACACCCACACAGGTGTGCGTATAGCTGACTTTGTCACACAATCAAGTGTGACATTCATGCCGTGATGTGACTACAGCTGCCATCTTTTTCCTCTGATGGAAATAACTTGAGAACAGCAGGCTTCTGATCCATTACTGAGATTAGCAATATGGAAAGGAGAGGAGGAAAGACGAGAGAGGAGAGGAGATAAATGAAAAAAGAAAGAAGAAGAAGAGAGCAATAAAGTGGAAGAAGTAATCAAACCGGACAGAGAGGACAGTAGAGGGAATGAGCAGAGAGTACCAAACCTTATACTGAATACATAGATCAGGTCTGACAGGCCATTTTCACTCTGTCACTATAACTCAGTTACTGTGGGTGAAAATAGGACAGAAGCCTGGATACAAAACATTCACTTACTTCAGATCAACAGGCAATGAAGAGGTATACATGGCTGACACTAAAAAAAGCTGATGTCCGAACTCTTTTTTCCCCCTCAACTCCAGAAACAAAAACAAAAGATTTTACAGCACGTCTGGTTTCAGATCAGATTAATTCCATACAGATTTTCATGCATTTTGTCTGAATAACCAGTTACTAATTAACTGGCTGTTAGGGCACAATGGTCAGGCAGCCCAGTGATAACTCATCTTGCCGTGTGTGTGTGTTTGTGCGCCTATGCCAACAAATAGAGCAAACACGTGCAGCACGGGCTGTATAGTGCATAAACACACAGAGTACAAGTGAGTGACCTTTCCCTGTAGACACACATAGAAGCACGCACACTTGGACACACACAAACAGGTGAGTGACTTACCTTCCAAAAGCAGTGCTGGAGATTTTCCTGTTGGGGCTACACAGGGGAAAAACACAAAAATGACAAGACATTTTTATTACACTGAATTGCCACGGATACGTCTAGACTCCCAGCTCGACAACACACTGAAACTAACTGCTGATGGCAATTAAGATTTTGGCTATTCAGTGTGACAGACATTCAGGACAGACAGAGAGAGAGAGAAAGAAACACTGAAGGACATGTCAATGATAACACAATTTCACTCCTGGTTCAGTGAGCGGGGGTTTCTGTCGGCTCAGCAACTGTCTCAGGGGGACAAAAGCCCAAAGACTCTTTCAGTCTGATGTGGCTGTCTGTGCTGGGTTTCACATCGGATTAACACAAACGAGCAAACATACTGTAGGGCCACACAAATGAAAGTATGATGTAGACATTAAACTAACATTAGCGCCAACTCCTGGTGACGTGGTGCATCAGCAGTGTACACTCAAGTTGGCTAATTCGATAAAAATCTACTCAAATGTGCAAATACAGGAATGATCACTGTTGCATCCATGTGAAACAGTTTGTGTGTGTTTCTATCTGTGTCGTGTCAATCCTATTTTTTTGGTACCTACTCAAAAGAGACGTATGTTATTCAGTGCAGACAGCAGTTGTGAAAAAAAAACACATTATAAAATGTTACAATATCAAGAGGCTTCACCAAGAAATAACTTGACAATGGTGTCTCAGAGGCTGATCATCCTGCATAACCTCTCAGCATTTAGATGAAGCTAAATTTTACAAAGTGTTTAATCCTGAGTGACAAAACGATTCCCCTGCAGCTAATGTTTCACTTAACCTAATGCCCTCTTTGAAGAAGTCTAAGAAGCTAAAACTGCGGAGCCGAATTACTGCTAGAAGAAGTTATCTTTAATCAGTGAACTTTCATTTGCACAAACACATTTATTATTGAACATTCCATGTAAAATGCATGTGACCTGTGTGATCTTGTTCCAGTCTTCCATTTACTGGTGCCGTTATGTATAAAATGTCCTAATTAAAAAGTTTCCCATTTTTAAGTTCTTCACTTTGTGTTTTTACATGGTTAAAAGTATGAGCAGTGCATTTCTGGGGTTGTGCTCCAAAAAGTAAACCATCTACTGTTGCTTCTTCCCATAAGCTAAATGATTAAATTTATAAGTTACACACAGATGTTCTCAAAAGTGAATGCACATTGATATACAGTGTGGTAGAGAAAGAATCTTTCACATAAACATATTACTAATATTTTGCTGGACTGGCAAATGATACCAAACATTTTGTGTTTAACATGAACTCTCGTTTCCATGGTCACAAGTATGTCTTCCTCAACAATCCCCTATTTTTTAAACCATATTTGTAACTTATGCTTCACTGTGGCCAATTTAATGTAAGTAATTGTGTGTTAAGGAGCCTGACAAGTACAAGTGCTCCTTTAAATACTGTATGTTGCTCAAAAGCTCCTTCCTGTGTCCATTCAGAATCCATTAAGTCTATCCTGAAGTCAGTCATTCTTTGGATTTATGCATTTTATATTCATTTGTCTTCATCACAATCCATTCCCACAACCACCTTAATCAGTCTCTATCCATTTCCTATGAGCTCACCCCATTTAAAGTAAGGCTGATTGACTACGTGAATTGAAATCTATATTGAGATGTACAGTAATATAATTTTTCTCTCTTTTTTTTAAATGCAACACAATCCAACCAACCAGAGGACTGGAAACACCTCGCCCCTTGGGCTTCATGCGCACATATACTGCCCTTCGCTCCACGTGACATATGAGAATGAGTAGATGAAGAAAACTACTTGTAAATGCCATGCGCAAGCTTTGATGGTGTTGTTAGTGTGTATGTATTAAAATATTTTCTATGGGACAGACTGTAAAGCTCTGAGCAGCCTTGCAATAAATTGAACAATTTCTCCCACATATTTCCCCTAGACAGATATTTACAAGAAAAGGAAAAAGATATGCTGGCTGTGATTGGTTGTTCCCTGTGACGTGCGGTGCGCTTTGCTGTGTTCCTGTAGTTGAACTTTGTTTAGCCTATTTCAGGGTGCAACTGTTGTGCCCTGAAAAGTGGGTGCTTGCACGGCACAACAGCATCGCTCTCACTTTTTAGCATGTCTTCTGCGCATCTACATTGACACAGGATTTGAGGGTGTAAAAAACGCAGCATGTAAACGACCCTTTTACAGTGGATGAGCTGGTAGAGTGTTAGCCTTGGAGTGGGCATCAACATTCTGACCATGGTTTGGAAGCTGAAGCAGAAACAGTTGTTGCACATGTTTCTTACAGTACTGAGATAAACAAGATTCATATTTATTTTTCAATAACGAAAATAATAATGCAGATAAGAAAGAAGAGAGTGGCAGATAAGGACATTTCAAAAAAATTTAAGTTGTAATTGAAATATTGGTCTAAACAGATTTTCAATTTATTCTGATTATTTTCCGATATGATTCAGTCCTGATTTCTCCAATTGATTTCTTTTCAGTCTCTCTTACTCTTGCTCTTTCCACTGTCTCTTTCTGTCCATCTGTACTTCATTATTCATAAGGCGAAAGCATAGCTGTTATTAGAGAGACATGCTGGATTGTGGAGCCGTTTCTCCCTGGGGAGAAATCCTGCAGAGTCAGCACAGCATCCAAGTGACAAAGACAAAAAATGACTTCACAGTTTAAAAAGATTATTCTACAACATTTAGTGTTCTTTACTAACTCTGTGTGTGCGTGCATTTGTGTTCGCAGGTAGCCAGTGGAGCTATTAATGGTCACCACGGATTAGGTTTCCAATAATAGATTCCCTATTACAATGGTTGGTGAGGTAAGCACAGGAGTGAAAGCCTTATGTAACAATCAATTAGTGTTTGTGTGTGTGCATGTGAATGATGATGATGTGTTTGTGCATGAAATGGGGGTCGAACACTTCAGACACACTCTTATCAAATTATACTAAACAAAAAGCGCTAACAAAGCAAACAGTGACCCCTGAGTCAACCTCACCAGTCATCATACACTTCAAAACCATCTGAATGTTTCCTGTGCTTCACACATAATGGCTGACATTTGTGTCGGTCTCAAATAAAAACAGGGTGGTGTATCATTGCTGTCATATATAATTATGGTATTGTCTATTAATATACCATTGTTGTGTTTAGAAATTACCTGCTGGGGTGATTAATGCTAGTTTCTCACAGAATTGAGTCACCCTACCGGTTTTCAAGTAGAAGCTTTTGTTTATGGCGTTGGGCGTTGCATGACTGCTACAACATATTTCACCACACAGAGTTATATCGACTTTAATTTGAATTCAAGTGGCAGGAAAAATTTGCAGTCAGCGAATACATGCTGATTTGATTTGAATCGACTTGACTGGCTTACAGTCAGAATAAGAGTACTGTGGTCAGCAGGAAACATTTGAGGGCAGAAAAAGGCCATTTGGTGAGTGTATATCCTGTGTCATACTGTGTGTGTGTGTCTGTGTGCATTTGTGTCTCCTACCTGTTAGCCTTGAGGTTTTTGAGGCGAACCTCCAGGTCATTGAGGAGGTTGACCTTTTTGCTGCACTGGGAACAGTAGACATCCATCAGTTCACCGGTGTAATGCTGACGCACCTTATGAGGAGTCTGGCCCGCACTGTTAACACACAGAGAAACATACACAGCTTTTCAATACACTGAGAAGGTGCATCATGTGTTAACATAGGACTGTTTGAGACACTACACGAGTGCAATAAAAAACTGAAACAGACGGAGAAAGAGATGTCAAAGATTAAGGAGAAAAAACATGTTCTGACCATCCATGAGATGATCATGTCTTCTGAGACAGATCTTTTGCTACAAAGGCATTTAGTGGATTTAGAATTTAGAAATCTAACTTGCAGTCCCCACTTTGTTTATGGTGTTACAGTATGTTGAGAGGTGCAGACACTTAAAGCTAGACAACAAAACAAAGACCATATTACTAGACCTGTTGCCAAAATAAGAAAAAGCCATGATGCAAGACATGTCTGTGAAGATACACTTACTGATTTTTGTTTAAGTGTCAAATAACTCCCATTATTTTCTCCCAGCTCACTGAACTCAACTTCAACCTAAAACTCATTTTTGGTTTAGGGGACACTATGCTAAAAATAGAGTGCACCTTTAAACTTCTTTACACTGTAGTTATTCAAACTTTTTCCCATGCTGAGCTGTCTAAGACTTCTTGTAAATCCGGGCCTCATTTTGAATCTCCACGCCAACTCCATTTGGCGAGTTTTGTCTGCTTGGTATGCGTGGAAGGAGCATAGAGCAGTATTGCCACTCTATCAGCCGGGAGACTTAATCCCATTAAACACAAGCCTTTGATGAATATTAATGTGGCCTTAAGGGCAAGAACTCCTAAGCTACACTGCTACAGTCAAAACTCAGAATAATAAGAGTCAGGTAATGATTCTGCGGAGCGGAGCCTCTACTCCATATTATTCAACACAGTTGAAGCTACAGAAACGGGTCGACATCTTTATCATAACTTGACCTTTACCAAACTGAAAAGAAGCCTACACACAACTGAAATGTATAATTTTCTGAACCGAGGACCACAGTGGGTGCTGGGCCACAAAACATGTGCTACTGGGCCTGGAAGAGGTGCTATGATTCACCCAGAAAGCTGATTAAAACTATTTTTGCAGTAACCATCTTCTCCTTGTGATGTGTGTGTAGTTTCTCTACATCACTCTCTGTTACACCCAAAACAACATGATACTGAATTCAAACTAAAGTAGGTCATCAGTAAAACAATCTAAATAACAAAAGTAAATAATCATCTGTCATTATCGACTTAGCTGCACAATTAGCATGTGTGGAGTTCCTCTTACTGTTGCAACAAGCCTACTTGGGTAAAAAGCACAACTATTCAGAGTTTGAGAGAATTTGACAAAACACAACATTTCTTTGGAGGAGGCAGGGGAGTGACCTAATCACTGTTTTAACATTTAAATGTTGGACATTTATTTTGGTGGCCGTGACATCAAAATTTGACACTGCCACCAAGCTGACCACTCCAAAACACTGTCAGTCAGTTGTCAGCATGGAAATTATTGGCAGAGGTGGCAAACCACCTGATAATCCATAAGTCTCATCTCATAAGTAGCAGATGACAGTCTCCACACCCATTTCATACATAGAAGTTACTGTGTTAAATAACAACTCTGCTCTTGTTTGCAGAACATTAAAGTGGACCTATTATGCTTTTCCTTTTTTTTCTGTCATACATATAACATAACAGTGTTGGATGTTCATCTGAAACACGGCCAAAGTTTCAAATAACGGGCTACAACAACATGTAAAAGCAATCCCTGTGAACAATGCTTCTCTGTCTAAGTTTCTCTTACCTGGAAGGAACAGATGAGCCGAGGTCCGAGTACCCGTTGGTCCGAGTCTCGTCGTCCGGGCAGGGGCTGCTGGGAGTGTAGTCTGGTTCCTCCCCTTCTCCGTAGTCCTCAAACTGCTCCTCGTTCAGAGAAGCTGAGGAACGTGTTGATAAGTCAGAGGTCACTGAGACACTGGTCTGACCACACCTGAGGAAAAAGAGGGGGAGACATTGTACTTACTTACACTCTGTATTCAGTTCATTCATTTTGGGTGGTAAATTAAAACAAAAGCACTCTATACGTAATGTTAGGAGTACAAAATATTTCAGATTCTGACCTAAAATGAATGATGACACGATTACAAAAGCAGCCCCTGGTATATTGTACATTTTTGAGTTAAGGATACATTTTCCCCAATAACCACTTGCAGACGGATACATTATACAGAAAGAGTGGTGGGGAGAGGAACAATGGTTCTGTGGCTGTGGGACTTTGGCCTTCATTTGAAAAAAATGTTTTTAGTCTGACAGAGAATTTTAGAGAGTCTGACTGAGAAAACAGCAGTGAAGAGCATTGTCCCCATGAAAGAAGGTCTATTCTGTTTGCAGCACTGGAACAATACTTACTTCTCCCCGGGGAAAAAGAGATCTCCCAGTGAGTCTTCCTTGTCTCCAGGTCTGATCAGCCCGTCAGAGGTGTCTGACCCTTGGGTACTTTCCACTGCACTGTCTCTGTCTGATTCCCTCTCCCTGCCCTCGTCTGCCACCTCCTCCTCAGGCTCCTCCACCTCTCCCGGGAACAGCTGGCACTCAGGGACGGGGTCAGGATAGGCCCGCGTGCACATGATGACCGGGCACAGCCGCTCCTCCTCACCACCCTGGAGAATGATCAGAGGAAAGGCAGAGAGAGAGAGTAAGGAGGGGGGGAGTAAGTTTACACACACATTTACACTGACATGTAAAAAAAAATAAACATTTAGAGCTTGAGAGTGGCTGTTACTGTGATTATGTGGTGATGCTGCCAAAATCCTTCTCACTGAAAACCTTTTAAAGTGGCAAGTTTTTCCTTTACTTAATCATTACAGAGTAAATCATGATTGCACAATGTAATGGCTATAGAATAATGTCACCATCAGTGTTAAGATTGGTTCCTTATAAGCCTGGTTTTCACTGTGCGATTCTGTCTGCCACCAGGTACAATCTCCCAGGGAAATGATGGCTCTTATTAAAACTGGGCAACCAAAATATTAAGAGGATAGTGCTTTGTTTTCACTTGCATCTATTGGTAGCTATCCACTGTCACCAAAGAGTATCAATGTAAGTTCTTTGCAGTCCATCCCCAGTAGCTAAAATGGCAGACAGGTGAAACCATAGACTGTATAATACAGATTGATGACAGTTCCCCAAAGGGAAGCCAAAACATCTCAATCACCTCCTGGGGGCTGGCTACAGTATAGGTCATAAAGCCTGCTACCTCCATGTTAGCAGACGGGGCATGGGCCAAGCTAAAAACTCAAAGTACAAGTCATATACATTTTGCCCAATGATTGTTTCTTTCATTTTAGGTAGTTCTCATCATGCTATTGTATAATCAAGTGTTCAATTTTCTGATCATTTTGGTTTCAATTAGTTATCTGATGCTATAAAAAGTGGGTTTAACCTCATCCCCATGCTAACACCTGTGCCCGTCAATCGAGTGCACTAGATTGACCGGTGCAAGAGCAGCAAGGCACATCAAGATGGCGAATGTTAGCATTAGAGGAAACATCGGTGGGATTAAGCCATAGATGTTTGAGCCTCAGTCAGACCCTGACTCATATGAGCAGTGTGCTGCACACCAAAATCAGTGACTAGCATATTGGCAAGTGTAGTTAGCATCTTTTATTTATGTTGTTTGCTTGCTTGTTAGCTTGTAGGCTAACTGGCAGTGGCTGATGCCCTCTTAGAGTTTCTGAAACACAATATTACAATAATTGCTACGAAGGAGTTTTTGGTAGACAGTGGAAGGAAGCTCCAGGGTCTAGTTTACATCCAAAAACTGCACATTCCACCATGTTTGCTGTCAATATGTTCACTATGCAAACTCATGCTCTCTGTAATGACAAATCCGCTGTACGCAGGGGGTTCCAGGTTTCTTTGCCAGTGTTTTGTTGAAGTCTGTTCCCCCATTGATATGCATCTCCCATACTGTACAGCGATTGGCTTTCATATTAGTGACGTACCTAATCTAACTTGGCCGTTTGAATCTCAGATTTTAGGGACAGTGCACAGACACTGCCCCTTTCAGTAGAGGAATGTGAAAACATCTTGCACAGATTCAAGTCAGTATAGTCAAGGTCAGATATTGTAGGGGACATGGTCATAAGAAAAACACTTTTTTTTTTTTTAAATGGAAGGGTACTAGAAATTATGTTAAACCTTTTTTTTTTAAAAGCAAAAGATCCAGAACTTGTATTATACCACTGAAATACATTCAAAGACAATGGAAGTACTTTGGAATTCAGCATTAACCTGTGTGATGGAAAATTCTGGTATTTGGTAATGCTATGATGTACAATGCGTGTTGCTCATTTAATCCCTACTGTGACAGCAGTGAGAGACATCAAGGTCACGAGCCAGGGAGGCTCAGACACCAAGATTATGAGCCAGGGAGGACACCAAGTGTCCTTGTTAGTCTCAAGAGATGTTGTGTTTTAGGAACGTCATGCGGTTGTATGTGTGAGTGTCTCCATTCATGAATGCTTATTAAAACTCAAGAAAGACAGCCGACGTGTGAAGACTTTTTCTTTAAACTGTTCATTAAATAGTAGTTTTGCCACCACACCTGTTATTAGTTTCAGCAGTTTACAAATCATCCCATTTAGTAAATTCTTTTACTGTGGGAATAGTCATGAGTGCACACAGGAGGTCTGAGGGCTAGGAAAGGTTAGAGGGCAACATGTCAAAGGTCACAGGTCCATCTAGATTCACTCTTCAATGGCTCAAATCCCGTCTAATTTAACAGAGAACAAGGAATTATCTCAGCATGACTGAACAGCTGAAACACTGCAGCATGAAGCAGAAGGGTAAGCGAATAGGTTATCAGGAGAGAGAGCAGGGTGACATGTTGGGTAGCAACAGAAAGGGGAAAGGGGTGGTATGGATGGAGATGAGGAGGAATAATAAGTATAGCAGAGAAAAATACAGCTAACAAGAGAGGAGAAGAAAAAGAGGGCATAAAGAACAAAGCCAAGAAGGAATGAAAAGGAATTAGAGGTACAGTGTGAGGGCGAGATTAGACGAGAATGTGAGTACGCTGAAGGAAGATATGAGAGGCAGCGAGATAACAAAGTAGCTTGAGGACAGTCAGGTGGGTATTAGACAACATTACAGGCTAATAATAGGTGTCAGCAACTAAGATTCAGACGGCTCTCTGTCTCTCTCACACACACAACCCTGACTTTTCATCTTTTAAGTTCCACTGATGTAGAAATCTTGGCTAAACAGTGAATTTTCAATCCCATATGAGGGGTATGTATGTCACAAAAATATATGATGTCGGATTTATACCAGAAGTGAGCAGGGCCTACATCAAAAACTTATTAGAAAAGATCTAGATTGTATGTAAAATTATACAACAGTTACTTCTGACAAAGTAGAGTGTTAATATAGAGTGCAATGCCACTGGGACTTTTAACTATGCAAGTGTCACATCACCCTACAAGTGTTCTAAACCATTAATTACTTTAACTGACAATTAGGCTACATTAATGGTCATCGCAACAAACTTTTCACCACAGAGAGGAACTTAATTCCACAAATAACACTTCAGTTAAATTATGAATGTATGTAAGAAGAGGGCAAAGGGAAGGAAAGAAGCTTGGATACTTCACTGCAAACCTCCAGGTGTGCTCATGTCAGCCGATGTCGCAACGCCCTGTCTGATTCAGCCGTTAACCCACATGCCACCAAAGCGACTGTCAACAGACTCTTATTTCACTGGTTGCACAATAAATGGAAACATACAAATAACTGTGCCTTATACAAAGTAGCTGGCCTGTGGTAACATGTAAACCTACACAGAACAGAAAGTTTTTGTGCAGGAAATGTTTATGTGTTGCTTGGCAACAGTCCAGTCCCAATCTAATTATGATGCTATTCGTGTTGGCTAAGCTAAATAAAGTATAAATAAACAACAAAATAAACAAACATAGGACTTTCACATTAGAATGTCAGTTCAAAGTAAAAGCTCCAAAGCTGTAGCACATATGGTTGATTTGTTATGAGTTTTCAAAGTTTTGAAATTTAGAGGCTTGCTGTAGCGCCACCATCAGGACTACTGTCTTGTGTTTCCAGTTGAGGACATCTGGCATAGGACTGGACCTTTATGAAAAGCTTAGGTAGATTTCTCATATGGAGATGTTGCACGAGCTGAGGCTTGAACTCATAATCTTCAACACCAAGAACCATCCTCTATCGCACTGAGCTAATTGGCAAATGGAAATGTCACATGTAGCTTCACAAATTGACTAAGCCAGTCACCTGTGTGCAAGACAGCAGCTGTTAGTGTGTAAAGGCAGATTTCAAACGGCTGTCAAAAATTCAGTTATTGAGACAAAAATCTGAAAATACACAAACTGAATCTAGACAGCATGGAGATGTTGGTAATTTGTTTTTAACAATGATTTATTGGCTCCATAAGTGAAAAACTGATGTTTAAAAATGCCATTTTTGCATTGACTCCAATTGTTCGCATGAGAGCAAAATTCAAAATGCAGTAAAAAAAATCAGTTTTTGAGATAAAATTCTGATATTTTCCAACCATCATCTACTATGACTCCAAAATTTGAACCTTGAAAATGTATTGTATGTATTTAGCAAGAATTTGCAAGTATATGTTTACAATACCGTTTACAGTCAAACATTTTGATGCACTGTAGGCTCAATTTTCGATAAATCAAAAATCTGTGTGGATCGTTTGTGTAGGACAGTCTGACGATGCTCTGTAGCAAGTTTGGTGTCAATTGAGCAAAAATTGTGGGAGAAGATAGGTTTAAGAAGTTTTACAGTTTTTTAAAAAAAGTGGTGGACTTCATAATTTTCAATAGGTTTAAATGTACAAAAGTTTCTTCAGTATTGGGGCTACATTTTCGTGAAAGTTGCAAATCTGTAGCACATATGTTTGATTTGCTGTGAATTTTCAAAATTTTGAACTTTAGAGGCTTGCTATAGCGCCACCCTCAGGACTATTGGCCTGTTTTTGTAGCTGAGGAATTCTGGCATGGGACTGGACCTTTGTGCAAAGTTTGGTGATTTTTCGCGCATGGGAAGTAGGATTTCCTCGGAAGAAGAAGAAAGAAGAAGAACATGCAGGATAACAATAACAACTAATTACATATTGCTTGATTTTTCCTTAAAGACTGGAAGTTGTTTACATGATGAGAGAAGGTCCAGAGAAATGCAAAGATGGCCTTACACGTCTCATAAAAAATGAGAACGCTAATGAAAAAGAAAATGACAAAATCAATAAAAACACAAATAATCAGAGAAAGGGGCCATAATACCTTTATTGGGCCATATCACTTAATCATAAAAAGAGGTTGTGTAAGCAGTTCTGATGAAAATAAAATTGATTTTAAGTGTCTATGAAAAAAGGCAATTGACAAAAAGTTGTCTTGGCCATTTTAATCTAGAGATGGTCTGTAAATCACAAATATTATTATTATATCATACTGCCAAACGGGATGTCTGAATAATGTATTCATATTTGCTTACATCCCTTTCCCATACCCAACCCAACAGGAACCTTCATGCTTGTGCACAACTAAATTAAAAAGTGCCCACTGAACTAATAAACTGAGGCTCTGTGCTGTTACAAAGAGCCACCATGGGGTCTGAAACTGAGTCACAAAGAACCAGGGATAAAGGTCTCTTTAGCAGTCCTTAGACCAGTCTCCTTATTTCCCTGCAGCAGAAACAGTGAGGAAACCTGCAGCCCCCCCCCCCCCCCCCCAAAAGCAGGGAGGCTCAACACCTGTTGTGCTTGTTTTGAGGAAGAGAGCAGAGGAGGTTTTTTTCCAAATGTAATGCTAGGTCATGTAATATAAACTAAAAATAATGTTAGAACGAATCAATAAAAAAAAGAACCGAGCCCTCAATATGGGCTGAAGAGGAGAGATATTCTGCTTATGCAATAAATTTACATTAACAGGAAATTTTTAATAGAGCGATAAAAAAAAATCACTAATAATTATATCTATATAGTTATTCATACCGTATAGTGTACCTACATCACACTAATACAATCAACCTAGTAGAGACTGTATTTAATTGTCATTTCAAAAATATAAGAGCTTCATTTTCCTCTGTTGAGGCGAATACTCAAGCGTTCAGAGATGATAGGCATTGAGCAGTCAGTCACGTATCATGTTTGGGACAAAAGTGTGCCATCATTTAGGCTGCCAATTAAATCTGGTCTGACAGCTGTTGTTTCAGGCAAAGACACTGATGGACACTAACATCCTATTTTGCACTCTGCCAGTCACTCTGATGAGAATAGTAAAAAGTGATGATTGACGGAGGAGCTGTGCGTGTGTGCATGTGTTTACAGTAAGCATTTCTCTGTACCTGCCTGCTCCAGAAAAGCCTCTGGGCTGTAACTGCCAAAACACGAGCCTACAGACTGTTTTGAGCTACTTGATTCCCCGGAGCACAAACACAGCTGGCCTGCCAAACAGTGTCCGACCTGCCAGTGGCTTTGAACCCCGGATGCAAAGATATACTGTGCTTTTAATTGCAGTGGCTCTGCCTGAAGCCTGACATGGCTTCAAATCACCCTTTTGCCAAAGAGGAAATTTTTATCACCTTTAACTGTTTGCTTGAGCCAAATCAGCTCTGTTAATGACTATTTACCATTAAGTTTCATCAGTTAATCTATGATTAATTCATCTTTTGATGTTTGCTAGTACACCTGATGTACAACACCAAAATCTATTTTTAACTATATTGTTTATTTTTTGCAAGTGCGTATTTTCACATATCACTAGCATTTTTAAAGATATGTTATGATGCCCTACAGTCAACATGTATACCAAATATAAGGATGAATAATTCTATTTGGTCCAAATACACAACAAAACTTTACTGAATTAGAAGAACATACACTGTGTTGTACTTTGAACAACATTCATGTCCATGACAGACCAGATGTAAGAACTCTGCGGCTTCATAGCATTGCTCTGCACAGCATGCATGCTGCTGTACATGGGTTTTCCCCCCCACATTCTTAAATAAAATAGGAAGAAGATTTCTGATCTCTGCAAGTCTGTTGCTGCAGGGTCTGACCTAGTTAAAATACAGACATCGAATCTTTTCTGCTTTTCTTCCCGTTCTCCCAGGTGAGGCTAATGTCAGAGAAGAAAAAGATGAAGAAGACAAAAGAAAAATCCTGTCTCCTTTTCTGAGATAAGAAATTCAGGCTGACTGAACAGACTGTTGCTATGTGTTTGTGGTCTATCTAAGTCTGGTAATTTGTCTTTACATATATATATATATATATATATATATATATATAGGTATATATAAAGACAACGTGTATGTGTAGACAGCATGTTAGTGTATGCTCTTTCTGTCCAGCTACCCTCTGAGCAGAGCCCTGACCAGGAGATGAGCTTTTACACATCCTCATTCAGCACTGAATGTGCTGTCTGTCACCCACATGTGACAGATTTATTACATGTCAGGTGTGGCTGAAAAAGCATGTGCCCTCTACAAACTCTCTGGGAAAACACAGGTCAGACACCTTCAGTGCCGACACAAAGACTGTTTGCCCAGATTTTCCAGCTACAGTTTTTGTGCAACAGTTGTGCAGCATGAATAGTTATGTACGACACAGAGTAAGGAGGATGTTCTAACACAGCCAGGCTCTTGGAGAAAAATGTATTATTTACATCCACTGCAGCTGCAACAGAAACATAAGTGAGGAGAGAAGAGACACAGGGATAGAAAATAAAGAGCAGGGACACTTGTTACTCCTCTAAGGGAAGCTCAAGAGATTCAGAGAGCGACTACTACGTGTCAATTGGAGAGAAATAAAAGAGGCAGATGGAAGAGCAGAGAAAAGACCGGAGACACTGGAACCAACTTAAAAAGACAACTTAAAGCACTACTATTAAATCTGTGCAACACATGCCTCAAATTTAGAAATCTTTTTGAAGTAATGGAAAATAATTTGATCTCCTAATTAAGTTAGGGTTGAGCTTGACGGTGACATTAGTTTTTCAGCAGTGCATAGATGAATGTTTATGTAACATGAATGATGAATACCAATCTCACCATGTTGACACAGTCCTGAAACACAGAACATTGAGTAATGTATTTGTCATGTTACCGTTGTTGAGCAACACTGTGAAAGATTACAGTACTGAAAATTGTTATTGTATTTTAATTACTGCTACAGTGCTAGTTGCTGGGGAGGCAAACACACAGTATTTTCTTGTGTGTGTTTATGCAAGAGACAGATTTGGAACAAACAGGTGAGTGGGAGGTGAATGCTGCATTCAGAGATGCACTGGAAAGTTTATTTCAAAGTCATCCCATATTCACTTGCAATCTGATTTCCTCTGACGTGACCTTTAGTCAAATAACTTAGCCACCCAAATTCAGGATGCAAATTCCTCATGGAGATATGTTTCACTGATGCGCAAACAGTAAAGGTTATTCTTAGGAAGTTCAGTGACACTGAATCGTCAGGAAACTGAATGCATCATGTACCATGTGTCATTCTAGAGCAAGGGTGTCAAACATAAGGCCCGCGGGCCAGAACTTTTCTGCCAAAGGGTGCAGCAACTCAAACAGTGATGTAAAATGCTGCTTCAGAGGCTTTTCCACCCTGACCAGAATAACGTTCTTTGTAAAAAACAACAAATACTTAGTGTAGCAATGTTTCCATTTACTGATTTAGCAGCAGCGCTCAACTGCTGCCAAATATTTAGCACCACTTCGTAAAAATCTCCTCATACACAATTAACGTGCTATCCAGCAACATACTGGCTGGATTATGGAGGTAAATGCAGTGTTCCTGAAGCTTGTCTAGTCGTCCCAGGAGGCATAACCTGTATTTTTTGCCATATATGCTTTTCGTGTATATTAACAGGTGTTAACCTTTTTTTCATAAATGGAATTTTTTTTCATATTCTACGTCCAATGTCTGAATATTATTAAAGAAGTAAAAGTTCACTGCTCTTTAAAAAGGTTACAATAACATTATTACACTATTATATTATCATTATATCAATGAAGGAAGGGGAACAATTTAGAGGTGTTATCTAAAGGTTATTAAACAATGGTGTTAATGGTCCAGCCCATTTGAGATCAAATTGGGCTGTATGTGGCCCATGAACTAAAATGAGTCTGACACCCCCGTTCTAGAGGGAATGGGTAAATCTTGTTGTTCTATTTGGAGAAGAAAAAAAATCCATCTTCTAAAAACTTTGAGAAAATATACAAGTTTATTCTGTTTCTTTTATTGTAATTGTCTTCAATTGTCATCACTCTGACATCTCATCTTTTCACAGTTAAAACCAGGTTCAACTTTTTGACAAGTATTCTAACTCCTGTTTTCAGTAGCTAATTGATGTTCTATCATGCACTAACAGTGTATCCTTGTAATCAACGTGCACGCACGCACACGTACAAAAACTCCCATAGAGAGTGACAGGCAGTAATTACTTGCTGAAATGCCAATTAATTTGAAGTTACTGTTCAATCTCAAAGTCATCAAAGACCCTAGCTCTTTATCATGTTGGACAACAACAACAGCAGCGGTGCTGTTGTTGTCATTAAAAAGACAGACTCTTGATCCACCTCTCCTCACACCCCTTTAGTCTATGCTGAGTGCTGAGAGTCAATACCAGTTTAGTGCTGAACAAATCATTAATCTGCCCTCCTGGCACAGTGAAGAATTATGTGGATGACGATGCATTTCACAGCCTTATTGATTTACATGTAAAAAGAGGGAGTAGATGGCTTTGAACTTAGCAGACCATGACTGGGCACGACTGGTACAACCTGAATATCTTATTTTCTCAGCTAAAGATGCTTCCAGCACAGGGAGATTCCCACAAGTGTCTAATTTAGTTTCACTCGCTTACCATGAACTTTTAAGTTGTTTTTGCCTTTACCCTGGCAACATCTAAATGACCAAACAAAGGAGACAGCAGCTAATACTGTACATATCAATGAAAGAAATAGGAACCGAGAGAATTCTTGATGCAAGTTGATCTGTTTGGTGGTTTATCAGTTACAGAAGTACCCAGAAAGATGGTCTTCTCATAACACTGGGCTGTCTATGCAGACAACAGATGCATATACTTCCGAAATTGGTGCCAACTGACCAGGAAAAACAGAGAAAAAGGGCTGTTGGATTGCTTTTGCTCAAGAGGTTGAAAACCTACAACTGCTAGAATGCACCATGCGGCACCGGACCAATAAATCCTCCTGCCCATTGAGCACGAAATGCCAGCTTATCTGTTTTGACACAGAAACAATATGGCAGCCGGCTGGTAACAAATGATCTACAATTAGTTAAGCTTAAATATGCTTCTAAAAACACTGGAGGCAAGACATAGGCGACGCAGTAACAGAATATTGGTTTACATTTGATCGGCAATGCTAAGTTTTACCGTTTAAGTTTTTTCAGCCTCCATTTTTACAATACTGGAAACAGTATGGCACCCACTTCCTGTTCAAATTCTTGCATAACAGCTAAACAATGCACTAAAAATATGTTTCCGGAGACATTTTTGGTGAGAAATAGGCAATACAGTAACAGAATATTGGTTTATATTAGATCAGCACTGCTTAGTTATACAGTTTGATCAGAGTTTGGTCTCAGAGAGAGAGAAAGAGGGGTGGTTCTCTCTTTCAATCTGCTTCTACTCTGTGGTGGCAGGCAAATGAAAATGCCGAAGTATAATTTGTGGCAACAGCCCTAGAGCCAGAAAAAAATCCACCAGACCACCTTTAAAAATGTTCTGCATTTTAAAAGTTTAAGCTTCTTGCCTTATCAGAGACGCATCAGTCTTATAAGTCTTCAAGCGAGCTGTGATCTCCATTGGGGAGGACCACCCTCTGAAAATATCTAAGGAACATTCCTGTGGTTTGTCATTTGAGCAAAAGTAGATTAAAGGAACAATGCAGCTTATAGGGCTTTAAAATGTGTTGTTCCCGTTGCCTATTTGTTATATAACTAGTAGTGTGGTAACCATCTTGTTGCTGCACAATCACACAAAACAAGTGTTGTGCAAAAGAGAAGACAAAACAGAGATGGAGTGCTACACCAGTGTGGGGAGGGACTGGATGAGCAGATGCATGAACTGACACTGAGTGGATCGATCCAAACTGATGAAGCTATGATTTAGTGCGAGTCAGCGACTAGAGGATGAGCAGGAGAGCGGGGGACAGACTGAGAAAGAGGGTATATAGACGATGGATCAGAAGGAGAGAAAAGAGTGAAGCAGAGAGAAGGGCAGCAGGGAAAGAACAGCAGTCTCTCCGCTTGTGTTTGTCAGTGCGAGCTCAGAGATGAGAGGCGTTTCTCTGCAGAGGCTTTACGTCTCTCTCTTTCTTTGTTCATTTCATCCTCTCTTACTCGTTTTCTCCCCATTCTTCGAAGCCCTGAGCTCCTCAAGTGCTGCCACCACAGAAACATTCACCTATAAAGTGAATCGTTTAATGCCTTTGCTTTGATATCCAGGGTTTTGACTGTGTTGGTGGTGGGTGCTTCTGTTCTTCTGAGCCTCAGATCCCACCAGTGGGTAACAAGAGGCTCTGGGACAGGAGGGACATAAGAGGCTTTACAGAACCTTAAAATGATATTCTAATTTGCAAACATGTACAAAGGAGGCAGAAATGATTCGTCAATTATTTGATTAGACAGTAATTTGAACAATCTGTCAAGTGTAAGTGCCAAACATTTGCTGGTTCCAGCTTCTCAAATGTGGCGAATTGCTGCTATTCTTTTTCACTGATATTAAACTGAATATTCTGGGGTTTTGAACTGTGGCTTGATAATGTCAGCTTGGGCTCCGTGAAATTTGTGATTGATATTTTTTGACATTTCTTATACAAATAAGCAATTACTTGAAAAAACAGTCAACAGACAAATCTATAATGAAAATAATTTAATTGTAAACCCTAATGGAAAGGTATTACCTTTAAATAATCTTTAGTTGTTAAGTGATGATCAAATCCAAACCTATTATGATTGCTCCTGTACCACTTTTACAAAATTTTGTGATATGGTGTGTGTGCATGTCGGCCTGCATGTCTGTATTATTCAGCTCATAAGCAATATTCTTCCTACACATCCACACACTCACACAGTACTAAAAGGGGAAGTAATGATGACTCATATTTCACGACCATTTTGTTAAGTCAACACTGTGTGAAACTTTCATTAATGAGATATACACACAAAAAAACCACCCGAGACTCCAAACTGTGAGGACTTTTAAATAAAGCCTGTCTTTCTTCCTGGTCATTCATCTTCCAGTCATAACTGTAAGTAACATAACACTGGGGCTTTAACACGAACAACTACACATGAATGAAAACATTACCACTCCGCACAGGTTTCAGTCACAAACTCACACACATTTGTTTCCACCTAGTCCTAACCGGCAGCTGCTTGGATTACCAGGAATGTTGCGTGGACAAAGGACAATGTAGGGAGGGACTGGAGCTGTACACTGGAGACTGTGTGGAGGTATACTCAATGAAACCCAGTTAGATACACGCAAGAAGCCCCATCAGGTGAGACAGTGTGTGCTTGTGTTTTCTGTTGTATGTTTGCATCTACTGAATGAAAAGAAAATGCCCTTTAAAAGTAGAAAGCCAAGAGTTTATTTTGGCTTCTCCTGACTTCATCAGGGCAAATTTTAAGGTAAAAATTTGGATTTAGAGTTAAGATTTAGAGTAAAGGGTTAAAATCGCGGAGTGGTGACAGTTGAGGCTAGTGATGACTAAAAGAGGGCTGTCAGCCAAGATCGTCAGTTTGCTTCCAACTGTTTGTTTGTGTGTGTGTGTGTGTGTGTGTGTGTGTGTGTGTGTGTGTGTGTGTGTGTGTGTGTGTGTGTGCAGTAGGCCCGCTAAACAAGGAGAACTTGAAATACATCCCTTTAGTACAAGTGATTAAACGGTTCTATTATGCTGTTTGTGTGTGTGTGTGTGAATCAGTGGGTGAAGCTTGTCTTTGATTACAAAGAAAAATCCCTGAGAACATGACAACACAATTTAGTTCAATTACTTGTGAATTACAAAGCTGCACGCAAAGCACAACATTCAGTCAATGCAGTTCATGTGCAAGTGTGGGCGGCACTATTTACACCATGTGGGTTACATGGCATCTTGCACAATCACATAAAAAGTGGACAGCTCTGAATACAGGTGTGAACGCACCCCATGCGTCCTCAATGCGTCTTACGATCAGATTGTTTAGACCATATTCAGGGATGGTCTGGGACACATATGGCCACATTTTTTCAGCAAAGTAAGCAAAAGTGTTCTGGGCCACATTGAAGGAACACCAGCTCAAGTGTGCAAAACTTCTTGCATGTTTTGGTTTGCCTGAAACACACTAAGAAATAGAACCCTTCTGTATTGTTTTCATTTTGCCAATACGGCAGGTTTTTGCAAACTTCTTCTTTCCATTTCCAGCAGACAAAAAAACAACAACAACCCAATTGGTCTTAGCAAACAGAAATTATGTACATGTTTATTTGCATCTAGAGCAGGGAAGTGAGATCCAATCACAAATCATCACTCGAGGTTAGGGCTTTCCTAAATACCATTTTTGGGCTCCTGAGTTTCAGTAATCATGAAAAGCAAACATTCAAAGCTTTCGGGGCCAGGGACAGCTGAACATGACTTTTCTATTTATCTATTACCTTAGCTCAGCCTCTTCTTGCCCCAGTCTCACTCTCTCTGTTTATCATGAGAATACTGCTGCAGAAGTGTGAGCTCAACGCGGGAGACAACTGGCGAGAGTCCCCTTGCATACACACAGTGACAGGGCTAACACTGCACAACTACCATTATCCAACAGTTATTAACAGGTTTGACAACAGAATCAAGCTCAAGCTCATACAAACAGGGCAGATTTTGGACTGACCATTTGTCAGCAGGAGAGCAGTTCCGCAGACTCAGCGCTGCATCGAACTACAGCAACAGCTGAATGTCGGGCGGGGATCAGCTGTTGCTTCCTCCCCACCATCACAAACAGACTGTAATTCTGTGGGAAACACTGAATGCTCATAATAATAATATGCACAGAATTCAGTGATTACCCCGTGACAAATCCCTGTGAAAAAGAAGCACAAAAATGACATAGCGCCAAAAAAAGATTTGAAAAAGATAAAAAATCCAGATATTTGAATCCCGATTTTGAAAATCAAACACCTACCCAACGAACGAATATTCAAATATACGGGTCCAGCCCTAGTTGGGATGCATGTGAAGATGCATTCTGTTGCCAGGTGTGAACAGACAGAGTGGATATGTGATACTGGAATAAAACCTCTCCAGAAGTTAAACCAAAGAAGAGATATGTTGTACTTTCTCAACCCTGTGCACATCGGTTACCAATCCTTGAGAGAGACTTAACTAGAAAGTAAAAAGGAAACTAAATGTTTTTGTGGGCACATGTTCCAAAAATCCAAATGTAGGCCAAATAGCTTCACTGACATATTGAAGTGTAATTAAGGGAAGCTGTCAAACCAAGTTGGCAGGTGTGTGGGGGTTTATTAATCTATTTGCTCTCTACGTGCCAACCACCTGTTCTCAACTCCTAAGTGTTTGACAACAACTTACAGTATGTTTGAACAAAAAACGCTGCAGCTTCACATCTAAACAAGGAAGTCGGCATTCACCCACAGAAGTCAAACCAAAGTCATGTGAGTGTTTTGCTTTTAGCCCTACAACAGCATTGTTGTTCACCAGGGGCTGCATCCTAATGATTGCTGTCATTCACAAACAGTGACAAATGTCCCTCATTATGTCCCAGAGCATCAAGTAATATCTTCAGATTCTTTCTTTGTCCAACCAGCAGTCTAAAACTCAATTTATATCATTAATCTAAAAGGATATAAAACTGAGAAAGCAGCAAAACGAGACATTTTAGAAGCTTAAACCTGAGAATTTTTGCCTGATAACTGCCCTAAAAATGTCTCCCTTGAATTACAATCATCACTAGTGTCATTAGGGATTACAAGAAGAGAAGTCTGATTCATTTTCAAGGAAAGGCACAACACTGACTCATATGTAGCAAACACTTGTCAAGTCTCAGTCTCATTTATTGTTCAAGTACTACGTTTCAAAGTGTGTTGAGTCTAGCGCGTTGATTGTCCTTTCTGTGTCATCAAACTCATGCCCAGTGAAAAGAAAAGAAAGTCTTTCTTTTACAAAGTGCTTTGTCTTTCTCCTTAAGGGCTGCTTGTCAGCCCTCTAGTTGGACAGAGCACGTCAGTGTGTTGCAAGTGGCAGACCCTCAGCAGGTGGTCAGGAGGCTGCTTCTTTTCAGCTGTTGCATGTCATTTTAGAGCTCACGTTTTGTGTTTTGTGCTATAAATAACTAATCTAAATGTTTTATCAAAGGAAAATGGCAAGCATAAGAAGCTCAGAGGCAATATATGGCTTTAAAACTGCAGAGCATTAACTCTAAGAAAACACAAATGCATTTGTGTTGCTAACATTCTTTGCTTTGTCTAGAGATTATTCTTTCTTCTCTCTCAGTATCGATGTATAACAAAGTATGACAGAAATCATAAAGGGCTGTGACTGTTCTAACTCCTGCAGATTAGCCTCCATTCATGCAGTACAGCTCAGTGCTCCATGTTAATCTAGTTATTCTAGTCCTGGTGTACACACTGTGCACTGTCAAAGACACTTGGCTGAAGTCTGTCAATCTTGTTTAAGGAAACAAAATCTAATTACTGTAAACAGCAGCAATTTTCAACTATATGATGATAAGGACAGTTATTGTAGTGGAAAATAAAACTCCCCTGTCTCTGGACAATCAACAGAGAATTTCCTGTTTGGCTGAAGAAGAGTAAATCTCATTATGTAATGTCCAGTCACAGACCAGGAGCATTCGAAACGACTACAGAGTCTGACGTCATGTGTTGCTATTGAAATCCCCACAATAAAAATAAATCTCACCTTGTCTTTCTATTTTTGGAGGAACAAAAGGATCTAGGAAAGTACAAAAAATACAGCAAGTAGGCCTACGATTTGTACTATCAACAGCATTGTGTACATTTTTTTTCCTAGATGATCTAAATCTAACATGTTTTAAATGAAGACTTTGTCAACCGACTGTCAGTACTTTAATTTTTTACTTCTAAATGATTTGCATCATGACATCCTAGTAGTAAATTAAACTTATTTCAATAAAACACTCATTCCTAAGCCCTGTTATGGGTGTAATGTCTGCACAGACATTCAGTGTATTTGGTTCAAAACACAACGTGATTGTTATGATGTAAACTTCCCCTTTTCCACTGAACTGCAGCCTAAATAAACAGACTCGAATAACTTGAATTACACTTTAGAGCACAATTATTTCAGACGTTTTCCAGACTGCTCAATATTAGTATTAAAGATGTTAAACACACAAAACAGAGCCTGAGCCCTGAAATATATCAAACTAGATTGTCCTACATTTATGTGCCAAATATCATTCCCGTTAGACCTGGTAAACAGCAAACCTGTTGTTCTCACATTTACCTCCATCTTCTCTGATCTATCTGTATCCGGCCATGCTACATCTGTCCTGTTCCCTGCACACTTCTTTTGATCTCGTTCACTCTCTGTCATTTCCAATCCTTGCAGCCACCCGCTTTCCAATTAATCCCATTATCATCAGAGAGATGTTGAACCGCATCAGAGCCACCAGTGACTGAGGCAGGAACAGAAAACGTTAGGCAGGGACAGTGCAGAGCAGACAGTGATGGGATGAGAGCTAACAGAAGAGACAGGACTGTGTAGCATGATGACACAGACACCGACAGCTGAGCAACAGAGACAGGGAAGCTGTGAGGCAGGGTCAACTGCATGCAACACACACATTCAAACACAAACTGGGGGACAATGGACTCTGCACTGCCCCCCCTTTAACAGGCCAGCCACCCCCCCTTAACATAAGCTGTCTGTGCTGCCTTCATGTTTCTGCCTTTCTTTCACCAAACCCTCTCATCTCTCTGTTGAATCCTTTCTCTGTTTTGTTCTCATTCTGTCAAGTGATCTTTCATCACCCCCATTTTCCAGCTGGTTGGGTGCAGTCTGGTTGCTTACCCCGTTTACTAGTGAGGGGAGTCCATGGTCAGCAGTCCCCGTCTTTCCACCAGCAAAACCCTCATCCACTGAAGTCATCCACTGTCCCCTGATCACCGGGGCTAAGTCCGTTGCCTTGGCTCACACACAAACACAAACACGGCACACACACAGGTGTTCCCTTCAAAGGCGAGAGGAGGAGGAAGCGTCGGGATAGTCCAAGGGGTGAGTCCCTGTTAGTGGTATAGTCCAAAGAGCGGCAGAGGAGCGGAGCAGGATGTATCGTTCACTTTAAAACACTGCACCGGCTGCCTGGCTTCTCTTACACCGACAGAGACTGCCTCTCTCTCTCTCTGTAACACACACACACACTCACACACACACACACAGACACGAGCACAGACTCTGCACCTCACACACTCACACACTTTGCCTCCCTCGCTGACTGGTCCGCCGGCTGACTTGCATTCACACAGTGAAGAGCTCAGACCAGGCAACAGTTGTTGAATTCATGGCCCCTCCTCCCCCCTCCCTCCCCCTTGCGGGTGGTTGCTTAGCAACTGGCTTCAGTGGGCGGGGCCTGTGAGAGTCCTCACATTGCTGCACACTCTGCTCTCGGCTGCCGCCCACTCAGGCTATATTTGCATATCAAGCCCTGCCTGCCTCTGTGTCTGTCTCTGCTGGGGAAGAGGCCAGTGCCTGTGTGGGCTGTGGAGGGGGGAGGGAGGTGATTGTTGTCACTTACGCTGAAACAGTTTGTCTTCAGTGATGCAGCAGATTCCTCAAGATGGGTCAAAAAGAAAAGACGTACTGGTTAGTCACAATGAAGGAGAAAAGAGGCGTGGAAGCATTACAGAAAGGGAGGGAGGTGATGGCAAAGCAGCAGCTAGAGGCACTTGTTTGTCCATGTCTCACAGCTCAAACTGTCTATGAGTTCAAAAACTATCTGTATCTGCAGTTTTTCCATTAATCAATTAATAAAGGAATCAGAAAGTATTTCCGTGGATCAGTTGTTGAAATAAAATTTAAAGCAATAATGCCAAAAATACTCTGGGTCCAGGTTCTCCAGTTTAAATATTTGTTGGTTTTCTTAAACTTTTTACATATTCAAATGGAATGTCTTTGACTGCTGGTCAGACAAAACAAGAACTGAATTTAGCATACTAGAATTCTGGGGACAGAGTAATCTTGCCTTTAAGCCAGCAGCAGAGGTAGTAACAGCGCAGAGTCAACTTCTGCATAAAAGGGACAGCTGTCAGGACAGGAATATGGACATGACAAGTGTAAAGTTTAAACCCCGCACCAGGATTTTTAAAAAGCAGCTCGCAGCAGTTAGCAGCTAACTCAAAGCAGAGGAATGGCATCCAAAATGTCCACAAATTGGGGAGACAATGAGAGCTCTGGGGGTGATCAGGAGATCATGCATTAACAGGGACAGTAAACAGTTGTTGTTGGTATGTTATTGCTATTGTTTTGATAGAAAGCACTGGCGACATGTATGTTATTTATTACACTAGGTGTAGACACTATTGTGTTAGATGTCACACCCATCACACCTCTTGCTTGCAGGAAGCCGGCTTGCTATCTAAAAATCCCACACTAGGGTGGCACAATGCTGCTGTTGTTTGGATCTGTGCAAACATGCAAAGGCGGCAGCCTTGTAGCAGCCCTTCAGTACGATCGCTGTGTAAAAAGGGCTATAGGTAGCTACTGATGGGTAAAACCTTTTTTAATCCAGTGTTAGAGACTTACATGTTTGTGTGTCATTTGTAGGATCATTCAAAGTGGAGAAAATCTTCATATCTTTCATGAAATCCTTTCAAAAATGTGGTCAATGATGTGACAAGATATTATGTGCCAAAACTCCAAGTCTTCATTTAAAAAAGGTAATTACATTACTTTTTCATCAGTGAAGCTGATAAATTAAAAAACATTGATACTTTTTTAAATTGATATGCTGATGAATGGAAACTCTAAATTCCCTTTGCACCAACCCCCTTTAAAGCAAAACTATTTTGCTATGGTATTTTTTTTTAAAGAAACAATTTTCAGCTTTGCCATTCTACTACATTGCTAAATAATTTCACTGAACTTAAAGTCTTATGGATGTGCCCTTAAGCGTTAAATCCATCCCTCAAAGAGACACCAGAGGTTTTAAATAAAAGTAAGGAAATATTCTCCAGTTGGGCTCTCCGTAATGTTTACCTTTTGTTGTTGTTGTTGTTGTTGTTGTTGTTAGTCTTATCTCAGCTCTGCAGGGCATTTCAATCATTCTTTCAGCTGCCACTCTTTACTTTACCCCTCACTGTATTTTCAAAATTGCTCCTATTCTAGTTAAACAGTGACCAGACTCAATTAGAGTAACAAAAAACAACTTGTAACTGAAGAGACCAAGCTTCGTCTAATTAGAGCTCCAAAAATGTGATTATCATGTGTGTTACTATTGTTTGGTAGTGTCCCTAGTGGAGCTATTTTGCATCCAAAATTCATCTTGCCTTAAAGACTGTCTACATCTTGTTAGCCAAGTGAAAAGGTGAATGTGGCTGGAGTTTACTTTGCTCTAACACTACATGATCATAATTTCAAGTAACTTTACACCCCTAATGGGACACAAGTGAAATGAGGTCCATATGGACATCACCATGATACAACAGCAGTCAGAGTGCTGGTAGATGGAACCATTTTTTAACGACCAGTGTATCTGTGTCGGTGTGAAGCCATACATTTTTCATAAAGACAATGGGATGACCTGGTTTCATCTGGGGTGCACAAAGCAATACAGGCGGAGGATATGGTCTCATTTCTATAAAGATTTCCAGTATCAATCTAAATCTCAAATGCAATACTTGTGCTTCTTATGTGTATGTATATGCAGTAAATACAAGTAGAGGGTTTGCTAACTACATAGGTATGGGAAAGTGTAAGATAGGTGAGCTTTTTGGGTGGGGATGCCATGTGCCATCTGATCAGACTGAATCTCTTTGTTTGTTCACTTTGTTCTGTTTGTTTATATACACACGATAAAGAACTGATCACAAACAAGATTATATTTCACTGTGAATCATTTCTAAGATATATTTGCTATATTGCTGCATTATTGCTTGACTGATCAAGCTACTATTATTATCCGCTCTCTCATATTGTCATCTGAGGACATCCCTGCCTCCCATATTTCTGTTGTCCTACTTATTTGAAGGACCTGCTCCCCATGCTGTGGAAACATAAATCACACACTCTACTGCCAACAAAACAAATCCCCCTCCGCTCTCTGTGCTATTTGAAATAAAAAGAGAAGGATGATAGTTTGTGTATTTTTCTCTTCTTTTTCATCTGTGTGCTATTTTTGTGCAGTTCTTGTATTATTTCCCCTCATTGCTGTTTAAATATAGATTCATATGTTTTTAAATTACATAAACCTATTTTATCATTGTAATGATTATAAAATCTCATATTTTCAGGTATATGAATGTCTGTTTTAAGGCTGTTGTTTGTATGGTGTTAGCTCAGGTTTCACCAGTTCATGTCTTGTTCCAGTAACTAGACTCCGTCAATAGCCCCTGGCAGGACCTGATAGAAGCTGAGCCAAAACTTAATCCTTCTAAAATTACGAGGAAATGTCAGTGAACTTCTTACCTTCTTGCTATTTGTCCCTCTCTTCCGCCTGTTGACATATTTCAGTATTAATGTCATGACTAATACTCTGCATGCTGGCTAATCTCAATGTCTCATACAGTATGTGTCAGAGAGCCATAGATGCTTGAGTCCTGCTGCTACATGTGAGTACTCTTACACTGATGAAGTAATGAGAAGAGTAGGGAAAGGTGGTGAGAAAGATGAAGAGGAGGAAAAAGATATGATCCAATCGGAGGGAGCCAAATGAAACCTAATTATGTGGAAAGGAATTCGCCCTTCCTACGGTCTCCTTTCTCTCTCTCTCTCTCCCTCCTGTTCTTTCTTCTTCACTTTTAAAAGATGTTGGCAGTGGCTCAGCCAATGGCCTGTGGCTATTTGTTTATGTGCAATTTGTTAGAGGGTTGGCCCCTTTCCCCCTTTTCAAAGAAGCCATTTACAATTCTATTCATGTCTACCTGCCTCATTCAGATGGCAACACACAGTTATGGACCAAGGGCCTGGTTTTCACTACGTGCTTTCACAAAGTGTGAACACAGTTATGTTAATGCTATTCAGAGAGGAGAAGACATTATGACATTACTTTCTATAATGATGTATAAAGGAGGTAAGGGAGGCGTAGTGTTAAAGTGATGAGGGTAGGTGTCAGAGAGAGAGATGGTGGTTGAGAAATCTGTGCTATACTCCTCATAGATGAATGGACACAGGGCTAAAGCAAACACACGGACACCCTTAAGAGCATTCACACACACAGTAGTAATAAAAAAAAAAACAACTAACAAATGTACGTGTAGCAGAGTTCAGCTGAAACAGCTCTGTGGGGATTCTCAACCAGATGCTGAGGTTCGCAATGCAGCAAGACGAATGACAGAGAGAAAGAGGGTGGGGGCAGAGACTGATACAGGGAGAGGAGAGCTGAGGAAGCTTACAAGAAATAAACGAGGCAGGGATTCTACCAACCCACTGCTTATTTAGGCCGAGTGCTGTGGATGCCAAAAACTCCATTGCTACTTCTTGTGGACAAAAAAAGTCCAAATGCATGCCCAGATTCACGTGCGGTACAAACATGCATTTATGCATTGCCGCACTTAAAGTGCACATGTGACAGGTAAATTTCATTTCAGACCATTCAGCCAGCAGTTCTGCCATGTGTCCTTTGTTTCACTGACCTCGGGTGTTCAGTACTGTTACAGCTGATTCTCCAGCCCACTGAATTCCTTTAGAGCTCCTGCCCCCTGACCCATCAGACTACTGGACAGTGCCATAGTCACAGATTTTATCTTTTAAATGACTTATAATTTCTGGCATAATTGATAACCAAACACAATTTAAATTTTATATGCCATAATTATCTATCATTATACAGGGTTGGAGGTTAGAAACTAACATCTGTTACTGAGCCTAAGATCTGACAACATGTAAGCACTTACTTTGCAACTTTGTGAAATTCACTATCATGATAATGTAGGCGGTGAGAGGAGGGGGTCAGATAGAGTGTGAGTGAGCAAGTCAGTGAGCGAGAAAGTGAGAGAGAGTGATTGAAAAGTCTGAAATCTGCACTATTATTTCTGCTGCTATCTTGAGTTCAGCAGGCTTGAAAGAAAAAGCGACACCATGAATAACTGAGTCTCAGTACGTGTGATTGAAAAATGTAGACGATGAATTTTTTACAAGAGGGGAGGACACATGAACAGAAGGGGGAAATATAAAAGTGAAATGAAAAGAATGACGGCAGACAAATACATGCATGCAATATGAATTTTCAATCTAGTTTCACTGCAACAGGAGGCAATGCAGACAGACTGTACACAAACCCAGTACAGATAAAAATATACATTCACACAAAGGTACATATAAAGGATATGAATGACTGCTGTCAAAAAGTATAAGTGATCTAGTATCAACTTCCAAAAACATATTCTTGTACTTAATTCATGCAATAATATACACTATTATACATAGTAACCAAATCGCAAGAATAATTGGTTGCATTGTACATTTCTGCAAACCATGGATATGTAACATTTGTATGTTATTTTGTAGTGGTCATGTTTCTTTACATTTCACAAACACTGTGGTTAATGTGTGGTTATGTTGAGGCAAAAATCCTCTTTGTAGTGGTTGGCAAAAGATCAAACACCTGCTTTTGGTGGCACAGTCACAACTGGACTCGCAGTAACTGTTCACTAATAAATGCTCATGTTTGGTGGCCCAAGTGCCGCCGGAAGTACCGCCACAGCTTGCAAAAAAGCATCCGCTTTTATTGGCACAGTCACTGCTGGAAACATAGCAATATCTCTCTAAAAACAACCGCTGCTTTAGTTTATTGGTCTTAAACAGTGCCTTGTTGTGGTGCGCAACTTAGCAGCTGTCAAGCTGCGGTGTCAAGCCATCCACTAAGCTAGGCTGTGTGTCGACAGTTTGACACACGCAGAAGTCTAAAGCAACAATAGTACAGTACTGCATGGATTGCATGATTGCAACATTATCTCTAGATCCATTAAGAACAACATATATTGTCTTTGAAATATGAACCACAGCCATTACAAGGTTCATCAGCTTTCATAGAGATGTTGTTAAATTTAAAATGTAAGTATCCAAAAACACAGAATATTCTGAAAGAATCCTGCAAGTCGAATACAGAAGGAGCCACTTCCCACAGCAGGACCCATCTGTCTCTTGGTGACTATATGGCTGTAATATGAGTGAAAGCAGGCTACTGGGTTAGTTTTGCCTACAGGGAAAACTCACACACAGTTGTGGAGGTATTGATTACATTTCACATGGTGAGACTGCATCTGTGTATGGAAGCACACAATGTACTCTGACACGGTTATGAATGACAGCATCCAGCATACAAAACGCTTTAGACAGAGAAGACGGTATGACTTTGGGATGGTATGCAAACACACAAACATGTACTGTGGGTACATGTATAAAGTAATGAAGCAAATGACGGTTTCACAGAGCTCTCCACAGCAGTGGAGACATTTTTACTACAAGGGCAAAAGTTTGTTAAACAGATAATAACTTATTTTTCCTACATTTTTCCTCTTTTTTTCTTTTTTATGCAAACTGTGTGTAGAGTTTTGACTTACAAATTCATATTGACGCCAGCTGTTGGTTAAGAAGCCACTTTAACATAAGTTCTTTGGCAGTATATCATAACTACAGTATATTTAGTGTTATTTCTAATTGGCATGCAGGCATAGATAACAAATGGATGGATGGATGTGACTATGTCTCCATTATGTGCAAACTAACACAGTTTATGAGGAATTTTCATCCATATAGACCTACATAAGCAAATGCAATGCTGTGGTGAGCTGACACTTGCTATGTTAACAAGAGTCAAAAATAGATTGTTGGAGAAAAGACACGTAACCAACACACAGAGTCTTCTCTGTCAGTATGCTGAGCAGGCCTGGCTAACATCTGACTGACAACAGATGAAAGCCTGATGATCAATACACGCCCAGACCATCCATCTATCAAATCACTACCAGACCACTGGGACAGCAAGGGACAGAGGGATCAATGAGGTAGTGAGGAAGATAAAGACAAGACTGATTAAACACTGAGACAGAAAGAGGGTGAGAGAGAGAGAGAGAGAGAGAGAACCAGAAAAAGAACGACACTGGAAATGAACTTTTTAAAGATTTGTGTAAGTTACACCAGCACTCCAAGTTCTCTCATCATTATATCACAACCCTGGTGTAACTGCAGCTCAGAGCTGAAGAAGAAGTGCTACAGAGCTTCTGCAGGATGTTCAGGTTTTAATGGAGGTTTTCACTTCCTCTATTAAAAGGTTAGAGTGGGCAGAGAGGGTTGGTGTGAGCTGAACCGAAACAATGCATCCAGACAATGGCTGCTAATTAGCCTGACAGACAGGAGGAAAAACGCTGAACCATGAAAGGAGTTATTGACCAAGGTCATGGAATATAAATGCGAAGAGATGTACGAACCCAGAGGATGCACACAAATCACACACACTGTGGGCGAGGTAGATGAATGTAACAAGTTGAAGCAATAGGTAGATTAACTGTGTTTTCAAAGCTTCAGCTGTTCAAACAAGTTTTAGTCTTCTATTCTGAATGGACACATGAATTATCTTGTTATCATGCATGAAGACTGCTGCTATTTTCACAGCTTTGTAGTACTTTACAGCTGTCGCAAAGTGCAAACAACAGAAACATTGCACTAAAGCACAAACATGAACTGCAGTAATTTAACAGAATACCTGACAAGCAGTACTGTCACTACTACTAGGCTTATCTGCCTTTAGATCACAACACCACTGAGAGCCATCAATTGTTGAGTGTTTTAATTTGTAGTATTATTCCAGTTGCTCAAAGGAAGCTGTGCATCTGTGTTAGACACCTGAGTGTCAAAGCAGGAAGTTGGCTGTGGTAAACATTCACACTAAGGTGACTCATTTCTTTCAGTCGCAGGTCTCGTTTGCGTGGAAATAGGGAAAAAGGATTTGAGCCCGCTGAGAGGATATTGTGCATTTTTGTGTGTCAACCTCTTATGACACTGTGGAGGATACAATATTTGGTGAAACACCTGTTGAAACCGTTTGTGCAAGCACTAAACTTCCTTAATGGCTGCACTGTGACTCTGAGGCAGAGGAAACATTGATGTGTGAAATTGCCTTGTTAACTTGCTACATGTGCTGCTCAATCTATCTGCTCACAGCGGGAACAAGTTGATGCTAGAATGTTAAGTCACTTTTACTGTTGATAGGGGTGTGACATGACGCACCTATTTGCAAAATAAAAACACAGTGACACTGGAACTAAACTAAAAACTGATATTCAACCGCCATTTTCTCTAAATTCAAAACAAAGCAGTCCGTTAAAGGTTTGTGGCCCTTGAGGTTACTTCCAGCCAGTTTGGTGAATCAACCACCAACCACCAAGTGTGATGCAATGCCATAACTCCCACTATGAGTGGGAGTGTGCGTGTTTATATCTGTGTTGTTTATGAAAGAGGGGAGAAAGAGAGAGAGAAAGGGAGCGAAGGAGGAAGCAGTGATCCAGAACTGAGCTCTTGTGACAGCTTTTCTATTCAGTCCACACATCACAGGAAAATCAGCGACCTAATTAAACAAACAGAAAGAGAGTGAGGGAGAAAAAAAAGAGAGAGACAGAGAGGAAAAGATGAGGGGAAGAAGGAGAAAGTGATGCTGGAGGAAAAAATGTGTGGACTGATCGGAAGCTTGTGAGAAAAACAAAGGAGAGAATGGGGAGCAAAGTTAACAAAAACTGCAAAGAGAGGAAGGGAATCAGAGGAACTAAAGATCTAGTGGAGAAAATCAATGATTAAATCAGGCAAGGCCCAAATAAAACATGAGCAGCAGAATAGGAAAAAGTAGAGTAAGACAATGGAAAGAGGGGCGGTAACAGAGGTAGTGAAGAGGGGTGCAGTGTTTTACACACTGGCCTTGACTAACAAGAAATGCTGGCTCAGATTTGTAGGACAGAGAGAAAGAGAGGTTGGGGGCAACAGTGCTGTTGCGAACAATTCAGTTTATCCACTTTGAAATGAGAGAGAAAGGGTCTGGACACTCATTATAGATAACAAGACAGGCAGACGGGCAGCAGAGATCTGTCCAGACCTCCAGCACTGGTCATGGGAGATAACAATAGACAGACACGTAAGGCAAAAGACAATAAATTACGGAGGAGAGTGAGGCTGACAGTAAGAAAGAGAGTAAAGTAACTAATTCAGTAAGACTCAGGGCACAAGGCTGGCACAGGGGTAATGTTTGAGAAAACAGACTGCTGGACACAATGCCACACTAAACGACAGAATGTATCCTGTAGGTCACACTGATTCTGACACTTTAATGACATTCAGATTCAGTCTGACAAAGCAACAGTGCAGTCTGTGCAACTGTTGCGACTGAAAGGGTCATTTTCTAGTGGAAATGCTTCTATATTGATGTTGGACATACTGCTAGCTTGTTAACTACAGTACAGTACAATTTCTCATTTCAGCCTTGATGATGATAAATATGTGTGTTTTTTGAGAGTACATCCACTGATAAGTATTGACATGTGTGATTTGGTGTTTTATGCTGGCAAGAAGTGTCTGCAGATCCGTGTTGACATTTGCAACAGTGTAGAAGACCTTCATGCACAGTCACTTTACTGTGTTCTGCTGAGCACTTACTTCTTCATTCTTTGCAGAAACCACACTTAACAGCTGTGCCAGATTGCATGTTGTCTCCTCTGCACTCTGCTCTATCGTGCATAGAATGATGAAAGAAACACCCAAACAGAAAGAGAAGTTGTTTGGAAATTAACAGCTAAAAGTGATGGCAAAGCAAAGTGTTAAGAGGGGTGTCATTAAAAAGATGGACAGTGAGGACAGACCAGCTGCATAAGCACATAAAGTACTTTATAGACTGTCTGCGTCCCAACAAGTCCTAAAAATTAAATGGGGAAATATGTTGTAAGTCCATGAATAGAATAGGGATGCACGGATCCACATTTTTTCACTTCCGATCCGATCTTGACACCTGAATTTGGATATCTGCCAATACCGAGATTATTCCGATACCAGAGCTCTGTTTGCTTTAATATTATTATTATCATTATTGTTGATTTTATATGAGGCTGTAATAAACCCCTCTCTACAGGCAAGTACATATCGTACGTATGTATGCATGTATGTCCCAAAAGTCAGAAAAGCAGGAAATCCTGTTCACAGGAAAAATCCCATGCTGAAAACAAATATGCAACTGTAAGGGTTTAAAATTTATTGTCAATATTTATAAAATTCCAAGACAGTGTTAAACTACTAGTGCAATATACACTATCAAAAAACAAAAAGTACCTGTCATATTAATCTGAACAGCACAGCACGCTCTTGCAATTGGACTTTGATCTTTTCCCACAGTAGTGGTACCTGAGGTACCGTCGTACTACAGTACTCCAACATTATGGTATCATACGTATGTACTGTGGTGTTTTAGTACCGCGGTCAGTGCAACACTACTATGTAGCAATCATCATATAATTCCAGCAGACAACGTGAAAGCACAGACGCAGCTCTTGGATCAGAAATTTTCGCAGGTGGATCGGAAATTTCCGATCCGTGAATTATGTTGGTATTGGAACCCGATACTGGATCGGATCGGCCCCATCCCTACTTTAGAACAGCACATTTTCTGACCAGACACTCAGAGATAAGGGTGTTAGCCTGAGGGGAACTGGAGGGTGGGTGCAACACTTCTGTGATGGTGCGGCTCTGATATAAGCAGTAATCGCTGTATAAGCACAGTGCAGAGCAGCAGGGGGATACACACGCAGGGACTCACATGCACTAAGATGCACATGAAGCTGGACCTTCTACCACAGAAAAGAACAGAAAAGCTAAGATTACAACACATTCAAAGATAGTTTGACTTCATTCTCTGCTCAGGACACCATTACTCCACTATATCATTACATAACAAATGGAGGTTTGCTGTTATATTAATGCTTTGAGTGTCGTATACAGGACCTTTACGGTTTGGTTAGATTTAGGTATAAACACAACTTGGTTAGGTTTAGGTTAGGTTTCAAGGTTAGGAAAACATTGTGGTAAAATTACTACATGGGATTACGGGACCATTGTTGTCATGTTTGCAATAGTAATCATGGGGTTAAGGTAAGGGAATGATGTGGTCATGCTTGGTCATATCACTTGGAAAATATTCCCCTCTGTTTAGTTTTTGTTGACCCAACCATCCATGCTGACTTTGCCGCTTTCACTTGGCTTCCTTATTTGTTCCTGTCAAGCACTTACTTAAAACTAAATTAGTGCCTTGTGATTGTCTTGTATGTGTCTGTGAACCAATCAAGTTGCAGTTACAGTTTACAATCATGGCTGTGAAAACATGGATGGTAGACACACGTCTTCATCCCCCGCAGCACAGAAAATCTATACAATCCCTGCCGTTTCAAGATTAGTGTCACCCCTTCTGTTCTCCGATGAAGTTGACCTTCATCATTTTATCCTATTAGATAACTGTGTGAAATGGAATTAATTCTTAAATTTTGGCTAAAACCATGTTTAGTGAGGTCACAGTGACCTTGACCTTTAACCACCAAATTCTAATCAGTTCAGTCCAAGTGGTCATTTGTGCCACATTTGAAGAAATTCCCTCAAGGCCTTCTTGAGATACTGCATCCACAAGAATGGGATGGACACAAGGTCACAGTGACCTTTACCTTCAACCATCAACTTCTAATTAGCCCATCTTTGACTCAAAATGAACATTTGTGCCAAATTTGAAGAAATTCTCTCAAGGTGTTCTTGAGATATTGCATTCACGAGAATGAGAAGGATACAGGGTCACAGTCACAGGTCACAGTGAGCTTTAACCTAAAATCTAATCAGTTCATAATTGAGTCCAACCGGACTGTTTTTGCCAAATTTAGAGAAATTTCCTCGAGGCATTCGAGATACTGGGTTCATGAGAATAGGACATACCAACATACCAACGGCGGTCACGGCTATCACCGGCATAAAGGCACAAAAACAATGCTGCCATTCCTCACTATCATCTCTTTCAAACACACAGACACTTGCTGTCCCAGCAATAAGCCAAGGGATAAACCATTGCATAATTCATTGTGGTGAAGGTACAATTATGCTCCACTTTTCTCTGAGACAGTACAATACAACTTCATTCTCTCCATCTGGCGATTCACGATAGAGTGCAGAGAAACTTCCTGAAACTCAGTCTGAAATTCTGTGAGTACAAGAACACTTGCATTACTGAATCAATTTGCTTCTCTGCAGCTAAGCACAGAGAAATAAATGCATGCAGCACATGTGTGTGTGTGTGTGTGTGTGTGTGTGTGTGTGTGTGTGTGTGTGTGTGTGTGTGTGTGTGTGTGTGAGAGTGTGTAAAAGCTCATGCTTCATGATCTCCACCCAGATGCTCCTGGCAGGAGGTGACCTCTGTCCACTGACAGACGGTCTGGACCTGTGGCAACACACACACTCACAGGGATAGCGAGAGAGGCTCAAAGCCTGCTCAAAGTCAGAATAAAGTCACATAAACTTACAGAGTAACTAGTTAAAGAGGAACGGCAGAAATAACCACGAAACCACTTTCTTCCGCTTCCACTCCGACTCCAGCCTCGCTAGTCTCATTCATTGCAGCTCTCTTCCAAATGCTAATTCACCTCACGACACTGCCTCGAGCTTGTAATGTAACGTAATGTAATATTCTCATATCAGCAATATGACTGTTGCTATAAAAAGATTTTTAACACCTTTAGTGGAGTTTGTAAGTTGTTAGATATTGCAACTCTGTTTTGCATAACACAAGAGAAACAGCCCTGGGACACACACACACACACACACACACACACACACACACACACACACACACACACACACACATCAACATGGTGGGATTGGCTGAGGTTATCAAACCCCAATGAGAAGCATAATTTATCAGAAAGTTGAGTTGCGTTTTACTCAGTGCACTGATGCTCTGCAGTCTGGCTTTCCAAGATGCTGACAGTGAAGAGGGAGAAAGAGACAAATGGAAAGTGGTGTGGTCCACAACACAAAGTATGAGACTATTGATGCAAAAAATAATGTTAGAAGGTTGAGAGGGAATATGTAAAAGTTTATGTACAGCACATACATGCATAAACATTACACTGGGGAATCGGACAGCACAACAGAAGCAAGAGCCAGCATATAAGATATAGCCATTGCTAGTCAGTGAGACTGTGGGAGAAAGGCGCTTCGTATGTGTGATGGAGAGAGAGAAAGAAGGAGGAAGAGAAACAGGGAGGGTCTCAGGGTGAACGAGCGATGTTTCTGTTCATTAGCAGTCCTCCCTTATAGCCGCACAGTAACAGGATAATCATGTCTGCTTGGTGGCGGTGTGTCCTTGACTGTCATTGGTGGGACTCTGCCGGGCCTTGTCTCTATTCCAGACTCTGTGTGTGTGTGTGTGTGTGTGTGTGTGTGTGTGTGTGTGTGTGTGTGTGTGTGTGTGTGTCTGTATGTGTATGGAAGTCTTTCAAAACTTTAATTAAACAACTAAGCCACACACAGTGGTGCCAAAATCTGGAAGGCTGCAATGCTTGTGCTCTTCCAAATCAACAACGTGTAATTTCCTTCCCTCCGAATCAGCCTATTGTGTACGCATTTCCTGTCCTCCGAGAATATGATTTATAACTGAGACAACAGAAACAGCAATGAGTGCCATATTCTGCATTAAACATTTTTTTCTGGTTATTAATTGGTAACTGACAGTGTGAAGCCGCATGAAGCAAAGGGGAGGAATAATTAACAATGGTTGCAGCTACATGCACCGTGTCCCATTTTCACTAGGATGCCTTGCTGTGTTTTCCTTATTGATACGATCCATTGATTGCTCTCTGCTTGAACGGAGTTAGAATTCTTCTTGCAGCTCCACAGTATTGGCCTGACTGGCTGCTTTTCTCAAGGGCATTTTGTAGACTTCTGCAGCACTGTGATCGATGGGTGAAAAATTGAGCATATTTTCCACACAGCTGCATTACACTTACTGTTTTTTTCATGTGATCACCTGTTTTTTCCCCCTAAATTCTGTCAGTGCAGATTGACTCTCTATTTCAGTGGTCAATTCAGCACAGAGAGACACACAGACATAACCTATTTCACATAATTTTAAAGGGACAGTTCACCCCAAATCAAAAGTACATATATTTCCTCTTACCTGTAGTGCTATTAATAAATCTGTCTATTATCTGAGTGTTGGAGATATCAGCTGTAGATGTCTATTATCTCTTCAATATAATGAAACTATGGCACTCAGCTTGTGGTGCTCAAAGCATCAAAAAATGCATTTTAAAAGCTCAACAGCAATGTCTCTTCCGGGTGGCTCAAGATAATCCACAGACCTTGCTGTGAGCAGTTTCATGTAGGAACTATTTTCCCGCTACCGATCTACCATTTCGCTGTGCAGTAGGAAGCGTGCATTTATTCATGGACCAGATTCTCATGACAGTATGAGATGGAACCATTAATGGCATCCTCCTCAGCTGAGCTGCAACATTAACTAGCTCAGTGGTGCTAGGTGAGCTAGCAGTAGATGCATACTTCCTTCTGCGTAGTGATTAAGTTGGTGGGTATAGTTGGGTGGAAAAAAATTGTTCCTACTGTACATGAAACAGCTCACAACAAGGTCTGTGGATTATCTTGAGTAACTGGGTCATGATTTCTGGAAAGAGACATTGCTGCTGAGTTTTTCAAATGTATTGTTTTGGCACTTTGATCATCACAAGCTGAGTGCCTGTGTATTTTCTTATTTTGGGGTAAACGGTTCTTTAAAATAATACACAGGCCATTCAAATTTCAGATAGAATGCGATAAAAGCAAGTTTAGCAATTTAAATAATTGTAAAAAATACTGTTAAATCAACAAAAGATGAAACTAACAAGTCCGAAGAAGCCCAAATGTAAAAAAGATCTTGATGAATAACTTGAATAACATTTAAAAAGCAATATTCAAATGCACTGTAGACTTTTAAAATCTTTGGCTAAGATAATTTAAAGCTTTTTTTCAGGATCTGTGTAATCCATGTTTCTTTTAAAGAAAGCCAGCCCCAGTGCAGCCCCCACACACTAGTTTCTGGCTCATCCAGACCATATCATTCGTTCCTGTTTCCATCTGAACAGAGAACTGATTTAGAAGTGAGGCCTGACAAGTGTCACCTACACTAATGGGCCCTGTCACTCAAAATCACGGGCCAAATGGCTCACCCATTAACAAATTAGATAAAGGTGCTGCTTATTTTATCTGTCTCTGTTCTTCATCTCTTCTTTCTTTGTCCACCTCTTATCTTTTCTTTATATTCTCTTGCCTGTTTTCCTTTTATCTCTCCTCAGTCTCTTTGTCTGCATTCCTTCCACAGCTCTTATCTCTTTCCAAACTCTCGTTCCTTCACATCCATCAATCTATTAATGCTTTCCTTGTGTCATTCTTTTTACTGTCATCACTACCCCATCATTTTCTCCTCGCTTGCTCAGACAGAGGTAAACAAAGCTGACATAGTCTGTATTCTCATGCACGCTGGCTTCCCATAACCTTCTTTAGATGTACTCAAAGTCAACATACTATCAAAATAACAAACAAATGCAATGAATACCAATTGATTTTTGCTTAAGGCTCTATGTTTTACAGCTAGTTAACCCACATGCTCTGCTTCTCCGATAGACCGAGGCAGAAATGCTATAGTCCTGTAGTCACTTCACTGTCATATGTGTACACTATATGTATGGCAACTGTGTAGCAAGATACCTGCAATATTTTATGTACCAGTATGTTATAAATGTCATACTGGTCTCAATGTGTCTTGCTCTATGCCACTATACTTAGACTATAGTCTCCCATTGTATACTTTGCTGTACTGAACCTTGTTGGGATGCAAAAAAGGAGGGGTAGGGTTATGCACAAAAAAAGAGGTAGTTTGCAGACGTGTTTGTGTCACAAATTGTTGTGGTTATTTGTTAGTTTAGTAACAACTAAAAAATGAGAGCTAGAGAGAGAAGTTCAAACCAAGCATACCTTCTCACCTCTCTATCTGGCCAACTATGGTGAGAAGCGGCTATGAATGTCAGATTATCAGTTTCAGAGAGTTATAGAAATGTTCAAACAGCCCCCGCTAATCAGAGGTCCCCAGAAGTATTTGCCCCTCCGTCAAGAAGTTCCAACAGCCTGTTTTCGATCCCCACACATCAAATACAGATGCTTGGCCTGTGGCGCCAGATACTGATGCACCAAGGCACCCTTTAGCGTCTGTAAGAGATGCGTTGGGCCGCTTCATTATTTGATACAACCAAAAGTCAACGTTGAGTTATTTCAAGAATGTAGCATACAGTACCTTACATTAGTAAGTAAAGTAACAAATGCTTTTGTTGCCCTAACCTTAGGAAGTAAACCTAAAAATGAAGTAAACCTATGTCAGAAGCACAGAATGTTAAAAAAAATGGATATAGCTACCACAACATCGCACACTGGTTTGTGGAGCGCCGTTTTGAAGCCTGGAGTTCTGCATTTTGGTTGTCCCCAAATTGTTTTTTGTTGTTTTTTTTTAAAGACAGAAGTGACCATATTTGGACACGGGGGTAGAACTGTTGAGTAGCAAGGGGTGCTCCTGACTCACAAACTGAAGCAACCTTGGCAGACATTCTGTCACTCAAGCACTCCAGCCCTTCAATATATACAGTTGTCATGAATGTTGAAATTAGCTATAGAGACATAATGCTTTTTTGTACAAGACTGTAAACATGTTTATTTCTGCTGTTAAGTTGGGCATTTTAATATGGGTGTCTATGGGCATTAACTCCTCTGGAACCTTTGTCAAGGGGCCATTTGAGGACCTGCAGGATTTGGCACTTCTTTGTAAGCTTAATTTTTTACCCCCAGATGTGGCAGATTGGTTAGAAGTTTAGTTTGTAACTAGACTGTATGCATTTCCTGTGTACACAGAAGTTAGTTCTGAAAAGACCCTATGCATTTAATAAGTGGATTTTGACATGTCGTCCCTGAGCATCCAAAAGCGACCCTAGAGGGGTACCTTGAGCATCATAGCTTCATGGCTAAGCCACTAACCAAACATCAGTAAGACAAGTTGGAAGTGAGAATGTGTTGGTTCTGACAGAGCACCCTGTCCCCTTCAGACTAGTGGAGGTGTAAGAAAAAAACTCCACTTTTAAATACTGAACAACACACTACTGTACTGAGACCGTGTCATGCATGTGTCTTCTTAAGGATTTGTATGATTAACAAAGACTTACAGATCGCACTAAGAACATGTGGCTGACTAGTCTACAAAAAGATTAACTTCAGGGTTCCAAATGGGATTTATTACAGATTAACCACAGATTACAACTATATATGAATAATACTACAATAGTGTTTATAATTAAATTCGATTTCTCACTAATAGCCACATCTGGTTTACTTGTGTCACTGTGGCCATCAGCTACACAGGTTCAACTACCCACTGGCACCACATATCATGACCATGATCCAATTAATGCATAAATAAATGATAATACCTACAGTTTTTATTACAATACTCAAAAGTAAGTGTACAGTTTGACACCAAATCACAGTTCTGGCAGTAAAACAGCAAAAGTCAACACTGATCCACAGTGAAACCAACAAAAACTGCATTTACAATCTTTGCTACATGGTAATAGATTTACTGCTGATACGATGAGTTTTGTACCTGAAAGCAACGTTTTTTTTAATGATCTAATATCAGCTTGTCTTATGAGTTGCTATCAAAAAGGACTGAATTATCACAATATGTGAAATTAGGCTGTGATGTTCATTTCAAACCCAAAATATTTGTAATTCTGAGAGTATAAAGATTTCCACAAATCCTCAAATATTTTGAAGCTGTAATTGCACATTGCATTATTGATGTGTAATTGTTACTGTAGGAAAGTCAGCATAGTATGGCATATGACAGCTGTCTCAAATTAAATTTCAAAAAGACGTTAACTGCAGCAGCTGAGAAAAGGTCTGGGTCATTAGCAGACATCACAGAAAAAACACACACTGCCAGCATTGTCCTCTGATCACAAGAAAAATGGCAAATCTAAAAGACAGCTTGTCATAATGTGCCATCACATCACATCATACCAGATGGTTCACAATGTGGCATTGCGTATCGGAGGGTTTCCATGGCTGTCAGTGGGCTATCAGTCAGCACTGTTGGCTTTTTAATGTGGCCAGAAAGTTTACCGTGTTGGTTTGGGATTGCCCAAACATCACAAGCTTGCAGGGATTCACACACCCTGCTCCACATGTGTGCCAAAAACACAAAACACACGGAAAACAAAGACACAGAACAGAAATTATGTCAACCTCTAACAACTAGGTTGCCCAGTCTGCAACAAAGACATGACAGAAGTAGATTTCATATAGTGTTGTTATCCTGATCAGGGTCACAGTGGAAACAAGAGTGAGCAGAGCAGCTTAAACACCTCAGCAACATCCTCCAGTTACTAATGGGGGCTCCCAACAGGAGATGTAGTCGATCCAGCATGTTCTACACCTGCCACAGTTCAGCCTGGAAACCCCTCAAACTAAAACCTACATGCCCTCTAATTATCTAATAAGTATTACTACTAAAGGGACAGATCTGTCTCTGCCTTCAGTCATGTTTTTTACCACAAATTCAGCCAAAGACATGATCCAATTAAAGTAAGTAAACTAAGTCCTTCGTACCTGACATTATAATATGTGGTTTTGTTGCTGCCTGCCAAGAGGACACAAACTGTAGCATTTTCAGATCTGGTGCCCCGACAACCAGACAACATAATTCATCAGTGCCTTCCAAAACACATCTACGATTATTACGAAAATTATTTGTGTTCTTTACTATCTGCCACTGCCATGGTTAAGGTTCAGTCAGGCTTAGGTGCCAAAACTTTTTGGTCAAGGTTACAGAAAAAGTGTGGTCATGGTTAAAAGAAACCAACTCTGATTGTTGGTAGGGAACAGGTCGTGGCCTCTCATGTCAAACTCACACACTTTGTATGCTTGACCACCAACCATGACCTCCCTCAGTGGTTTTCAGGTGCCAAAACAACACCATACTTTTGCCACTGAGAAACAACAATCACAATCTGCAAGGGTACAAGCCGTCCTTTTTCGGTAAACATTAGTAATAGAAGCCATCTGAACAAATGCCTGATGCTGTTGTTCTTCTGGTGACGACGGTCTTTAGGAAAGGCGAAGTTAAAGTAGGAAACAAACACAAACAGTTCTGTTGTGGCATCCAGTGATACCGCAGACAGAGTATCAACATTTAGTCCTGGGTGGATGCAGTGGTTAGCTATTCATCGTGGTTTATGGCATACTGTAGATCCATTCAGCATGAAATGACACTGTGATATGAACCATGGGCCATTTGCATTATTGCATTGCTGAGTGAGAGGAGCAAGACTACTGTGCCTAATGCATACTGCATGAACAACAACATGAATACATTATCCATAAACTGATGTTGACCTTCAGACAAACTTCTGCTAACTCACAGAGTTAAACTGTAAAAAGAGCCACACAGCTCTGAGAAAGGTCTGTTGACAGTTATGAGGAAGTATTCATGTTGCAGACAGCGATGGGGATGTTACCTCTGCCTCTTAGTCTGCAGTGCGGCTCAGCTGGCTGATTTTTCCATCATGCTCTTGCACAAACAATGGTAAACAGTAAACCTGCCCTTTGTATTCTCTCTTTGTTTCTTTTTGGTTCCTTTTTTTTTTTTTTAAATCCCTTTTATGTTTTTCTCTGTTTGTTGTTTCAACTTTCACTGATATTGCTCTCTGCTGTCTCGATTCCCCCTCTCAGCCTCACTTCCCTCCCATCACAGAGCTTTAATCAGACCATGAAATGACTGCAGAGACTGGCGGAGCAATCTCCTCCTCACTGATCATCTGAAGTGCTAATGTGGAAGGAGGGAGAAGAGGAGGATGGAAGTGGGAAGAGATGGAGAAATCAAAGGAAGGGAGAGGAAGATGTAGACAAGCAAGGGGAGAAGAGAGAGAGGGAATGAGGCAATGAATAAAAAAGATCTCTAGTAAAAGATGAAAGGAGAACAAAGCTCAAGTTAAGGGTTGCAGCAAAGTGCTGGAGAGTGATGGATAATGAATAAAGGCAGGAGATGTGCTACAAACAAGAGTATATGTTAAACAGAGGATGAGAGGTAAAACTACAGCAGACCATTAAAACAAAGAGACAAGAGTGACAAGATAACAGCATTTTGTGGTGCACACCTCTGACCTGCAAACCAAACTTCTGCATCCGTGAAACACACACAAGCAAAATCATCTCCATGATAACCCAGGGAGGACGTGCATTCAAGACAGTACAGAGATCAAAGGAAACAAGCAGGAGATGTAGAAAACACACACACACACAGAGAAAGAGCAGACAAGCTTCGACAGGAAAGCAGATTAGAGACAGAGAGCTCAGATGGTTCCTCTGACCTCTTCGAAACCCCAAGGAGAAGAAATTAACATCTCTCCATGTGAGGACAAATGAGGTGTAAATTATTGATTATTTTTCTGCAGCCGCTCAGCAAATCTGGGCCACCACACACTTTTCACATCTTTTCAGGATCTGTTTTTTGAGGATCCCTGCTGGTTAAGGACTGGTGTAGACTACTTAGGGTTTGCACTTAGGCTTATAATTGCCTCTTAACAAAAGTTTGTGAATGTTATGCTAAAATGTTGAAGATATTGTCCAAAAATAGTGGAATTTGTTGTGCATTGATCAACATTTGAAAAGCAGACATTAGTATAATCTGAAATGTGCATATTTATATAATTACTTTGTGGGAGTTTGCTTGTCAGCTGTCTCCAAAGAGATTAATGCAGTTTAACTGACTTGATTATGTAAAAGAAATGAATATCAGCAGGTCACTACTTATCAGGTGTGTACACTTCCTTTTTAGGCCTAGTCCACATGGACGCGGTTATTCTAATAAACAGGGTTTTCTATGTGTTTTGGCATTTTGTCCACACGCAAACTGTGTTTTAGGTCACAGAAAATGTACTTTCTGTAAAATTCCATCCAGGGTGAAGACTTTCAAAAACTCTATTTTTGTGTGTGTATGCTGTTACCCTCTTTGTCAGGCATCACAAATGAGCCGCCTTGTCGTACAATGGCAAACATGCCTAAATTAGTCCTAGCTGTAACACTGCTAACAGGACTTTTTACTTGGTAACACAAATGTACAGTTACTGGTACACTATATTAAGGAAAAGAGGCGTCAGAATGTGCTAAGGAGGTCACTGCTCCAGGTAGCCTACCAGTACCAGTTTTTCTCCAGGCTACTGATTCGCCAGCATCTTCTCCATGAAGCTTTAGGGTTACTGTGCTTCAATTATGTTTTTGCATTTTCATTTGGAAGGAGATTTTTTTCATAACAGTGTGTGTGGAAGGGATTTTTTTTTGGAGGAAGAATGAAAGGAAAAAATCCTGTTTCCAAAACCACCGGTGGCTGTGCGGAGCAGGCCTTAGTGGTAACAAATCACTGACAAGTTTTTGTTTCCAGACAACATCATTTCCAACAACATCACATTAAGCAAGTTTGATTACTTAAAGCTGCGCTGATCAATAATTTCAAATTAACTGAGTCAAATGACTGCATGTAATGTAAGAGGATTTGCAGTGACAAACCCACAGACAATTATCATCCAATTGCGCAGTTCCATCATCTCAATGGAGCATTTTATGGTCTTTAGCTCACTTTTGTTTTTACAGCCTGCAACCTAATTACGGTTTTGATTCACTGCTGGCAGCTGTTTTCAGCAAAAAAGCTGAGATAAACCCACTGTTCACTACCTGCCCTGCACCAAACAGCAGACAAAGTTATAGATGTGTTCTTGAATTTACCATCTCAAGCATGTCTGACGAAACAAATAAGCTCCTATGCCTCATGTACAGATACAGCGTCAGCAACTAGTTGGTGAACATAGCGGAGCACTTAAAAGCTTAAGAGCCAGATATTTCCCTCAGGAGCTGCTGTAGAGCAGAAATAGAGCTAAAGAGATTGAATATTGGACTTACATTTGTCAGGTAGCCAGAGACATGGCTTAAATGAACCCTAATGTTGCTCTCTATTTGCTGGATGTGTAAACTGCTTACTAAGATATTTTGCCTTCGCAACTTTATAAAGTGGTAATATGTTGTAGGTGTGTTGTCGCAAAGTCCCCACATGGCCAAAAATCAACTGATGCTATCAATATCAATCAACTGATGTAAAACGCGTTACATGTGAGCCCCATAGTGTTCTGATGGGTTCACATGGAGGAGCATTTGTCTGTGCAGAGTGCAGGGAGGACAATATGTCCACAGACAGCTGCCCAGGGCTTAAAATACTTTCTCTGTGTACATGTTTTGAAATTACATGCACCCATATGTTTTTTTACTTTACCATGTGGTGTGAGGACACACTCAATGTGTCACGATATAATTTGAGCTGACTTTCCCTGTACAATAATTTGCAGTAAAATGAATTTAAAATTAATGGTTGTAGGAACATTTTGAGGAGGTTAGAAAACCTAATATGGCACCTTTTGGTTTTTCAAAAAGGACTTGTATAGTGACGCCACTTATTCAGCAAGACTTATTTAATACATAAATTATTGCTGTAATGCAAGTCTTAGTGCTTTTTATCTGCTCCAAGTATGGCCACAGTAACAGCATGAATATATGTGCATCAAAATCCAACTGGCAGCTAGCTTGACCACAGTGTTTACACAAAGCTACTGTGCTGTGCTGCTTTGTCTTGTATTTATATGCGCTGTCAGCTTACAGTTGTTTTAATTGTGAATCTGATTGTGGTGTATAAACATGAGTGAAACAAATAAAAAAATTAAATAAATCAGGATCAATGTGTGAGAGCTGGCAGCCCTTCACTTCACATGTTCTGGACCAAGTTATCTGCAGCGGTGAGTGAACAATAATAATAATGAGAATTACATGCACAGCTCTGCTTTTACCTGCACTACCAGCATAGACACATTGCACTGTATTTTGAGCCATGTTTTAATGTCAACAATGATGCTTGACTAATTTAACTTCATGTTATATAGATTTTATACACTTTGTCTTTTGATCCAGTCCATGAATTTGATCAGTTACAGCCTTCTTCCACCCTTTCTCCTATTGATCTTGCTATTGCTGTAACGCTGGGGCTATGCATGTAGGCCACTACATCCCTACACACACACACGATATATGTATTCTCCCAGGTGCTTAGTGCACCAGTTCAATCCATCTTTGCTTCATGCCAAAATTCATTTCCGCACCTGCCTTGGCCATGCTGAGTCTTTCCCTTGTACTTACTCATATTTGTGTAAGTGTGTGTGCATGTGTATGCATCCAAGTGTGTGAATCCAAGCAGCAGGAGAGAGCAAGCTAATAAATTCTCTAATGAGACACTTCTCACCTTTCTTCCCGCTCCTCTTTCACTCCCTCTCCCTTGCCTCTCTCTCTCTCTCACACACACACACACACACACACACACACACACACACACACACACACACACACACACACACACACACACACACACACACACACACACACCTCTGCAGAGCTACCCTGGGGAGCTCTGGGATTCCTCCCTCTCCTTGCTATGGCAACACAACTTTACTCCTTGACATTTTTCCCACAACTGGACACCCTAGCACTCACATAACTGGGCTTCTATGGATCATAAATCTAATTACAAAAAAAATATGCAATATATGTTCATCCAACAAAAAAAGAGAGAAGCCTCTCTAATGTGAGAATGAGATAAGGAGACGTTTACAAAAGACCTCCAGTAGACAGAGGAGATGTTAATAAAGTGGGTGCCAACAGTGAGGAGGTTAAATACTGTAGCAGTCATTACTTTCACATTATCTCTATCCAACACAGGAGGAAAACTCCTTCCCACAGGAAAGTGAGATAAGCTCTGCATAGACCAAGACCGATAGATGAAACAAAGGAAGAACCTTCGGGTTGCATACTGCTTTTCTGTGGAAACCAACACTGAAGCATCGACTGGCTGCAACGTCCAATGAGTTGAAATGCAGCGGCTGCTTTTTCATGCAGCAGTTTAAGCTGGTAGAGTATTTCACCCAAGGGAATCATTCGATAAAACGTAAGTTGAAAAGAAGAAGTGCTTTACATAGAACACAATATATCTAACCTAACAGCAGAGCTCTTTACACACTCCCTGCAAAATGCTATCTATGCTGCTCAGCACGATCAATGATTTATATTGGCTGGCCAAGCTGCTGACATACCAACAGCTGCTTGTAGATTTACCATAACTTCAAACAGCAGTAATAAGAAGGTGATGTGTAGCAAAAGTGTCTACGTGCTGTATATAAAAGATGTAGATATCTTATCTTTTTTTTCTTAGCCTTCTGAAAAGATTTCCTGACCACTATCCTCACTGTCAGCATTGTCATTAGCTTCATTGTAATCAGAAGCAGCATCATCATCCTGGTCATCTCCATTAACATCAGTCTAACAATCCTCAATCCTAAATGTCCCTAAGTCTCTACATTGCAAAAAGTACAGCAACATGCATATTTCCATTCGGTCTAATTTCTTCTTCCCCAGTCATCGCAAAGACATTTTCAAGGTTGAAACACAATGCATTTTTACCCAGACAACTAAACCCATAACTGCAACACCTACCTTTCACTGTGTGGAGAAAATGATGAGCAGTAAAAAGTAATCTTGGATAAAGGCACACACCTGTTCGTGGAACACAAGATGGTTTGAATGCTACCAGATCTTTTATAAGCCCCGATTCAAAGGGAAGTGTGCAAATGAGACAGCATTTCCAAAAAAAGAGAAGTGTTTTGTATTGCCTGTGAAAGATGCAGTAGGTAGCGACCGTATTGCATTTCACCCAGTGTGAATATTTTAAGAGCACTTCTCCATTGGTATAATGAAATGTTACACTGTACCAATGGCAATGAAAGGCTCTTAACCTCTCTAAACCTGTGGAGTCATGTTAAAAGACACTCTACAGCTAGAATACTGACGCAAACTGCAGCATGATCAGTTCTACCAGTTATTTCTCAACTATGAAGTAGAGCTGACGTTTATTTGACTTTGTTGCTATGCAAAGTACCCATGTTATTACTGCCAGGGGGAGTGGTATTGTACAAAGTATTAAATTTCCCAAGAGATAGTCTCAGGAATTTATGAAATATGTGTCACATGTAACACCTAGGGATCTCAGTTAGACTGTGATGTAACAAACTAATTATCTCAGCTTACCAAGAGGTCACATGAGTCAGACAAAGACTGTGGCCATAAGAACAACTACTACATCTGTAAAAAAAAATTCCATCTGGAAAACCCTTAAGATGATTTGGAAAATCTGTTTATATATTATGAAATCTTGACAGTAAACTGCTAACATACAAGTGAATAAGTGTGGAAGTGATCTTGACATACTGTTTGTCTTCCACTGCGCATCTTCAATTGAACACTACCACCAAGTGGACAAACGAGTGAAGTACAAGTTGCACTCAAAATTTATTGCACAACAGTTTTGTTAAATTAAACTCCCCACAAAACACAGTCTTACATTGAGGGTTATTGAGGGTGAACATTTAGCACATTTTCTTATACTTATTTGCACATTGATAATTGAAAATTTTAGTTATTTTTTGTATGTAAACCTGTGGTATAACCCACACACTGTAAAAAGGGGACTCTTCTCAAACAACTGCTCACATGTGCACAACAGGATTGTAAAACTAAAACAGTGGGAGTCACAGGGAAGCTGCAAAGTCCTTTTTGTAGTTTCTTGCTGTACTACAATTAACCACTTGCTGATATTTATCTATACACACACACACACACACACACACACACACACACACACACACACACACACACACACACACACACACACACACAGTATATCCAGCTAGGTCTGGGCAATAAAGGGAAAATCAAATATCACTATATTTTTTACCAAATACCTCGATATCCATATTACAGTGATGTTGCAGGGTTGACTATTGGTGTTTACAAAAACATTTATGCTATGAGATTTGATAAATAATCATCAGTAGTGTAGATATAATGACTAAGTGGGGAAAGGCAAATAATAGAACAACTACAACAGTCTGGTAAGTTCAGAAAATGAACCAGCAAAAGACAACACTTACCCAAATATGATACCCAAAATCTAAGACAATATCTACTCTCACATTATGATATTTATATCATATCAATATAATGCCCAGCTTATATCCAGCATTCTCAGAGATATGTAGAATGATTTAACATTATCGTTTTAATTTAGAATAGTGGGAGAGTGTCAGTTGAGATAAAATGTTGTTGGGGTTGATACATTTCAGTTCAACTCAGTTGGACACTTATTTTACATGCACACACACAGACTCAGGCACTTTAAAAACTTACCCGATAGCAACTCTTAGCCATCTCATATGGCCTTGTGGTGAACCGTGCCCCACTTTTCTTTTTAAGGATCCCAACATAACCTGCAAAGAAAAAAGCATGCATGACTCATCTCAGTCCGTCTGAGATTCTGCAGAGCAATCACTTCCTATCCAGTCTGCTAAAACGAAAGGTGCTGCTAAATACACAGCATATGTTAAGAAAAAAAACAAACACTGGTATATTGTGTGTTGTATTTGATTGTATTTTCACTGAGGATATTTAACTGCCGTTCTTGTCTTTGTGGTGTTAAGTGACGTAATATTTGCAGTTTTCATCTAATGTTATTCACCTGAACACCATTATTTTTATTTACTTTCAAAAGAGAATTTTTAAAAAGGGAAGAAAGTGGAAACTGTCATATTAGCTTTGATTTTCAACACGACAGTGTTCTGCAAACCTATCAAAAGCCACAACAACCAGACTCTCCTGTGTGGTTTAGAGAAGTAGAGAAGAAGCTTCTCTGATGCTCCCAAACCACTTCAAAAGCAGCAGGTCAGTATCAGGACAAAACCGCAAACACTCCCTGTGATAAAACTTTTAGGAGAGAGCAGATAAGTGGTGTAATTTATGAAGCCGATCTATTATTTAAGAACCCAAATCCGGTGAGAGAAACAGGAAAACAGTTGTGAAGTTGCACCAAGGGGAGGACTTACAGTTGAAGTGAGGTAAAAGATGCAAGACTTTCTCCAGCAAAAAGCACAATAAACTGATGTATGGGATAAAACCTTTTACTTAAATCTGCAATAACTGTTTTCTTTTGGCTACATGAGGGCAGAGGGAACAAGTGAACACAACATCCACATGTTCTTCACCTTTTAAGTTGATATCTTAGGTGCTTATTCACACATCCAGCAGTTAAGGAGCAACATTACCATACATTTGGAGTCGTGTTTCTGTCTGAGTCCAATATTCACTCTCTTTTACTGCTCTTTTTGGTCTCTACCAATCCCTGAGGGAAATATCTGTCTCTTTAGCAGCTAAATGCTCCATTATGTTTCGCAGCTAGTCACTAACTGTGTGTGTCTGCTGTTTGGAGCTGAGCATGTAGGGTACAGAGGATTTTAAGAGCCTTTTTTAACTAAAAACAGCTGCCTGCTGCAGCTGAAAATTGTGCTGCCAGGATGGTGAGAGTGAACCAGAAAAGTTAAGTTGTTAAACATTAGCTAAAACTTGCAATAAAGCTCAGTAAAAATGACGAGAGCTGCCGATTCAGTTAATAATTCCCCTTAGGTTGAACACTACAATAAGCTGTCATTCAAACTGCACTCTATTAGTGTACATGATACCATTATAACAGAGAGACTTCATGGGGTTTCATAATGATATGCAGTACTGTGGTGAAATGGAAGTCTAATGGATGTCACCTTCTGTGTTGCTCACACATCTGGAAATAGATCATAAAGGTGCAGTCAGTGATTCTAATCTAATTCATGGTGTGTCACATTCAGCAAATATCTCCTCACCTGTTCTGTTTGTGCACTGAATAGGGTGTGCCATATCATCACGCTCACGATAATACTGGTATATTCTTTAACATGATATGAAAAATTCATATTGAGATACTCTAGATATTTCTGCTTGTTGACATATTGACGTCATATTGCTACCCACGGCAACAACAAATATGACTAAAAGCAAAATTACCGACTCCACAGTGATTCCAAAAAGAGGAGCAGCGTCAGTATTGTGGAGTAAAATGTAGCGTCATCAGGCCTGCATTGAATGTTTTATAAACATCCCGGACATCTCAGACTTTTGTAGTGAGTTAGCGTGAATTACTCTCCCTGCAGAGGGAACTCATTCAGCAGCTCCTCTGGCAGCAGAACAGCATCTCTCTCTACTCTCTCACCGTGCACAAACAGGAGTCAGTGTCGTCACGTGATTCAACCTTTGGTAATGTAAACCTATGTGCCACTCACAACTCGACAAGGCACTGTCAACAATCTTTCTCCAGAGACACCATATCTACCTTTAACTGACAGTCGAGTGTTAAATGAACATAGTATCGTATGCCAGGTCAATGCAATTTAACTCAATAATGCAGAACTAGGAACTCAAATGTGTTCCACTGTGGCTCAGTGGGAGCACCCCTGCTCTGTCCCTGTGTCCTCGCTGGCATGGGTCCACAGTAGTGGATAAGCTAACCTGGTTTGACAGTGACTCTCAGTCTGGGCAGAACACAAAGAGAACTGAACCCAGAGAGAGGAAATATGATGAGTGGGCATAATGATACTTTATTCCACTTGGTTAAGCAGGGTAGCATTATTAGCGCTTCACTAGAGTCATACATATAAACTCATCATTTATTTCCTTGAACGGTCTTCTCTTTTCTTATTCTTACTTTTTTCTTAGTTTTATACACCTGCCTATGCCTGCAGGCAGCTGAATGAACATGACAAACCAACGGTAACACTAAATTACAATAAAAGTTTGGTTCATGTCATTTCTAGGAAAACAAACTTTTTAACTTTCCTCTAGTGGTACCTAGCCATGCAGACAGTTTTGGCTTTATGATGATTGCTGCCAAGGTTTTTACATATCTGAATGTAACCACTGGCATAGGTAGGTGTTCATCAGGCCGTCTTCACCTTTTTTTTCACTTTATAATTCTGAATAAAACATGGAGGTTTGGTTCGGACTACATACCATCCCCACATGCATAAAGCTATCAACTACAAACAGGAAAATGTATGATTTTTATTGGACTTTCTTAGTCGAAATAGAAGTGTAGCCTATGCTAAATTATTCCCACGGCTACTGTAAAAGGGAGCAATACACTTACAGACTCAGCTGCTCCCTAAAATACAACCTGTGCAACACTGCAATTACATTCTCTACTACATCTCTTGATATGACCTGCTAACGGCGATGTTTACAGGCACACATGACCACCCAATGCCAGAAACAGTCATGCAAACGCCTACATTTCCTCAGGTGCCATACTTGAGCTCACTCTGACCTTTCATGGTGAGGACACCACGGCAGAAGTCTTTGAAGTTAATCCTCCCATGAGAATCGGGGTCCAGACATTTGGCCAACTTCTTCACCTGTGAAAAAGTACGGAAAAAACATTATGGCTATCAGAGCACACCAACCACATTTCTGTTAATGCACAGTGAAATTAATCAAGGATGAGGTTTATTTGTTTCCGGTTTCAGTTAAAAAATAACACTTCTGTCTGTCTGTTTGAGGTCCTGTGGAGCAATCATCAGGGATCCATGATACTAAACCTGCATATGTTCAAAAATGACCAGTTACTTTCAGCCCAGATGATACAAAATGTGTCCATGCACTGGTTAAGCTTAAACCTTTTTTAGACATTATACGTACATTTGAGATATTGTTGCATGAAAAAGGGGTTTTGTTAAAAAAAAAACAAAAAAAACTTTTGTTATAACATAAACAACCACTGTATTTCTTAGGTGTACCACTGGTTTAATAGAACCAAGCAATCATTGGTGCTCTTAGTTAGGCCTGTGCTTTTTCTGCTAAGCCAACTCCAAATGTGTGTTGTGAAAAAACACTATAACCAGTACTAACAGGATATTGGAAAAGTAACATTTATCATCATCTTCATCCACCTCAACATGTATTTCCATGTGTGTGTATATAATTGTGTTGATGCAGGTCTGTGTCTCCCACTGCCACGGTAAACCAGTTGGTTTCCGAGAAAGAGGTGGCTGATAAGCACAAAGCAGTTAACTGTGCATGACTCATCCTTGCTGTCATCATGCTGTAAAAGGGTCACCAGGCATATTAAGAATAACAGTGATAATTTGATACTCATAACATTTTCTGATGCTGTATCCATCCTCTCTTTTCATTATCAATGCAAGCAAAACCATGGCTTTTCAACTGCAGACTTCCCAGGCTGTAAAATAACTAATGTCCATCAAAAAACAGACTGCCAGAAACTTTGTTTTCAAAATGTTGAAAAAAACAATATTCAAATTTTACCTCAAAGCTTCTACTATTTTAAGTCACGCAAACAAAAAGGTCACACGCGATGTTAAAAGATTATGCGCTTGTGGGATTATAACCAACAATAAATGTCTAAATGAAAACTCTTTATTGCTTTTATCATATTGAAAACAAAACAATGCTAACAGCCTCACTGTAATTGAGGGATGCAATGTTTATAACACAGCACTTGAGCACTATAATGTGGGTGTTTGGCCAAACAGCTATTACTATGGTTTTGATATTCTTAGAGCCTTAGGAGTTCTAAGTGTTAAGTTTATCTAGACAATGGCAACAGAAGGGAAGGCAACACAGTCATTAAAATCAACAATGTTTATCATCTAGGCAAATTCGAGGCAATCTGCCTATTAGATTACGAGATACTGGGTGTGCAAAACTGATATTTGGGCCTGATGGTGGTGCACATATGTGCAAAATGGACAGTAATCAGCCTCTGGGCACCCACTACACTAATATTTTCTTGAGTAAGTAGAGTTTGTCCTCTTGTAATGGCCTCACCTGGTGCTTCCCACATAACTGATTTAAATGTCAGTAACTCTCCTGCACACACTTTCATTTTCGACAGTTACATACTTGATAATTGATTACTCCTTTGTTAAGGTCTGACCTCTGACACTGAACACCTGTCAGCAGAAACGATGACACAGAGCTTTAGTCTTATGCTTCATATTTTTAGTTTTAGTTTATGGTTGTACATTAGTTTGGAGTTGTAGTGTACACATTTAGTTAACCTCTGTACAATCACACTTTAATTTGTCTTTAGACAGTGTTGGGGGTAGTAACCTAGATGTAAGTAAACTAGTACCTAGTTTATCTACATTTTGCAGTAGCTTAATGGTAGTTCAGCTACATACATACTACTTTTTAATCAATTTTGTGTAGTGAACTACTGAAACTAAAAACAAGCCATAAAAGAAAAGGAATATTTTTTCATATTTACCTTATTTACCTTTTGACCAGCCCTGTTGCCTTTTTTCTCCCTCTTGACCGCTGTGAAGACATGCCCAGGCAGTGCGTTCATCAGAAAGAATATGTTAAACTAAACTTCAATATACTGGGTGTCAATAAGTCAGAAATATGGATTATTGCCATTTGCCTAACAAATGTTCACAGATGTTGATGCATGGTATTCAGTTACCTAGACTCTAGTTTCTCAAGGCAGGCGTCTCACTGATGAACATTGTAGACAGATGCAAATCCTTGCACTTTCCCATGAATAATGTTTTTTTCCCTTATTTTAATGTGTAACAATAGGCACTTTTTGTTTTTGCAATAAACTCATTTGAGTGGCATTTGATTTCTTTGTATTATATGTTATTACAATTTTGTGTCTCATGGACACTGTCAATTTGATCTTTTTTTGAGATCAAAGTAGTTTGAACTATTTATTCTCAGTAGCTCCAGTTAGCCAACCTGGATTTCACCCTAGAGTACCTTTGCTGCAGTTCAACTTCTTCCAGTGTGAAGTAATTGGTAGCTTGAAATGTTATGCCTTCAAAGTAGCTTCCCCAGCACTGTATTTAGACAAGATTGCCTACAATCATTCATCATTTCTATTTCTTTGAGTTACCAGTGCTGAAGGTGCTGCTGTTGGTGGATGGATGGATGTCTTGTTAGGCCTGAAGCAAAAGATGCACCCTTCAAAGCAGAGCTGTTAAATACAGGAAGTGGCCAATTGAAATGTATTACATGTCCATCACATCATGGGGGTGTCGGGTTTTATAGTTCACAGACTGTTTATTTCTTTAGAGTTGGTGTCGTGTTGGTTAATTACTGAATTAATTATATTAACGGATCATCTGTATTTTTTGTTTTATTTTTAGTTTAGTGGGTAGTGTTTGGTCTGATCACTCATCACATATACTGTATGTTTCTCTGTTGTTTTTAGTTAGTTTAGTTAGATTTTGTCATGTTAGGTCACTTTAGTGTGTTCAGTTTATGTTGAGTAAGCATTGCCTGAGTTAACCTTCTGTTTAGTTGACCCCCTTTATGAGCCCAGAACTTTGTTGCTCATTTTCTTTGATGTTTGTTTTATTTTTGGTTAAATAAAAGCTTTTTTTTTGTTTGCTTGTTTTTAAAACCCACCTGTGACTGCTCATGCCTGGCAGCTCATTCCCCTGCACCTAATAATGACCAGCCTGGTCTCACAGAAAAGGACTTTCAGCCAGGAGACCAATGTTTGTGTCCCATGTGAAACCAAAAGTCAACGTAGCTATGTGACTACACAGACTTCATGTAAGTACGCGAAATTCTTTACAAAGGTAATTTATGTAAGTACATAACATTGTAACTTTACATCTCAGTTTCAGTTTATTTCAACTGAATCCATAAATCTAGTCCTAAACTTAACCAACTATTTTTTGTTCTCTTATCCTAAACAAACATTTGTTCTTTTGTTCAGTAACCTTACCAAACTGGGACCTTTTCACACCAAAAGTGCAGCTGTTGGTAGACGTACTTTCATTGCGTTGTTTTCATGTTGCTGGCACATAATTTTAAGAAGTTTCGTGCTCACCACCACATAATGTGTAAAAGCTTGTGTCCATTTCATGTATTTCTGTCAGACTATGTTGTAATGACAGTCCATGAATGTGCAAGAGGTCACCAAAATCTTTAGAAAAAATTCCCCTGGGAACCATGATAATGTGGAGTAATTTACATAGAAATTTTACTAGTAGCTGTATTCTTCAAAACAGACCTGCTGTCAAACAAATGCACAAAATGACATCGCCATCCTCAGGCCTTCACTGAGGCAGACATGATTACCATAAAAACGACTATAAATAACTTTTGACCTAAACCAAGACTGAAGGGACTGGGCTGCTTATTTAAAGGAACCAACAAACCTCATGTGCAACATCACACATTTGTATAATTCAAGTGGCCAAAGCATGTCCAAGTACATGCACATTCTCCACCCACATCACATCACTGAAGAGGGCTGCTGCCTTTAAGCACTCCGCACCATGGCTGAATAATGCATTATTCTCTTTGCAAGCTAGCCACAGCCATTTCAATTTTAACAGCACTAATTTTATCAAAGGTTTGTGACTAGATGGAAACAGCGTCAGAGTTTTCCCTGGTTAAAAAAAAAAAAAACCTTGAGTGGGACCTTGATGCTCAAACTCTGAGAGGTAGAGACAGCACCATGACAAGAGTCAAAATAAGAAAAAAAAACAGTGTGTCACTACTTTTTTTTTTTTCAAACATTTCCAGTTTTGCTAGTCTGGTCCAGTTTGTGGGCTTAAACCAGCCTGATTTCATGTCAACCAGCTGTATTTGTCATTATTACACTTTCTGCCAAATGAAAAAGTAGCCCACATCAGCAACCTGTGCCGACAGCGTCACAGCACAAGAAGCAGACAGAAAGCAGGAACAAAACACAAGGAGGAAATAATGATTCACTCTGTTCCTACCATCACAGTCCCTGCAGCGCTGTTTGAGCAAAGAGTTCTTGTTGCTGAATGACTTGCCGACATCTTGCCACTGGCTATCATAGTAGCCAGACCAGCTGTCTGTAGTGCTATGAGGCAGGTGAGGGTCATGTCTAGAAGGTAACTCTAGATTCACAAAATGTTTCAAGTGATCATTTTAACCCAAGCTATTACCTTTAATCATGCTAACCAAGAGCTTTTTGTGCCTGAACCAAACCAGACCTTGACCATAGTGTTGTCACACCATAAAATAGCAAGACATTGCTGTTGAAGCGGCTCACGCGAGTTTCACAAAACTTGATAAACATATTATGTTTGTTAATAAATGGAATAATGGAGCCACTAGCGTCTCACAGCCTATGAGGAACCTATGGCCAACCAGAGGCTGGTGTTACACCAAATCCTGTGACCCATCAGATTCTGTGACCCAGTCCCTTAACCATAACCTCCTAAACCTTAACCCCCACCACTTGTGGCATACAATGGCACACAATGTGTCCATTAAATATACCTGTTTTTTGGGGCAACGTGATGAGATGGAGCACCTTATATAAAGCCTGTTTAAGGAGGGAATATTGTATCATTAATCATTAATCACTAGTAGTTCTGTAGGCTATAAAACATGTGAACACATAATGGGAGGGGCATTGTTATTCTGCCATTTACCTGACAGTGGAGGCAGTAACAAAGCTGAGTGTCATTATGTTCAACCTGGGAGTGGCTGCTGAGTCAAACACCCAGTTTGGTCTGGTGGTTGGCTTAATATCAAACTAGTTTTAAAATGTTTAGACCCACCCAACCCTATTGCCTGTTACTAGAACATAATGGCAAACACTCTGAGATAGGTCATGTCGAAACCTCATTACGATTACCCTGGCAACTGGGTCACTCAAAGTGCTGCTCATTAGAGCATTTTGAGGTGTTTTTAAATTGAGGTCACTAGAGGACTAAGATCAAGGTAACCTGTCTGTTTGGATGAAGCCCAATTTTAAGAGATCTGTATAAGTCAGCTGTTCCTGTTCAAGAGTGCTGTCAGCCTAGATTATTGTTTCTGACTTGTGCCTAAATTTTAAGGACAAAGTGAAGGGGAAAGAAAAGAGGTCAGAAAAAAACATAGGATTATGCTAGTGTGTGCACATTTGCATGTGTCTGTACGACTGGGAGAGTGTCACCTACTGTGTACAATACTAGGTCAGGTTGTCACGGAACAGCCGGTGGGATTTGCCCATATAGGACAATGACATGAGAGGGTGATGTATGCAGGATGCTGCTTAATGCAGTGCATCAATTAAATAGCACAAACCAAATAGAGTAGGTGCAATTAGCATGTGTGTTTGTTGTTGTTTTTTGTATACACAATCTGATTTTAGTCACATTATAAAAGAATAGATTTTCTTTTTTGTGCAAATGCTGCAATATTTCAGAGAATTGGATCACAAGAATGGGATTATCCTTTTTAAACAATGATTAACAATAATAAAAGGTCATATTGAGTATAAAATGTTTTGCATCATGCTGTATAGTATCAACTAATGTGTAGGTCCTTAGTTATGCATCCACTTATATAACCCATTTCCCAGGTCAGTGGAAGCTTCCCCGAGGAGCTAATCAGTGCCTCCACAATGTTCCTGCAGATGAACAACACAACACCGAGGAGCCAATCAGCTACAGAGTTCTGTTCAATTACCCTGACATGCAGCAAGTCACGAGGGATGTCCACAGTGACACCTGCACTGATAAAAAAACATCTAAAACATAACTCATAATATTGCTTATTCATTAAAAACTAAGCTCTTTGAGGTCAAATGAGTTACAGAAGATGACAGTATCTTCTACTTTGTTATGTAGGTAGGTCTTTCATAATGATATGCTAAAAAAATATGTCCACAGTCAGGCAAAGCAGCATCCTGAATCGAGGCTTATTGGACATAAGAGTTTTTACATTTCCCAATAATAACAGATAGACTGTAGTCTTTGTTTCTAAGATTCATGGTAATTCAGTTTTAACAACAACAGGGCAATACAACCACTCAGGGCTGAGGTAATATGGCGTTGCTTGACAGAGCAGCCTGTCCAAGAGCCTATGAGCAGCAGTTCCTGAGAAAGAGCTCTCCTCTGCTGCTGTCCTGGTCCTTTTTCCAACAACAATCTTAATAAACCCTCATTGGCTTTCCTTTTACTCCAAAATACACTCATATACTGAAGTGCCAATCCTGTTCAGTGCTGCCACAAGCTGAAGCTGTTTCACAGATTGGGTGAGAGGCAGGGTACACCCACCCTGAACAGTCTAGATTTAAATACACATCATGTACAAAGTGTTAGGGACACATATCTCAGAGCACTTACACGGTCTTACACTGAGGATTGCAGGGGCAAGTGGTGTAAGAGAAAAAATAAATAAATAAATTATATAGATAGATAGATAGATAGATAGATAGATAGATAGATAGATAGATAGATAGACATAGCATATACAGTAGATCATCTTAGTCTTAGACATTACATCTTAGTATTTCATTCATTTCTTTAAGAATACTAAATTCTAATTTTTGAAGTTAAGACTATTTTTAGCAATATAAACTTAAAAGTAACACAAGGAATATTCACAGAGCCGTCACTCTCTGCTTAAAAGCCGTAAAATAAAGTAAAATAAAAACCCTACAGTATAAGGTAATGCAATAATGGCTAAGAGTCAGGGAGAATAAAACACTGAATTTGTCCAAAAAGTCAGTTTACTGAATAACAAAAAAAAAGGGTCCTTTAAGAAAAAATGTTGTGAACCACTGTTTTAGAGCTTAAAAATAGTATTATGATATATCAGCTGATAGCTTTTTTCTCTTAAACAAATATAACAAAATACAAACAAACATTTTCATGTGGTTATTAAAAAACTGTTTCCAAGACACCAGGTTTTTCCCTTGAATAAAAACTGGAGCGCTCTCTGCTTAACAGACTACAGTGAATGCAGACATATCTTTGGCATTTCTGTACTGTTATTACTTATCACTTCTCAGTCATATACACTAATACCAATATTTCAGCAATAAGATATTATAAGCAAATGTATGGCCTATTCTGTAGCTACTTATCTTCACACTGAGTTTCAGTCCTCTGCTGGGCCAGTTTGAACTATTCACATCTCAGTTTTCTCAGTAGTCACCATGTTCTTATTCCTCTGGTTTATATGTCGGTTTCGTCTCCTTTTTTTAATATTAGATTTTGTCAAATCAAACTGATTTTTTCTACATGACTTCCCACTTCAGATCAGAAATGTGATGCCTCTACTATTCTGCACATGCAATTAAAATGTTGGAAAAATGTTAAAAGTGAATAGCATATTTCCACCAGACAGAGTGCCCAGTGAGCATTCAGAGTAACTTTCCTGCTACAGTAAAACTTGACAACCATCATAAGTATTACACAGAAAACTTTCAGGTCAGAGAGGTAAAGGGTCATCAAGTTGTTTGGCTGGAGTGTCATATCTATTCCCACTGTTCCCTGAGAAACCAAAAATATATTTTTGCTTTAGCTTCAACCTGCAGAATCTTCACTGTGTACCTCCTCTGCATCAGTCTCTTCACAATTAGCCTCTCATGTCAAAAAGTGAAACTTCACGTGACCTTCTTCATCACATATTACGTGTAAAATATTTTCGAGAGGTCAGATACAGTAGCCTGTACATTTCAGATAATAAAGAGGGTGCGGGCAAAGGCTGGCGTCATTATACTGCAACACCTGACCTCACTATAATGGCGGAGGGAGGCAATAGTTTGAGGGGAAAAGAAAGGCTAGGCAAAAATGTAAGCTACTATGTCCAAGACAGATGTTCTCACCTGATCTGTTTGTCCAAACTGAGAACCCAACTGCACAAAGTGTTCAGGGCGGATAAACCCGTCTGAGTCCTCGTCACACACGTCAAACACCTCTTTAAGTTTTCTCACAAATGTCAGCAGACGCTCCGGCTCAGGAATAAAGTCTTCACCCATGACTTTATTGCTTTATTCGTCTTTCTTTCCCCGGGTGTGTTACCCCGACTATACAAGACACCATGCTGTTAGGAGACCGCTCGAGCTGCGAGCTCGTGGATGCTGCTGCTGCGCGCGAGAGGAGGAGTGATGCTCGACACAGGACAAGTCCCAACCCGGAAGTAGAGGGACGCACAGCAGTGGTGTCTCCACAACCACCAGACCGAAACAGACAGTGTACAAGTCCACTTATTCCCACTTATTCCTCACCTCCCACTCAGTTTGTTAGCACTTTTTCAGCTTCACTGAAGTGTTTGTAAGGCATTCAATTGCTACAGCAACCAGTGTTGCTAATAATTTGTCATAGTAAGAGAGTAAAACAGAGGCTATTTATAAACTATATTAAACTATTCCCTAACTTTGCCATGCTGTTACAAGATACCATAGCACACGAAACATAATTTTACCTACAGGCCAAGATATCTGCCCTTTGAGCTGTTGTTTGGCTCTGAGCCTTATGTCAGTAGAGGGGCAGACTGATTCCTCTCACTGTATCAGTTCCTCCAAGTTTATAAATGTAAATGTATCAAATTTTCCCTTATTTCCCCTGCAAAATATGATGACCTTGTTATAGTACATGCACATTCAACAGCTAGTAGGCTACCGCCTGCCCCACACAACTCGTCTTCAATGCATTACCAGTCATTGTGTATATGTTTACATTTATAAAGATTAAATATTTATTTTAATGCATTGATTCAGCATCCCAGCTGAATGTAGGTAGGCTATGTGAGCTCTGTGAGCTCAACATCAACACGATGTTACAAAGATGTCACTGACCAAGGATATGTTGTTCTTTGAAGGGGCAGGTAGCAGACATCAGACATCCCAGTTATTTCTGCAGCCTTGTGCTGCATTCATTAACGTTATTGAGCACAATTCTTCCTTCCTCTCGCTTCCTCTCCTCTACGTAGGGTCAGGAGAGGGTTCGTCGTGCCCGGGTGCTACAGCGGATCCCCAGTCGAAGGTTCCCTGCTACACATTCAGCAAAGCAAATAAGCTATGAGCAGTCCAAGCCTCCAAAAAATGAGTTCCTGATCATATTTCATGGCTCACCTGATCAGTTTCCTTTGCTCTTTATTGTAAATGTGTCATTTAACGCTTTGAGTCATAAAATACAATGCACATCTTCTTTTTGTTATTTTCATATTACAATTTACAGCTCATCAGCACACCGAAGTTGGAAGGACAATCATTCGAGGAGCATGCAAACGCACCATAGGCTTTAGCTGGTAGAAGTCCTGACTTGAGTCTGATCAGTCTTTGCTCATTCGTTCAGCCTCATTGCTGCACTACCTTACAGCATGTTAGGGATTAATGAGCGTTCAGACACTAGCCAGGCTGACCCTGACATACCGGACACTGAAAAGAGCTGTTCAAAAAGATTTGATGGTTTATTTCCGCCCATCACTAAATTTCAGCATGTTAACATGAAAAATGACACGGCTAATATGCTGTTGTAAGTACAATGTTTACCATGTTCACAATCATTCTTTAGCATGTAAGTGTGCTCACATTAGATGATAAGCAATAGATACAAAGTACTGAAACTAATGATGTCTGTCTTTTTTCATGTTTGCATGAGCCAAAGATTTTGACAAACCCTTTTGACCTGCTGATGGTGCTAGAGGAAAAGTTAGTCCTGAGAGGGACATCAGTGTACCAGATTTCATGGCGATTAATCCAACAGTTAAAGACATTTCCTGCAAAACCACAAATTTGAACCTCATGGTGCCTGGAGGAAAAGTCAGACCAAGTCCACCAAAGTCATTGGGATTCATTGTCTGCTGGCCATGAGCATTTGAGCAAAACTAAAATTTGATGCCTCTTCATCAAGAAGGCAAGATGTTCAGTTTTCACATGACAAATAAAAACTTTGACCTGCTGGTGGCAGTAGAGTAAAGGTCAGGGAATAATTTAAGTCATCAGGAGTCATCATCAGGACACCACGGATATCTGTACTGCATCAGCTGCATGTGACTGGGTATCATGCGTGATCACCAGTTAACATGTCTGTATTATAGTCAGTGAGGCATGTGTTTTACAGAACAATGGTTAACAACATTGTTTCTGGCGGCATCCTTTTGCTATTTGTACATACAAGGCTGTATCTATAACTTTTATTTAACTCGGTACACTTTAATAACATCTAATGAGAGACGATTTACACGCAGGATGGGTGGTGAGTGCTGTTAATAAGTCAGAAGAACAGAAAGCAGCAGTTTCTGGATCACATACGAGGACCAGATGTAAGATCACAGATTTATGAGGAGATGCACATGTGCTACTGTCTGGAGAGAAAACAGACCCTGTTTTATATTGTACTGTCTGCTGATAGTAGGAGTTATGATGCTGAAATATAACCCACCATTTGTTTTATAAGCAAACAGTGTAGTATTTCCAGTGTTGGATGAGTATTTCTGGTGCTAGACAGGATGGTGGCGATGTACGCATTGATTGGTGGTACTCATATAAACTATGATTCAGTTTACTGTAACCAGAGTTGCTTCAAGTGTTGAAACAACTGTGTGTTTTTGAACACCAACACCATCAGGATAAGTGGTTACGGAAAAGGAATGAATGGTTAAAATGGGGTAATTTGTTTTGTTTTGTTTTTATTTCTAATGAAAAGCGTTCAGGAATGGATTTTTTTTTAAAGAACAATGATATCATGATAAAATAGAAAATAACTTCTCTTCTTCCTTAAACATTTATAGCCACTGGTTTTTCTCTTCTGTATTTGACATGCGTCATTGTGTTTACTTCCCTGTACATGTTTCTGTGTAATGCGTGGGAATAACACAGAAGATGAATTCTTAGAAGAGATTCTTGAAAGAAAAAGTAGCAAATGTGCTGTAAAGTCATCCTGTTAATCTCAGTTTCCTTAAAAGGAAAGTTTACCAATCTGTGTACCCTTCGTTCTTTCGTTTTTTTCATTTCAAAACCAAATCTGAAAAACAGAAAAACGATCTAGTTTTTTTAGTTTTAAAACCAGAAAACAGAACAACAGAAATCACACGAGAGACATTGCTGTTGAGTTTTTCCAAATGTATTGTGTTCATTTGCTGAGCTGTGAGCCATCTAGTTATATTATATAGAGAGAAGACAGACATCTGTAACACTCAGCAACTCACACCTGAATCTGGTGATCTGTCCCTTTAATAAGCACGGACTCTGAGATGCAGATGTTGTGTTTTTAAGAGTTTTAAAATGTTGTTGCACGTGATCACTCTTTGCAAAAGGAGGCTCCTGAAGCTAAAGTGATAGGCAGAGCGCCCTCAAGGATCTGCACTTAGATTAGATTTACTACTCCTCTATGGCTTGACTGTCAATAAAATTCGAGTAGCAGATCCTCCTTTTGATGAATTTATTGTGAAATACAAGTCTTCATTTTGCAGGGTTTTAGGGGAAGTTCCCAAAATAATATTCCCAGACTAATGTGATTTAAATCTGTACCCTGACCCTCTTTAGGGATATTTACCACCTTGAGATAAATTAAATGTATAATGTGCACTTTAATATTCCTCTAGACTGGAGTTATATTCCCTCTGTTATGCAAAGTAAACCACTTCTGCTTCACAGTGATTCAAGTTTGGAGTTGTTGACAGAGTTTATAAACATCTTGTTCTATCTATCAGTGACCTAATTCTTGGTCTCTATTATCCAGTTCCTCTTTTCTTCTTCTATCATTTGCAGCTGTGGCTGTCTCTAACTTTTCCCACGCTTTTAAGTCTAATTCTTTTTGCATAAGAAAGAATAGGCTTTTGTGTAAACTCCAATATAGCAGTCACTAAAAAAGGCCTGAAGACAAAAGTTGAACGTGTTGTAGGCCTACTTTGCAATTAATTTATGGTAGTATTTAGTCTTTATTTCCACAAGTAGAAATAAAGAAAGAAGAATAGATTTGATCACTGGAGGAACAAAAAGCAATATGTACTTTATCATCTTCTAACCGCTTCATCCTCGTGAGGGTCGCGGGGGGGCTGGAGCATCATCGGGCGAGAGGCAGGGTACACCCATATGAAACTGTACAGTAATTGATTCCTGATGATTGATTATTTGCCTCCAAAATGTAGTGGAGTAGAAGTATAAAGTAAATAAAATGTAAATATTCAAGTCAAGTACCTCAAAATTGTACTTACGTAGAGTACTTGATTAAACGTGCCTAGTTACCTACATTCCATCACTGATTATCAAGCATATCTATCACATCCTAATGGCATGTTGGGCAACTCTGTGTTTGCTGTGTCTTCATTAATGTGCTGACACAGGAACATTTTATACATCTGGGTTACTAAGACACAAGGCTGCTATTTATTCTCATCATAACACACATCCGACCAGTGGACTCCAAAAAAGGAAGTGTGTTTACTGTTTCAACTTCCCCCGATCGTTATGCCTTCAAGAGGATGTGATGCGTGTTGAAAAAACAGAGAGAGGGAGAAAGAGAGCAGCCGATGGTTGTAGGTGCTGTCTTGCTTGTACTCAGTCTTCTTCTTGAGTCAAAGATGCAGGTTGGTGGTGGACAGTCACTCTGGATATACACTCTGCTAATCACTTCTCTACAACTTTGGGGTAAGTACCATAGCACAGGTGTTTCTATTCTCATCGTTATTTCTTTTGTTTTGTCTAAAAACTAAAAGATATAAAATATATTTCTACCAGAAATATGTATTTAATGATTTCTTTGGGTTTAAGAAGCTGTAAACAGTGGGGAACTGCCAGTAAATATTTAATCATGAACACAAACATTTCTATCTGTTGTAAATTTACCAGATATTTAAGATAAAGGCAAATCCTCTATTTCTTGTTTTATGCTCAGTTGCAATTGTCACATCAGTTGCAGTCACAGATTTGGTACAAAGTGAACGTCACCACATGTCGCAAACACAGCAGTGTTTTTATATGTCTGCTGTACTGTTGCTCCACTTCAAAAGGAATTTGTGAAATTTAACTGATGTTATACCTTTCTCTGTCCTGTTTAGGAAGACTTTCAGCTTCCACTTCCTCCCCCGCTCTTCCGGCTCCTAAACTTGACATCTATTCGAGGTCAATGGGCTCAGTGGTTCTGGTCTGCCGGGCCCCAGAGGGCCAACAAGGGTTTCATTTCATGTTGTACCGAGACAGAGACAAGGTAAATCTTTTTATGTAATGTTTTCTGTTGTGTCTTCCACTGGGCTCCTGTGGTTTTATTCTTTTCTGTGTTTCTCTCAATCATTGAGGTGGACTCTCAGGAGCTGCAGTCTGGTACTCAGGAGGCTCAGTTCACTGTGATGGTAAAGGAAGAGGATTCAGTCCGCTTCTTCTGCTGTCTGTACAAGGACCAGGGTGGTCGTTACAGTTTATTCAGTCCCTATTTGCAGCTGGATCAGCCAAAAGGTGTGTAAATGATGGAAGTTTTCTCTTTCTCTGGCAAAATGGTAAAAACATTTTGAATTTCAACCTTAACTCTGGTCTAGTATAGAGGACAACGCAGAGAGAACATGTGGTCTGGGCTGTACCTTTATATCTTATTAAAACTGAAGCAATAGAGTTTGCAGAGTCAATCTGTTTAGTCTGCACCCAGTAGTGATTCTACATGTGGTATAAAATAACAAACACTCCCATCCGCCCCTCTTCAACCCTTAACACAAACTGCTGCATGCAGGTGCTCTCTGTGGTCTCTTATTGTCCTCTGCTCTGTGGGTGTGTGTCATGGTAGTTACATCCTGCACTTCATATAGAAACCACACACCCTGACACACACAAGAACATCAAACACAGTGTGTACTGGCTTCCAGGGTTAACGGTTACAGAGGAAAGTTTGGCTAGCAACTGTGGCAAATCAAGGTTGTTAGCATTATGGTAGGTTTTGCTGACTTTTGTGCCAAGAAATGAAATATGTAAAAGTTACGAAGCCACAAAAATATAAAGATATCTGTTTCTTTTTCATTTCCCTTTTCCAGATGCTACCCCCACACGCTCTGTGCCCTCTTTCCCTCCTCCAGTCTTGTCTGTGGAGCCCTCAACCGGTGTGGTGAAACGTGGGGAGGTGCTATCCTTCAGCTGCTCGGTCCCAAATCTGCCCCAGTCTCAGTCTACCTTTAACAGGAAACCAGTGACCTTCCTTTTGCTGAGAGCCTCTGAGCACATAGGGGCGACATCTATCATACTCCAGCCTCAGGCCAGTCTGGTGTCAAACCCTGAACCTCAGCCAGGAGTCTTCACTGTGGGACCAGTGAGGGGAGGGGAGGGGGGCGCGTACACCTGCCTCTACCAGATCACCAAAAAACGGGGTTTGGTTAATTCAACTGTCAGCAACATGGTTCAAGTTACTATTACAGGTGAGGTCCACATGAATTTTAACCCTGGAACAGCATCTGTGCTGTTTAACTTGTTACTAATGACTTCCTTTAAATCATTACTAAAATGTTTATAAACCTGATTTACATTAAGTGGATTTTTCTTCTGGTGAATTTGGTATATCTCAATCAATTAAACTAGTTTTATTTGCATTTTTCCAAAAATATTATGAACTTTTATTGTTCTGGGATGTTTTGTTTTTATATATCTTTTGACATTGTTTTGTGTTTTGGAATTCGATATTGGAACTATGATTACGCTGGCTGAAAATATTCCAGTTAGTTTAATCAATTACTGTATGCATGAATAAAACCATTAAAGGAAGTGAATGATAATGAGCATTTGTCAACAGATTTTAATGGAAACTATTTCATTGCTCACAAATATTGTAACCAAGGTTCCAACTAACAATTATTTCATTATTTCTCAATGCTCAGCTTGAAATATTTTAATTGCTTGTTTTGTCTGAACAGCAGTCCAAAACTCCCATAATATTGTGTTTTCTATCATATCACTGTATCCTCATACAACGGTTCGTATGACATCTTACAAGGATGCATATACGAATTAGCGCCCTTACTGATAAGGTTAGGTGTAGGGAAAGAATGACAGTTGGGCGTCATCGTGTTATGCACTTCACTTAATGTAAAGCTACATAGATTAGGTTTCAGAAATGAATCATGGTTAGACGTGGTAACGTTATGCATGTAACATTAGATTATGAAGAGTACGTTTAGGAAATGAATCATGGTCAGACGTGGTAACGTTAACGTTAAGTTACGAAGGGTAGGTTGTCTTTGTTTGTCCCATCCATCATTCCAACCTGCCTTCTTTACGTGGACTTTCCCTCTCTATACTACTTCCATCTTTTCTCCTGTCAGCACATTGGTTACGTGCACTCAGACTTCACGATTAGATGGGTTATACGAATTCTAGTGCATTACTTTTCATTGTACAAACAATGTAGGAGAACAGCCTGATCATATGAGACAAGCAACAGATATTCACTAGTTTTTGAAAAGCTAAAACAAGTTTTTTTGCTGAAAGCTTAAATGATTAATTGATTATCAAAATTGTTGGAAGAGTTATTTTCTGCCCAACAATAAATCAATTAATAATTACACTTCCAGTTCCGACCTTTGTTTATCCAATCTAGACACATGATTTTTCAACACCTTTCACTAATGTTTCCTTTGATTTTGTTGGTTGCCAGATGCGTTGCCAGTCCCGACCCTTGTCCTCCAGCAGGAGACAGACGTGTGGCATTTGCTCTGCACTGGGTCTCCTGCTTACCCCAGCGCTGTGTTCTCCCTCTACCTGGCTGATAATGAAAATCCTGTTGCCACTCACCATGCCACCTTGATCCAGCATCAGGCCGCCTTCCCAGTGCCTGTCCAGGAAGCTCCAGTGGCTTGGTACGAGTGCCGGTATGGTGTCCTCCTAGGAGGGAAATTGAGCTACTCTGAGCGCAGCCTCACTTTGGCTGTAACCAAAGGTGCAGATTTACAGTTGCTCTGTATGTGTTTAGTTTATTCGAGTGCTACATGACACAATATATAACTGTGTGCTTCTTTTATCATCTTCTAGGAAATCCCCCTCCTCCATCAACAGGTAGACCTTCAATAACATGTCATTATTTTATATGTAGTTTTATCTATTATGAATTTTGAGCTGCAGAAAGTTAAAGAAAGAAAGAAGACTTATACTCCAGTGACCATGAATAAAAATATTTCATATATCTCACAATAATGCTGGTGTGATGTCTGCAGATTGGTCCGGTGTTGACTGGCCTCTCATACTGGGCTCTTTCTCTGCTGTGGTATTGCTCCTCTGCTCAGTGGCACTCGTGGCTGTGGTGGCACACAGGAAAGGTACTTCACACATTAATCTCCGCATTCTCACATGATATACTGTCACAAATAGTCTTCCGTTGTGAAACTTACTGTTTCCTCTCTTTCCTCTAATTTTAAGTTAAAGCAGCGGCTGAGGAAAAGAAGAAAAGGTATTGTGTTTTTAATGCTCATGAGTCTTAAAGACCAGTAAATGATCACTGTGTTTGTATGTCTATTTTTGTCTTTCTAAATTTCATAAATTCATCATAAATGATTAAGACGGCGTGACACATGAGCAACATTTAGAGGCAGTGTTAACCACAAATATTTTCCGTGAAGTATTCTGAACATGCAGTTTAAAATAGCTCAGAATTAGCTTGAATATGATAGGTAGTTTAAAAATGTATAATGGCAAGCAGAGAAAAGTATAGGTGCACTTTATTAATAACTCTCCCAGATTATGAAAATACATTTGACATTATAAGCTTGCATTTACACAGCATTGCTTTGAGGTTATCTAATTGATTTTCATATGACTTGGTACATAAAACTCCTTATTGCATTGCATATAAATTGGTATTTTGGTATAAAGTGTTGCTGTGTTGAACTGTTTCAGACAGGAAGCACAGTTCTGGACTCAAGTTCACGCGAAGGATCATGTTGTCGGTGAGTTCATGATCATATTTATAACTTGTTGAAAGTCCAGTGTGTAGGATTTGATGACATCTATTGGCAGAAGCGGTAGATGATATTCATGAGAATGTTTTTGCTAGTTTATAGTCACCTGAAAATTAGAATCATTGTGTTTTTGTTACCTTGGAATCAGCCATTACACACGGTGCAGGTCTTCTTTGTTGTTTCTACAGTAGCACAGAAAAAAAAAATCAAACACTGGCTCTAGATAGGGCCATTAGCATTTTTGCATTTCATGTCTGCCACTATAGTGCTCCTACAAGCTTGGCACACGGAAGAAGGCTTTAAGTCTGCAACCCCACCGCTAAATGCCACTAAATCCTACATACTAGACATCTAACGCATTTAACGGCCTACCAATTCAATTCTCTTTGACTCCTCTGAGGTGATTTAATATTTTTGCAGTATATTGCATGGAAATAAAGAGAAATACTGACACAAACCACTGCTTGATAATGTGCTTGTTTTTCTTCTTTGTTTTGCAGATCTTACACTCCCGCGTGCAGGCTTCACATCTCAGGTAGTTATTAAATCAATATCTGATTTACCAATTGCCAATAAAAATTATTGTATTTTCAGCTATGATTAAGCAAAAGCTTCCTTTTTTGCCTTTGCACTTTCTTATTACAACACTTTGAGGTAAAGGATACCGTTGGCTGGCTTTTTATTATTGTCAGAAAATTCCTTGAATAGATCAAAACCAACAATGTGTTAGTCTATCACACACTCTTTCTGATTGTCTCAGACTGTCTGTGGCACTCAGCCTCAAGCCCGTTAGTTCCTGATAAAGATATGAATCTAAAACAGCTGGACACGGCAGTTCTTGGCAAATGGTACTCAAATAGGAGCAAATAGTACATTTTTTGGAGACAAAAAAAAACCAGTGGATTCATATAAATGTGATGGTTTGAGTATTTACAGAAGCAGGATGTTTAGATACACAGTACTTGTCCAATTCATAGCTGGTTTTGGTCTTTAAATGAGATCTGTTGACAATAACAAAACCATAGAATAAGACCAGACTTATCCTTTAAGAATGTTAAACGTTGCACTGACAACAGTATCCATTTTGACACAAGTCATGTGCAGTTTCCTGACATTAATCTTCCTCTTTCTTGTGGTATTTCTGCGGCCTCTACAGTATGTTTCTCCTGTGGGTTCACTCGGACAAACACTGTAAACTTCCCTGATCCCTTTGCAGTAAACAAACACATGCACATACAGACACACATGTACGCACACACACTGCCATTCACCAAGCATACTGTCAACCCACACATATTCCTCATTAGTGCTAGCACATGGTTTGGGTCTTCCTCTCATTAGTTGCAATCACTTTCATTAATTAGCTCAATGAAGGGCTCTCATTAAACTAAAGGCTCTCTCCAGGCACTCTCTTTTTCTCTGTGCACTGTTACTGAACAGCCATCTTAGATAACAGACAGACACTGTCATCTCCAGCCGATGGAAAAATTAACCAGTTATCATGAACTGAGTATTTAATCGCAGGTGTGTCTCAGTCTTGGCAGATCTGCAGTGTCCTTGTCTTACCTTCTACCTAAAGAGCAGCAATTTCACCAAGGATAGCAACTATTTGGGGTATATTTTTGTCAATTATCTCTTGTTTTACTGCACACGGTCACTGCACAGCAAAGAGACATGCAGTTTTTAAAAAAAAAAAATTATCATTACGCCATCAAACAGTGGCACCTCCAGAAAATCTACCGAAAATCTTGGTGAGGCATATCAAAACCATAATCCATAACTGAATTTCAAGAACTCTGTTATGCTGTTCTGGTATATAGACTTGTTGAAACCTATGCCCATGTGAGAGTTAAGGAACCACATACTGATACACTTTGTTTTATTATTTTACAGTTAATGTAAAATAATAAAACAATAAAACACCCCTCGGGGACGCTACTGCCATTAAAGAGAAATCAGTTGGAAGTGTATAACAACATTCATCAGCAGCGAAAGACTGTTGATGTGAAGCATCTTCATTAAGTGTAGGCCCATAAGAAGAAAGGAGATAGGACAGTGTCTCTCTGGAGTCTGAATGCTGGTGGTGATGAAGTGAAGCCTTTGTGCAATTGATCAAAACTTTTCGCTGACTCTCCGTGGACATACTGGAGGGAATGGTGGTGACTGGGAGGTGTGAAAGAAATAATTGTGGCTATATTTAAAAAGAAGCATCCAGCTTTAAAGACTGATTTGCTCTAGGAACGGGGGCAGAAACGTCTTTAGTGTGTCAGAAATTGCAGATATAGTAACTAACTTAACTGATAGCATGAGAAAAAAGTGACAGATCAAGAGGAAAAGTATAATGTAAGAGACAAGATATTCCTTATTTAGTTTTTGCTGAAGTGTCATTTAAATAATCGTTAAACAATCATGCTGGAGATGAAGAATGTAGGCCTAATCATGTTCTGGCAGTATCAAAAATGGGAAATGCTTGGTGTGATGTATCAGCATTGATGACAGTGATACTACGTTATGAAATACCCAATCTAGTGTGTTGAACTGTTTTATTTTTTGATACCCAGACACAGGGAAACTTGTTACAGAATAAAAGCAGTGGTATGATATGAAGTATGCCACAGGAAAGACATTTTTCTGAGATCTTCAACAGCTTGTGTGTTTGTGTATGTTTTGTGTGCAGGAATGGGCCAATGTGGACACAACTACAGGGACAGGGTCCAGATCCCCTTTATGGAACTCGCTTTCCACATTCACAACTCCGATCCATCCGATCCATTAGAAATGTTTGTTTTTTCTCTCTCTCTCTGTCTTTCTCTCTCTCTCCATGTGTGTTTATACTTTATCTGAGTTTATCAATGTAGCATCAGTTGGAGTTACACAGCAGGACAGGAAAGGCTATTTCCTCAGTTCCTATTTCATGTGTAGCAGTAAAATTGTACAATTTGACAGGATATGATGTTTGTTTGATCTTACATGTTACTGAGCCAGGGAATCTAAATACAGATTGTATTGCTATTATTAAGTTTGTATCTGTTTTGTGAAAACCTAACCTTGTCTCTTACCTTTAAGTTTACTTTAAAAGTTTATTCTTGACCTTATGGTTACAACGAAACAATCTCACCATGAGGTCTTTTTCCAGAATAATCACCAGAAAAAAAGTGTTGGCATTGCAAACCACAGATGCATTACATTTGCATGTTATATGTCGTAATTATGCAGAAAGTTGAGCTCCAACAATGCTGTGGTTAACGTGTGGTAAGGTTTATTGCACAAAACCACATGGTACAAAACAGCCATATTTCCTGACACAATACTGGAAAGAAACAGCAACTGGTAGCTGCGAAGCATGCATGTTAGGTGCCTAAAAATCTACTGGAAAAATGACAAAGGTTGTTGCAAAACAGACATATTTGGTGTCTAAAGAGCCACTAGAAAAACAGCGACCTGTCGCAACAAAACAGCCATGTTTGGTGCCTAAAAAGCTGCTGGAAAAACGACAGGTTGCTACGAAACATCCATGTTTGATGTCTAAAAAGCCACTGGAAAAACAGCGACCAGTTGCTACAAAACACCCATGTTTGGTGCCTAAAAAGCTGCAGGAATAACGACGATAGGTTGCTACAAAACACCCATGTTTGCTGCTGAATAACAATGGGAAAAACAAATTAAGCTCACATTCTACGTCACTTTACAAACCTTGATATCATACGTATGAAACTTGCAAATGTAATGTATTTGGAGTTTGCAAAAATGTGAAACCAACATTTCTTCTAGCTACTGGGCTGCCTTGAAGTAGCTGCTCAGGAGCTCTCCATTATTTTACAGGATCGTCATCAGCATGATGCAGTTTGAACGGACATCATAGTAGTAGATTGTTTTGTATAAATCTATATAATCTACCTGTCTGACTGTTGATTACAATTTATTTTGAAGTGCTATTTGCAGATTGGCAGTGTACTTCTGCTTTATCAATTTTATGTCAAATCAAAGTCTGTACACTTTCAAACTATATTATAACATTGAGCATTGTTTATGCAGTTACATATTAATAATAAAGTTTATTTATGTAGCACTTACTGTATCAAATCCAAATATTTCATAGTGCTTTAAAAGGAAAAAAACGTATACAAAGTCACATGCACATAATATGTAGATATTAGAATATGTATACATGTAACAGGTGTATCACATGCATTCTGTTATGATTTGTCAAAAAAAAGACCCAGAAGCAGACTCAGGTAAGGAACAGCATTAAAGGGATATACATTAGGTTTGAGGGGGTGGAGGTGGAGATGAGAAAGGAGATGGTTGGCTGAAGCAGAGGGCAGGGAGTGTTGGTTAATGGCTGGAGAGGATGAGGACTGGTGGGAGTGGTGTGGTTAGTTGGAAGGGCTGAGGGAATTGTAGAGGGAGAGCAGGCAGGCCGATGAGGAGGCTGACCAGTGAAGATGATCCTGGAGCAGAACAGAACAAGATTATGCAGGGCAAAAACACTCAAGGGGAATATGCACAAAAACTAGAGTACAAGGAGCGGCCTTGGGCACGTTACGACTATAGCACCTGTTTGAATGATCTGGCAATGAGTGGAAGAATGACTGTGGTAGATATACTGGAGCTTGATGAAGTTGATGGGAGGCAGGTGTGGATAATCAGCGGTAATCAGGAGCCATGAGAGGAGAGAGCAGAGGAGTGCCGTGCATACAGACACACAAAGACAGACAGGAGCCCACAGGGGAGGGGAAAAACCACAAGGGAACTCAGGGTCACAGCGGCGACTGTGAAACATACAGAGCACTTGAATACACACATTTATACACACATGCAACTCACAAGATGATAAAAAACAAACAGGCCCTTTTTATAAGTGATTCAAAAGAACACACTGATTCTGCAAATCAGGCAGGAGTTAAGGTTCCCTGACTGCAAAAGCTTGGTCATTTTTGGTCTTACATGTTCAGATGGAAAGAGCAAACAGGTTCCTGCCTAAGGACCTCAGACTGCCTGCAGGTTGATAAGGGTAGAGTGATTCAAAATATAGTCGCATACAGTATTTGTGCAGGGGAAATACAACTAACCACACGTACTGAAATTGTCTGGCTGTAGTTTTGCTAAATATTCTGCAGAGGGCACCGTTTAGATATAATTTGGATGTCAAAAACACACCTACAGTCCAGCACCACACAAAGAGATTTCATCCCTCATAATGACAAAACAGGTTGTGTGTTCAGTGGAACAATGAGTCATCCAGGTGTGTCCACAGTAATGCAACAGATGCTGATATGTGCTGCAGCTTATTTATTTACTTTACAATGTACTGTAATGATGGGACAAGCACGACCCCAAAAGACATAATGATTGAGCCCTACAGCTACAGTATATTTGGTTTTTTTTTTCCTACATTGTAGGCGAATGTGCTGAGGCTTCAGTACTGTGCGAAAGTAAGAAAGTAAAAGGACTCAGGAGAGAGAGACACCTCCCACTTGTTTGTGTAGTTTTTATGGTGGACAATAATTCAGCAGAGAAGGGCTGTCATTGTACTTCAGGAAGCAGCAGAGAGACAACTCTGTATAAGTAGTGAGTTTTATTACATTTTACTGGTTTCTATAGCAGCACAAAACTTTCTGTCAGTCGCAGAAATACACAGAGGGGGATGTGGTTTTTCATTTCTTTTTCAAACACAGAAAAAACACCCCATGAAAATGTAGATGGATTCAAAGATCACATAGTCTGCTTGATTTGTCATGTCTGAGTCACCGTTTACTCTTCCTGTGCGGTCACACGCAAGCACACGCGCACAGTGGAGATATTCAGCTCCAGATAATGGCACTCGGCTGATTTGTTTGAATAAGAGGCAGAATAAATGATAAGAGGCTTGAGGGATGTGATGAATTTAAGTGGCACCTTAATTTGCACCCACTGCTCTCCAGCTTCTGGCAGCCTCACCCTGTGTGTGCATATGTGACACATTGAACTATGAGTCAGGTCGATATTAAGTGACACTAGCAATCTTGAAACTCATGATAATTGCCCTTTTAATGCCACCCCATGCTGTGTATTAGCTCAACGAGTGTATATGCAGAGGCTGAACATTAAGGTGTGTGCAGACTGTGAGAGTTTTGGCAGCCAGTTTGGGTTCATACTTTAATATCCTCTGATGCAATGCACTTCATTAATTTAGTATGACTGAAGGGAGAATTTAGGTTGGGTGGCAAGTTGTCTCTTATGATTATCTTTGATAGATTACGACAAAGAAAAAAACGTTTTTGCTTTGCTTTTGCCATTTTTCTGACCACTTTGCACACATTAGCTTAAGACCTTTTGATGGCTGACAGTTCACTGCTCTCTGTCAGTAGCTTTACAGTAACACTCTGTAATATTAGGCAGACAGCCTTATGAAATAATTCACATTTCAAGGGCAAAAGTAAATGTGAGCTGATAAGTGGAATAATTTTGAAAGGCATGAAATTGAAGCACAATCCTTACAACTACTTTGAACCTTTTTGCACTTTTCACTGACTGTTAAGCAAATTGCATATGGTGAAAAAAACTGCAGCTGCCTCCGTCTTAAATAATAATTTACCCACAAAATTATCCTCAGTTATTTGCTCTGTGTTACCTTAAATTTGTGAAGAAAACAGTTTTTCTTGCAGAGTCTAAAAATTTAGATAATTTAATCTAAAAAAGGACTCACATTTTGAAGCCTCGAGTTCGGCGTTTTGGCCGATGTGTGTAAACATGTCCATTTGTGCTGTAAAGTTGGGCATTTTAATATAGGGATCTACTGACTCGCTTTTGGAGTCACCCTCAAGTGGCCATTAGAGGAACTGCAGTGTTTGGCAATTTATGCAATGGCTTAATTTTCAGCCCCAGAGGTTGTTGTTTATTTAAAACACTACCAAGTGAATAGTCTCATGTAAGAAGGGGGAAGTGTGCGCATTTGAACTCTGCTCAAGTGCACCATTCATCCGTGCCTGAGACTGTTGAGACTGATAATAGCCTGTATTGAGGATACGACTGGATAAACGAGTCTTGGCTTATTCTGCACGAGTTGTTTGAGAGTTTGTAAACAGATGTTTTCTTATTGTTCTACTATTGTTACAGGGGGACCAACTTTTACTGTAGTTCATCAAAAAATCTTCTCTGCTTTTGCATTCTTCTTTCATGGTGCAGTGTGTTTTCTTCACAAATTCACATAGCATGGTGTGAGTAATTTATATGCAAATGATCATTTTGTGGGTGAAGTATTTTGTTCATTATCAAGTCCATTTCTTTTATTTTCTGAGTTTTAGGAAATGACTGATTTAGGAGAGATATTGTCATCAACCATGTATTTGTCACTTGTTTAAAGAAGATATGTTTTTTAAGACACAGTAATTGACAAAATAACACATTGACTGACCCATTCTTACATAAGGTAGAGTGTTTGCAGTGAATAAGCATTAAATAGGTCCTCTCTCCTCTCTGTACAGTAAAACACAGACTGCATGAAATTCGCTGTTATGGTGATTCTCTGTGACTCAGTTCTGCCATTTTATTCCCCCTTCTCTTGAACATCAAAGCAACACAACACACACCCACGTGAAGCATTATGATATGCAAAAGGCCCATATGTGAGGAAATCAAAAGAATAATCTCTGAATCTCCTTAACTGACTGTTGACCGTGCACTCACATATAACACATTGTGACTGGAGGCCTGTGGGTATAGCATCAAACACATACAACAGTGACTGAATGTCTTGTGATTGCACAGACAGATGTGAAATTGGCCGTTTAGCACATACATAAAGGGATGTTTTCCATGACTACAGCCACACTGTTCTCGCTACAGTGTAGAGTGTCATCTTCTGTAACATGGAGGCAGTGGAGAAAGTATTCAGAGCCTTCGTGTAAAAATAGCAATACTGCAATAAAATCAACCAGCAGAGCTAATTAACACTTCTTTATATACTGTTGGGTAATATAACTATAAAGAACATTACATATTTTATATGGTATTTACACATATTGCAAGGTTTATACTAACAGGGGGGGCCTTTGGGCTTTATGATCTTTCCTGCACATTTTAATTGTTTTTTTACTGCTCTGTCTTCCTGAATGTATGTTTGTAAGTGCAAACAACAATAAACAAATAAACAAAAGGAAACATGAGTGGGCATCGTCATGTTTTGTATTTAATACAAAGTTATGTACTTAACATAAAATTACATACTTAATGTAAAGTTAGGTAGGTTAGGTTTAGGAAAAGAAACACTGTTGGGCATCAGCATGTATGTAAAGTTACGTAGGTAAGGTTTAAAAAAGTAAAGTTACGTAGGTTAGGTTTAGGAAAAGACATGGTTGGGCATTTTCACGTGAAGCACTATGTTATGTACTTAATTACGTACGTAAAATTATATAAATTAGGTTTAGGAAAAGAATCATGGTGATGACTTACCTTCAAATAACTCAACGTTTACTTGGTCGCACACAGGACACAAACACTGGTCTCCTGGGAGGAAGTTCTGTGCTGTTTGACCCATTCTCGACCCCAAACTGCTCACTCTTTTTACCACTTCCATCTTCACTCTTGTTAGCATGTTAGGCTGTCTGATTACGTGGGCTATAAATGTAATACTGGTTCATGTTTACATAGGTCATATACAAATTGTGGTGCATTACTTTTTGTAGGTTTATGTAAGAACAGTGCATGACAGCAGCTGACTGAACATACAGTGTAACACACATAAGGTAAAGTTTGATAAATGAATGATGAATAAATAATTATGTGGCTTTATTTGAGCTTTCAATTTCAAGGAATACAATAAAGTGTCACAAATATTTCCCTACAAAATGTAATAAAGTGAAAATAACAGAAAATGGCGGCACTCAAACATGTACAAGTACCTTAAAATGATCCCTAATTACAGTGCTTGAGCAAACGCACTTAGTAACATTCCACCACTGCGAAGGAGAGCTAATCTTTACACACACACACACACACACAACAAACACACACTCATTTAAGCACACAAAGGCACTCACATATCATACACATATTACAATAAATCCAAAATCACACACACACACACACACACACACACACACACACACACATCCTCTTCACTTCCTCTCATACTTTTGTCCTCTTGACAAAGAGGCTTCATAAGAGCACCGGCTAATCCTCCAAACGCCGACTGTCTCACACAATGCTGCTTCGATGACTTTGTGCCAGCAGGACTTTGGAGGACGGTGATAATGAAATATCATGGAAATGAGTCTGCAGCTGAGCAGGTGATAGACAGGTTTGCAGGTTTATTTTTGGGTCACCACATTTGAAAAGCAGCCAGATTAGATATCAGAGAGGATCACTTAGAAAGTACAATGTGGCCACCCTGCATGGGCTGCCACATTTGATTATCTGAGCATAAAAAAATAATCTTTGACTCTGACATTATTTCTAGGTTGCGAAACAGAAACCATACTGTGTGTTACATCACTTGCTGATACCAAGACTGCTGGTGATGTATCATTATACCTGACAGAGTGGCAATGTGAGGGAAACTGCCTTGTGAGGAATGAAGCTTATTAATAATTTTGAGCACTTAAGTTGCTTCAGCTCCACCATAATAATGTACTGGCAATGTCACTGGGCTGCGTCCAGTCAGAATGAGGTGATGAATTATTCACAGGAGATTGGAAGGTCACTAAAGCGTGGTCTGCTGATCTCACCTACACACACATGCAAACACTACAAACGCACACATACACACACACACACACACACACACACACACACACACACACACACACACACACACACACACACACACACACACACACACACAAATGCATGCACACACACACACACACACACACGCACACACACGCACACACACACACAAAGGTCCACTGTGGCAATTACGCTGCTTAATTTTGGCAAAGCCTCCACCTTCTTCCAAAGCTGTATCCATGGTGACACATTTTCTTTTTGACCACCAACAGTGTGAAGCAGACCATCATGGACATACAGTGTCTGTATAAGCAAAAGGTGTATAGTGTATAAAGCTTATTACAAGCTGCAACAACATTGTGCCGGTATTGTTTTCACCTTGTGAGTTTGTGTGTTTATGTGTATGTGTGTGTGTGTGTGTGTGTGTGTGTGTGTGTGTGTGTGTGTGTGTCACCATGGCAAAACGTGGTCCTAGTGACGCAATTCCCTCTAATTCCCAGGTTGTCAAATACCGAAACTCTGTCACGCCCCTCTGCGTCTCATAGTGCACCCTTTTAGCACCTTTATGTGACACACTTTCTGTGTAACACACACTGTAACACGTGGTTAATGTTGTGAAATGGTCACAGTGGGTCTTAGGCAAAAAATCTAGTTGGTTCGGTTTAAAAAAAAAAGATCATATGATGAGTTAAAATGCGAACATTGGTTCTTGTAACATGACGATAATATGTCATGTGAGTGATGTCAGTGTGCCACAACCGTATGCAAACTACATAAAGTTACATTAAAACAACACTGACTCATGCTGGACACCAACTGCAGTCTCTTGGGTGAAAGTCCTGTTTCGTTTGACCCAATCCATCTCCCCTCTGTTCCGCCCTACACAGACTTTTGTGCTCTTTATACTTCGTCAGTTCAAGTATTGCTGCAGATGGGTTTATACTGGAATTAGTTGAAAACCTGGTGTGGCTCATGAAGACGCTAAAGGGTGCCTTTGGTATCGATATCACATGCTGAGGGTTCACAGAAGCTGTTTTGAGCATTTTATATGTCTGCCTGTCTGTCTGAGGACAGATTTTGTCACCATGATAGCATCACAACTGTGCAAGATGCAGTCACAAAAATTTACAGGTGTCTTCAGATCAAAATTAAGGTTGATATGAAATATGGATGTGGACCAACCAAGGGGGCCAGAAGTAGGGGGGTAGGAAGTAGGAAAAGGGGACATTGCGGCTGGAGTGATCCCATCATAAGATGGCTTCTAGTACAGTATTATATCTATACATTTTAATTTTAGCTTATTTTTAAAGTTTTTTTTCTTCAAAATCTTGTTTCTTGTCACTTGTCTCCCTTTTCCTTTGCTTTTAAGTCTTGTAACAAGTGAATTTCCATCGTGTGGAATTACTGTAATTAAGTTTATTTTAAAGAAAATAATTGTTAAAAGCATTAGTTGCACGTATGTGCTAACCACTCAAGCCCTGAAAGAAAAACTGCACACATGTGGCTCTATTAAAGACTTCAACCAACCTTAATTAGTTTAATTTTAGGTTGCTGCAGTCGTGCGTTAGTACACTAAAACTGAATATTTTACAGTCACATCATTTTTGCCTCAGTTCGATATATATAAAAAAGAAAAATAAAGGAGAATAAAGGAAAGACCCTTAATTGTGTCAGTTTTCATTCCAAAATATTAATTTACTTTTTACATCATTTGAAAAATGTTACAAGTCTAAACAACATATAGCATATCTTATTGAAGCATTGGGTTTGTATGATTTTCTATCATTCAGCTCTGAAACCCAGATCAATGTTGCGCTTTTTAAAGAAGGTGCTTTATTGCGCTATGATCCGGCTCTCAGAGTGATGCATGAAACATAACAAAAGAAGGAGTCATTCATGGATTACAGCTGGTACAATCATTTGATTACTGGCCTATATACACTGAGTTACCAGTTTATTAGAACCACCTCAACAATATGACCAAAAACAATAACACTGAAATGAATTCTCTTTGTGGAGAAGGTCATGTTTTAGTGAGTGTTGCAGTGGACTCCAATATGCTGAGAGGTGTTTCCAACTTTGGTCCCTTCACATGTGTGTAAGTGGAGATTCATTATAATGCAGTCAAATACAATCCTAACACTGACTACTGCTTCTAAAATGACCACAGAGTTGAATCAACAACTCCCTGAAACTGTCCATAAAAACTGAATAGACTGAGCTACACAAAGGCAGGGTTTATTGCATGGCTATTGTGTGGGATTGCATTAGATTGTACAAGTGTAATAAACTAGTAACTCAGTGTAAGACATCATTAAAGGCATAAAACAGGTGATGACACATTGTTCTCCTAGCTGCCTATGGTACCACTCAATCTATTTTTGTCAACAAATAACGACTTATTATATTTAAGAAAAATAATCCAATTGTAAAGAACTTCATTAAAGTTTGAAAATCCCATTCTTACTGAATTTACATTTTTCTTTTCTCCAGTGCAGTGTTAATATTATTTTTTTTGTGTGTGCCATTTTTACATTCATTAGTCTCACAGTTTTCCAGCACCAGAAACAGGCCAAGTGCTATTCACTAATAGGTGTGCCCTCTTCCTTCTTTTTCTCTCCTCCTGGCTGAATTGACTCTTCAGGGTTTTCAGTCCACCAGCAATCCTTTTTCTTGCTCCCAATCCTCCTGACCCCCTTTCAAGCCTCAATTCCTGACCCCTTTCTCGCTTCACATTCTCTCTTTCCTCTGTCTGCTCCCACTTTCCTTAGGCTACTTTCCTTTTCATCTCACAGTCTTTCAGTCCTCCACTTTAAAAAAAAACCCCAAAAACTACAGGTCTTGGTTAACCTTCATCCCTCCTTCAGTGCACTCTGTCTCCTCAGTCATCTTCATTGCTGTGTCCGTTGACTAGGCCTGACTCCCAGCGTTGCACCAGAGGGGTCTTCTGTCGGGGGGTTCGGGGACTCTGTGTGAAAATATGGGACAGCAGGAGTAAGTGGTGATTGCAAGGTAAAAGAGAAGGCAGACAGAGTGTTGCATGTGAAAGCGGGAGGGGGAAAAAGAAAGAGAATTAAAGAGTAGAAACATCAGATGTGTGGGAGCAGAAGATGAGATCAATAAGCCAACACAGGGCAAAAAAAGGACCAAAAGATAAAAAGAGAGGGATGAAATTATTTCCTCTAGAGGACATCCCTTTGGATGAGCATCATTAGCTCTGTAAGTCAGAGGGAGGTTAATGCGACTGTGATCCAAGGCCGTGTTCTGTGTGACTCAGTCAACAACTGAGGCCAATTTCTCCTGCAATCCTCCGTTTGCTCCTGAACTCTAATCAGGACCCAGGTTGGTGCAGAGAGCTGATAACCAAGCAGCAGGGAGACAGAAAGAGAGAGAGAGGGCTAGAAGTGCGAGGCAGGGAGAGGAAAGAGAGCAAAACGTTGCTAATGCCAACGTCAAACTAAAGCGTGCGGCTAAAACCCAGCGTATCAATGCCAAACTGAATTAAAGAGCTAAAGCCACAGAGCAGCACTCAACTCTAATCAGAGATACCGTAGTTTCAAAGAGATGCAAGACCCACAAGGCAGGTAACGGAAATCAGTGAGATTGTCAATTGACTTTCCTCTTTCTCCACCATTGACTGCACACACACACAATCCTGCCCTCTCCACCACACACACACACACACACACACACACACACACACACACACACACACACACACACACACACACACACACACACTCTACGCACTCAGCCTCTCCCTCCCTCTCTGTCTCAGGGCTGTTTGCCTTCTTCCCTTATCTATAAAGATAAGCTCCTTACTGTGTGTTCAGTATGTTATCAGATGTCTGTGGCCCATATTTGGTGCAAACGAGATGCTGACATCCTCCCAAGAGCCTTTCTTCATTGGACCCTTTACAATCCAGTGCAGTTATAAACATGCGTTCATATTCAGGCTGCTGACAGAAACTGCACCCCCAAAGCGACATTGCAATTTATATGTGAACTCTCAGTTGAAGATGCTTTGTAATTGTGGAACCTGATATCCTTTTAGCTTCACTCGAGGAAGACCCAGAAGGGTGATTTGCCTATATTTACATGTCCTATACCAAGTGTGCCTGATAGGTAGGGTGAGTGTGTTAATCTTATAAAGCAAAAAATACTTAATTAATATCACTCTGAGGCCTGGTGTTTTTCCACATGGTCAGATTTCCAGAAAGTCACAGCAAGGAGTCATATTAAAGACATTTTAATGTCTAAACTTCACTGCAATAGGATGACTGACAATGCTGACTCACCTCCGGTCGGTTAATCTTCTCCTCTTCAGCCTGGGCCGGGGGCCACATGCCGAACTTGCCAACTGACTGGCGTGCTGCAATAGAGAGAAAGAATAAAAAGTGGGTGCAGGCAGGATGAGAGAGAGCGGGGTAGCAATGAGGCAAAGATGTTCCTGGGTTTTGTTTGTGCTCTACAATGTAAGCAATAAAGCCTCCTTGAATCAAATTAAAAGTGAACATGAAGCAGTGGAGAGGAACGCAGTGGGAATTAAGCAAATGAAATGTGTTTGATACGACATGAACTTGGTGAAAGAGAAACAAAAAGTAGGCACCAGGAATAAAGGAGTAATATGAAAAAGGTTGCATAACGCATTGTCTATAAAACAATACACCAATGTTTGTTTCCCAACACTGAGTCATGGTCATTCATGTCCTGTAGATTCAAACCCTGATCGGTTTGTCACACAGTTGTTAAACCTACAATGATTGGTGACGCTGTCATTCACATACAGTCACCACAACAATACACTGGCAACCCTTCCTGCCAACGCAATGCATACAAACATACTGTACAGCAGTCTGTTGTCTGATACACCCACACCCCTTCATTTACTCCACCCATCATGTTACAAATGTGTTCATTTGAATTTACTTTAAAGAAGATGTTAATAAACACTTAGTTATAGAAAAGTTGCAATTGTTTAATATAATTTAACTCCAGTGGTTAATGCTTAGGCCATGTTTGCACACATCTCAACTTGTGCTACACTTAAGCTATTTATTCATCACTTTTAACTACCGTATCTGTTTCAGCTGATTTTATCAAACTGTTCAGCTGACTGTCCTTCTCTGCTCGCTGGCTACTTTGCTTTCAAATACTCAATTGTTCAGGATGTTCAGGTGTTACAGCTGACTCAACATGTGGATGTATATGTTAATCAAATTGTAATTCATATACATATCTATATAGAGAGATATTAATTAGTTGAGCAAATCCGCAGTCTTCCTATATAACCCCTGGCAACCCCGGTTGTGAATCGCTGCTACATGATATGCACACAATGCCAGCAAAGTTAAAAAATAGCAGAGATGCATATTAATAACTTGTCCTCTCCGTAGGCTTATTGGCAACACTGTACTTCACATTTGCTCTTGTTGTCATAAGTCTCTAACTCTTTATCACTCTGAGAACTAAAAAAAACAAGTTGTTTGCACTTTTTGAACGCTTCATCCCGAAATTGGACTCTCCCAACTCACTCCCTTCTTGCTGACACTATAAAGTGTCGAGATATGACTCGGGACTTTTTTTCACCTCAGCTCTTGCAATTAATCTGACAGACTAGATGCTTTATTTATTGTGGAGTTACAGACTTTTATTTTCTTGTCGGCCAGCTTATGGTCTCCAGTGCAAAATTATTGCTCATAACAGCTAACACTGATTTCGGAAGCTGTTTTGAGGTTTTCCACTGACCATGAGAAAAATGAAATAATGTGCTCGCCGGGCTGTTTCAGGGGGTTTTCATCATCTCACCACAGATATAAAAAATTACACACAAGCATCTGTACACACAAACACATTGTCTGTGTGGGCGAAAGCAGAATCAATCAAACCCTGCAACACACACACACTTTTAGCTCTAGTCTAAACTTAGCGCTACACTAACCTGCTGTGGGTCTAGTACCCCCTCTGGATGATGATCCAGGTGAGTCAGGAACAGCCAGTCCGTTCAGTGAAGGAGAGGACAACGTGGGACTCTTTCCCTCTGTGCTGACTGGCCTCTCTCCCCCTCCTCTTCCTCCTCCTACCCTCCCTCCTTTTGCACCCTCTGTGCCCCCATACAGACTGATCCTCTGCTTGTGAAGCTCCTTCTCCCTCTCTTGGGCCTCCCGGATGTCCTGCTCCACTTTAACTCCATTTGTTGAGGAGCGCAGTTTAAAAAAGGGGTTCTCCTTGGGTGCCACCTCCTCCTCTTCCCTCTCCTCCCTTTCCTGCTCTCTCACTTCAATCCCATCATGTCCTCCTGTCCTGGATGATGAGATATTAAGGCTTCCAGAGTCGATGACAGTCTCTGGTTTGGCGTGGTAGAGCTTCTGTGTTGGGACACTCAGATTGTTCTCTAGGATGATAACCTGACAGGCTGTCCCCTCAGAGAAGCCTGGTCCTTGGGGAGTTAAAGAAGTAGAACCCCCTCCTTTGGCTAAGTTTGGGCTCTGCGTGGGGCTCCTCTCCACATATGAGCCTCCTATGGTGGATGCCTGCGATGAGATGTCCTCCAAGGTTGAAATGTCACTGGCGGAGGACCAGGATGTGGTCTTACTCCTGGCTGGCACAGTCAAAGTTGAGTCACTGGGCTTCTGAAAGGCCTCAAAAAGCTGTTTCCTCTCTTTGAGTTGGCGTACAGTGCCTTTGTCGTAGACACCTGGAACTTTCCCAAGCTTGACCAGATCCTGCTCCCTCTGGACCTCCGCGTGGATGTCATGCTGCATCTTTTTGCCTGCAAACTGCCTGTCTTTGCCTTGACACCTCTCAGACTTAGCAGTAATTGACTGGCAGAGAACAGTTTTCCTTAAAGGGATCTCTACATACTCTGGGGAGGTGGGTGGGTTTGGAAGCCCCCTGGACCTTCTCAGGCTGTGCTCACGCTCTATAGCCCGTCGGATCTCCCTCTCAATGGGAGTCTCTTTCAGTGCAGGTGCTGGGGTACCTGTAGCGACGGTGGCGTTGCCCTCCAAAGTGCTGCATGGGGAGAAGTCTGCTGAAACTCCACTGTCACTCTGGCTATCATCGCATGAGTCACTCTCCATCCTGGTGTGTTTAGAAGACACAAAGCTGTGTTTTTCTGTCTTCAGCTCTTGTGTATGGACTGTTTTTGAAAATTTTAGCAGTCCTCTGCCGTGCTGCTGCTCAACCGCCTTGTTCCTCTCAAGTCCACACTCCTTCTGCTCTCCCTCGCCACCTGTTTGCTTGCTTTCTCCCTCTGTCCTCCCCCCCACCCTGCTGTGCCTTTCTCTCACAGCTATAACACAACCAGAGCCTTGAGAAGTTGCCCCGCCCTGATTGGACAGCTCCATGGCAACAGCCGACAAAGGTGAAGAGCTCTGGCCAAGCACCTGTTGTGCAGCTTCCTGGTTTGCTCCCCTGGGGGCAATTTGACTTTGGCTCTGGGATAACTGCTCCTCCTGCTGTTTGGCTGAAGGAACTTCAGGAAAAGTTGATGGATCTAGTTCAATGGAAACTGAAATATTGCTAGAATATGAGGATTGGAAAGTCTTGCCTCTGATATCCAGTGTAGTCCATTGCTGCTGACAAGACATTATATCACTGCTCACTTCCTCCTCTGCCTCACTTTCATCAGCAAAAGGAGGAGAGCACACAGTATATACATCATCTGAGCTGTTTCTGTCAGAGGGAGAATGATGAGCAGTTTTATTTATTCCAGCAGCTGCAGCCCATGGCACATTATTTTCAAGCTCACTGTTGTCAAAACCATCTGGTGAGACGTGCAGCTGTTTGTCATTGTCCTCTGTTGTCATATTATCTCCCATCATCTCCTCAGATGATGACTCTACCTCAGTATTTACTGGCTCAGTGAGAAGTGGCGTGTGAAGCCATTCTTGACTATTTTCACTGGAAGGCGTAAGGTCCTCTGTTGGGTCTGATATAATCTCAGTGTCGCTGATCCACTCCTCCCCCTCTAGGCTGGGAAAACTAAGGGGATGAGGAGGATGAGGAGGAGGTGGGAAAGCATCCTCATATGGATCAACAGACTTTTCAGATTCCTCTTGAGCCTGTGATAGTTGGGCAACTTGTTCCAATTCTGTCTCCATCTCTTGCGTCTCCCTGGAGGAGCACAGACTAATTCTTGTTGATTCCCGATTTTCCCATTCAGTAGTATCAGCTGTTTTGGTTCTTGAGTGTGTTTGGTCCCCTTGCAGCGTTTCCTCTTCAGCTCCAGGCTCCAGGACGTCCATATCCTCTTCAGGTTCTGCCCTAGGAGCCTTTCTGTCTCGCCAATGGGAGCTGTGGCTCACGGTTGCACGCACTTCACCTTGTGCCCAGAACTCATTGACACACTCATCTTGTGAGTTGACATGACCCCGTTCCTGGCAGGCCACAGGCTTTGTTGCCATGGTGACAAGTCTGCTGATATAAAAGCGTTTAGAGCAGTCAGGATGTTCGGCCTCCAGCCAGTCAGTCTGAGTGAAAGCAGAGGAACACAGAGGGGAAAGGGGGAACAACCGAGTGATTAACACAGTCCTCAATAAACATCGTCAACCATTTATACCCCGTTATTTTGACGCAGATGAAATGACTTGCTGTAGTATTTCCAAGATGATTAATCATCAAACTGTATTTACTGTGACATTTAGTGTGGAATAGTTTTGAAATGCTAAGTGCTTTGTTTTCGTTTTTGTTTTCAAACCTCCATCAACCTGCATTGCAACACTGCAACTAGTACAATAGGAACTGACATTTAAAAAGAAATGTTGAAAATACAAAATGAATAAAGAATAGTACAAACAGTTGCTTTTCATCTTGTCTGGAGCTTGTGGTTGCAAAATATCATATGACACTTTATGATTTTCTTTTAACTTGTCACCCATTTGTGTATTTTTTTTTGCAAAGAACTGTGGTAGCTGGTGCAAGATTAGAGCAATCCAGTGGATGTGTGTTGCGTTTGTGTCCTATCTTTTTAATAGCAGAAGCTGAGTGCTCTTGTTCCTGCATGACAGGCAGCCAGTTTATAACTTTGTGCTGGGCTTTGGTTGTAAGGTAGTAGCTACTGTACTCCGCTGTGCAACGTATAAAGTTTTCTGCTGAACATACCTTTCTGTAATCTGCTTACCGGCTGGGGAATGGCTCAGCACCTCACACACATAGAGCACACACACAATCTGATATAACAATAGGATTGACCACAGGGTGACTAAAGCGGAGTCCAGCTCCTCATTTCTTCTTCAATACGCACAATGTCTCTCTGTTCATTAGTTCAAACTTGCCCTGTATCAATATTATTGCCCACCCCACATCCCTCATACACACACACACATGCACACAAAACTCCTCCGTTGTTGCTCTTCTTCACAAACGCTCATGCCCATCTATGTTGATTCCTGCCAAGCCACTCTGGCTGGACTCCAGCTGTGACTGATCATTAAGGGGGACGTAGATCACAGCACTGGGAGACGACTAGTCTCTGATGATGATTTAGGATGGATGGACAGATACAATAGATAGTCACGGTACAGCTCCCCCTTCATGTAGAGATAATAGGCACTGACAGCATGACATGGCAGGACGGATGGGGAACACTGATGAAACAATGATGGCAGAACATGTAGGCACCACGGCAGAACAACATGGCCTAACTTGGGTAAATTAGGATGAGGCAGTGAGTCATGGGAGCTAAGACAGGCACAATGAACAATTGTTGGTTTAGTGAGTGACTATCTCACTGTCACTGGTGAAACTGTATTGCTGTCATTTCATTTCACCAATATCTGCTGTTGTAAAAACAGTGGTGCCCCAGAAATTTTCCACAGGGATGGCCAGACGGGGACACTGAAAATCCTAAGGTGGCACACCAAAACAAAAAGCCCTAACTGAATTTCAGGAATTCTATGGTGCTGTTGAAGTGCATAGGCTAGTTGAAAACTATGTCAATATGAGAGTTAAGGAATCACATAATTTGGTTTCTTGATTTACAATTAATATCACTAATTATGGGCATAGAGTAATACTGGTTGTTAACATTTCAAACTCTTTTAAAGGAACAGAGTGTAAGATTAAGGGGGACTGTGCCACTGTGTAAAACATGAATATAGTGTCCTGTGTCTGCACGATGAACAAACAGCTTATTGACTCTGAACGTACCCTGGCTGCTGTCAGACTGGCCGTTTTCTCATGAGATGTGAGTGGGAGTGAGAATGAGACCGTTGGCGTTCCCACACAGTTATCACTGTGTCTAAATGAGACTGAACCTTAACCATTGCTTAGGTTTTATTGATAGACACTCCAGATACAGATACAATATACAATAACTGGATTTTATATATTCAGGTATTACTTGGGTAAACTACCACTGGCACGGTTAAACTATAGACCACATGTTGACAGACTCACTCTCATGCAATTTATAAAGGTAGCATTATATGTCACTCACTGATTCAGAGTTCTCAATGTGGAGTTTCCTTGTGAAACAGAGCGTCAAAATGAGCATTTTGCCACAGTGAGAAGGCAATTGTTCTGATGGTTTAAGTGATATCTATTGCAAATCTCTGCTTAAACAGTTTCATTCACCCACACCTGCTGATTCTGTGGAAAATCCTGCTGAAAACAAACAAGCTCAGATCCATTAATACAATGATCCCGCAATGCTACAGTGGGGTAACAAGCCCCTCATTGATATTGTGGTATGGTAATGTAATCTGACCACTCTGGGTGTAAACTCCAGCATGCCCTAATGAGATATTTCACTTATGTATATTTGCTTCAACAAACTAATGGTGTTATATATCTAATAAGACATGCTGTTCTGTTGTATTTTCTGAGATGCTTGGAGAAAGCTGGCAGAATTTAACCAAGGGTTCTCCAGCACTCTCAATGGGTAAGTGAGGTTGCAAGAGATTGCGGCTTAAAACTCCCATTACATAACAGACTTATGTTTTCTTCATTATCTACAAAAGGGCTCACTTTATCAAAAGAGCAGCAAAATCATGATCATCATTAAAAATACATCTGCGACAGGCCTTACAAATAAACTTGCCCTCCTTTTTTGGGGTCAGCAGTGTCCTAAGGTTGTTAAAGATCTGAGGGCATTTGACAAAAATGCAAATGAATTTAAATAAATGCAGCCAGCTTCATCCCTAATTAGGATTAGCTCTGCTGCTATCTAATGGTTGCTGACATAGTTCTTTGCACATTTTACAGTCACTTACTTTGATATGCTTTAGTCATTGTGGCAAAAAGTAACACCAGAAAAAGCTGGTCTGCACGGACTTGGCTGTTCAGAGTAAGTTCTGTCACACAGTCGATTTCTATTGTGGTAAACATTTACCTGATTGGAATATAATGGATAGATGTTTAGGAGAATTTCAAGCTCAATTAAAGCAAAGTAGAATACTAGAATTGCACATACCTGTTAACAAAATGCTTTGAGGATGCCCTCCAAATAACAGACACTCATTTCTGAGAATGCACACTTGTCTTGTTTCAGGTCACTGATGTTTAATCAACACAAAGGGAATCTCTTTGCTCACAGCTCTACAGCTCCGCCGCCTGTATGTCCTCCCTCGTGCACACTAACACCCTCAGTACACCAATTGTGCACGCCCACATATGCATACCATGATCACACCAGCAAACATTCACCAAAACAAGAATGTGCACGTGTGCATCTATCAACACATGTGCTGGAGGCTTACCTCATTGTTGTGGATTTGAAAATGCATAGTACTAATCCAATTAGTGAGCAACACACATTCATAACTACACCATGCAAGTGAATGAGGAATGTAGCAGGGGGATAAGAGGGTGATTATAAGACTACGCACTCTCATTTTGTCCTTTTATATCTGCAGGAAAAAAAAAACTGAATGGTGTGATTTAATGAAGCATTACATGCCTTAATATTTTCTTTACATCATATTTTGGTGCAAATAACAGAAATGTGAGTTCAGCGAATTGTTTCAAGATGTTATTAACAGCATCTATTTATTTTAAAAGTAGTCAAATCAAGTCAAGAGGATTTTATTCTTGTAGACTACAATCATAAATCACAAGTTTCCCTCAGAGGGCATACGACACCCTTTATAAACGCAGGACGAAAACTGAAACAGACATTCCAACAAAATGAATCCCATCACGTCATGTTGTATCAGCGTGTTCAAGGGTTGATTAAGGGTGACATCTCTCTCCAAGATGAACCATATTCAGATCCCACCCCACCCTCACCCTTTATAAATTTGACTTCTCATATTAGTGTTACTATAACTGATAAGCAAGTACAGCTTTACAGTGCAGCTATGAATATAGAATAAATGAAAGCTGCTACTGTCTACATAAATCACACATGCAGTGCAATATAAATGACTGACAGTTTACTCAGACTTAAAATAGCTGAGATGGTTAATGGCTGCTTGATTAGCACCAGGCTGCCAGAGAGTGTGCTGAGCTTTGAAGCCAATTTTCATAGTGGCCAAACAGAGGAATTACAACTGCTGAGTCTGTCACGTGATGCCCTGCAGCCTGAAAAGACTTTTCTTTGTAAATCAGTGGATACAATTTTCTTAGCATCACAACCCCCCAAAATGACTTCTTTCACTGTTGGGATTTTTTCCATTCAGCCAGTTAACATTTGGGAATGATTTTATCCCCTTTCAAGTTAGTAAGGCCCAAAACCAGTTGTAGGCGACTCAACATGCAGAAGCCTGCCTGCTCTATGGATCACACAGTGTGGGCACAGTGCTGATCATCCGGGTAATTTTATACACGGCATTTGTGCTACTGAGAAACTTTCATCAGAATGAATGTGGCCCTGCCACCAATGTTGTATCCAGGTCTCTTTACACATCCATGGATCTTAACTTGTTCTACATTGTCACAATACATTTACAGAACCTAATGACTCAAAACAACCCATTGAATGCACTGACTTGCTTGTAGAACCCATATAATGAGGAGAAGTGCATGCACAAGGAAGAGGTACGGCAACACCACTTTGACAAACAAACCACACGCTGAACTGCATGATCACAGTTTATTTAATTTTGCACTTAAAAAATACCCCCAACCGTCTGCTGACTTCAAAACAAATGTAAAGAGTAACAAGAGCCTTCACAGAAATGTAGTGGAGTCAAAAGTACAATATTTGTCTTAGTCATAGTCAAAGTCATAGTTAGAATTGTTGCTTTGAGATGAATAAAAATAATGTAAAAATACCATCATACTGTGCAGCTGAATATCATGGACAAATGTGCCAAAGTCCCTCATGCATTTTGCTCCTCTGTTTTCTCTTCAGTCTGAGCTGCTGCTGCTGTTGGTCTGCTCACAGGCTGTTCTGGACAAAGCTCCCTGGTAGGATCCATCACAACAGGTGTAGGCAGCTGATAACACTCCAGCTGAGCCTTGAACTCCTCCAACTCCTTCTCCCCCACAGATCTCCTCCTGCTCAGCAGGTACAAGTCTACAGATTGCCTTCTCTTTGACTTCACAATCCACTGCATCACGACACAGTCTGGACAGGACGTATAGAGGAAAGTCCCGTTGAGGCTGAAGCGATTCCCCACATCAAAGGTGAAGCTGCTGCCCTCTACAGAGATGTTGTAGAGTTGGTACTGACACTGATCATCAAAGCGGTTGATTTGGGTATAAGAGAAATGGGAAGTCTCACTGCCGTTGGAGAAGTACATAGTGATGCTGTCTCTTAGTTTGAGGGCCTCCATGGATGATGAGTGGTTGAGACTGCCTGCAACTAAAGCCCATCTGCCCTCAAGATGATGAGGATCCAGCTGATCCAAAGGATGGACCAATTCTTCACAGGCCAGAGGAGCTGAACAGCTCACAGACATCAAGCAGAGGAGGAAGGTGGCAAACACGGCAAACATGTTGAGATTACACAGATTCTGTGTTGATATTCACCTTTTAATGTGTGGTCTCAGTTGTGACCAAGAGTGGAGCTGTGTTAGGGCGCTTGTCTGATTTTATACTACAAACTGCTTCATGAATGTCCAGTCTTGCAACACAGTACAAGTTCATTGTCCTTTATCCAACTGTGGACTCCATCATTGTGCAATAGAGGCAAAGTTCCCTAAGGCTACTAGTTGTACTGTTTTGTGCTTCTCTCCCACTTGAGATTTCATTGTGGGTTGTTTATTTATTGATTTAAATATTTTCTCAGAATAAAACAATGTTTGTGTTGGAATAAGATCACCAGTCTCCAAACTGGCAATCTCCAACCTTGTCTTTGCTGACAGTAATTATACAGAGAGAGCGTAGAACAATGCATATACTTGTTATGTCTAAGTTCATAACTAAGATAACAGTCTAATGATATCTCTCTCTCTCTCTCTCTCTCTCTCTCTCTCTCTCTCTCTCTCTCTCTCTCTCTATATATATATATATATATATATATATATATATATATATATATATATATATATATATATATATATATGTATTACAAGATTTTTCTCTTTAAAAGACTGTTGTTGTTTTTTTGTTTGTTTTGTTTGTTTTTTACAAGGAATTAGTTTTGGGGCTGGGTACCATAATATGACCATTGCAGGCAAATCTGGTGTTGTGGTTATGTGTGTTTTTGAAGTAAGCTATTCAGTTGAATTTAAATGTTGGCATCTTAGTTAATTGCACATATGAACAATGTGGCCATGCTTGAAGTTAGCCTTTGCTCAAGGTTGAGCCATGAGAGGCTGAAAGTTTTGTCTCAGATGCAAATGACTGTACTGGTGAACAAAAGTCCAGGTGGCACAAAATTAATGCTTTAGAAGATTTAGAAACTCAGCCCATTTTATCAACTACTGTATTAATGTGATGGGTAACTGTCAAGGATGAGGCCCAGCAGTTTCACTTTGTCCACCTGTTGTATGGGTTCACCAGAAATGGATAGCTCCGGTTAAGGCTTAGAAACCAATCTGTGACATGATCTAAATAAAATACTTGGTACTGTGGTTACTGAGGCTCATTTATTTGTTATAATCCAATCATGTACTTAATTCAACTCGCAAAAAAACCTTGATATAATTCACAGCATGTGGTTGCTGCATGATATATAGTGGAATCATCAGCGTACATTGTCATCATCAGCGTACCTGCATTTTGCACAGCAGGGCAAGTCATTAATTAAAATGAGTGGTCTGAAACAACTTCCTGGAGACTCCCTGTGTAGAATAAATTATGGAATGAACTGAGATAAAGACTTTGGAGAGCAGTTTGTTTAAGATATGTGCCTATTATTGCTAAAATACTTTGTTAAAAACTGGCACATGAAAGAAACATATTGATTAGTGTGGATGTGTAGTGAATGACACAACCATAAAAGACTCCAGTTTCCAACTCCAACATCCGACAATTACACACAATTTTTACATTAAAATATAAATGTACTATGTTGTTGTATTTCTACATTCATTTCCAAATAACTTAAATGAAGGATACAAGGTTTCTGCTGCTAAAGGCTATTTTACTCGACGTCCTATGCTGTAAACATGAGCTCACAAGTTCCATCTGAACACAGCATAATAACATTATCAATAGCTTTGTTCTATTCCAGCCCGTTCGTATCATATCGCTGCAAATAATGCGTCAGTTTATAACAGCACCGGACGGGACGGTGTCATTTGCTGCCATTAATGACCTAATATAAGGAGCTGGAAAGTCACCATAGGGTGGGTGGGAAGGGAGGTGAATAGGTCCAACAAACCCCAAACTTTCACCCAGGGGGCCACTGTTTGCTTCCCATATGAATGCTAAGCCAAACCATGACTTTTTTCTCTAAACCTAACTACGTGCTGTTGTTGCGTAAACCTAACCACTGCACCTTTGTTGCACAAATAAACATAAATACAAGACTGCATGAATCTAACCAACCATTTTTTTTTATCTCTAAAGCCACCCACTGCCATTGACATAAGGTACTGTAATGCAAATATATGCACAATATGTGACCAAATATAAATGAATGAATCAAAGTCTCTTAGGCATTTTGTCCCTCTGTTTTTGCATCAGTTTGAGCTGCTGTGCCACCAGCTCTCTGTTCTGGACAAAGCTCTGAGGTAGGATCCATCGCTTTGGGTGGAGGCATGTTCAGACACTTCATCTGAGCCATGAACTCTTCCATCTCCTTTTGCTCCAGCTGTCTCCTCTTCTTGCTGAACAGATAGAAATCTGCTACGCCCCTCCCCTCTCTCTCCACAGCAAAGCCTATCAACAAACAGTCTGGACAGGATGTATAGAGGAAGGATCCTGTGAGATTAAACCACCTATCCAGTTTGTGAGTGAAAGTGCTGCTTTCTATTGTGAAGTTGTAAAACAGATACCGACACTGGCCACGGACACGGTTGCTCTGGGTGTAGGAATAGACAGAAGTTTCACTGGAATTGGAGAAGTACACAGTCATGCTGCCTGGATCATGTAGATTGAGGGGTATCTGGTTCTGTGCAACTAAAACCCATCTGCCCTCCAAATGGTGAGGATCCATTTGATCCAAAGGCCGGACCAAGTCTTCACAGGACAGAGGAGCTGAATGGCACCCAGACATCTGGCACAGAAGAAAGATGGCAAACACAGCAAACATATCTCTGTATGTTGAAGTCATAATTACTCTGTCTTCTTTGCTCCTTTTCTTATGATCTTAGTTGCTGTGTCTCATCAAGAGTAGAGCTGGTTTTATAGCACAACTTGCATCAGGAAACCACAGTATTGCAGTAAAACTTTATTAATCATTATCCAGCTGTAAACTACATTTTTGCACAAAGAAAGAAAGTTTGACTTTGGGAGTGATCAATGTTTGCACTGGAATGACTCCATTAGTCTGTCAACATGCAACCTTCACTTGCCCTAGTTAGAGAGTTAGAGTGTATTCATATATGATTGGGTTTAAGGCTATAACTAAAAATAATGATAATAATTTTCTGTTTATTGTCATAGAAAAATGCAAAACCAAGCAAATGTAGCACATTTAGGTAACTGGAATCAGTGAATAGTAGGACATTTTTCTTAAAACCAACAATGATTACTCACAATTGTTGCTACTTTTTTCCTGTTTGAGTAATCACGAAATTAAAATGAGCACTTTGTGCAAGCTTTATTCAGGGATATAATCAAGATGTTTTATCCTTTATTTTGTTCATTTTTGACAAAAAAGGTTTGTGCATTTCACATCTGTCAATAACATGATGTATCTCATACAAAGCTTTAACTAGTGTGAATAACAATGTAGACGTTCATTATAAAAGGAATCCAGAGAGTGAAAGAAAAACTTTGTGTACTACATTATATTAAAAGGGGCACTCTATGATTTTACATGCTATAAGAAACCCTGAGAAGTATGAAAGTTACTTGTGACATCAGAAGTAATTTCGTCTTGGTTTGGGGTTTGGAGACTTTTTTTTTTTTTTTTTAAAGAAAAAGCCCTTGTTACAAACTGGTCATGTTGAGTTTGAATAATTTGTTTTAATTAATTAAGATAAATTGTTTAATATATATATATATTTTTTTAAGTAGGCCTACTGGAACAACCGGTCTCACTCAGAAGTCGTTGAATACCAGTACTCAGGCAGTGACTTCCAGTGTCAGACAATGTGGATAATAGTCGTCCTTTCATGTCGGCATGATGCGTAGCTGGCCTCCGTTATAGTGTAATCACACCCAGTGGCGTAAGGGGGAATTGCGGCTGGACAACAATGTAAGTTAAGGTCCAAGTCCAAGAAGGTTAAGCGGGAGGGGTGGTGGATGTGTCCAACAACTTTTCACCAGTGAGGCGGATGTTCGCTTCTTGTATGATTGTAAAGCCAAACCGTGTTCTTTTTTCCTAAACCCAACCTCATGCATGTGCATGTGTCCAGAAAAAAAATGTAAAAAATTCATGGTGCTGCACCGACGTAGTGCATTGATTTTGAAAGAGACTAAGCAAACCGCACATTTCCTGTGAAAAGGGAGGTGCATTTTGAAAACAGACAATGTATGTAATAGGCTAAAGTTAACACACCGTCCCAGAACGTCAACAACAAACGCACTCAGGGTACCTTGCATGCCATATCTTGATGTGGAAAGTCAATGATTGAACATCGATTTGTGATGAGGTTGGAGTGTGTTGTTTGCCAAAGTGCACCGGTCTGTATGCCTGCACGCTGTTTTGCTGCTAGCTATAGACTGAGATTTTTTGGTCGAACCTTGGTGTCACACAAAATTTGCCTCGTTGATTGTATTAGCCTATCTGAAAATATGATGACATTCACTGATGACAGTGGCCAATATTTATTTGTTATGTTGCATCATTTTTGCATATGCTAAATATTCTGTGATTATTTGTTGTCAGGCTCTGACAACAGGAGCTAGCATAGCCCATACCCAGCTTCTGATCCAGAGAAGAAGCCACTGTCTGGACTCAACTCTGACAAGACGTAAGAGGGATACTGGTGCTGTGTGGTGCACATATGTGGTTTGTTTTCATGTTTGGGCAACTGTTAAGCTCTGCATCTAGAGAGAGGGAAACAGATTGAATTGCAACAAGTCACAGATGCTTATCTTCTTATCTGTTTTTTTTTTTTATCTCTAAGGAAAAACATGCATCTTACTGAGAAGTAGGCTATGAAGTAATGATTTTTCTTTTCATTTTGTCATCAATATTCAGAAGAGCAGGTGTACTGTATGGGAAGAACTTTCCTAAGAGGCCAATTTTTGTTTTTTTGTTTTTTTATTAAAGAGGCCCATGTTCTAGCTCACTGTAAATCTGTGCTTAATGGAAACACAAACACATTATATTCTGTATGAAAAACACAAGAGATGAAAGATAGCCCTATATATGTTTGTATGTATTAATAATTTTCTCCCATATTTTATTTTTTTATTCATGTGTATATATATATATATATATATATATATTTATAGCAGGATAAAAAGGCTTTTGAAGCAGTTATTTAAAAGAAACAATTCTCTCTTCAAACTCTTTATGTGAAAGAAGATTTTTAAAAAAAGGTTGTTTAATAAAGCTGTATGATTGAATTTGTGCTTATTCAAAGCTAGTGCAATGAAGGGCTAAATTACTCTGAAACAGTTCAGATATTTAACATCTTTATTGGCCAAGAATTTCACAATCAGAGTTTCTCTGACGGGAAGACAAATTTGAATCACGTGAGGAACTAATAGCCAGGACTGTTGACCATTCTGTTTTAGAAGTCAAGTCCTACAACTTTCTGGAAATCCAATGATAGATTGCTGAAATGCCCCTTTAATGACTTGGTTTCAAACCATATCTACAAGTATGGAAAGAAGCACCACGCTCTATCTCATTTGAACAGCATACATGAAATAATTTCTTAAATTAAAACATTGAAATGTTACAGCTGGAATTTGACTGAATTTCTTGGAATATACAAACCATCCAAGGCTTATAAGAGATGTATAGTCCTAGTCTTGTCATGGCAGGTTTGTGCAACTGAGCCTGATTTTCTCATTTGGAAATGAACTTAAAAATGTTGTCATTGTAGGGTGGACAAAAAGACAATTTCTCACTGACAAGGACATACTACACTTTATTTTATTCACACAATATGACAAAATATCATCATGAATCAAAGTATCTCAAGGCTGTTGTTTCTCCTAAGTCTGAGCAGCTGCTGAATCACCAACACTCTGCTCTGGACAAAGTTCCTTGTTAGGATCCATTATGGCAGGTGGAGGCATGCTCAGACACTCCATCTGAGCCTTCACCTCCTCCATCTCCTTCTGCTCCAGCTCCCTCCTCCTGCTGAACAGGAGAAGACGCTCCACTTTCTTCGACTCGTTGTCGTAGCGCATCACCAGACAGTCTGGGCAGGATGTACGGAGTAAGGTCACAGTGAGGTTCACCTGCTCCTGCACGTCAAATGTGAAGACGCTGCCTTCCACTGAGACGTTGTGAGTATGATAGTGGCACCTTCCACTGGCATCAACGCTGGGTGTGTAGGAAATTCTGGAGGTCGCATTAGAGAAGCTGGAGAAGTCAATGCTGGTGCTGTTCCTATGCTTGAAGCGTTCCAGATATGCTGGATTGCTCAAACTGCCTGCAACTAAAGCCCATCTTCCCTTCAAATGATGAGGGTCCAGTTGATCCAAAGGCCGGAGCAAGTCTTCACAGGACAGAGGAGCTGAATGGCTCACTGACACCAAGCAGAGGAGAACGACGGCACACACAAACATGTCTGTGTATATTGAAATCAAAATACTGCACTGCAATGTGCATCTATCTCAGTGTATTTATAGGTAGGCTCTAGTTTCACAACACTGAAAACTCCAGAGGGCAGAGTCCCTCATCTGCCTGTGGGGGATTCTGTGATTGTGAAATGATAGATTTTTTTTTTTAACTGTGATTCTCAAATTTGTACTGGTACTCTACTTATTTTTCTGTGTCATTTGTTGTTAGCTTACCAATAGTAACATGGTATAAAGAAAATGCGGTACACTACAATTATGGCACTTTATCCTTTGTTGTGATTGTAAAACCTCAAACAAAAATTCAGTGTTTGTGCTGGAATAAATGGAGACTTTAACAATAGCTAATGTCAACTGATTCTCAAGACCACTATTCAAGTATGTAGCTTTTGTAATGCCTCCTGTGTCTCTACAAGGAGTTCTGTAGAACTGAAACCACAACATGATAATACATAACAAGTTAAGAAGCATAAACAGTGCTATGTATTTAATTAATTTCCCATTTACCAGCAGTGAGTGGAGTAATTGAGATATATTTATTGAAAAGAAATAGTGTTTGTTTAGTCACAATAGCAGGAACGTGGGACTACCACTACTCTAAATAAGTAGTAACTATCTGTATAATCATCCCACCATCAATTCAGAAGTATATTCCAGATTTGTAACACGTGCAGGAGGGTGTGTGCTAAAGACTGCTGCCTTTTTTTTTGGTTGCAAAAAATTGGTGGCATTTCTAGCCGTGGTTGTGCCACCAAAAGCGGGTAATTTAAATCAAAACATGATCTATTCCTAACCATAATCCACACATTAACCACAGCATCTTTGAACCGTAAAGTTTGCTACATAAATAGGTACAAATGTTATCAGTGGTTGGCAGAAACCTACAATTCCAGCATTTACTCAGGCAGTTGGTTGAGCAGCTACTGCTCAGGAAAACTGCTCAGACATTCTTACATTGGTGGCTCTGTAAGTCCAAAGAACATGCCCTCCCATGGCCCAGACAAATTTTCTCTCTGGGCTGCATGTGCCAAAAAATCTAATACTTCCTTTTGAATGGTGTTGGACATCTAGTTGCTAGAGCCACTCACATCCACTGAGCAACTCAGCTTGTCTGCCACTCCATCATTAGCTTCTATAAAACTCCATTTGATGGATATGCCCCTGCAGTGGAAGTCCCTTGTGCCCAACACATTTTATCGGTCTAAAAAGCAGCTCCAAAACTGCCCAAATTTCAGATTTTTTTCTCTCAGCCTGTCCACGCTATTTATCAGCCCCTGCTACCGCAAATGTCTTCTCAAGTTTAGCTGACCCCGACCTTTGCACTGTGACCTGATCTGATGACATTGTCATGTTAGATTGCGGGAATTAATTGAATTTGCATGTTGCAAACATCTTTTTCATAGAATGTCTTACAGTCCTCTTTTCACATGCTGTTTAATAATTAAAACTAATGTTAAGATAGTCCATGAGTTATGGTAAAATAGCAAACTAATTACAGACTGTGTTGTTCCACCCTTTGTCAATAGGGGGTGCTGCAGCACCCACAGCACCCACCTTCTCACACCCTTGCAGAGAGCGCCTGTGTTTATTCTAAAGGGCCAGGGTTGGTAACAAAGAAATACAGGAACTGGACCCAAATGCACGACACAGACACAAAAACTAGTTGAAAATTGCAGGGCCTCTCCAAAACTGGACCCTATCCACTGCCACTTCATCGCTGAGCGTAACTCTGTTTGTTGTCACCCTCCCAGCTGAATAAAGCTTGTCTCATTGTGTAGGGTTTAAAAATACAGCATCAAGCTTTGGGACAGACTTCACAGGAAACACATGCATACCAACTTGACAAAAGTACCCTTGTTGGCTTGATGCTATCTTCTAGTTCTATGAGATTCGTACTGACAACTGTCCAAAAGTCACACACAGTCTCACACACAGTCTCACACACACACACACACACACACACACACACACACACACACACACACACACACACACACACACACACACACACACACGCACACACACACACCATCTAAAACATTGTCACTGGAACAACCACATTGCTCCCTCGAGGCCAAATGGAGCAGATAGCTTTCTCTGGGGTCACCAGCAGTGTGTTGCTTGGTAGTGTAGTATTGCCATGGATGTGTAATGAGAAGGGTAAAGGAACAGTGCCAGGCTTTCATACCACTTTCCACTAAATCAACTAATAGCCAAATGCAAAGTTATTTTCCCTCTCATTCACTATAGCTTGCTCGAGACAGAGTGGCTGATGAGGTTAAAGGAAACGCTAGCGCGCTTGCTCTGTGGACCCCACAATACAGAGGATCCAGGTAAGTTCATACCCCAAAGAAGAGCTCTTTCTGCTTCATGTCCGGTGCTGTATCCAAATCTCTTTATGTATCTATTGTGCAGCCCAAAATTTGTGACCACGCAGACTGTACACAAATCAAGTCATAAAATGACTTCTCTTAATCAATGCCTCTGATCTCTTGCACAAAGTACTATATTCCCCATCCTGGTCCTATTCTTGTTAAGCTGTTGCCCATTGTCTTTTAACATTTCTCTTGTCCGGCCAAAAACAACAAATACAGTAGCTCCCCTTGCCGTCATGAGCTGGTCATTTTCTTTTCTAATGCACATGCTTCTTTTTTTTCTTTTTGATTTCAACGGCAGTTGGCAAACAGTCTTATCGTGCATTAGCGACTGCCACCAACTGGAATGGAGCGTGGACTGGGAAATGTGCATGTGCAGAATGGCAAACTGATGCAGACCTTCCACTGTACTAGTAATGGACCTTTGTGCACATCCGTGTGACCGGTACTGCTGCTGTCCCCGTATTAGGAATGTAGAAAGTAGCCTTTGCTTTACTTAATACCTAAACTGTGATCATATCAGTAGAATTTATTTTTTTGTATTGTTAAATTACTGATTACTTGTTTTAATTAAATACATTTTCTCACACCAGTATTTTGTATTTTTATTTTGATACATTTGATGAGCAAGTGGACTCAAGTCACATGACTTAAACTCGAGTCAGACAAATTTGATGACTTTATACTCAACCTGACAACATTTTTAAAAAGTCGTGCAACTCGACCTTACCATCAGTGACTCGTGACCTCACATGGACTTGAGCTTTTTGAGTTGAAAATACTTGATACCTTCCCCAAAGCTCATATTAAAAGTGTGCCACCAATCTATTTATCTACCTCCATTTCCTGAATCAACTAAAATTAACATTATTCATTGCCAGTTTGTTTGTTTGAACCAGTCCGACAGCATCCAGTCAAGGTGTAGACGAGTACCATGAAGAACTAACACTACGTTACTTATCAATTTAAAAAAACGATACCAAATACTTTTTTTTGCATACAAAAACTACACAATGGTCAACAAAACATAATTGCAATATACAAAATGTGTAAGTCAAAAATTACATACGGAGAAGCAGCAACTTCAAACAAACTTGTTTTATAAAATGAATACAAAATTTAAAAAGCATTTGTGATTTTTTTATATTTAATATATTATTGTGTTACAGTTGCATTATATTTGTTGCATTATGACTTGTTTAAGACTCGAAACTCAAAGTTAATGACTTGGGACTTGACTTGGATTTTGCCTGTCTTGACTTGGGACTTAAGTGCAAAGACCTGAGGCTTGATTCTTTCTTATGACTTGCAAAACAATGACTTGGTTATTGAACAACATACTTCTTGATGTATTTGTGCCCATTTCTGTGTGTATATTTAGGGGAGACCAGGGATGGTTGTAACAAAGGGATAGTTGTAACACTCTCAGTTTGGCCAATTAGAAATGAGCTGTGGTAACATCATCAACATAGTCCATGCCCATTTACAATTGAAGCTCACTGGTGAAGCCGCATATCTCTGAGTCCAAATTTGTCTGTTCTTGAGCCAAAAAATTTAAAGTTTAATTTGATGTGTTTAATTAGTGCTAGCTTTGAAGCTAAATGCTAAAAACGGTTAGCTCTTTCATGGCTGCTAGGCATGGGGAGGGTTGTAACTCTTCGAAAGTGTTTATTGTTCAACTGTTAAAATGCTGTTCAAACGTCAACCTCATTCAGGCTACAACGCCCACACACACACACACACACACACACACACACACACACACACACACACACACACACACACACACACACACACACACAGAGGTTAATAATTTATTATTCTTGATTTAATTTATTTTATGTTATATATTTTCATTTATTTTATTGTACTTGTTTTTGTATTTATGTTCTACATTTCTATTGATTTTAATATTATAATTATTGTATTCTTACAACTTTATTGTTCCTTCTTTATTATTCATTGAAGTGCTTGAACACATTCAGCCTATTGTAAATCTTTTTTAAGCACAATAATTTAATTGTTACATCCATCCCCAGCTAGTGTTACAACTTACCCCGGCACTGGGGTACATTGTAACAATTAACCTCTTTGACATTAATTTCCATAATCTGTGATGGTGTAGTAGAGGTCAAAGTGTGTGTTATTTATAGCAGACAAATATGGGTAACACGTATCAAAATTTAAGAGCTCAAACAAAAAGTGTTACAATCATCCCCGGTCTCCCCTACTTGTGAGCCACATTAAAGAAAACTGATCATTGCCTTGTAATGGACAATTAAGTTTCTGTTCTGATTCTGAATGTTCAGTGTTCTGATTTGCTGACCAAAGTACTTAGGACGTCATATTTTCATATGCTGTGTGTGCTAATAGTTGCATCTTTAACATAACATGTATACATAACGTCAGAGAGGAAATATGATGGGGACAAACACGACCATGCAAGAATAAGTGAATGAAAAGGCTCACCTACAAATCATTTACCAAAGATCGCATTGATTAATTAGTAAATGACAAGCACATATTTAAAGCAATAGCATTTAATTTCAAACTAAAATTTACAAAATACATTTTCCGTTCAATTTACAGAATGTTGAGCATCTATGGGTTCAAATACAATGCTGGTATTAATCTTTTAACCACATACTGTATGATTTAGCAAGGGTCCATTCCACTTTTACTCTACTGGAAACTACAAAAGTTAAGCTAATTGAAATATTAATAAAAGCAAAAAGAGTGACAAAAAATGTAAAATGTGTTTAAATAACAAATGTAGGCTATTTCTGGGAAACACTGCATTACAAGGTAACAATACAAATATGCTGCCCTGCTGTATCATGCGTCATATCAAGGATACTGTATGTCTGCTTACATGACAATAAAACACTTTACCTAAAGTAATGCAGGCAAGACATGTTATGTTGACAGTGTCTAAAGACTAGGATAGCATTCTTTATTATTCACTTCATTTCCTTCAATAACTGAATTCTTTGCAAATATACTAAGGAACAGTACAATTTAACATTTGCACAAAGCACCCACTGATAATACATATGTGACCACATATGAGTCTCTTAGGCCTCTGTTTTCTCTTTAGCTTGAGCAGCTGGATCGGTGGAGATCTGATCCGGACAAGGTTTTTTAGTAGGGTCTGTCGAAACAGGTGGAGGCATGTTCAGACACACAGCCTGAGCCCTGAACACCTCCATCTCCTCCGGCTCCACCTCCCTCCTCCTGCTGAACAGGTACAAACGCACGAGTCTCTTGGGGTCGTCAAAGCGCATCACCACACAGTCTGGGCAGGACGTATGCAGGACAGTCACAGTGAGGTCAAATCCACCAAAGGTGAAGCTGCTGCCTTCTAGTGTGATGTTAGCGTGCATATATTGACAGCTGTCATTAAAGCCGAAGATGCGTGTGAAGGACATTTTTGAGGTTTCATTGGCATTGGTAAAGATGATCCTGGCACTGTCTCTTTTCTTAAAATTTTCCAGATGTGCTGGATCACTCAGACTGCCTGCAACTAAAACCCATCTTCCCTCCAAATGATGAAGATCCAGTTGATTCAAAGGCCGGACCGAGTCCTCACAGGCCAGAGGAGCTGAGTGGCTCGCAGATACCAAGCAGAGGAGAGTGATGACGTAAACAGCAAACATGTCTTTGCGCTATGAAATGCTGTCTACAGTTTTGTATGCAAGCAACACTATCTAACTGAAATTAGGGTGGTTAAAGGGTTTTATAGTTGTTTTAGAGACCTCCTGTTTCACAATGCTGCCAAAGAGCAGAGTCCCCTTTTCCATGTGTTGATTCTCCGGTTGTGAAATGAGGGAATGTTTTGAGTACTGCGACTATTAAATATTAACCCTGGTTGGCTTTCTCTTACTGTACCTATGGTGTATAATATAATATAATATAAACTTTATTTATATCGCACTTTTCTTAACAATGTTAGAAAACAAGAAGAGATAAAACCAAATAAGGTAAAAACAGACATGGCAAGTGACTAAAAGACTGATACACAAGAAGCAAAAAACAGTTAAAATTAATAAATACAAAAAACCAAACAAATTAAAACAGTATAAAATAAAAGCAGTCAAACATTCCCATGAGCTTTTACAAAGAGAAAGGTTTTAAGACGAGATTTAAAAGAGGCAAGGGACTTAGTGTGCCTTTGTTCAATAGGCAGAGTATTCCAGAGTGTGGGGGCTTCAACAGCAAAAACACGATCTCCCTTTGTCACAAACTGCGACGTGGGAGTAACCAGCAGGGCTCCACCCGCGGATCTCAGTGGTCGAGAGGGCACATACTGTGTCAATAAGTCTGTCATAAATTTCGGAGCTAGACCATTTAAGGCCTTCAAAGTGAGTAATAGAATTTTAAAATCAATTCGAGAACTAACGGGGAGCCAGTGTAGGGAGGCAAGCACAGGGGTGATGTGCTCATGCCTCTTTGCCCCAGTAATGAGTCGGGTAGCAGCATTTTGGACCAGCTGGAGACAATGGAGGGAGCTCTGATTATACCTAAAAAAAGTGCATTACAGTAATCAAGTCGCGGACAAATAAAAGCATGAACAACTTTTTTTAGGTCCATGATTGATAAAAATGACCTAATTTTCACAATCATCTTGAGCTGAATGAAACAAGATTGAACAACACTTTTGACTTGATTATCAAAACAGAGTTTGGCAGCAAAAATCACACCTAGATTCCTAGCAGCCTGCTTAATATTCTTTAACAGCTCTCCCAGATTAGCACCAGCGGCACTGATGAAATTTGGGGGGCCGAACAGAATGACTTTCGATTTCTCATCGTTGAATTTGAGGGAGTTTTGGGACATCCAGGATTTAATGCTGGAGAGGCAAGATGAGAGATTAGATAGGCTGCTAGAATCTGTGGTTTTTAACGGCATACACAACTGAGTATCATCTGCATAGAAACGGTGAAGCACATCATGAGTCTGGATAACCTGGCCGAGAGGTAGCATGCATATGGAAAACAGACGAGGGTCAAGGACAGAGCCTTAAGGGACCCCACACCTCAAGTTAGTTTACTGTGTGGCACAAATTGTTAATTAAATGCAATTGCGTTTATACTTCTGCATTCAATGTTTTGGTGGAATAATTTTACAAATGCAATTTTCCCCCACATTATTTTTCAGACAATGTTTTTACTTAGTGGTCTCGAATTAAGAATTGTATACACTCATTTTCTCATCCCCACTCTGCATATTGAGTATCTGGCTGTCAGCTTACAATGATGTGAAAGTATTAGGCAAAATTTGTGCCAACATACAAAAAGACATGAATAACACTTTTGAATATTGAAGCTGAAAATTATGTTTATACACATCAGTTTAATTATTAGAATGATTAAGTGGTTTCATACTAAATAACATAGACATACATTTAATTTACAGATTTACAACAACAGATTTAATTTTAAACTCTTCGTTGCAAGTTTTCTTTATCGTTGTGAAATTCAATTTGGAGGGAGCTCTCTGAGTGCAGGACTGTAAATTCCTGAATGCTCTCAGAAACCATCCACATTTGCCAACTATTGCCAGACTGATCCTCATTAAGAAAACAAGAGATGTAGTACTTTCTCTCTCTCAAGCATTTACTGATTGGGCAAGGTATACAAAGCCCTAAGCCTGGTGAAAGTCTACTAACAAGGCCGTGTGGTCATATACTTTCTACAAGTTATCATTAATAATCACATTTCAGTCAGGACCATTGAAGTCAAAGAAACTTTATTTCCATTTGCAGTTCGATATTTGGTGGTATGGCTCTGTCTGCCCTTCCACACGCCTAGCTGAAGGCAGAGAGAGCAAACTTCTCCGCCCTCTGCGCATTTAAGGAAAACCTGAGGAAGAGAGAGCAAACCTCTGTGCCCTTCCATGCGCCTACATGAAAGCCTAATGTAGGGAGAGCAGCAGCAAAGACCCCCTCAGAATAATAAGGTTCAAAACAGTGTGACACACGTGGCTAAACGAAGACTGTGGTACCACTATGAACAGCCTCGGAGATTGTGGTCCCTTTGTATGCAAAGCACTTTGAAAATAACAGTGTATCAGTTGTGCTATATGAATAAACTGCCCTCCCTTTTTGCCTGCTGATGGTGTTTAAATGAATAAAACTGGATTTCAAATCTTTCCTGACAACTTGTTTTTATATCTTAAACCTGCAATCCATTATGAATATAAGCAGGAGATTTTAATACAAAGTTGTAACCACTGTATGTGAATGCATGACAGGGTCAGACCTGCACAGCACTGGATTAGAAATGAACTGGACCCTCATTCATTAAAAATGCTTATTAGAGGTCATTTTGGTGAAAGTAACGTGAGTAATATATTAAAGTATCTAATTACTTTTAAATTAAGGCAACCAGTAGTAATATATTACATTCTGAGAGTAACTTGCCCAACACTGCTTATGATACATCCTATTGACTCTATCCACAGAATATTAATCTCAGGTGGTTTTCAACATACTGTTTTCTGTATATACTTCAAAAGTTAAGAATGTGAGAAGTGATGACAAGTACAGTGTTGTGGTAGTGTGGTGTGTTTAAAACCCTCACTTAATTAGTTGTTATGAGTTAACTATACATGAAAAATAAATAATCTCATGTTTTTTGTTGAAAAAAAAAAAGAGATTTATCGTCATTTTAATCATTACGTGGTTTCTGCCTTAAGATTCTTTGTCCATTCAAATAGACAGAAAAAAATAACACATAATAAAGTACCAGTCCATACCCATTGGTAGCTTTGTCACCTTCTACCTATGCCAATCCTCAATGCCTATGTGCAGTTTCACATAGATTGACCACGTCAGTGAGACAGTGACACACCGACAGTTTCCGTGATTATGTACAGCATACCATAGCATGACAGTCATACCAAAAATTAGAAAAAATCAAACATTCGGCCACAGGGGGAGCCACAGTGATCGGTCGCATTTTAGCCATTTTTAAGCATTTTTCTGTTGTTATATTTCTCCAGTTTAGTAAAAATCGATATGGCAGTTAGGCCTAGACAAGAAATTAGCTCTCTAGCACCCCCATTTTGTTTGATGGGGTGAATAATGGAGGGGTCCCCTCAGAGTATGTGTGGTCATATGCCTACAAAGTTGCGTGGTGATCGGTGAAACCCTTGAGATGTTATACACCTTTATGTGATGAGCCACGCCCTCCGCAATATTCATTGCCTTATAGAAGCTCAGTTTTAGTAAGTTTTCCAACTTTTGCCAAGAGGGAACTTTAGATATTGGTCCCTAGATTATATTCACCGAGTTTCATGCAGATCGGTCAAACTTACTAGGAAGAGATCGATTTGAAGTGTTTTTCAAAAAATTCAAAATGGCGGAAAATCTATATAACCGGAAGTTATGGGTTCTTGGGGCATTTGTTCCTCGTGAGGAGAGGCATCTCTGTGCAAAGTTTCATGTCTCTACGACATACAGGGCATGAGATATGCCCATTCAAAGTTTGCAATTTCAATCGGTTGCTATAGCGCCCCCCTTTGCCCAATCAATGTAATATTGCTTCATTTGCATCCTCCCATGACCCTCTACCACTGTGCCAAATTTCACATGGATTGACCAAGTCAGTGAGGAGAAAAACGTGGAACAGACATACAGACAGAGTTTTCGTCATTATATAGCAATATATAGTAAGATTATGCACTTTTTCAGATTGTAGTATTGGACCCCTTCATTTTTTACAGTCTGAAAACTTGCATTACAATATCTTTAGTCATTTGCTTTGGAAAATGTATTTTATGGGAGAATTAACCCACCTTTTGTGTTGATCAGTTTCATCACTTTTTGCTGTGTTTTGTTGTATAAAATACTTTTGTTACAACCATCATTTTATGAAGGGCCCATATCAAAATTATGAATTTTGTTTTATCTTGAGTAGGGGTATCTAAAAAAAAAAATGGAGGCCCTTTCGAGGATTTGTGCCTTTACTTACTGTGACATGGCCAACATCACCACCCCAACCTTGACCTTTGAAATCAAAATTCTGCCCCTGTATATATTGTATATTTTTAGTGGGATGTCAAGGAAATTATGTTTGTACCTCTAAACAGGGGTACAAATTTTGCAGCACTATCCCTTTGTGTCACAAAATTTAAATAAATTGAAAAACAAACTCTTCTAAAAAGGTTGCCTCTTGAAAATAATTTAATTTGTGTTACAGATTAGATAAAAGGTAAGAAAAACAGGTGTGATGTTTTCCAACACATGACCTTTATAATCTGATATACAGCTTATCAAAACTGTGTAACTAATTATTTTCGAAATGTCTTTCAGTCCTTCTTCTCCTCTGTTTTCTCTTCAGTTTGAGTTGCTGGATTGCTCGCCCTCTCTTCTGGACAAAGCTCCTTGGTCGGATCCATCACATGAGGTGGAGGCATGTTCAGACACTTCACCTGAGCTCTGAACTCCTCCATCTCCGTCTGCTCCAGCTCCCTCCTCCTGCTGAACAGGTAAAAATGCTGCCGCTTCCCAGACTCTACATCAAAGCTCAACAGTAAGCAGTCATGACAGGATGTATAGATGAAGGTTGTGGTTAGATTGCCATTCTCATAGGTGAAGCTGCTGCCCTCCAGGGAGACGTTATAGGACATATAGTGACACTCATTGTAGAAACTCGAGCTGCGACTCATGGAGATGTTGGTTTCACTGGTGTTGTTGACGAAGGTTACGGAGGCACTGTCTCTGTCTTTGAATCGCTCCATGAACAGGAGATGGCTCAGGCTGCCTGCAACTAAAGCTCGTCTACCCTCCAAATGATGAGGATCAAGTTGCTCCACAGGCCGGACCAAGTCTTCACAGGACAGAGGAGCTGAATGGCTCAGAGACACCAAGCAGAGGAGAGCGATGGCACACCCATCAAACACGCTTCTGTGTGCTGAAATCATTATTGTCTATTTTAATGTGTGCACGCTGCTGGGATGATTAAATCAGGTCTCAGTTGCACTGTAGTATCTAAATGGTACAGTTGGTTTACTGGTTTTATAGCTGCTTCAAAAAGCTTCAGTTTCACAACACTAAAAAATACCAGAGAGCAGAGTCCCCCTCTGACCTGGTGATTCTGTGATTGTGAAATGAGTAAATGTTTGAGAACTGTGACTTCTGAGTGTTTGCACTGGATGTTTACTTATTGACTCTCTTACCTCTGGCAACGTTGTTGGTTCACTGTGTCAAACGTGTTGCTGGTGTTAGTTCTGTTCTTGTATCACAATTCTGAAAAATAAAGTGTTTGTACAGGAATAGTGGTAAAAACTGCAGGTTTGAATGATAACTGCAGTTGATTGATCTCGAGGATGAGGATTTGTGCATATAATAGGCCTTTTTCACTGCAGACATTTTGTGTCATAGTAGCAAAAAACATCTGTAGATGCTAAAATGAGTGACGGCTGAATTCCATTCAGCTGCTTTGATTTTTATGGTACTGGTATTGTGCATGCTGGCTCACTGTTTTCCTCCGTTTAATAGCCACTGTTAGTGTCATCAGTCACACCTGTGCTTTTCCTAGTTAAAATATCAGCTGTTAAAAAAGGTCTATTCTCTCTTTCAAGATAATATAATATATAATTACTAATCAATGTATCAAAAGAAAACAATCACAGTCTGTAAATGAAAATCACATGTACTTTTGTCAGCAATTGTTGGCTAGAAATGACAATTGACAAGTCTGCTTTTGAGAGAGAGGATGACATGCAGCAAAGGGCCAAGCTTTGATGTGGAACTCCTGCCTATTATCATATATCAGGTGCACACCTTACCAGGTGAGCTAAAGGCCTCCCCTACAAATTAGAAAGAATTTCAATTGGGAGATCAGCACCTATTGTCATTGTATACTGTGTATGTGCTGTGCAAGAATTTAAAGGTTGACAGGGGTAGCACAGTCAGTCACCAGAAGAAAATGCTGGCATGCGATGTTTCTGCAAACCACAACTATGTTAGGCCTACATTTACACGTTTTATACCTATCATAGCAATGTTAAAAAGGTGATGTAGGGGTTGGCCACTAGCTCACCTGGTAGGGCAGGCATCCCACGCACAGCGGCCACAAGCTCGATTCCAACCCATTACCCTTTGCTGCATGCCATTACCTTCTCTCCCGACTTCACGCTACAGCTTTCCTATCAAATAAAAGCAAAAAAGTCCCCCAAGATATCTGGCAAAAAGTGATGCAGTACATGAGCTAGCTTTGTCATCAAAGGGTAGAGAGGATCGTGAATAGTGTGAAACCTCGTCGAGATTCCTGCCAAGCTGCAGACCATTGTTTGAGTCCATTAAACTGGTTGTTTTTAAGTGACCTGTTGCTGTGTTTTAAATTTAGCAACCTGTTGCTGTTATTCCATCATGAATAGTGACACAAAAAACTTTTTTTGATGTTTACCAAGACACCAACGGCCTCTCCAGCCCTGACTGTGCCACCAAAACTGTTTTTTTCCCCCCTTTGTTTTTCTAACCTTAACCAAGAGGTTTTTGTATTTAAACACAGCGTCGTTCAGACATAAAGAAACACAAAGTTTTACTGTATCCAACATATAATAATGTAAAATTGCATTTGTGGTTTGCAGAAACATACAATGCCAACATTTTTCCTGGTGATTGTATTGACCGTAACCAATAGTGGCAGGGCTTGGAATTCAGAGAGAATAAAATGCCCATTAGTTCACACTCAGGTAACAAAGATCCTGTTTGGACTGATGCCAGAACTCACTTTGCGTGACTAAAATGGAATTACAAATAAAGTTGAGGTTTTTAATGAGTTGCCCCCACTGTTTCCAGCTATTTTGGCCAACCAGCCCTCAGTATACCGTCAACCAGCACTTCCTTTAACCAGATAGTGTGCTCCATAGTCATGGCATCCACCCTAGCTTTGAACTCATTTGTTAGCTAACTGATTACCTGTTTCTAAACTTTTTTTTCTGAAGCAAGATGTCTTCTGTCCCCTCATACTGCTTTTGATTTCAAACATTTACCAGATTTGTTACAGTTTCGATGCAAGCTTATCAGTTTCAAGCCACTGCAATATCAAATTCAAAACTGATCAAAGAAAAAAGTAAGACTTTGCAAAAAAACTGTTGAGTTATGTATCCTGTAAATGATTTCTCTTTCTCTAATGAAGAATGCAATCCCTGCGGCACTATACCTTCATGCCACTGGTGTTACTGCATGGCTGCAGGATGGTTAAGAATGAATAATTACCATAATGTATAGAGTGAAAGTCAGAATTTGCAAAGTAACTCCAAATGATCTGAAAAAAAGTCTTTCCAAAAAGTTACATCTTAAAAAAAGGATTTTATTTCCAGTTTAAAAGTAAGACATACAGGAATGATATGCAATAATAATGACATAAAAGAGAAAATCACCAAATCTTTGATGGTGCCATCTTGGTGTGCTTTTGAAAACATTCAAAAGAAAATGGCAACTTAGCATCTCCACAAACATCCACTGATGGTGACATACATTTATTAACACAATGGGACCACGTGTCTGTTTACTGTTTTTTAGTTTTGTTGTTCCTCTGTTTTCTCTTCAGTTTGAGTTGCTGGATTGCTCGCCCTCTCTTCTGGACAAAGCTCCTTGGTAGGATCCATCACATGAGGAGGAGGCATGTTCAGACACTTCAGCTGAGCTCTGAACTCCTCCATCACCTCCTGCTCCAGCTCCCTCCTCCTGCTGAGCAGGTAAACATGCTGCCGCTTTCCAGACTCTTTCTTCATGCGCATCAATATGCAGTCTTGACAGGATGTATGGACGAAATTTGCACTGAGGTTGCTTTTATCTGTCCCATCGAAGGTGAAGCTGCTGCCCTTCAGGGAGATGTTGAAGGTATCATACAGACACTCGTTGTTAAAATGGATGCTGAGAGTGTAGGAAATGTGAGTGTCACTGGTGTTGCTGGAGAAGATTACGGTGGCACTGTCGCTCCGTTTAAATCGCTCTAGGTACAGGGGATTGCTCTTGCTACCTGCAACTAAAGCCCATCTTCCTTCCAAATGGTGAGGGTCCAGTTGATCCACAGGCCGGACCAAGTCTTCACAGGACAGAGGAGCTGAATGGCTCACAGACACCAAGCAGAGGAGAGCGATGGCACACGTAGCAACAAACATATTGTATTGTTTGAGCTCAGTCACTGTCAGTTTCACAGATATGTTTAATGGAGAATGTGGCCGGTGAAGAGGTCTGGCTGGTTTTATAGTTTACTCAGAAACCTCCAGTTTCACAACACAGAAAATACCAGAGAACAGAACGCCCCATTCACCTGTGGATTCTGTGATTGTGAAATAGATAAATGTTTTTAGTGCTGGCTGTTATGTACGTTCTGTGAAATTAATATTTGTGATAGAATACCAGTAGAAGCAGATATCAACAATAGGCTGTGAATGCAAGCTGCTCACATTCATTCTTTATAGCATTTCATTTATTGTGATCAATACACTTCTGAGTCACTGGAGGACTTAAAAACAAACAAACAAAAAAGGGTTGGCATGTTGCAACTAACTTGTTTAAGCAAGGAGCAATGCTTTAAACTGAATAGAATTATAATAGATTTTCACTTTGTCAGGTCAAATCCTCTTTTCTGATTCAAGATTTATTTTTTCTTATTCACATTGAGCTGTCTGAGACACTGCTCTGGAAATGAAGGACTTCCCTGAATGAGAGCTTTGGCACTTACACAAGCAAACATATGTCTGTGGATTAAAACATATAAACTATTATATTGCACATGCATGAAGGTTGTGTTAAAGATGTTTACTCTCTGTTGTGCCATGTGTTCAAATACTTAGTTGGCTCAGAAACCTCCAGTTTAGCTGCACAGTGGATGCAAGAGTGGAGAGTCCTTTATCCACCTGTCGATTCTGTGATTGTGAAATGATGGACTTATTTCAGAAACGTTAAGTTTAAATAGTAAATCAACATACTTGTGTATGTGAATAATGAAAAATATTCGTGAACAAGCAAAACAAGACATACGACAAACGCATCAAATACACATAAAGACAGATACATGATCTTGTCTTCACTATAAAATGCACTTTCCACAAAACAATTATTTTAACTGGTCTGAGATTACAAAATTGGGCAGAGCTATACCATATTATTTATACTGGACTGGACTGGACCAAAATGACCAGACTTCACCCTACAGCAAATATTTTTTGGCTCTCAACTCGTTCCACATTTTTCAAACATAAAAATGTTCAGCTCAGTGAGCACAGTCAGGCTATTCAATTTTTGTGTTTTCAGAAATATTCCAGGACAAAATTTGCATTCAGAGGAAAATTGAAATATTTTCATGCATTTTAAATTCTTATGTTCTCATTCATACTTTTACCTAGAAACTATATTTAAAAGTTGAATAATTCCAAACCTTCTATACATTGTGGGTGTAATTCAGCTTTTAAGTCCATTAAAACATTTAAAAAAAATATTCAGCCTTTTTTTTTTTAGAGCTTTTTAAAAATGTCCTCCTCAGATTTTTACATTAACGACATCACAGCTAGAGTGGAGAAGAGCTTCAGGATATTCCGAAAAAAAATTCTTCAGCTTCCTCTCATACACACAATTTCAGCTCTAGGTAACAATGTAATAAAATGTGTCCCCTTTCATATACAGTGTTATGTAAGCAAACTGGGCTATGCATTTGACTGCATGAACCTAAGAGCAGTAGGAACTCCAAACAACTGTCATTGGACTCTATGTTAGGTAAGACCTGAAATCTCTCCAGGAGAGCAACATATTTTCCCATCTTTCATACATTATGGATATTATTCAGCTTTTCAGAGACTTCCACTTTCATTTTCACCAATTAAACCCATTTCCTCTTTTCCAGCTATTCCTACCATTTTACCAAGATTACCCATTTAAGCCAGTATTTAGTGTCAGCTTTTCAACAATTCTTAAAATATTCCAATATTTTTAACATTACGGGCATTATTCAACTTTTAAAGCCTGTATTTTAGTGTAGCGGCAGCTTTTCAACATCCAGCATTCACAATGCAGATTCTACAGAAATTGCTTTCTTTTGTTTAAATGGCTGTTCAGTGCACAAAGAGGTCAAATTATCCAATATTTTAGAGATGAGACAAAGGTCAAAAAATTATTTGTAAACCATCATAAAACCTGCTTAAGTTCATTTCCCGTCCCATTAATCATCAAGACCCCTCCGATTTGTCTTCTTTGGGATCCCAACCCCTATAACGTAACCACTGGATTAAAAAAAGCGTTACCTGTATATATAAACAAGTTAAAACTAGCTTCACTTTGACCTGCACAGAACTATTTCTCTGCAGAGTGAGTATTAAAGTTTTAACTACTTTCACTGCAGTCAAATTATTGCACTTTTCCACCATTTCTTACTAGCAGGAAATGGTAAAAAAAAAATTAATTTCCTAATCAAACTTTTATTTAAGTTGTGGATATTTATGTATAAGCTTGTATGTATGTTCATATTTATATCTGTTTTCATGTGTATTTGTTAATGCATATACACTTATCAAGAATAGAGCTTCCCTTATCCAGTAGGAAGGGAACAGGAAAAGATCTTGTGTCTTTATGTGTATTTGATGCGTTTGTCGTATGTCTTGTTTTGCTTGTTCACGAATATTTTTCATTATTCACATACACAAGTATGTTGATTTACTATTTAAACTTAACGTTTCTGAAATAAGTCCATCATTTCACAATCACAGAATCGACAGGTGGATAAAGGACTCTGCACTCTTGCATCCACTGTGCAGCTAAACTGGAGGTTTCTGAGCCAACTAAGTATTTGAACACATGGCACAACAGAGAGTAAACATCTTTAACACAACCTTCATGCATGTGCAATATAATAGTTTATATGTTTTAATCCACAGACATATGTTTGCTTGTGTATGTGCCAAAGCTCTCATTCAGGGAAGTCCTTCATTTCCAGAGCAGTGTCTCAGACAGCTCAATGTGAATAAGAAAAAATAAATCTTGAATCAGAAAAGAGGATTTGACCTGACAAAGTGAAAATCTATCATAATTCTATTCAGTTTAAAGCATTGCTCCTTGCTTAAACAAGTTAGTTGCAACATGCCAACCCTTTTTTGTTTGTTTGTTTTTAAGTCCTCCAGTGACTCAGAAGTGTATTGATCACAATAAATGAAATGCTATAAAGAATGAATGTGAGCAGCTTGCATTCACAGCCTATTGTTGATATCTGCTTCTACTGGTATTCTATCACAAATATTAATTTCACAGAACGTACATAACAGTGTATCCACAATGTTACCACAGGTAAGAGAGAACCAACTAGGAAAATATCACTGTAAATAAAAAATAGTCACAGCCAGCACTAAAAACATTTATCTATTTCACAATCACAGAATCCACAGGTGAAGGGGGCGTTCTGTTCTCTTGTATTTTCTGTGTTGTGAAACTGGAGGTTTCTGAGTAAACTATAAAACCAGCCAGACCTCTTCACCGGCCACATTCTCCATTAAACATATCTGTGAAACTGACAGTGACTGAGCTCAAACAATACAATATGTTTGTTGCTACGTGTGCCATCGCTCTCCTCTGCTTGGTGTCTCTGAGCCATTCAGCTCCTCTGTCCTGTGAAGACTTGGTCCGGCCTTTGGATCAACTGGATCCTCATTATTTTGAGGGAAGGTGGGCTTTAGTTGCAGGCAGCATGAATGACAGTGCAGCTGTGGGTGTCCTAAAAGACAGAGACAGCATAACTATTGAGCTCCACAACACCTCATACACCCAAGCCTACCACGTCGGTGACAGATGCAATTCTTATTCCCACAATATCTCATTAGAGGGCCACATCGTGAGGATCCAAGTGAAGACCTTTAACTTTACTGGGAACTTCTACCATACGTCCTGTAAAGACTGCATTGTGATGTCCTTGGCCATGGTGTCACCAGATTACAAGAGAGCGGACTTCCTTCTGTTCAGCAGGAGAAGGGAGGTGGAGCAGGAGGTGATGGAGGAGTTCAGAGCTCAGGTGCAGTGTCTGAACATGCCTCCTCCTCATGTGATGGATCCAACTAAGGAGCTTTGTCCAGAGCAGGCTGACAGCAAACCAGAGAAAACAGAGGAACAAAAGGCTTAAGAGACTTTGGGACATGATGTCTGTTCACACAGTGTGAATAAATGTTGCTGCATTTCAATTTTATTCCATCAGAGAAAAAATAAATTATTTTGAAAAACATAAGATGCTCTTTGAGTTTTATTACAGGTTGTATTTGGCGTGAATGCTTTCTTATGTTTTAGCTTGTACAAATACACATGCACATAATTATAAATATGAACACACAAACATATGCATACATATCAGCACCTTAAATAACAGCTATCTGATTAACAAATTAGGACTTTCCTACCATAGCAGAGCAAATAATACAATTTTTTGCCTTTGCTCAGCATTAACAGTATCCAGTCATGAAAGTAACCAATGCATTAGAGACACCATTCTACAGCTGCAATGATTAGTCAATAAATCAATAAGTCAAACACATAACTTTTTAACTATTTCATGATGGATTGGATGACTGGAGACCTTCCCTTATAGTGTATATGTTTTCAAGACAGGGGTACATCTTTGATCCATTGTTAAGTACTTTTAATCTGCAATTGCACTACCTTATACAAAAAGAATAGTTTTTCCTGACAAAGAGGTGCTCATCCCATAACTGAGAAAAAGCCAGTTTTAGAGCATCGAACTCCTCGGTGGAATTCATTGATAAAACTGTTTTTAGGACAGAAGCTACTTTTCAGAATGGCTTGGTGAGACTTGCCAAATTACTCTTTCTAAATCCCATACTGATGTTTCTTTTTTACAAATATGTTTGTTATTCTGTTCCCTGTAGCTTCAATAACATTGTTAAACACTGATGTCTGACCCAGCACTAAACCAGCAGCTCAATGGTCCCTTTCTTAAGAAGTCATAATCTATTTCATCATAAAACACTGAATGTGTGGTATATGTAAAAGCCCATGTGAAAAATGTAATACACACACACTAAAACAAAGCATATCACAGCATAGAAGTTACATCATATAATTATGGCATGCCCTTCAAACTGTGGATGAGTGGCTGAAGTGATCAGACTCATAATATACAAAGGAAAGAAAGAACTCAAGAACAAGAAAGTAAGAATAACATTAACTGCTAGCAATTATGAACAAACTGGCCTGATCTAGCTTAAAGCTAAACATTATCCATGGTGACAAAGATGAAAACATTTAAAATGTAAAAGTAGCTATTGGATAGACTCTGCATACTGACAGATAGCTAAGCCAAATAAACAGGGAAAAGAGACAAGGGATAACAGGGAAAAGTGTTGATAAAGAGTATCTGTCTCTCCGCAAAACTGCCTGGATCATAATTATTATAGTCTCTAATTCACATAGCATGATGCCTGAACATAGGACTTTCACATTAGCATGTCCGTTCTGCCTTAGCTGAGGCTTGAACTGACAACTTCTGAGACTGAGGTCCGTCTTCTATCTCACTGAGCTAATTGGCAAGTGACAGCTCATGTGTGGCTTCACAAATTGACTAAGCCAAGCATCAGGGTGCCAGACAGTAGCCATCCATGCCATGGAAAAGCAAATTTCAAAGTGAAAGCTCCAAAGCTGTAGCACATATGGTTGATTTGTTATGAGTTTTCAAAGTTTTGAAATTTAGAGGCTTGCTGTAGCGCCACCATCAGGACTATTGTCTTGTGTTTCCAGTTGAGGACATTTGGCATGGGACTGGACCTTTATGAAAAGTTTGGCTAGATTTTTCCTATGGAAATGTTGCATGAGCTGAGGCTTGAACTCATAATCTTCAACACCAAGAACCATCCTCTATCTCAATGAGCTAACTGGCAAATGGAAATGTCACGTGTAGCTTCACAAATTGACTAAGCCAGTCACTTGTGTGCAAGACAGCAGCTGTTAGTGTGTAAAGGCAGATTTCAAACGGCTGTCAAAAATTCAGTTATTGAGACAAAAATCCGAAAAAACACAAATTGCATCTGGACAGCATGGAGATGTTGGTAATTTGTTTTCAACCATGATTTACTGGCTCCATAAGTGAAAAACTGATGTTTAAAAATGCCATTTTTGCATTGACTTCAATTGTTGGCATGAGAGCGAAATTCAAAATGCTGTAAAAAAAATTCAGTTTTTGAGATAAAATTCTGATATTTTCCAAACATCATCTACCATGACTCCAAAATTGTGTCATTTTTTTTAATGAACATTGAAAATGTATTTAGCAAGAATTTGCAAGTACATGTTTACAATACCGTTTACAGTCAAACATTGTGATGCACTGCAGGCTCAATTTTTGATAAATCAAAAATCTGTGTGGATCGTTTGTGTAGGACAGTCTGAAGATGCTCTGTAGCAAGTTTGGTGTCAATTGAGCAAAAATTGTGGGAGGAGATAGGTTTAATAAGTTTTATAGTTTTTGACAAAAACAGAGTGATGGACTTCATAATTTTCAATAGGTTTAAATGCACAAAAGTTTCTTCAGTATTGGGGCTACATTTTGGTGAAAGTTGTAAATCTGTAGCACATATGGTTGATTTATTGTGAACTTTCAAAATTTTTAACTTTAGAGGCTTGCTGTAGCGCCACCATCAGGACTATCGGCCTGTTTTTGCAGCTGAGGCAATCAGGCATGGGACTGGACCTTTGTGCAAAGTTTGGTGATTTTTCCTCGGAAGAAGAAGAAGAAGAAGAAGAAGAAGAAGAAGAACATGCAGGATAACAATAGGGTCCTGGCAGTTTAGGCTGTCCGGCCCCTAATTATATTTGGAAAAAACAAAATACTGATACATTACTATACAGTATATATGGCATTATTAGATTGTTGATACTGATGCATTTATGTTGTATGTTATTTTGTTGCTGTAGCTGGTCAATGTAAAGCATGTCTGAACTGCTTCACATATGTATAGGTAGTTTAGTGGTTCCAGTCTGGCGTTGGAGCCCCTGAAGAGTCACAAGATAAATCTGAGAGGTGTAAGCTCCAAATAAGGTTAATTATTCTAAAAAGTTCTGATGGTATTTAAAAGTCGAATCTGAAATGTATGGAAGATGAGGAACAAAAGTTAAAAGTTTGGAGTTTATGTGAAAGTATGAATGAGTACAAAATCATTAAAATGTTTCAATTCTGAAAGAACTGAATAAAATGACCTGAGAAGTTTAGAGGGGGAATGTCTCTTTGAACTGAGACAACTCAGACATCTGAAATGCACCAAAGGGTCCCAACTATTTAATTCTTTTTTGTAAGGAGTCACTAGTCAAATAGGTTGGGAAACACTGATTTCATCTTAACCAATGTGCTGTATTTTATGAGCTTATCACATAGACTGTGTACTACGGGAGTGTATTGCTGCTACATCACGAAAAAAAATAATGGATCAGTATTATGTTATAACATGAAAAGTTTATGGTTCTAACAAGAATATTTTTATGTTATAACAATATAGTTTCATGTTATCCATATTTTGGGCCATGTTGATGCCTCTTTATTGCAAATAGCCAAGTGTGACATCACACCAGTAGTATATGGGTGCACCTCCAAGACCAAAGACCAAATATTGCATCATAATGTGGAACTTTTAATGTCCTAACAATATAAATTATCATGTTATAACTTGAAACTTTTTACATTTTTACAATATAAGCTATCACGTTATAACATGACAATATGTTGTTATAATGTGAAAAAATTCTTGTTAGAACAATAAACGTTCCACGTCATAACGAAATACTGACCCATTATTTTTTTCCTGGTGTGGCAGCAATACACTTCCGTAGTATACAAAGATCCCTTTTTGTAAAATCTGAAATGTAGCTGGTAACTTTAATGTAGAGTAATGTGATGTAAATGTAAAATGTAAATGTAAAACGTACAAAATGTCTCTCTGAAGAACAGTTGTCAAAGTTTTAAGTAGCATAAAATATATGGCATAGGTGTCGAATTCAGTGGGGACACAAGGGTCATGTCCCCTGTCCTTCTCAATATTTAAAATTTGTCCCCCACTAATAAAAGCATGACAGCAACGGAGGACTTGAGTTTGATAAAATAAAGACATTTACACCATAAAATAATTCAGATAATGCGCAAATTGGTGCATGAAAATTATATATATATATATATCGTTCATTCATGTACATATATATGTGTATACATATATATATATATATATATATATATATATATATATATATATGTATGTATGTACATGAATGAACGAGGCAGGGGGTCTGGAAAGGAATCCGGAAGAGTGAAACTGTGCTGAGTCAAGCAGCAGTGGAAAGGAGAGCATGGCGAAAAGCTCCCAAATCAGCCTCAGCAGGCAACAGTGTAATCACTGCCAGAGAGTCTGCCAGAGAGAGTGGGACTTATTAGCCATGCGAAGCACTGCTCAGTTAGCACCACCTGATCCAATTCAAGCATACATGCGCCATGGTCTCTTGAGACTGAAGGCCACTACTACTACTATTATGTATGTATAAACCTTTAATAAAACTCAAAGAGCATCTTATGTTTTTCAAAATAATTTATTTTTTCTCTGATGGAATAAAATTGAAATGCAGCAACATTTATTCACACTGTGTGAACAGACATCATGTCCCAAAGTCTCTTAAGCCTTTTGTTCCTCTGTTTTCTCTGGTTTGCTGTCAGCCTGCTCTGGACAAAGCTCCTTAGTTGGATCCATCACATGAGGAGGAGGCATGTTCAGACACTGCACCTGAGCTCTGAACTCCTCCATCACCTCCTGCTCCACCTCCCTTCTCCTGCTGAACAGAAGGAAGTCCGCTCTCTTGTAATTTGGTGACACCGTGGCCAACTTGAACGCCATACAGTCTTTACAGGACATATGGTAGAGGGTCCCAGTGAAGTTAAAGGTCTTGAACTTCATCTTTAAGATGCTGCCTTCCATTGAGATATTGCGATAATGATATTTGCATGTGTCACCAGTGCGGCTGACTTGGATGCACGAAGAATTGTGCAGATAAATAGCTGTGCTGTCTCTTTTCTTCAGGATGTCTGCAGCTGCACTGTCATTCATAGTGCCTGCAACTAAAGCCCATCTTCCCGTCAAATGATGAATATCCACATGATCTAAAGGCATGACCAAGTCATCGCAGGACAGAGGAGCTGAACGGCTCAGAGACACCAAGCAGAAAGCGACTGCAAACACAGCAAACATGACTGTCTGTCTGTTGTCTTGTTGTTGAGATATTAATGTCACGTCTCAGTTGCACTGTGGTGTCTAACTGAGTATGTGTCTGTGAAAGAGGCTTTGTTGGTTTTATAGTCTCTTATCCACCTGCGGATTAAGTGATTGTGCAATGAAAGAACATTGGAAACATTAGTCATTGTTTACTTTGGTTGTTTACTGGTCTGGATTCAGGGTGAGTCACATATCTGTAATCAAACAAAATGAAAAAAAAAAAGTATTTATTGTTTGTTCTTTCCTTGGATTGAAGTCCTGTAGATATTCAGTGATATTACTGGGATACCATTAGTTTTACTGTGGGCTAAAATCATATAAACTGTTATATTGCACAGGCATAAATGTGGTGGTGGTGAGGATATTTACTCTCTGTTGTACTGTGTGTCCAAAAACTTCAATCAAAAATCTCCAGTTTTGCAACACTGCCAGAGTGCAGTCCTCTCTCCACCTGTCGATTCTGTGACTGTGAAAATGACAAAACATTTTATGAAACCTTCACAAAGTCTAATTTAATTTGAGAGATCAGTGCTTAATAACGCACTGAGGAAAATAAGAACCTAAACTGGGCATGGATTAAAGGCTTTTTGTCACTGCTGTTAAAGTGGTAGGCAGTGGTGACAGAAATACTCAGATCTTTTAGGTACCAGTACAACAAAAGCACTGGTTACAAGTAAAAATCCTTCATTTACAATCCTATTTAATACTCCTTCAGCAGAAAGACATGACATTGTGTCTGATATATTATTATATAGATTTAATTGTTAAAACAGATGCATTCATGTACAAGTATCTTAAAACTGTGCTTAACTAAGTGAACTTAGTTACCATCCAGCACAGTTATCACATAGGACACAAGAGACACTGAAGATAAATAAAGGCTTCCTACTTTGGAAAAGGGAGATTTCTTGGCATTCACAAACTATGTGAAATATTTCCCTCATACACACATACATCCATAAATCATTCATACGTCCATCCATCCATCCATCCATCAAAAAATAACAAACAAAATACAAACACAATAATGATCTACAGCTCTAATGCTTGAGCATTGATGGGTAGGGTGAAGTGTAGAGTATGTGGTGTAGAGCATTAGAGTAAGAGAAACTAAAAAGGCAAAAGCCATCCAGAGTACTGTACAACAACAAAAAAAAAGAAAAAGTTGAAATTTGAAAAATCTATTTTTACTGTTTTTCAACTAAATTGTTTATTTATGGTGATTTCAGATTGGCTCCTGTTCTTGTTTGTAATAAACACAATAAATATAAAAGGTAGTACTTTTAATTTTGGGAGTTAATCCAATCCCTGCAAAAAACTTTGCAAACCCCTGATCAAAGGGTTATGTTTCAAAGTGCTCTAAAATGGTCACCCGACGGTTGGGTCACAGAGGGTGAGGGCTAAAACCCAACCTCCACCTCCACCTCCACCTCCCCCACCCGCCTGCCTGTCTGTTGCCTGTGGATTTGGTGATTGTGAAATGAAGTAAAATTCTAAGTTTTAGTCACTGTTTACACTGCATGCTTACTCTTACCTGTAGTTATGGTGTAGGTTCATGGTCAGTCAAATATTGCTCATCAAATAAAATGAAAAATGTGTCTACCTTTATAGAAGTCTAATGGTATTTTAGATCATTTATTGTACTGTGTTAAATACAAATCTGAGTGTGGAAAGGAATAAAAAAAATATTAAAAACTTACCTCTACTTTGTTTGGCACACCAAGTTAGTGTAGATTAGTACAGATTAGAAGAAGATTAGAAGGATTTGACTTTAAACCTATCGGGCAAAATGTGCTTTTACAACATTCATTATTACTTATTCCCACAGTGAGACTGAAAGTGTGCTGAATTTATAATACACATTTAATTTATTATTTATACCCATGCCTTGCCTAATGTGATATTTTATTCATTTATTTCCATTTATTAGTTAGTTATTGGTCCCAGTTTAACCACCTTGACTAATTTTCAGTCATGAAATACATCAAAACAGGAACGACAACACTGTACATATAACAACACATTACATAAGATATATAACATAAAATACTTTAAAAACAGGGACAACGATACATAAAACATAAAAACAAAGCACACTTCAAATTCCAAATAAGTCACAGAGTGTAGTCACACACTTGATTGTCTTGTAGCCAGGATTTTAAATGAACAATATGTGTCACACTTTCTGGTAAGTGTTGGCAGACTGTTCCATGTGAGCAGCTCTCACTGAGAGAGCTGACTGTCCGAAGGCAGTCCTCCTCATAGGTATTACACAATCCCCTCTTGCCACAGATCTAATGTATCTATCATCAGTTGTTTTCTGCTCTATTAAGCACTTAGGGGGGGACTAGTGTCTGTAACTCAGATGAGATTGTCTCAGCTCAGTCAGTGATGATTTCTTATGCAGCACTAATGGTGATGGGCATAGGTGTAGAATTCAGGGGGGATGCAGAGGATATGTCCCTCTCAATATTTAAAACATGTGCATGTGTGCCCTCCAAATAAAAGCATGAAGGAACAGAGGACTTTGATTTAGATAAGATTAAAGACATTTACACTGTAAACTGAAGCAGAGAAGGCACAAATTGGTGCATAAAAATTCACCAGAATGCAGGAAATTAAGTGTTTGACACTCTAAATCATCTGACAGAGTACCCAAAAAACTCTCTGTTTCATATGTTGAAACAAAACCTACACCCTTGGTGATGGGTGTTTGGCTTCCTGTGAAGCACCTAAAGAGCCTGGTGGTATACTGACTGTATGGGTCTAAGTGTTGTACATGCAGCGTGTGTCCAGCTGTCAAACAATATGACAGATCTGTATTTCAGCAATGCTTTTTATAATGTGCAATACAATGTTGATTTTGCGTGTTATATAATAATAATAATAAATAATAAATCCAATTATAATAAAATGTGAAGTAAATCTACTGTACTGTGCTCCAAAGTTAAATTATCATCAAATAGCTTAATCATCTTTGACCTGCCTTAATACCTTCCCTTCATATGTTCACTGAAAGGATGACCTTGACTATAACCATACTAAGGTTTATACAGTTTTACAGAACAGTTTTATGAAGGTCAAATATTAGTCATGTTCGAAATTTAATTTTTTAAAAATCCACAATAGGCTATAATTTTAAAGGATTCCTGTTCACAATGACCCCAACTATTAGACGTCAGCACTGACGTTAAATTCATGATTTCCCCCTATTCATTTATCATAATACACCTCCAATTTCATCAGACTGTCAATGTTTATGTTTTTGTCTTAATAGTATGATGATGAGGTTATGTTGTAAATTGGGATGGCATTTTAAAATGGTGTTTCATGTGCCACTTTTTAACTTTGAGCAACTGGCCCTTTGAAGGTCTCTGCACAGGCCTGTGTGACAGTATCTGCTGACGTCTTTTGAAAACTGAACCTTTGATTAAGCTAAACTAAACAAGAAGACTGGTATGCTTGCTGCCTGCACTTTGTTGTGGACGCTCATAAGGAGTAGGTGCTGTAAAGATTTGTAACACACTGCACAGATTTAATGTGAAATATCTAAGTAAATGAAATTATTAGTGGGTGAAGATGAAGGCAGGCCTCTGGGGAAGATTGTAACTGAATTTATTTTCATCCACTTTTTTCCATTTGTTTACATCTGAGATGGTTGCATCAAGTTTCTTTTCACAATTAGTTTTATTATATCAAACATATCAATATGAGAGGAAACACACAGGAAGCAGATTGAAGATATGCAAATGCTCTTTTCTTGGTTACTGTAGCTCATAGATCAGCATGGAGGATATGAACTGAGCATGGCTTAACAAGCATGAACATAAAACTGTATGATAAAGAAATGTACTTCCAAGTAATATCTGAGCATCTCCTGATCACAGCAGGAAGGCTTTTCTGACTGTGCACTCTGAACAGATCTCACGTGTCAAAGTCTCTTTAGCCTTTGGATCCTCTGTTTCCCCTCAGTTTATGTGGTGGAATGTCGTACACAAAGTTCCTTGGAAGGATCCATCACCAAAGGTTTGGGCATATTCAGACACTCCGCCTGAGCTTTGAACTCGTCCAACTCCTTGTCATCCACCTCCCTCCTTTTGCTGAACAGGCACAATTCTTCTGACCTATAACGCGGTATCTCAAAAGCCAAGCTCAGTACCACACAGTCTTGACAGGTCGTTTTGATGATGGTCCCATTGAAGCGAAAATACTCACTCTTAAAAGAAAAGGTAGGGCCCTCCATTGAGACGTTATGGGAATCATAGTGGCACACATCACCGTAACGATCGGCTTGAGTGTACGTTGAGTTGTGGAAGTCAATAGTTATGCTGTCAACTGGTCTATAAGTCTGTGGACCTTCAATGATTTTCAGACTGTCCGCAACCAAAACCCATCTGCCCTCCAAGCGCTGAAGATCAACATGACCCCAAGGTTCAACCACGTCTTTACAGTCCAGAGGAGCTGAATGGCTCACAGACGTCAAGCAGAGGAGAGCGACGGCGCACACAGCAAACATGTCTCTGTGGATCTGGATTCACTGGCAATGCAGATTCTGTCTGAAAGTGGAGTCGGTATAATCTCTTGTCAGCCTTTATAGCTGACCCAAAAATCCAGTTTCACAATCCTGAGAGCAGACCTTTGCTCTCTTTGATAAGTCAAATAAAAAATAATCTGAAGACTGTGATTCCTTATTATTTACCTTTTTTCTAACTCGTCTTATGTACTATTGTAATGAGATTACTCCAAGTCAGATAATGTAGCTACATAGCAGGCAATAAAACGTAATATCTTATTGGCTTACATTGAGAACTACAATTCTACTACATACACTGGGTCTCATTCATGAAAAGAGAGTATAACTCTGTGTGGATTTGCACATAAAAGCCTGCGCTACTAAAAACCTACTCTGGATCCAGGAACGCTGCGGGAAACTCAGATTTGATCGTAAACACGTGTGTATGATCATGAATGTGGAAACGGTAATCAGCAATTAGCATAAATCCCCAACCATGAATAGCCAATGACCACCATATAAGGAGGTGTAGGTGCATCCCGTCATTCTGTCAGTCATGGTGCAGAGAAAGAAAGAGAAAGAAAGAAAAAATAATTTTTCCGAAGCGAGATCGAAATAATTTTGGGTGAAGTGGAAGAAAAAACATTTTATTTTCTTCAGTTAGTGGTGTGACAGGGACAGGCAAAGCGAAGGCCTGGAGGGAGGTAACAGGTGCTGTTAATGTTGTCTCCGTAGCACAAAGAACCAGAGGTGTCAGAGGTGAAGCGTAAATGCCTTGATATGAAACTGGAGGCAAAGAAACACATAAGCACACACACAAATACAGAAGATTCATTTGTGGGGTTTTGAATGAAGTGGGAACGGGAACCCAGAGATGTTTTGTGCGTAATGGATAAACTCTAAATCAGTGATGGCTGTCGGAATGTAGAGCTATTTAACATTTATTTTAACAAATGATACGGATAACATGCAGCCTACAGCAGTCTGTATGCATCGTCCTCAAATTATTTGATTCTTAATAGCTTAAAGCTCTGTTTGATACAACGTAAATTAATCATTTTTCAAATCAGATTTATTCATTCAAATGATCAAAAAGCCACAAAAACAAACAAACAGAAAAACACGTGTTGTCTCAAATAATTCTTTCAGCTGGGCTTTGCTCCTTCGTGGCTCCACCACCTGCTGCCCCTGCTGAACCCAGGCACCGAGGCCGAAGAGGCTGTGATCCGGCTGTGCTTACGGATATTTTTATTATCATCATTCAACATGTAGAAATAAGGTGTAATCTATTGAGTCGATTTACATAGATAATTCACAATCATGAACCTAATCTGGATCTTAACCCTGCTAATTGCCAACTAATTTAACTAAATGTGTCATATTTTTAATATTTTGTCATGTTTAGATTAAGTGTTTCAAAGGCGTCTGTGTATTGTCTACATAACAGAGCGCAATACGGATTAAAATTGTAATTTCCAATAGTGACAAGCAATATTTATGTGCTTTACTAAAGTTACACAAGCACTACGAGTGGTCAGGAGCAGGAGCAGATTTTGTTAGTAGCTAAAATATTGATGAATGCGGACATGCACGTAAATTTCCGCCTGCGAACAGTTTACACACAAATTCCTTCTGGTCACGTTTCATGAATGAGACCCACTCTGTTTGTTGAAATCACTGGGGCTATCAATCCATTAATTTTCAAATCAAAATTAATCGCAGAATTTCAATAGCTAATTGCGATTAATCACATTGTGTAAAATTCCATTATTTTGCAATTAAAACAGTTTTGAAGTTCAAATTAAGAAGGTGAAGGAGTTCTTACCACAGTGTTTTGTTTGGGAATCAAATGAATGCAAAGAAATTTTTACTTTATGATATTGACTATTGTATTTATTTCAAATTAGTGCCGCACTATTACAACAGTGTGGAAGTAGAGACAACATAGCAGCAGATAGCAGGTCAGCCACATAGGCTATGCTACATAGAAGTGCTAGCCTATATATCACCTAAAAGATGGAAACCAGAAGATTCATTTGAGATGCAGCTCAGCACAGTGTGCCAAGTTATTCTAGTCATAAATCTGTAATAGGTGTAAACATTGCATGCAAAAAAAAGTAGCCTACATAGTTTGTGCCCAAAACTGTATGGGACTAACACAATGAGGACATGTCTGTAAAGGGGAGACTAGTAGTGTCATCACTAGACTAGAAATAAAACCCAGTCATTTATAGCCTTTAAAAGATAGGTAGTAATTGAAAATCGCAGCATGCAATTAACGCAATTTAAAAATTAAAAAAAAGCAAAAAAAAAGCTTTCTGTTCGCACCTTAAAGTTTCACAGTGAAAATTGTATCAGAAAGTACCACTTACTCAACACCTGACACTGTTTTTGCAATGTTTGTTTACTGGCATCCCCGTTAGTTGTCCTTTGCTGTTTAAACAGCGGAGGACAGTTTCTGGGAATGTTCAGTTTGTAGTGGAATGATTCATCGATTCTGGGATCTGATTCTCCAGCCTTCGCCAACTCAACAGCCCAAACACTCGTATCATCTTTGCAACAGTACACACAATCTGCCCCCTTGGATTCATGCTTACGATTAAGACACAAATTGCTTTTATGAATGCGTCATCTGTGAATACAGACCACAAATCTGGTTTTTGTGTTCTCATAGTTAGTTAGAAATTGTATTATGAAGGACTTTTGCTTCACTGAAGAAAAGTATCTGTGATTTCAAAAGCCGGCTCAGTAGAAGAAAATGTAATACATTGTTTATCTTGTTTATTTTTTTTAAAGATCCAGTGTGTAGGATTTAGAGGGATATACAAAAAAGATTTCTTACAATAGCCAAGAATGGACAAACCAAGCACTGGCTCTAGTTAGGGCCATTCATGTTTTTCCGACAGCCCCTATAGTAAGCAGCCACCTCACTATGAGCAGCATTGGAGACACATTGATGAAACTGCTCTATTCAGTGTTTTTACTTTAAATCACCTGGTCTATTTCTGTGGATAAATAAGCTCCCAGTAAAAACCTCCTGAACTTCTGGATCTCAACTTGCCAAGAAAAAAAGTGAGCACAAATTAGCAGGTGCTGGGCTAGCGACTTGTCTCAAACATGCCAAACAGCATCAGGGAAACGCTGATTTGTAACATGCTTTATTCAGTGTTTTTCTGGTTTTAATCATCTGGTCTGTTTGATTTGGGGAGGAAGAGATCTCTGTGGATAATCCTGCTCCCCGTAAAAACCTCCTCAACAATGAACACTGAAGGAATTCTAATCAGGAAAAGTTTCAGATGGTTGCACACTTCAATCTTCACCACTAGATGCTACTAAATCCCCCTAAATCTCACACACTCTCTGTGCTTGCCAATACCCATACTACCATACTGTTTAGTAAGCTAGAAAAAAGATTATGTCCCAATACATAGTATGTCAAAAATACCAGGATGTCCTACAACATCCGACTCATGACTGAGCTGCAAACAGCTTGATGACAGCTGTTTGAAGTCACATTAACGGATGACTGCGCATTCAAGTGACTAATGACCAGCTAAATAGTAACAATAGGAATATTAACTGTTTAAATGAACAGCATAATCATAAAGATTACCAATAACATATCTATAAAAATAACAGTGACAGAGAAATGCACATGTTATTTCACTGTTGTGAATAGAGTATGTTAGAATCTATGTTGTATGAAATTCTAACTTAAAAGTTAAAACGATGTGGCAACAGCAGAGTTCTCCGTTGACCTCTGCATCTGGCACGCTTGGTGAATGGTGTTGTATCTCCAAGGTGACAGATATATGAGAAAGTAGGTAAAGTTGAAGGTTGGGGGGGGGGGGTCCTGATTCTATGCATACTGCATGCAACAGTACATACTTTATAAGGGCAGCTGTGGTACCTACTAAAAGTAAAAAGAAAAAGTTTGCGATTTGGAACGCACCCTGGATCTTTAATATATCAAAAGGTACTGGCTCCTCATGCGGTGGTTCTCTGAAACCCCATGGCTGTTGGAAAGGACCACCTGGGAGCTCTCGGCTCAGCAGGTCTTTTCACAGTTATAGGGCACATTGGCGCATCCGTTTCCCCCCAGGACTCAGGCTTTGGTTTGGGCTGTGCCGTCAGCCATGGAGCTACGACAGGGGCAGGTAGAGACACTGCTGGGACCCCAGGCAGCTTTGATAAGCTCCATGTACTTGCATAAGGGGAGGATTTTTGAGACTTGTTGCAGGAAAACAAGGTACATCGTCTCATGAGTTCAGTCCCTGTAATCCTGCTTTTTCCAAAACATGTCTTGTAGATAGATCTGGCTAGTTCTCTTCTCATACCAGTTGCTGCCAACGCCTATTTTTTTAAGTGTGCTAGAAGAGTATGTGACAGACAGCTGTCCTAAACCAGTTGTTGCTGGTTTAGGAATAAGAAATACATAACATTATGAAACAACTGGTTAAACATTATCCAGTGTGTTTGTTTTTGCATGAAGCAATGATGCCGTCTTCCGCAAAATCTACAATTTCAGGGATAGAGATCCTGGATGGACACCAAGTACACTGATCAATGTATCACAAATGTCAGTTTAATCATTTAACCATTCATCAATCATTTCAAAGCTGACATCTCAGACACTCGTCTGTGTTCAGTTTATACATCCATGCACAGATCTATGTCAGGAGCTCTGGAGCCCCTCTTTCAAAAAGCACATCGGGTAAAAATACAAAGTTCATACTTTCAGGTATTTTAAAATAATTTCTCTTTTAAACTGACAACGGCCCACAAAATATTAAGCGGAACACGCTGTTGTTTATAAATTAGACCGTTTCATACTATTAGTCTCGGTACTGTCAAAACCTGTATTATACAGTGAATAAAAATGTTCAGGTCCTATACATGGATTAAAAGAACCTCTAATAAAATACCAAAATCAATAAAATAAATCAGCTTTAAAGTATTTAAATTAGAAGAATGCCCTCTCTGAACCTCTCCAGATCTTTGGACGTTGGATGTTATATGTAGATTAAGAAAATTACCCAATGAATTATACATGTAGATACAACACTTTACAATAATACATCTTTAGTCTGTTTTGTTGCTTAACTACCTCTAATAGGTGGGTTTATGATCTTACGCAGATTGGCTGGCTCATCTGCTAACCAGGTAAATTAAATCAAACTCAAACAGTTAAAAAAAAAAAACACACACACACCTCCTGTTTTGGTCCACATTGTGTGAGAAGAGAATTTAAAAGTTTAGTTCTGCATAGAGAGCTCTTCAAGGCACTTAAACACTGTCAAGTTCAGTCCATACCTCCCCCCGTCTTCATGTTGGAGATTGAAACTCAAGAGTGGAATGAGGAAGTTTCAAGATGAATACAAGGAATGAGAGCAGAGAGTCGGGGAGGAAAGGGAAGTAGCTTGAGGACTGATTTGAAAAACGATGGGTGCATAAAACAAAGAGACGAGGGAAGGAGTGTGTTATGAATTGAAAAGCAGAGAGACAGACTGAAGAAGGAGAGAGGAAAGGAATGTACAGAGAGGGCAATTACATGACAGAGCAGCACTGGCAGGTTTTGTGTTTGGGTGCCTCAGTCTCCTTTCCCTGGTTAGCCCTGGTTGGGCTGTGTGTCTCTGTGCTGGCTTCTGCTGCTGCTGCTGGCTCTGCTTGGGTGTTGGGGGCTTCGGCCTGCGACAGAAGGGGCTCCCCCTCCCCTGGCTTTGCCTCTGTCCTCTGGTTCTCCTGGGATTCGGCCAGGGGCACCTCCTGGAACCGGCCAGGCAGAATGGCAGGCTCTTGGGCTTTTAATGCTGCTTCAGCTCCCTCTGCTGCAGTTTCACCCTCAGCCTCTAGCTCAGGGGTGAGACTGGAGGGTTGTGCCTCAGAGTAGACTGGCACTGAAGCCACTGTAGTGCCCTCTAGAGCACTGGCTGGGGACTGCACCTGCAAAGAGGTTGGGTCTTCAGATTCTTTATCCTGCCCTTCAGCTTCTGTCTCTCCATCTCCGTTTATCTTTACGCCACCCTGCATGTCTTCATCTCCAGTTTCTGGTTGCGCCTCTGCAGTGGGTTCAGTAACCTCAATCTCTTCTTCTGGCTGTGTGAAGGTTTCTGGAGCTGCTTCTGCTTTTACCACCCCCTCCACAGCCTCCACAGTCTCCACAGCCTCCACTCCCTCTTGGCCTGCTTCTGGAATCAGCAGAGGGGTTTCCTCCAGCTGCACTGTCTCCTGCTCATTTTCCTGGGGTGTAAGATCCTCAGGTACATCATCCCCTTCATCTGTGATGATCACTCGTTCTGCTCTCATCACCAGAGTCCCTTCCTCTTCCTCCTCCTCCTTATTAATGTTGACATTTGGAACCTGACCAGGCTCTGCCTCGGGAACACCCAGGCACAACCCAGGCTCCAGTTTCATGTTAATAACATCCTCTGAGGCTACAACGGCTCCATTGGTGATGGGCTGAGTGTCGTGATCATTGTCCAATTCAATGTCTTCACCACCATTGGTTAGGACAGCTGTTGTTTCTTCCAGTATTGCACTTTGGCTTGTCTTCACTTCATCTTCAGCTGTTCCTGGTGAAAACAGCAAATAAATATCACTGTGAGCAAAAGAAGAGATATCTGTACAATTGCATGAATTAGAAAAGTTGGCGCTAAATTTAAATGATGTTGAATGAATTTGTAATCAATATGCCACACTGTCTTTAGCACTGATTTAGCTTTCATTATAGGTAGTGTAAATGTGAGACTTGATTGACATTTGAGGTTGTTTTTGCAGTTGCTTTGTCAGTGCTCAAAACAGGTGGCTTTATGTATTGTAATGCAGCTGACAAAAGGCTGTACCATCAATGAATCTTAATGCATTTCATTCAGAAGCTAATAAAGGGTAGCACTGTTATAGCTACCTGCTATAAAGTGTATACTAATAAATGAGGGCTTCAATTTGTTACAATCACTGTAAGTGGATATTATACAGAAAAAAGGGAAAAGAAAGAAATGTTAAGTATTTTAAGCATTTTAATAATTGCTTTACCTACAATGTTTGGGAGGTACTGAGCATATGACTGGATAAATCAGACTTGGATTATACTGCACGAGTTGTGTGAGTTTGTTAACAGATGTTTTGATGTGGTTTTCCTTTCATTAAACACGGCCCCAAATCAAATAATGAATCACTATTTTGCCATTTTCCGTGGTGGCATGCGAGTAAAACAAACTTTTTCCACAAATTAAAGGTAACACACCGTGACTATCTGACATACAAATGGTTGTTTTGTGGTTTTAGTATTCCTTTAGGGCTACGTCATGAGATATGAGAGACAATATTTGATGAAAAAGTTAGAAACAAGACGAAAGTGAGCAGGAGATAAACTGGCAACAGAATAAAGAGCATACATTACATGCAAATACAGATTCTGCAGGATGAAGTTATAGATCCTGAATGATTTAATACAAATGGATGGGTCAATTTCCTTTTCAAAACTCTTTTGTCCACTTAAGCAGCTTCAGTAGATGTCCATGTCCCTGCTGCCCTCTAAAAATGCAAGTTAGGCATCTGAGTAGTATCTATTAGCATAAATATGTATGCAAGCCTTTTTCAACCTGTGTAAATATTCATTGCAGCATGCATGAACTTTTTGTGAAGTACAGGTATGTCCATGCCACTTCTTCCTTTATAATGCAAATTTCTTAAGATGAGTCCACACAATACATACAGACAGGTATTTCTATAGGGGATTTTATAGTCTATAAGGGGTTGGGGTAGGATGGAGATTTCAGAAGAATAAACAAGAGGAAGAATGGAAAGGAAATGAGATGTTTTCAGGTTAAAAGTGAACAGAGCGATGTTGACATCAAAAGAATATAGACGTGATTAATGTGTGCAGGATTTGTTTCTGGATAATTGGGGTTTGCAATCTGTGCATGAGCTTCAGGAGAATTATTGTGGTGTATGTATGTGTGCATTTAATGACACGTGAGTCGATTCTGTACCCACCCAATCCTAGTGTGTTGTTTTCTCCATTCTGCACAACAGCATCTAGGGTCATTTCTGAGGAAGAAAAAAATGTATTCATTGCATGTAGCAGTGATTTTTTAGTTAGATGTGGAGTATACAAATTATTAATCCATATGGATTTAGTGCACCATGGGGTACTGATTTCTTAGAAAATTACACCATTTTACTGAAACTTTAAATCAAAATATTCAAAGATGAAACTGTTACTGTACTACCAGGCCCACACTGAGAACAGAATTAAGCTAATCAACACACCTTTGCTTTTTTTGAATAACTTATCTTGTCATAACATCAACACACAGGTGCAACATTAGAAGATGGCAACAACCTAACTAAAAATGTGCTTTTTTCATAATATAGTATCGAGGTTCTTTTCAATGCAAGCAAATAGATAAAAATGGGAAGGAGTCAAAGCATTTAACAAATGATCAATATGTACTAATGTAATTAAGTGCAGCATTAGAGGCACAGTTGTTGCAGCCAGAAAAACAGTGTATCTGCACTCAGTGGTTTTAACATGAAGTGTTGCAGGGTTGACATGTATTGGACAAAATACAGTGTGGATGGATGACAACAATGCTTCGCTGTTCACTCTGTTACATACTGAGCTTGTCAAATTGCTTGAAAATAGTCACGTTAACTCCTACATTGTGTGAAATTTGCATTGATTTATTGCTTTCTCTGGCAGAAAAAAACGCTAATGGATTTTCTAAAATGTCCACTGTATTTTTAACATTTCTCTGCACCAAAAGGTTTATCTGATCCCACTTACCTGCTCCGGCCTCTGCCACTTTCACTGCCTCCTGTTGGGTAAGAGGGACAGTGGAGGGATTAAATTTACTGTGACTCAAACTGTGAAACTGTCTTGTGTTGTGCTGCTCAAACCTCTGGTGTATTTTAAAGGGAATATAAAAAGACAACAAATGAACTGCAAATACCGGAGCATCACACAAGCTTTGAGAAAACAGTCACAATCCAGAATATTTGTCCTCATGTCGTCTAAGTAAGTTTCTATCCTACACTCTCAACAGCACAGACAAGCACAGACTGTCAGGGTTCCTACAGCTTAAAGCAAGTTAGATTTAAGACGTTCTGAGACTTTTTAATGCCACTCAAAATTAAATTTAAGACAGATTTTACAATAACCAATACTGAAGGGAAAAAAAACATGAACCGACATCAGTTACTCAGGGGCTGGGGACAATTTTGCCCAAATGCTTATTACATAACACATGACTGTTTTTTCGTGGACACAAGGGTAGAACAGAACTGGGAAATACCTGCCATTTGTTGGCAAGCTGTCTGTCATTTTTTTTATTTCTCACTCTGCATGTGGGATTCCAGTGCCTTGATTCCTGTCATGCCAAGTTTGATTTTTTTTTTCTGTAGAATATAGTGAGGTTTGCATGTATTGCCTTGTATTGGTTTCAGCCCTACTGAGAAACCTTGGTTAAATAGCCAATTTCGGTTGAATCTGCACTTCCACTTCAGAATTTGCATTTCTTAAGATGGCTATGGCATTATCCGCCTAACTCGCCCTCTGATTGGCTAGTACTCATTGGCATGATGGCTTCTCATTCGGAATGAAATAAATCTGAATGAAATCATTCGGAATTAAAGTCTTTCCAGGTAGTTTACATGGGAAATATTAATTCCGAATGAGGGTTTACACGGGAGATCAGTTTAATTGCCTTTATTCAGGTCTGCGCAAGGTTTGGGGCAGGGAAAATTTCTGGTTGGATAGGGGGCGGGTTGGATGTTACAAGTTTACGTTTACCGGAAGAAAACACTGTAGTCCTTGCTTCGGAAAACACGATGCTTGGCGACGCCATTGTTAGTGCCTTTTTTGGGCGTGTTTTGCTTATATTCTTGAAGCAGCAGTATGACAACAACCTTGTTCTGCTAATGCTTTATCTGTTGAGGAGGAGAAGAGAGGTAGAAGACCGTGCTGTGGCGAATGGAAACCAGTGAGTGCAATGAGCCCGTTGCTATGCAGTCCATTGCTATGCGCACTATGTAAGTCATCGCACCAGAAGGGCAAAGAAATGAGCATGCACAGAAGGACCGGAATGAACTTAAAGAGGAATGAGTGTATATATGCACACAAAATTCTTTCATTCAGAATGACAAACAGAATAAACCACCTCCTTTAATCGGATTTAATTTTCAATTGGAATGACCATTTTTCAATCGGATGACTGTTTACATGACCACTTTTAATCGGAATGGCTGATTAAAAGTGGAATTAAACTGTCCATGTAAACATACTGACTGCCTTCGTTGGTTGGATTGGATAGGTTTAGGCAAGAGGAGTGGGATTGCTTCGGGTTAGATTAGATTAGATTAGATTAGATTAGAAAACTTTATTAATCCCAATAGGGAAACTGGTTTGCCACCAGGTCAAACCATACAGCCAACAAACAGCACAAACATGACACACAACAGATAATACAGGAGACCATCAAAGCGTGATTAAGAGCCACTAAGACATGATAAAGGCCAATCAAGACATAATCAAAAACATAGCATGATGACACATAAATTAGGGTAAGAATGTCAGGGTAAACCAAGTAGGGAGGGTCATGCCTTCACCATGCTTGGAAACATAAATTTATGTCCACGGTACAGTGACATCTAGCTAGCAGACAGTGGATCCTCTGCTGAGTATCCTGGCCAAAACTGTGTTGTTGGTTCAGCTATGCTTATCTGCATGATCTGCATAATCTAGTGGTGAGGTTGGAGATTGCAACCAACTAAAACTTCTCTCTTCTGCCAAGTATGTAGGAAAACTACTGTGGCTGACATGAAAACGCAGATGGCCCCATCTAGAGCTTGTGTTTGGTTTGTCTGTTCTGAGCTAATGTAGAAACAACATGGCGAGCTCTGCAGTAGAGGATCTGCCTCGTATGTGGATATAAACTGCTCACTCTAAGGTGTCAAAAACACAAGTCTTGTTTTCAAGAGGTTATGAACTATAGAAAACATTTTTATTATATTATATTTAATTTCTGCCAATACATCTCCCTAATGATTTTACACTGGACATTTATTGCGTCCACTGTGGACTCTCAGTTGAATGAAAGTGATGATTTTAATTGTTAAATGAACATGACATTCTGCCTAGTCACAAGGGGGAGTGATTGAGCTGAAAAGCCCTACCTGACCTTTGAAAAGTTGACCCCTTTCCAAAGTTTGGTGTAGCATGCACTTAACTACATTAAAATGGCATAGATAAACTGTAATCATATATGTGTGTAGCTTTAACAGTTAAAAAACAGCTTTGGCATTGGCCTAAAAATATCATCACATCCCTAGTCTCATCAGTAAGCATTAGGCAAACAAAGTGATAAAAAAAAAAAAAAAATCAGCTTCAGTTGCCAGATATTAGCTGTCACTCATTCTCAATCTGCCCACTAAACCAAAGCTTTGCTGGCAGGGCCCGTTAAAAATGATGTATTTTCACACAGAAGATAAGGTCATACATTCCACGTCTCCTCCATCACAGGCTGTAACAGCTATTAAAAATGAAATCATCCTCTGTTTATGTCTCCAGTCGATTTGAGCTGAACTCCAAAAGTTAAAATTAAGATGAATATATAACCATAAAATACCTCACTAAAAGGACCCTGGAGCAGATGGCGGAAGAGGAGGGACAACGCTTTTGTTCTACTAAAAAGACCTTCAGGTAAACATAACTTGTACTTGGCTTGAGGTGAAACAATAATTCCAGAGTGGATCAAGTGCTAAATTGTTTATGTAACAGGGCTGCTCACATTCATGAAGGTTCTGCTTTTGAACAAAAGGCGCTACATCAAAGGTACATTAAGAGAGGAAATGAATTATTCATGGAAGAGCCATAGACAGAAGTTGTGGGAAATTTTCTGCGCAATGGAGGATGATGGAGCGAGCTTGTTCCGACACAAATTCCAAACCCCTTTGTGTCCAGAGTGTGAGTAGACGAGTGTGTGTGTGTGCAAGTTCCTCACCGTTTGGCCACCCTCCATCTGTTCCTTCAGCTTCTCCTCCTCCTCTGTCAACTGCTGATTCTCTGACTGCATCCTGAGACGGACACAAAGTTGTGCAGACGGACACAAAAACAAACACATAAAATCTATACCTTGAATGCATTCTTAGTTTATGTTTTAATTTAATGCTTATGATCCCAATCTAAGTAACACTACAGTAGGCACTTTTTTCTCTGAAGCAGTGTGATTAAATTCCCCCAGCGGCCATATACAGTTTGAGGAGCCCTGGTGGTGAGCGAGGCAAAGCTGTGGACCTGTGCAATAATAAGATTGGGATCTTGGAGTGTAGTCTTCAGGGACTTGACAACATTGTCCACTGCAATAAGTCTAGTACTGTCTGGCAAACGAGCAGGCTGGATCACCCTCTTGCTCTGCAAGTTCAGTACTGGCAGGAATTAAAACTTAACTTTGCCAAAGCATACATAATGTACAACAACAGCAAAAATGACAAGAAAACAAAAATAGAAAAGGGAATGCTGCAGCCATCAATTATACATGAAGTTTGAACTATACAAATACAACAAAAATGTGTCAGTTCTCTCCAGCTCTGTCAGCTCACACACAAACAAACACACACACAAACACACACAACCTCACACACAACCTCACACACTGTGGCTGTACTTGTCAATGCTCTTTTCGATCTCCTGGGCCTGGGATCCCCAAAGAGGGGAGCGAGGGCTTTGGGTGTCTGGAGAGGTTGGGGACAAAGGAGCTCCTTCCATCAACCACTGGTCTCTCAGAGACTTCCTCTGAGGTGAGAAAGAGAAGGTGAGGAAGAGAAAGAATGTATTGTGGTGATCTGATTATGTTATTCAAGCAACTATAATCATAACATGATAAACACTATATATATATATATATATATATATATATATATATATATATATATATATATATATATATATATGATATTAGACCATTGTGGGCAACTCTGCAAATCAGTGGGCAGAGGTGCCTGTGGGCAATATTAGATTTTTGCATTGCTGTGATGGACTTCTGCGATATGGTGCTTAATGTGCTGGATAATCCAAAAACAGACAAACCTGGTTGGTTATTTAGTCATGAACAGATATAAAACTACACGTACAATGATACAGGATTAATTTTTAAAGCCCATACCTTCAGTGGAACAAAGCTCTTTAAATGGAATATCAGTTTAATTATTTCACATTATTTTATAAGCATTTGTTATATGGCAATATGTAGCCAGTGAATGAAATATCAGAAAATATTCATATTAATATCTTAATAATTGCTTTAGTTTTATCACCCATCCAATTGTAGGTGGCCTTTAAGTCTTTACTGGGAGCAGCAAATTGATAAACACTGCAAAATCAATGACAGCTTCACCAGTGCTTGAAATTAGAGGCAGATACTGATATGGATATTTGAGTGCTAAAATAATCTAATGGCAATATTCTGGCTGATTTTTCTTAACTAAACAAAAGTTTTTATTAAGGACCAAAAGAATTGTAACTAAGATAATACTCAGCAGGACATTTTACAGTTGTTAGACATGTTGTCAATGTTCTCTGGCCCACAAAATGACATATGTGATGTTGACACCATCCAGTAATAAATTACTTGCAACACATCTCAAGTATTGTTTGATGTCAATTGTTAATTTCTGGGTATCTAGCTGACATTTAAACAGACACAGACATATCTGTGATTAGCTCATATTGGTCGATATCAGTCTGCTGGGTCCTGAATCAAAGGTCAGGCTCTAGTTACAAATCAGGAGAAAAGCAATGCAACGAACAAGAGTTAGACCAAAGGACTGAATTAGGCTAACTACTAGGCTAACGTTAGCTAACAGGATTTAGGAAAGTAACTGTTACGAGCTAACTATGAAATTATCAGTAAAGGAACATACCAGAAAAACAAAGTATTAATGTTACCTATCTATTTAACATCCACTCATGTCACAGAACAGTTAATTAACATTAACCAAACTACAATGCTAATTCAGAAAACAGACAGCTAGCTTAGCACATACATTATAGCTAACCTAGCACTTAGCAGCTAAGAGGAGTTTCTCCTCTCCTCTAACACCCAAAATTACATATACTTGAAACACCTGCCACAGAATAGCTATGATAAATTGAGTACCTACAGATAACGGTCCAACAAGGTATGTTGAGAGTAAACAAAATATGCCCGTCAGCGTTTCACAAAGTGGAAGATGAAGCTAACAATCAGTGTAACTCCAACTGCTGTCATACTGTGCCAGTGCTGGTTGCTCCTAGCAACAGAATGTTCAACTGAAACCAACTGCGCTGGCAGAACGGTGATAAACAGAGAGTGGCTGTGTCCACAATGACTCCTGGTGAGCACCACGTTCAGCCTCCACCACGTGTGTCTGAAGTGTAGTATACACGCACTGTATTGTGTCCTTGACAATGCCAACAATAAAATGGAAAAGAAGGTTCCCATACCCTGACAATACCACTGTGTCCAAAGTTCATACCTCATACCAACTACAGACTATGTTGTGTACTTATCTTTATAGTAAGGCAAGTTTATTTATATTGCACACTTCAGCAACAAGGTAATTCAAAGTGCTCTTCATAAAACACCAAAAACATTAAGACAAAGTGCAAAAGAAATACATTATAAAAAGGGCATTTCCTGCAATTAAACCCTTGATTAAAGAGCTAGACAACTTAAAAGAAAAAACAGCTAAAAACATATTAAGACAGGTATAAAATACAAGAATTAAAGTTACCGTCAAGTGGCAACCTCCGGCGCTAAAAAATTAAGCCAACACACAAGTGCCTTATCTTATCATTGCACATCAGTTACAATGCAAACTGACTTAAAAGATGGCTTAAATCTCAATGTACTACTAACTATAAAGTAAAACGTGGGCATTAGCAAGAGTGATCATGATATGTGATTTCAGACACAGAGAGAGAAGCAGAGGGAGGAGAAGTAAGATGTGCAAAGCAATGACATGGCCAGAGTGAGAAATTGAGATGGGGAGAGTAATTCAAAATGTGGTTATTTGAGGGTGTACAGGTGGAAAGAAAAGGGGGGAAAGAGACAGAAACACACCAGTGAACACGTCAGTGGTCTTCATCTCAGCTACCCAACAGAGAGGACGTTGGCCCGAATCTACAGCATGTGGGTGCAGTTTTTACTCTCATCTTATTCCTACACTGCTCCAGTAAATAGACATGACCCAGTGAACAAAACATGCCCCAGGCTACTTACCATTCCCTCGTAACAGAACACCAAAACAAGCACTTTCAAGTTTTACAAAAACAGGAGCGCAGTCCTCTGCAGTTTGTAGAGCTGAGTAGGCTACTCTCTGAATGTCATCTTCTTCAACACAACATCCATGTTGGTCTAATACACATCTAAATAACATCCAGTTTCTACTGGTTTTTTTGTTTGTTTCGTTTTGATCTTTTTTTTCCCCCAGACCCTCCACTGGACATCTAACACAGACTACCTAAAAGCTTTGTGTGTGTGTTTGTATATTTGACAATGATTAACACAGCTCTGCATGAGTTTCCATTGTAAACCTGACAGTCCACCTCAAACTACAAAAGCTAAAGTTTTCATATTGTTCTAAAATAGTACATCTTAATTTTACCTGAAGATATTAGTGTGAGCTGTATAAATGTCACTTTTTCTACTGACAAATGTGGAAAAACTTCCTTTTCAATAATATCTTATTTAGTTTTACTTTGATGCATTCAGATACAGTATGCAAAAAATACATGAGCAGTTTAGATCTTTTTTTCCCAGGACATTATAAATCATGTATAATGCAGACTTTGGCAAACTTGTCATGTTTTGTCGCTAAACTAAAGCAAGTAAATCATGGACTATAAGGGATAAAGTTTAAATACTATTTGTCCTTCAACAGAAGTTGGCCATATTTCATCGTACATCCAGAAACAAACAAACAAATGTGGTGATGTACAACTGCACCATCAGAAAGGGAACCCTGGTGATGAAAGTGACATGAAAATGATGTTGTGATGATAGTGTTTACACCGCCATTTGTCAGGCTTATCAAACCCAAGCCTGCCATTTTATACTCCATAAATGTATTTCCTTTGCCATTTGCAGAACCTCTTCACAGACAAATAAATTCCTCTTTATTTTTCAACTTTTAAAACGATTGCACATTGTAGATATTGAACACTTCTTTGAGATAGTTAAACTAGGAAACTGTCATGGGGGAGATATTAAACCATTAAACCATTTTAATCATTTGCGTTTCCCTGTATGTCAGGACTAATAACACAGGCTATGGTGTGACTTAGTAAGTATGACAGCCGTGTTGCAACCAGTTGACCTTGGTTCAAGGGCTTGTTTCGGCAGGCATCTGTGCCGCTAAAGTGCCCTTGAGCCAGACAGCAAGCTCTCGCCAGCTCTAGGAACACTGGTTTGCAGCTGACCCTGATGAGCGGAAATCAACACAGTCTGTCTGCAGGGAAAATTTACTGAACTAAATCTAATCTATGAAACAGCCAGGATGATCATTTCAAACATTAAAAAGTGGCTATGTGCAATATAATCTAGTGCAAAGTACTCACAGCAGCTACAGTTTCTCTTACCGTCTGCAAGCTTCTCACTTACTACTGAGGTGAAAGCTGCTGAAAACCCATACATCCCTCCAGCCTATGGCCCTATGTTTGCAAAATCTGGCAACCGTTAGCCAGTAGCTACCTACTTAACTATAAGCGTCACAAAACCATCTCTGTGTTTCCTCATGCAGTCCAGAACAAGCACTGCTCTGTTTCGCTCCCCGTGCCTTTGGCTGACTGGACACGGCCCTTTCTAAACTTTCCTGCAGGTCAAGAGCTGTGTATAAGTTGCTGCTCCCTCCTATCACATCCTTACATCTACCCTGGGGTTAGAGTCAATGTCAAAGCTAATGAATGCACTAAAAGCGATGATGATATCACCTCCTGTGAGAGAAGGTATCAGCATAATCAGTTTTTAAATGAATCTCTAAAGTCTCTCGCAACTTAATTATGTTGATGCGATTCATGTTTGAAGCGCTGTGCACGAACACACATGCACACGAAAATATGGTTGGCATATGCAAAATATTCTCTTGCATGACCACACCGTCACACACACGCACACCCGCTTGCACACTGCACAAATTTCACACAATTTGAGGAATGTGCCCCAGGCCAGCGTAGCACAGTGGAGTAGGAAGTGGGAACGCCAGTCTGGAAATGATGTGAAAACAATAGAGCAGCTCTGTGACTTGCCGAGTGTGTAAACACTCACATAAAAACTGATTTCAGCAAAGGAAGGCTTGCCTCTAACCTTGCAGGAGACCAGGAAGTGTGGAAGGTTGTACAGTTCACATGTGTGAGATAGTGTGTGTGGAAACAAAATCATTTTGGAGGCTATCCACTTGCTAACAAGCTGGAATGGGTCTGCAGAGGATTTTAGTGGGAGTGAAATTAAGGTTGCATGAGTGTGTGAACGGATGAGGCAGGTTAGATCATCTTGTGTATGTGTGTCAGACCTTGAGCTGCTGTAGTCTGAGCTTCTCATCCTCCAAGTCTCTCCTGGCTCTGTCCTGCTCCTCCTGCAGCCGACGCTTTTCCTGACGCAGGAAAAGAAGGGGGTTGGGAGAAAAAATTGCAAAACAGTGATTGAATGTAGACATATTGATATTTTAGGTGGGGGGGTGGGTTGAGAGCAAGAGGAGTTCAATTTTATTCACATAAAGAGAAAGATGGAGAAACTCAGATCAGCAGTCAGACACATAAACAAGCTGATGTAAATTTATGAACAGAAACAAAGAAAGGGAAGAGACGGCAGTGAATAAAACATCACTGGGAAGGAGTAAAACGGGGACACCTGGTCAACCATCTGTCACAAGGACACTGTCACCATAGACATCAGGTATACTTTATATCCCATAATGCTCAGAGCAGCTGTCCCCATGGCAACCCAGTGTTGTTTACATGGGACCAGGGACACCCTGGCTCACCACATTGCACACTCAGTAAATTATTTAGAACTTACGGACAGCTCAGAGTGCTTAGACTCTTTATCCTCTCTTTCTCTATATACTGTGGATGAACCTGAAGTAGACAAGTACGAGATAACCCCACTTATAAACCAGCCTAACACATTGTAGTGTATGGCATATGATTTTGCAAAAGGACTGAACAGGACGTCCTATAGAAACGATTTAAAGATGAATATGTAGTACATTACATGCCATTATAATCTACAAAACTACAACTACAAACTAAACTACAAAACTTTCATTTTTCAAAGAAATTTTGTCCAGTTTGCACAGACTGCAAAGCACCTCATGAATGTTTATCACCTGCTGATCAATGGTTCTTTATGGTGACTCATGGCAATGACTCACTGTCACCCCAGTATTTATATGTTTACAGCAGTCAGACTGCTGTAATCGGTGGTATCACCTACCCTGGGATCCCATTTGAAGATGGAAGTTTGATAAGTGAATACAATTTATTTATTTAAGTATTGTTATGGTGGACTGTCTGCATTATGATTAGGACTCATAATGAGGATACGGAGTTTAATAATTGCATAATTTTTTATAATTAAAAGGTGCTTGTGGAAAAGTCATTAGCACAGGCACAAATAAAACAGCTGAACTGAATGTTTATTATAAAGTGGCTTTATTAGTACTGTGTGATATGAGGCAAATGTATGTGTGAGACATCATTAAACGTATTATAATTCCTCTCACATTTAATTTCTAGTATCTGGCTTCTATTCACCACTTCGCCATCTCATTTGCTAATTTCTCCTGTCTCCAAAATGTACACAGGGGTCATTGTTTTCCCTCAGGCACTTACCTTCTCCCTTTAAGTTTCTTTCTATAAAACACAACTTTTGCCTTGGAAGTGGTGTATGCCTCTTTCAGGCCTTGTTTTGTGTGTGCCCAGCGGTTATAAATGAGAAACCAGAATTGCTAAAGACAAAGCAACCTGCCTTCACGGGGCCAATGGTTAACCTTTACTCCACTAGGTTTCTTGGCTGAAATATAACTTCATAGCAAGAAATCATAAAATTTGTTGTTTTCACTCATAAGCTAGCAAGTAATACCTTCCCTTTGTTTCCCCCAAACTCTGTGTCAGAACATTTTCAAAGTTCTCTCAGACTTCCACATTCACATCTGTCTGAGGAGACATCTGCTGACTGTGACTGACCCAAACATCTTTCTTGATAGCAGCAGTGCTTTAGAGTGCAACTTCTACATCAGTCGCTAGATACTTCTATACCAGGACCGCACAATATGTGGGAAATATGCAACAATGTTGAATATTGCAATAATGATATTACTTGTGATAAATAATCAGAATTTAAAGAGTACTCAGTTCTGCCACTCTGCTGCTTCCAGCGTACTGCTAAAATATTAACAAAACAAAAACAAATTGCTTGCTGAATTTAAAAAATGGAAGGAAATGATTTCCAAATTGAACACTGACCTGCACATAAAAGGCACAAATAAAAAACAATGACAAAATTAAACTAAATTTTAAAGGTCAGTTTCCTGCTGATATTCTCTTTTAAAAAAACAAACAAAAAAACAAATAAACTAACTCAAAAAATCCCCTGAATGCAATATTGCAGTCTCTTGTACTGTGTTTATTGCACATACACAGATAAATGCATGTGTGAGAGTGTATGATTGTGTGTCTGCATGGACTCACAGCAATGGCCTCCAGTCGCTGTTTGTACTTCTCCGTCTCATCCATCCTGGCACCTGTAACACAATAGGACAGGGTTAAGGGTTTGAGGTCGGAGGTTAAACAAACACAAGCCAACTGTTTCCATTTATTATTATCCTCTCAGATCTCAGATCTTTTTTAAGGTTGCTTTTGGGGCTTTTTAGCCTTTATTTGATAGGACAGTAGTAGCATGAAGGGGGGAGAGAGGGGGGATGACATGCAACAAAGAGCTGCAGGTTGGAATCGAAACCTGCTTGCCACTGTGGCAAGGGCGTAGCCTTTGTACATGGGGTGCCTGCTCTACCAGGTGAGCTACTCAGCAGTGGATTTGTATGAGGTACTTATCCATATTCTGTGTATTTTATACAGTTGATGGCAATTGACACGCCCCCAGTTTGGAGAAGCAGGTTTGAGTCCAACATGGAAGCTACAGAAACCACTGCTGTGAATGGGTCAGTAACAAATATATATATGTTTAGAAATATTTCCACTGCTTCACATTATTGTCAGACAGCCATCTCCGACACAGAACTGAAGCCGTTGCCTGTATTCAAAGCCACTCCACTGGGAAAAAACATTGATTTTACATCACTAGACACAGGAGCTACTGGTCTACCACTGCCTTGCTGGTCTACCACTGCCTCAACCAGTTATTTTGTTTGTGTGACTGTGTGATTTTGGAGTTCAAAAGGATTAGGTCAGATTCAGTTACACAATAACACAAACTAACTAACTGTCTGGTCAGTCTGGTGGCTTTGACGAGATCATAGATGGGGAACTGATGCTGTTAACGGCTCCCTGTTGGAACAGGCTGTCTGTCAGAGAGGTTAAGCAGTGAAAACACTCTCAATATGGCGTACATGTAAACTGTTAGGTCTCCGAAGTGGAGGGATGCCGACAGACATCTACTGCAGATAATGTGCTGATTATAGATGAGGATCCCATACAACCCCACTTTGAAAAAAATCCTAACTATTTCTTGGGCTGTGTGGCCGGTTTTGAGGGTCTCTGCAAATGTAGTTTTCGGTGATCTAAAGAGCTTGAGAAGTAGATAATCAAACAGCATTTCTGCATTAGTCCCCAAACTCCTTGAGCCCCACCGTGCTACATCAGAGGATACAGAGGCAGCTGATATGTGGCAACACAAGATCAGAGACAGGACATCAGCCTTTGCTGTTTGTGAAGCATGTAAAAGAGCAAGTGAAAAAAACATAATAATAAAATTAATAGTTCTGGGGGAAAAAAAAAATACAAAGAGAATAAAAAGTATCCTGGTAGTACGTGCCTTTGTGAGTGATGACCCACAATTCTCCACACCATTCCCACCGTGACCAAAACCATCTCCCTCACACTTCCATTAAGCTTTTCGTTCCTGTCATGACACAGCCTCTGGCATCTCTAAGAAAATGAGCATAGGCAATATTTGTTTTCCCCTGCAGCTGACACTAAATGGGACAATATTTGAGCTCCCCAAAACTCAGAGGCACATGAGAGAGCATAGACTAGAGTCATACATAGCAACCAGCTCTCAGCAACTCAGTCATTAGTGAGTTCCTGCCATCACAAGTCATAACTCTGCTTTTAGTCAACTTCTCAGGAGAGAAACAACACTTATTTTTGGCCCACATGGAATTCAGCACTGGGTGGGTTTCATAAAAAAGACTCTACATGATAAGAATAATTATAATGAAAACACTGTTATTGGAAATGGGAGCTTTAAAACACGATGGTAGCAGTAATCTTCCAGTCACTGACAATCCCATGTGGTGTGTAAAGAGATCTGTCCTACACCAAAAAACACATTTAGCCATCACAGCAACTGAGATCTCATATTGAGGAGATCTGAGCAATACAGCACCCTATTTCTGGAACAAATACCACACTGTCACAGCCATTGTCGCTAATCGCTATCACAGAGCTTTGAAGCACAAAATATGTGCTTACCAATGCACACACACACACACACACACACACACACACACACACACACACACACACGCAAAACCTCACAAACAAGCTAATGTCTATGGACACCAATGGGATGATAAAACTTAAATGGTGACCTTACCTTACCTACAATGGCACACTGACACGTCTAGCTCTAGAAAAAGAACCTCACATACAAACTGCCAAAATAAGCTTTCACACATCATCCACATTACTCATTTCTCCTGAACCCCCCCCTCCACACATCCGACACTCACATACTCTACAAATGAGGTTTCTCGTTTCTCCCCAGAAGGCAACTCAGTAGAGCTGATGCTATTGTAGCTCTTGCAATATGGTATATCTTTCAGGGCTTTAAGGGGTGATAGTTAACATAGTGAGAAACTTCTCCTTACCAACACCTAAAGGATTCCTTCGGCATCCTCAGGGTGTGGGGTGGGTGGTGGGGTCACACGGGAAAGGGGGCCCCACATAAAACAATATGAGAATGTAGGTGTACTGTGTATGGAGGGGAAACATGAAGATGAAAGATGAAGAGGGAAGGGGAATTTTTTGATGAGGAAACAACCTCTAGCATGCCTTTCATTACACTGGAGCTCTCACAAGACCTAAGGTGGCGAGACAGACAGGAAGGATCAGCAGAAAGACTAAATATACGCAATATATAGAGGGAGATTGAGAGACAACAGATACCCTTCAAGAGCATCAGAGGTAGAAAGAGACAAAATCTCATTTTGGCAGTGTTTTTGAATGACTGGAGGTGCAGTGACAGCTTACAGTATAAGCCTCCGTAGGGAGTGGAGGCTTGTGTCTCATCAGGGCTTCAGGAGAGCGCCTAGAATAGCAGCCAGAGATAAACAAGCAAACACAAACAGAGGCTTTGATGAGGAGGTATTGAGGAGCTCCCCGTAGACACACACTGACTTCGATAATTAGACATGATACAGGAGGGTGGAGAAGGGGAGGCTGACAAAGTCAAAAAGTTAAGAGGCAGACAAAGTCAAGACGGTTGAAGAGAAGAGCAGCAGGGAAGGAGAAGACAAGGGGGGGACTGAGGTGACGGGAAACTGGTTTGGGATTCAGATTCCCTTATGTCCACAAAATGGGACAACCTGTGACAAAAACAAATCAGGTACACGACAGACAGAAAACAAAAGATTGTTCAAGAACTGGAAGAATGGAGACATTTTAGATTAAATTTATTTCCCACGAGACCCTGATCATTATCCAGCAAAATTAGGTCAATCTTCTCACATCTGAGACAAATTTTTCAATCTCAAATAATTCAATTTCAGTTGAGGTCATGATCATTATTTCTTCTTTAGGTTTTTATATCAGTAGTGTAGTGTAGTGTAGTGTAGTGTAGTATACCAGTAGTGTTCATTATATATTCAAATCCAAACTTTTTTTAATTGTGCCCTTCCAAAAATGTTTTCCCACCTGACCTGAAGGTGTCTGCATGATGACATTGCTACATATAAACCCCATAGCCCATCTAATGTGCCTCTTTGTGATTGAGTCAAGCTTTCTTTGACAAATGTGTAATATTGATCTTCCAAATGACCTATTATGCTCTAACTGGCATGGGAGCTTAGCAATGTACTGCTGTGGACGTTAGTTCAGATCTGAAAGTCACACAATTACTCTCAACGATCAATCAAGGCAGTGGTAGATCACTAACTCCCCTGATCCACAGGGAAAAAATACTGTTTTTGTCAAAGGAGTCCGATGGCTTAAAAGAGAGTGACAAACAGCTCCAGTTACCAGTTGGAAAATGTTTTTAATATAATTTTAATATAAATACAGTGCCAGAGTGCATAAAAGTATCAATGTAAGTGTCACCAATTCAGTAGCTGAGCAATGGTGTTGAATTATGTAACTTTCATGAAATAAAAGTCTGTGTCACTGCGGTGTCAGGAGTGTGTGCAGATAAACAATGTTGAGGCACAGCCAATGCCGGCAGGGCTGGGAACTCCTTGACTGTGCTGTGAGCAAAAATCAACTAGATGACCTGGAAAGTGTCATTTTGTGTCATTGATGACATGTTTTGCATCATCAGGTGCATTGTGGCTGGCAGACACTGGGTGGAGAGCTCCAGGAGCAGGCGGCATGGGCTTTACCTTAACACTGTTCATCTGCACACACTCCCCACACCACAGTGACACAGAGCTGGCTCAAAAACCAGCAAAGCATGCTTTTAGAATCATTCAGGATTTGCTATAATTCATAGCTGTTCTTTATTGGGCAGTGTCCACATTATAAAAACCAATCAGAGGTGTTATTAATGTGAAATCTTTACTTTGACCATGAATCTTTGCACCTTAACTGTGAATTTTCACACATCTCCCACAACCCTCTTGTGGTATTCAGAAAGCACAGCAACCTACAAATGTGATGTGGGACTTATTCACTGCACTCTTGCCTCTGTCAAAGCACACTACATTCAATACATCTCAAAACCAATTAGCAGCAGTAAAAATAACAATATGGCACATAGCCATGAGCACAGCTCAGCTGTTACTGTGTTTAATCACAGACACCTGTGACACCAGTTACATGCCAACCAAGATGACTAAAAAGAGCCTCACTTCCATTAAAACTGACAGGTTTTTGGTTTTCAAGGCAATAATTTGTGTCCTACACAAACACTTGCCAGTTCAGCAAGTTGTAGGCTGTGTGACCTCAGTGGCATGACCTCCCACCCACAGAGTCTCTCCCAGTTTGCATCTCCCAGTCTGTCACTCCCCCTTTCCATATCCTACTTACACAATGGACTGAAGGTGCTATAGCCAGAGAAAAAAAGATTAGAGCAGAGTCAGGGGGAAAGGTAGTCCAGAGGAAAGAGAAAAGTACATTTTATTCGTGCTGCAATGGTGCGTTAATCTATTGTTTAGTCTGATGGCTGACATGTTACACTAGTCATATCAAGTGTTACTAAAACCATCAATAAGGTCTTATCCTATGAATGAGTAAAGCTGCAACGATAGCTCGATATACAAAATCATTTATTGGCATCTAATTTGATCATTGAATTATTGTTTTTCCATTTTTTTAAAGTACCAAAGCCAAACATTTGCTGGTTTCCTGCTTCTTTAATGTGAGAATGTGATGCTTTCTTCATCATGCATGACAATAAACTTAATAGCTTGGGATATTTTGACTGATGGTAACATTTGAAGGTGTTACCTTGGGCTCTGGGAACCTTGACAGGACATTTTTGACATAAGATTGACAATATGATTAATTGATTAACAGATAATGAAAACAATCGCTTGTTGCAGTTCTACTCAAGAATCCCGGTAGTCATTGCAGTAGAACCAGAGGTATTATTCCTTTTATGCCTTGCATTCTTCTTCCTTGTTAAAATATGGCACCTACATTATCCACAATGTAACTCTAACTGCCGACAGTTTGTTTAGAAATTCAGGCAGTAGCAGCTAATGTAGTCACAAGGTGCTAGTCCCAAGCGGGAATGAGGAGAGTTCTGATAACCTCAGTTCTTTCTAAATTAACACACAGATTATTTTCATTTTCAGACTTGTAGTCTTTAGCCCCAGCTGACTCCAACTCAAGAGACATCACTTCAGAATATTTATCAGATTGATCAGTAGTGCACTCCAAAAACCCGCAATCAGACACTGATGCATTAAACTGGTGGAATTTACCATTAAGAAGTTGGCACAAGGGAATCATTGACATTTTTGCATACAAAACTAAAAAAAAAAACCAGTGGCCAATAATTTTCTGTCATTGATCACTTGATTAATCAACAGTTGTTTTAGATCTATATTGGTTAATGAAAAAAAAGACATATCTATGACCTGAAAACAATGAGATGCCAAAGCCCTATTTCAAATGAGGAGAGCTTAACAGCGTGCATATAGAAAAGTTAAAAAACCTTCTACTAAGCGCAGCTGCCTCTCAGTCATTCAGTCTTCCTGCAAACTGTCAGCATGAAACATTCCTCCTGCCCTTGTGCAAAAGAATGTACATTTGCCTATGTGTGTGCATGTTTAAATAACAATGTATATTTGCCTAGTGGGGTGCCATGAAGCCTGTATGCTGAGTGCTGGTGTAGTGACATTAGCTCTGTGGGAACAGATGGGAGAACAGTAGGGTCTCTGGAATGAAAAACTATAAGAATCATTTAGTATCACAGCTCACTGCTCTTGGATTTCTCTGACACACACTCACAGGCAGTGCACAACTGGCTGTATGTAAGCAATACTACTCCAACAAGGCAAGAGGCAGAGGTTTTTGTTTTCTTTTTTACTTTTAATCAAAAGATCAACAGACGTCCACAAACTTAATAGCACAAAAGCCACGGCATTAGCGTTCCATTTTCTAAGGGCTTACAAGAAAGGTGAAAAGACTGTGGGAGAGGCAATCAGTACAATCAGTATGAGCTGACAGGTAGCACTTACAACCAATGCCTCCTGCTGCTCTGCATTAACCGACATGCAGAATATAAGATGTGCAGTGGCATAGAGGAGCTATGCCAGATGAAATGTAGATAAGTTGTCTATGAAAAGCACATGTTCAAGGAATTTAAATCCCATGTGATGATATGTGATACCTCACAGGAACTAGCTAGGAATCAGGAACTAGCTTATTCAAATACAATACTCCACTCAAACCAGAGTTTTTCCTCGCTGAGGGAGAGATGGTAGCATCGTGATCATGTGTGCACATGCCTGTGTACCAGTCTCGAGGAAACACTTTTCACAAGCAATGTATGTCAGTTCTAATAATTATATGATTGAAAAAAAAAAAAATACAATTATTAATACATTATGGCAAAACTGTTACATGTAAAGCCAGTTGTGTAAATAATGTGAATTTCTGACTGTTAAATGTACATCTGCAATTTTCTCCACAATATTTATTTGTGCCCTGAATCTGCATATCACATAACCTGGTTGTGCTATGTGTGACAAATAATGATAACTGATTATCGTATAAAACAGTTTCATTCATTGATGGCAAAATATTTTCTACAAAAATGTAAATCACCTCCTGTTTTTGAAGCATATTTTTTAAACGCTTCATTTACAAATATTTCTATTTTAAGTAATCCTCTGACACACTTTAACAAAGCACTTTTATAAAACAGCCTATCCTTTTTTACATAATTCATTTTGATTATTTTACTTTCTATTTTAAATGATTTGCTTTTATCAGTATGTGTGGCAGTCACAATCCCATGTGTTGTGATGAACTAATATCATGTTTTACAAATGTCTGCTTAAAAAAGCTAATAAAACCTAGAATTACCGCCTCATGGTTGTATGCCTCCACGAACCAGTCAAGTTGCAGTTTATATCCATGCGTGTTCACACTCATACGTAGCCATGACAGCTGGGAATGTTTCAAATATGGATGTTGCTGCAGAGAAGCTACACATTCTAAAACATTGATGTCTCACAAACATCTTCAACCTGGCAGCACAGGAGATCAACACAATCAGTAGTTAGATGGGCATCCATGAATAGTGCCACCAATTCAATATCTGACCGAATGTCTCCCCTGCTGTTCCTGAGATATGGCATTGATTAAAGGCAGGAAAAGAGTTTTTGTAGAACATTATGATGTCAGAGTGAAACTGGCCTTTGACCTAGATATAAAATGTCATTACTTCACACATCATTTATTCTACTCAACATCTGTGAGAAATTTTGTCATAATAAACGGGTGGATTCTTGAGTTGAGGCCAAAAACATGTTCTGTGAGGTCACAGTGACCTTTGACCACCAAAATCTAATCAGTTCATCCTTGTGTCGAAGTGGACATTTGTGCCAAATTTAAGGAAATCCCCTCAAGGCCTTCTTGAGATATCGCATTCATAAGAATGGGACGGAAGGACGGATGAACAGATGGACAACCTGAAAACATAATGCCTCCGGCCATGGCTACCACTGGTGCAGACATAAAAACTATTTTATCTCCTCTCCTTACATTTCGGTGTAAACATCTTCGTCTCAGTACAAGATGGTGTTAAGACACACAAAGAGGTGCACTGAGTAGCAATCACAAACACCGAGTCCACTGTCATTCCAAAAGCATGTGTAAGCACCAACTGCTGATGTAAAACTACCATCACATGGAAGGGAAAACGAGTTTTGTTTTCTTTAGTGATTTGTTTTGTAGTTGTAGCAAAGACATTACTGGAGGAAATACTTAGGCACACCTGGCTTAAAACAGACAGCTCTTTTCTTCGGCTCTCTTCTTTTTTTTGGCAGTATTGGCAGGGCCTTTCCCAGTGCACTATGCTAATTACAATGGCACCACCACATCAGCGCAATGCCGTAACTGCAGTTACAATATACAGAAATACACAAAGTGCAAGGCTTGTACGAAAACAGTGTTTTCCATTCTGACACCTGTCAGAGTTTTGTTGAGAGGCGGAGCGCTAACATGAGTATGGGTGCACATGTTAGAGAGGTTTAGAGTACAGGGCCACTGACTCTGACATCACAAGGATTGTCACAGGCTGCAGTGGAGCATGAAAGCTGTGAACTTAAGGTCATGAGACCGTGGCACAGGTCACTGTTCTGTCCAAGCATTGCTAGATAAATCACAAGGTGAATCTGCAGATTATTTCCCCCGATTAATAAATTGATTGTTGATTGAACAGTGAAAACGGCTGTTATAATTTCCATCATCTCAAAGTGATGTATTCAAATTACTTGTTTAGTTCCATCCAAAACCACAAGATATTGAGTTTCATTCATACTGACACTTAATGTCAGGAAGGTATGTAGAGAGATCAAAGAGCAACAGTCTCCTGAATTGGTTCGTTCTGTAAATACTGGCCACTGAACACACAGCGTACACAGAGTTGCTAAAATAGCTCCAGGTCTATAGGGGTTGGGGGAGGGGCGGAGGGAGTCATTAAAAGGCCACCCAGTGACATTTTGTTTTTGTGAGATGATGCAATCACGTCGCTGTTAGACTGCTGGCCACCCTGCTTCTCTGCACTTTGAAGTTTCTGCTCCATTTCTTGAAGAGATGAGGGGATGAAGGTGGGGGATGATTACAGTAAAGACAGAGGCACGAGAGAGAGAGAGAGAGAGAGAGAGAGAGAGGCAGAGAGAGAGAGGGGGGGAGGGAGGTAGGGAGGCAGAGGTAAGGTTGAGTGTTAGATTGTATGCCCTCAATCACAGACAGTGCTGTAAGCGCATTTGAGTACTAACATTAATAGTTTTATTAATTTCTAATACCAGTATTAGGGATGCTACGCTGGAATCATCTTTGCTTTGAAGTACAGTTCATCTGCTAGAGGCTCATTTAGCGCACAGCTTCTACATGTCCTATTATCCTTCTTCTATTCAACATTACTCTATTTTCAACTCTTTGGGATTAGAGTACAGCACTTGAGTGTGGAGTGTAAACTATAAAACTGAAAAGAGCAGAATTGGACAAGATAGGAGCAAAAAAGTAGGTTTAAAAAAATGAAGTGCCTCTGAGACTGAATTGATTGAAGGACAGTTTCTGGTCTGCCAGACAGAGAGACTAAGAGAGGGTATTCCAAGGCCACTGTAAATTGAAAATATCCTTTCACCCATGCGTTTGGGAACAGGAAGAGTACAAACATCGCTGTCCTCCAGACGATTAGAGACTGAACATGCAATCGCAACGACCCTGATCTCTGAACTCGCACATCCTCTGCTGTCGTCACCGGCCATCGCTCAGGAAGAGCCTGACTTGAACAGACAGCCAGCTTGAACTGTAAAACAAATTCCTAGATAGAACTTCAATCAGAGATGGGGCAGTCAAAGAGGCAGTAACTCTCCAGCTTGAGGGACGGACAGAGCAGATTGTTGTAAAGTGCTTTTTCATCAGCTATTGATTTTCAGTTGCTTTACAGACTGCAGCAGAAATTGCATTATTGGAGATGGATATCCTGCTTATCTAGATGGAAATAAATCTGACACACACAGTGTGTGTGTGTGTGTGTGTGCGTGCGTGTGTGTGTGTGTGTGTGTGTGTGTGTGTGTGTGTGTGTGTGTGTGTGTGTACTGTACGTGGTGTGTACATGTTTGTGTGTGTGTGTGTGTGTGTGGGTGGGTGGCATGGGTGGAATTTGTGGAGCTTGGATGGTTCTGCTGCAACAGCACACAGCCAAGCTCCACTGATTGACAGTCCAGGTCAGGGCAATGAAAACACGGCGTTCCACTGCTGTGTGTTTGTGCGCACTTGTGTGTGCGTGTTTGTGTGTGTGCTCATCAGTTAAGGATGAAAGGTTAATGTGTGGCATGTGTGTGCCTGCTACGTCACAGAGCTAACAGTGTAGTAGACTTTGGAGCATGCTGGGGATTATCAAAGTCAACAACATACAACACAGATTTACTCCATGTCATTTATCACCGCTGCACTGCGCAGGCATGACGGTCCTACTTCGGTCTGAAGTAACACCGACGTTCAAATAATGCACGCTTCAATACATATACTTCAAAGCATCAAAAGACGTCATTCGCCTACGATCCCATACATCAGGGTAGTAACTGTGCGGATACAGTATGTACAGTAAGCTTGCACAAATGATCGCAACGGGACACGCGTGCTTCTAAGCATCAAAGGCATCCCTGCAAGGGAATATCAAAAGAAATCATCTAACAGGTCGCGGCGTTCAGCAGTTAGACTAAAGCAAGTTTAAAGGGCTGACAATTTGTCTAAATCGTGATGAGAGAGGAGATGAAACAATAGCATCTCAAAGGAGTTAATTCCTTTGCTCTCTTTTTGTCTCCATGTTATACAGCCATAAAAAGGATTGAGTGGGGGATCAGTGGTGTACTGTCAGGTACCACACACAATAGAGTCTCTGTTCAGCAAGACGGAGGCTGGTCTTAGCCTGGCTCTGCCTACAGTATCCTAGTGTGTAAAAGAACACTCACATACACAACACACACCCACAGTACTCCATCTGATCTCTGTTTGGGCTGATCCAGACAGTAATGTGACATGCATGTTTCTAAATTTAACTTTCAACTTGGGCTCTTAGGTTGCTCTCACACCTGCAATTTGGTCATTTTTTTCCCTTATAGTTCTGGTCCACTGTATTTTGTGCTGTTGTGCTTCTGCGGTTGTGTAGCCTTTCCTCTTTCCAAGTTCCATACTGGCGAGGAGGTCATGTGGCTCATGCTGTAGCTGTTTGGTAACAACATCCTCTCAGATTCATCTTCTCCTGTGATATTCTTTGTTTGGGCTGCTCGATTATTGCAAAATTTATAATCACAATCATTTTGGTCAATTACTAGATCACAACTGATGAACAAGATTACACACTGACTTTGGAAACATCATGCATTTATTGAACTTTTTAACAGTGGCTTTCCTTAAACTCTAAATATGATTCAACTGTAGGTGGCTCATTGGCCTAATCGTATACAAGGATATTGTCAATATGAGAAAAATAATTACCACAAATGTCAGTAATGTAATGTAACATATTGACATAACATAATATAATGTAAACTCCATCATAACACTCTGACCTGTTGATAAGTCCTCAACAGCAGCTTGTGTTCACATATATTGGGTGAGCACGACGGACTGACTGTAGGACTGACAATTAACGATCACTAGATTTAGTTATTACTTTGGCATGGTCTGAATCTGCATTGCAATGAGTATCATTGCAGTGCAGCGTCTTTAGGCTTTAGACCTTCAGGTCTTTAGACTTCTGAAACTTTATTATATTGGTCATTCTGTACATGCAACATCTATCGCATGTCTGTCCATCCAGAGAGAGGGATCTCTCCTCTCTTACTGGGGTTTCTTCCATTTTTTCTCCTGATCTGACTTGAGGGTTTGAGGCAAATTTGTGGTTTGTCATATTGGGCGATACAAATAAGAATTGACCTGGCTTGACTGACGGAGTGACTGATGAACAAATCAGGAGGTGTAAAAATTATGTTTTATGGACTGACAGTTAACTCACTCATTCAACAGTTGGCAATGTCATCATTACTGCTGCATGGTTTCATATGCGGAAATCTGATTGACAGCAAGTCATGCTGCCCTGTAGAGGGGCCTTCAGATTGAAAACAGCTCTGCATGAAAACAACACGAGGGGCTGCTTGGGTGGGGTTCTAGTGAGACATGAAATACAAGCCATGAGGTCCAGTTTGAGTGAGAGATCACTGAGTTTGGAGGCAAATCAGATGCCAACACTACCGAGTTGTGACTTTGCAACAGGATTTTACAACTCATCATGGTGGCAATTATTTTCACTTTGGTCGCCATGATTCCCTGATAAAAAATCCACATTGGGTAAATCAAAGTGTTGGATTGACAACTTTCAGACAGCCAAAATGACTCAAACTAAAAAAGCAGATGCACCAGAGCTTGTCTGAACCGAAGCAAACAGGTTAAATGTGACAGTACCCTGAGACAAAGACGTAGGCTGCATTTCAATAGCAGGGCGTGGCATTGCTCAACTTGACTTGCTCTATTTTGGCTTTTGCAAAAGTTGTGGGTAATACCTGGTACTTCTTGTGGTCCAAGTGAGGCAAAGCCACTAAAAGGTGCAGTTAAAACCAGGGGTTTAAGTCCTCTGGCACAGCGCCGGATTTCCGGCATGGCAAAGTTTCTGTCCGGCACGGGCATAAGTGCTCTGCAGTGTGAGCATTTCGCTCACATTTGCCCGTAAAAATATATATATGTGCGAACCGGGAAAATGATTTCGGCGCACAGTGTGTGAGTAAACACAACCATAATTGGCATCGGACGTTTTTCCATCGATAACAGATCAAATAAAACTCGCTCCTCTGATATAGCCGTCTCCCTCCCTGCCTGCAGTCCCCACTGCAATGGGCTTTGTAACAATGTCCCGCCTAAAGCCCCCTCTGATTGGTTACACGGCACAAGTGATAGCCATTCAACACTGACGCCTGTGCATGCTTTCACACCATGTCACATTAGGTGTGGTTACATGAGGACTTTTCAATCGGGTTGGGTGAACCCGATTGAAGTCATTCCGATTGGCCAACCTGTTTACATGGGATGTCTTCTATTGGAATGGGTGTTTACATGCGCCAGCGTATGTAATTAAATACTTGATTCTGACTGGTCAATCAACAAAATGCTGTGGTGTTTACAACAGAATGGCTGGAATCGGGTAGAGGTGTATACAAGACAGAAAAATTGTTCCATTCAGGTTCTGAAAAGGAATATTCCACCCCTGTGCACCCGAATAGATTTTCTTTCGGGTTGACTGTTTTCATTCGGGTTGAGGTGTTTGTGTGACACAGAACACAGACGGAGCAGGAGAGGCTCCGGTAAGCCAGCAGTAATTTTGAAGGTAAGGTAACAGACACCAGACAGAAACGAAAGTTGCAATACAAGTCCTCTATGCTGAAGTTTTAAAGTCACCACCACAACATTATGTGATCCATTTCAATGATGACATGCTTGCCCAGAGGTGAAATTTTGACGTAACTGCCTGTTTAATTCACATCAAGCGTGATACAATTTTGCAAACAGCCTAAATGATTTAGCTTCTAAAAATAAATAGCACCAAGGCAAAAAAGAGATGCAGGAGCTATAAGTCAAAAAGTCTGGTAACCACTTAAAGTTTAATCTTTATTTATAAACTCATTATGCTATAAAAGTTTAATATGAAAAGTAACTACTAAAGCTATAATCTTTTTGTTCATTTTGATAATAAACATGTTGCTTTGCAACACATACATTTCTATTTCTTAATTTTGTGACTGAAACACCAAGCCCCTGGCTCCGGAAAAGATTTCAGATTTCAGGCACACAAATCTTCTGTGCTCCACATTTCAGGCACAAAATGTTTTCTTGCTTTAACCCCTGCAAAACACTCCGCACTTCTCAGAGAGAATCGTCACTAGAATCGTCAATGGTGCAACATGGGATATTCTGTGCAAACCCACCATTTTTAAATAGCGAAGCCACCGTCAGTCACAACTGCAATTGTGTTATTCACTCAACCCAGATTTTAAAAAGTAACTGCCTGCAAAACTACACCTTACACTATACTGTACAATTGATGAAGTGCAGATGTTTCCCTGTTTGCAGATAAAATGATTCAGTGAGTGTTTCACTGATGATGTCGTGGCAGTTTCATGTGGTGTCACTCAATGGCAATCAGTCGTGAATCCTGTCCATAGTGAAGGGGCACTATCCACAGATGAAAAAAAAGAGAAAAGGACATGCTACCGAAAGACTTGTCTCGACATGGAGTAGGATTACCTTTATCGACCAGGTTTGTCTTACTGTGCTCACTGACAAATTCTATGGTGTTAGCCATTATCTCATCAGTCAAGCAGATGGTTAACATAAAGCTAAATGCTGTTTATGGCTGCATACTGCTTGATATTGCCCTCTGCTTGGTTCCCAATATGGGCAAGCTTCTGATCACTAGCCATGTCAAAATCACCATCTGCCGCACACATTTAAAATATTAAGTCTGGGAGGATTTTGGGTGAGAAAATCAGTTCCGCAGCCATTAAGCTGAGCAGCAGATCAAAAGTGACAGCATGGTGAAGCCTTTGTAAAAACCTTGTCATCCACCCATCAAATCAGCAGAGGGGTTGCAGAGATTAACACGGTCAACCGGAACATACATATGCATGGTGAAGCTGAAGAATAATGTGCTATGCAGCTTGGATGAGTCATCTTGGCTCACTGAGTATGATTAACATGCAGGATTATATATTTAATCTGACTGAAGAAGTCACATTGTTGCATTGGTCTACGTATATGTATTTCCTAGAATGGCTCAGTTTTGGAAGTGTCAATCACTTAAATTACAACAGCTCTGTGATCAGTGAAGTTGCTCGACTCTTGTGGAGAGATGTGTGTGCAGTCAGTTTAAAGAGCTAATATGGAATCATTAGACGGGATGTACAAATATTAGCTGTGTTAACACCGATAATGATTGGACTTATGTTTTTCTAAATATGATGCAGTTAAATGACACATTAACTAGATGTATGTCAAGTTACTTTACTCAAAACAGTTCAGACATCAGACATTAGAACTTTATATTTAAATTACACGGTGAATCTAACAATATGCTTGAGGTGTATATTTGTGACAGGGACACATTCATTTATTTGTGGTGCACCACTGCAACATCAGCATCCGCTGCCAAATATAAGCCCATTTTAAATAGGAATTGCGCAAATTTGCAGGAAAGCCCAATCAGTCTTCATTCAGCATTGGTAGTAAAAAAAACAAAAATTGGGAGTACAGCGAAATGTCGCATGCCTACTTAATGTTACTTACTGTATGAACATACAGTAAGTAGGCAGGCGGCATTTCGCTGCCTTTTTCTCGGCAATGGGCACCTCGTTCTTTTTAAACCAAAAAGGTTCCGCCAATATGTTTACCCCTATGTGGCGGAAAATTGGGCACCTCTGTGTCTCTAAACGCTCGCAGCTTGCATGCAAAATGGCCCAACATTCACGGAAAATCTGGCAGTGTAAATGGGGCTATTGATTTTATAGTTTTGGAGCTGCGTCTTTCTTTCTCACTCTCTCTTGCGAGAGAGCATACTCTGGTCACAGATGGAGTAGCAGAGTGCCAAGCACAGTGAAACTGAATCTTAAATTTTCCTTAATTCATAGTTCTAGTGTTGTCTATCGTTTTTCCAACCTACTTAAGATGAAACGGACTGCATTCCCATGAAAACTGTGCATACCACAGTCCGCGCTGGGTCTACCCTGTGTAACAGCAGCTGACCAGAGTTTGCTTTCAGATGCATTGGTGGCAGGTGCTCCTCTAATCCATCAATCTAATCTGATCAGTTTGGATCAATTCAACCACAAACCAATCAAAAGGAAGTCCAAAATGTGATAGTTTTGAAAAAGTTTGTAAAGTAAAAAGCCATGATAAGTTCCGCTTGCGCTGTGCATGCAGACCACAAAAACCTGTGAATTCAGAGAAGGGACAAAGAATGATCGCAAAAGGCCAAAGAAACCCTGTGAATTTTTACAATCCAATCCTGAATACCTGCCTTAATCCCTTTTGCATCAGGGATCTGATCCATAACTCTCTGTCTCCCTACCAGATCAGCAAACTTTTCATGCTGCTGTCCCCAGAGCTGCTCTCCTGCCGTGAACAGTCAGTTCAACGTCTGCCCGGTTAGCATGAACTAACAAAGTAGCAATGCCAACATCCAACGCCAGGCTGTTAAACATTCTTGATGGACTCACACTGACACTGTAAAAGCTCAACTCTGTCATTACACCTATTAGTATGTGTCAGGTAAGGTGAGCCATGTAATGCTAACAGATAGCCCTGTCACTGTTTGCACAGCTGGGGGACTCTGACAACTGTCTCTGGTGTGGAGCTCACTTTTTAAACAAAACCGTGTCCATCCCTAATATATACCTTACAACATAATGGCCAGTCTTAGGGTAAAAAGCTTTTCCAAGCACTTGGAAAAGGGTGAATTCAACAAATCAATGACCATATTAGTGAAATGTTGGTTTACTGCCCAGCTCTACATGCATATATCTTTTGCACATACATTGCACACATATTTCAGTTAAGACTTGAAAGGGTGAGACAACTGGTTATCACCCTGATGCTGCAAAACAGACCAAATCACTGTGCTTTCAATGTTTTGGCATTCACAAACTCCTGTATCTACAGCTTTATCTACTCAAACAGTGTACAGACAGTTGAGGTACGTGTTAGTGTTCAAGATAAGGGAAGACACTGGTTGCAGAGTGTGTGCATCTGTGTGTGTGTGTGTGTGTGTGTGTGTGTGTGTGTGTGTGTATTTTACACTTTGCAAAAGGAGTTAAGATTACAGGCCAGCTGAGGCTTCATGAAAAACATAGACACTGTGACTGAGGGCAAAGTTGCTCTGAGCCACCAACTGAATGTCATTATAGCCTTTCAGCAGTATATTTAAGTTTGGTAAATAGTGCCAGTGTTATGCATGACATCTGCTGAATATATAATGCTTTAATCAGTGTACATGTATCTGTAATTTTAGGGAATCTCAGACAGTTTGAAATAAATCAAGTCTCTGCGCGATGGCATTAAATGAGGATGAAATTGTAGGGAGAGAGAAAAAAGATAAACAGAAAAGGAAGTAAAAGGTCAACACCGCTGAGTTTTTTGTAAAGTCTCTGTTCAAACAAAATCCAGTGCAGGAACCTGAACTGACGCAAGATTGAGGTTTTGACTCCTGCCTCACCTGCCTTACAGCTGACAAGTCATGAAAAGCAGGGAGAAAACGTGGGAAGAGAATGAAAGACATGAAGAAGAGACAGATAAGACAAAGACATGATACAAATGGAAAATCCTGCAAGGAACAAGAAGTTGAAATGAATGACAGAGCATGAACTCGTGGGAGCGGTTTGAAGGGGGGGGGTGTCTCAGTTTGAGACACCTGTTCTGACAAGTCCTGACGAGACACTTGAGGCTGTGACACAACATAAACATTCTGCCTGCTTCGCGACCAAATCCATGCTCAAAGACACATGTCAAGTTTACACTGGGATACCTTACAATGTGTGCCAGTCTACATTTCTGTCAGCATCTCACAGGCAGACACATGCACAGATGTTTCACAAGACTTGCAGTGACAGTAACTTTAACCACAATGGTGAACATACGTTTAGCAGATACCTTGTCAGTACCAAAAAGAAAAAACTTAGAGAACCAAGAGAATATGAACACCACAACCACGTGGCTTTTGTGTACTACAGTGTTTTTGTGGCACTGAAAACTCAAACTGCTGAATCAATTATTCAAGCAGAAAATTAATTAGTGCTGCACCCTCAAAGTCAGAGATTCAACTCATCAGTCAGAAAACCCCTCGGCTGTCCGAGATTCCTTCAATTTGAGCAGACGTTTTTTGGGTTATTTTTTTTGGCTATTGACATAATTCGGGCATAGCCCTGACATTGGCATAATTTTGCTAATCGGATAATAGTCATTTATCAAGCAAAAATGCCAAAGGTTGTTTGTTCCAGCTTCTTAAATATGAGGATTTGTTGCTTTTCTCTGTTATTTAAAATTGCAGTTGTACGCCTCCACGCACAAGTCAAGTTGCACTTACAGTTTACATCCATGAATGTGAAAACGTGTGCTTCACACACACACCTTCCCTTCAGCAACACAGGAGATCTATATAATCAACACAGCTTGGGCACCCAAGATTAGAGTCACCAAGTCAGTATCTGACCAAATGTCTCCTATTCTGTTCCTCAATTATGACATTAAGTAATGGCCAGAAAAGTGTTTGACCTTTTGGATATAAAACGTCATCACAACATCCTACTAGACATTTGTGTAAAATTTTGTCATTATTAGCTTAAGAATTTATGTGTTGTGGCCAAAAAAATGATGTATGACATTACAGTGACCATGACTTCTGACCACCAAAATCTATGTATCAGGATGGATGGACAACCTAAAAATATAATTACGACAACTGCATATCTTTGAGCTTTGGACTGCTGGGCAACACAAGCAATATGTAAATTTCCCAGCACTGGAATAATGTGATCCACTTTTGTCTGACATTTTATATTCTACGCAACTCATCATTTAAGCTTGAGAATAATTCAAATATGAATGCATAATTAAAGTAATTAAGCAGTTGTGAGTAAAAGGATTTTACAAAATTTAGCCGGACGTCTCTTTCATTAAAACCATATGGACGTTCAAATGTGGTTTCCATCCAACAGCGGCACTTTGGAGGCACAGTGCACCTGCAAAATGTCACTGAAATAAAGGCAAAGCGACCTTTTTTTTAAACCCAAAGTGGATCTGCTTCCTCTGCTCAGTGACGCACTCTGTCAAAGTGGGGCTTTAGTGAAACTGCTGGCTGCATGTTATTTGTACGTGCTGCTTTGTGGTTTAATGACTCATCACGCTGTGAACTAGGAAGAGGTTCAAATGTGTTAATGGAAAGCAGGTTCTGACGGGTGGCATTCCCACAGCGCTACGGATTACAATAAACAAAGGACGTGAATTGGATCTGGCTTGAGGGCCAGTCAATTAAAAAATGCTTTGTATGATGATACTGTTATTGCCGATTAGCTCAGGATGTTTTTTGCTCACAAGTTAGAGCACACAGTGCTGTAGCACACCCATAAACCACAGGAAAACTCACTCACTGTGATACTTTTCATTGACTTGGCCTGTTTTTGATAGAACTATTCTCTACTAATGAGTTTTCTGATTCCCCATGTGCACACATGCAGCTGGTAAGTTTTCTATTCGCACTTGCAGAGAGTGTGTGTAAGACATGTATTGGCTTGCTTCAGTGATTTGTCTGTCTGTGTGTGCAGGATTAGTGTGTGTGTGTGTGTGTGTGTGTGTGTGTGTGTGTGTGTGTGTGTGTGTGTGTGTGTGTGTGTGTGTGTGTGTGTGTGTGTGTGTGTGCACGCGCGTGTGTGTCAAACAGGTTTGGAGAGGAATGCAGGACTGGTGTAATCCGGTCTCGGTTCATTTTCACTATTGTCACCGAGTCAAAAGCCTGAAGGCCTGTGTGCCTCGGGGCCTCGTAGCTCAGTCATGATTACACACATTTTATCTCCCAAAACACAGAGCAGCCTAAATCAGAATTAAACCACATCAGGGCAACACAGTGCGACATTACAAATACATCTGTAGGTCATTTGCTACCAGCTGATAAGATGTTGCAATGTTGAGTCGTAGAGTTTATGTCAATCTCTAATGCAAGGGTACCCAGTCACCTTGTAAATGTTTAGTTGGGCAACGTAATGTTTAACTTTTCTCCTTCCTCATCATCACTGTGGACAAATAAACTGAATTCCAGCCCATCATTTAAGAAATTACAGAGACAGTTCACTTGTTTTTCAACCTGCAGCTGTTCACCATCTCTGAGATTGTAGTTGTGAAGGTAATGAAGGATGAATTACTGAAGGATGAAATGATTCAAGATTCAGAAATGTAGGAAATGTTTATTTCAGCACTGATGGCATTAAGGAGTATTGATTACGATCAAAATCCCATCTATAGCAGCAAAATGTAAATGGGCTCAGACCCAATCTCAGCTATGCAGTGATTTGACTTACCTCTGTGATTAGCTCGGTGTCAGATATCTCTCCCTGAGGTAGCAATCAAAGAAAAATCCTCAGTTTTATATTTTATTTAACTTAAGTAGTTTGACCACCAAGCTAAAAGATGTGGAAAAAATCTCTTCTGTTGCCCTCTCTCTTTAATATCTTGCTTGAAATTCAGTTAACTGGTGTCTCTTTGGAAATTTCAAACAGAGTTATATGCCATTTGAACAGACCTGATGATCTGTTTATATTCACAAAGTTTTTTATTAAGATACTTGGTATGCAATTGGATTTACCTCATCATTCTTGGGTTTCACCTCTTCCCCTTCCCTCGACTGCCTTTCAATTCTTTCACTTAAATCAACTTCTCTGTCTCCCATTTTCTCTTTCAAGCAGCTACAAGGAACTTTCATTTCACATTGATTATGGTGGCTGCCACAGTGCGTCCATCAGTTCCACCGCCTTGTGCCGTAAAGATATTACTCTGACTAGCATGTGCATTTGTTTTGGAAATTAGTGAGAAAAAGATGCAACTTATTTTCAATACTACATATGAAGCCAGGGACAACAGCAACATTTACTTAAGGTAACGTTAGAAAATTTGGCTCCATTACAACTCACAAGGTTCACCGACAAAAACAACTGTCTTATACTAAACATTTTTTCCAAACAAATCTAACATGCTAATGTTATTAGCACAAGTCTATGGCATTTCACATTGTATAAGTTAGCCTAGTGATGAGTGGAGATTTCCTCTGCTCATATGAAGCCAGGATAAATCCCAAAGTATAAATCCTTGAAGGATAAATCACACACAAGACTATTTCTGTAGAGGCTTATTATGTCTTATTGTCTTGTGAAATAAAAGTAAATAAAAGCTTCCTTTCCACTGAAGAAAATGGTTTCAGCTTATAAAAATAAACAGGAGGTCTCTGTTGCTGCGATGTGCAGTTACATTTCTGGGGAGGTGCATGTTAGGCTATGGCGTAGGGTATGGCGGTACAGCGTCAATTCCACACAGAAGTATAAATCCCGCATTAGACACAAAGAAGAGGGACGAATGTGGACCATTTTTTGAACTCTTTCAAATGCCACAATTCTCTACATCTGATGAAGGACCAACCAAGGTTTACTTGTGTTATTGCTGTCCCGTCTAGGTTTTCTTTTTGTTCTTTGATCAGTTCTTTTCTTTTTCTATTTGCTGGTCCTGCCCAAATATCAGCCAGAACCACAAAATGTAATGTCAAAAATCATGGTAAATGGACTTGCACTTGTATAGTGCCTCCCTGACCACTTAAAGCACTTTTACGCTCCATGTCACATTCATCCATTCATTCACATTTATACACTGGTGGCAAGGCTTCCATACAAGGTGCCACCTGCTACTCAGTTTAAACAATCACACCCCCCTCACACACCAACGGCACAGCCATCAGGAGCACTTTGGGGTTCAGTATTTAGCTCAAGGATATTTTGACATGCTGACTGGAGGAGCCAGGGATCGAAGACAACCAATCCTACCTCCTTAGCAACAGCCAAATAAGATTCTCTAAAGAAAAATCTCCTCCTGCTTCCTTTGAACTGGCTAACATAGTACTCACTGCCAGACTTTGTTGGTGAAATTACAGGCATACATAGGCACAGGTGAACATATAGGTTCTTATGATCTGTGCCATAAGTCATCCGATTTTGTGGGGATCACATCCAGCAATTGGCATTACAAATAACGTATGTAGAAATAGCCACTGCTCTTATTGAAGGTCCCATTTGCTTACGTAGGTCATATAGAGGCATTAGAATTAAATTGAGACTGTTTAATAAAAACTTTTCGTAGCTGCTGTAGTGTAATTTTAAAGATTATTATTTTCGATCAGCCCTCTGTAACTTTATGATTTTTTTAATTTGCCTAATTTCAGATACAGATCAGATTTCAGCTTCTTAAAAACTTGTTAAAATAATGTATGACAGTACTACAAGCCTTTCACAAATAATGTACCAAGTACACAGCAACACTTGTTTATAGTACAGCCCCCTCTTGTAATATGTTAAAAGAACAGCAGGAAAACTTAGATAAACAGTAACTAGTCTGTCAGATGGACAACTTAATATGTGATCTTCCATGTGAGTCTTGAACATTGTCGAAGTATCTGGGCTGTTAAAATGAACTGACTCAAATATCTGAAATTCTTTCACTAAAATTAATTTTTCACCCACGTCTGGTTGCAAAGCCATTTGTACCAGGGTTAAAGGTGTTGGATGGTTCCCAGGACGGGACACTGGGGTTTCATTAACAACTCTGTCAACAGCACTTCACACCACCACCATGGCTGAACCTGGGTCAACAGGCTGGTTTAGAGGAATGCCTCTTCTTTTACATCATGAGTTCTTCAGGTTTTAGTAAACACACAATCACAACACATAAAAATCTCAAAACACTTTCTTGACCTGGGTAAGCAAATAATGTGTGTCCACCATGGCTGGAGAATCTCGACTGAAATATGACAGATGGCTTTTGCAAATTACAGATACAGAATGAGGCTGACTTCAAGACTAATACTCTGATGTAGAGCTTGCTAAAAGTGTCTATCAAGCTGTGTGGCTGGTGTGCAGCTCAAGCATTCACACTAGATTTTGGTTACAATACTGCAAAACACTGCTTAATGAAAATCAAACAAAATCAGAGTGGGCCTGGAAACAATATTCAAAGCACACTTTGAAATAACTGGACTACTGTTCCTCCTGGGATTGCCTTTAATGTGTGATTGACAAATTCATTAATTAGACAGTCAGTCTTGAGAGAATGGCAACTTGTGCTGATAAAGCTGCAGTGTTAAGTGGCGCAACAAGAGTTGGAATATTTTGTTTAACTGAACGCCAGACAAAAAGCATGCCTGTAAGCATGAAAAGAAATAGTTAAGAAATTCCAAGCCTTCTATGATGATGAAAAAGGATGTTTATACTGTACATGCAGCGTAGAACAAAACCACAGCTACCAAAACCACACAAACAAAAGGGCCTTGTCAAATCAGTCCATTTCACTGTGGGCTGTGGATCTGTTGTTGGCATTTTGAGCAATTCAGCAACAGGTAAGCTTCTTCCAAATTGGTTGTGAACTGGCAGTGGTGAGACATTGTTTTTTACCATTTAACTGACTAGACAACAATATCACACATTAGCTGCAGCTTTGGATGGATGTGTAACATTAGACAGCTTGCTGGCATCCCTAAATTGTGACAACACTTCCATGTCTTCTTCTCTCCCACCACAAAGATTTACACACTTACCATTAAAAATATGGGACTAATTCTGCCATTCATTAATGGCCTATTGTGTTGAATCAATTTAGTGCATGTAACCTAGAACAATACGTGCACTTGTGCTTTCCAAAATTTAAAATACATACTCGCATTCAGTAAACAAGCGTCATTCAGGTAAAAGCGACTGTGCAGCACCTCTGAACTGTGCTCTATGGCTAACCAGTCACTGTAACCTAGTAACCACAGTCATGGGTATTTGTTTTTGAGTGGCGTCTTGAGGTTAAATTATTTATGTTGTCTTCTTTGTTTCATTTGCTTTCTAGAGTACATTAGATGTACACTCAGTTGCCAGTTTATTAGGTACACGCACACCTAGCTGAAACTGTCCTACCTTCATCAAGGTTATAATGTTTAATTTTTGTTGTAACTGTTTTATAGCGGTCTTGATTTAACCTTATGGTCATTTTTGAGGATGTATTTTGTGATGTTGTCGAGTTGTAAAGAATTTAATTAATTAATTAATAATAATAAAAAATAGAAATACACACACACACACATCTATCTATCTATCTATCTATCTATCTATCTATCTATCTATCTATCTATCCACACATGTTTTGGCGAATGGTAACCAAATGCTATTCTCTAGCTGGCATGTTTAGTTACATTATATCTCACTGTTCGATATCCTTCTGACAGCCAATTGTTTCGTACCTACAGTATAAATATGCTACTTTGTATCCTTTTGCATTGTGATAATGGAGAGATTTGATGAAAGTAGTGAGTTCTACTGATTAGTTGGTTGATATGCTCTAGTCCAACCAAGTCCTCATAGGTTGGACAATCGCAGGTATTACTTTAATAATGTCATGTGTTCATCAAAGCATTTCTTTTACAAGCTAAAAGGCTTGAAGTTACAAGTTATAATATTCTACCATGACTGAGGGTTTTTACAGTGCAATAGCTAAGTGACGGTATATGTTGACTGTATTAAATGTTATATTGGTTATACTATAGAAATGATTTATTGCTTGTGTTAAGTGAATAATACAGAAGATTAGAAGTCTATGAAGCACAGCAGTGATGTTGTTGGAGCCTTGTCGGAGCTGGCCGATGCTACGCTATGATTGGCCAGTCTGCGTTGGAGGGGCGGGACTTAGCAAAGGGTCAATTAGATAATTTTCCTATGATGTTCAGCCCTACAAGCCACTAAAGTGCAGGGAAGGGCTTTTGTAATGGAGACTGCAATCTTGGAAGAGACTTTATAAAGGAATTTGTGAGAAAGGTAAATGCTTGGAAGCTAAGAAGCTAAAATATTATCCTGTCAGACACGGCTTAGGTCTTTCTTGAAGTTATCTCTTCAGACCATTACCTCCACAACCATAACACATTACTTAACTGTCTAATCCTTGTCTGCTTGATTAATACATTGTTGCCGGTGTCAAAAGAAGGGCATGTGTACTGTGTGCAACAGACATAAAGTAAACTGAAGGTGGTAAATGTTTTTCTATCCTCCTTCTCTCTCCAACTGTCAGCCAGGATTTCGGAGGCTTTGAGTCAACAGATTATTGCAAATGAAAGGAATACCACACGCAGGCACACACAAGCAGAACGATTTAAAGAGCGGTATCTGAAAACCACCTCCTGTGCCGAAACAAGACACAAAGACAAAAAGTAATAGAGGACACACAAAAGGACAATTTTTGAAATTCTGGCTGTAGTTCAGACTTGAATGTTGATGCAGGGCTGGTATGTCAGTTATGTTAGGACTAACATGGTGACATAATGCAGAAACACGCTGTGGGACAGATGAGTTCACTGGAGAGAAGTTTAGCATTTGTCTTAGTTTTAATATTTCTCACTACTAAAAATTAACCCATCGCAGATGTCACTTACACAGACTCCTTACCTCCACCCATTTTACATATGAATATCAGTTCACTCATCGTTGTTAGAACAACGCAGAGAGCTTACCAAAGTTGGGGAACATAACCCCAGTGATGTCATCAATATATCTGATATCTTTGCCTCTGGTGGATTTTGAACTTCCGTCTTTGCATCTCATTCTTTGCATGTTATCCAATTTTACAGAAGTGAAACTAGGGCCGAGTATTGCCTCCAATTTCTTGAATCTATTTGAATCCAGTTCACAAGGTCTGAATTCCATTCAATTTCTGAGTTAATTCAGTGTCGATTCAATGAGGGACATTTCAGTTAAAATAATGCAAATGCCTTCTTCAGTGGTGTTTGTTTCAGATCGGATATCTCTGGAGATTGTGTATGTGGGTGATGTCTCGTTTAATAGTTTCAGAGATTTGTGGTATTTCCACAATATTTGACCACAATTTTACACATCTTACAGGGCAGTAGATTTTCTAAAACCCAGACCTAAGTGAAATACTAAATTTAGACAGAAGCCCTTTAAGATGGAAATTAAATAGGCTCTCAGAGTAACATTAACCAGAACAAAGTCATGGTTGGAAAAAGCACAACCGTGTTGCATGTTGGTGAAGATTCTCAGTCATCCAGGTCATGGTAATCACAAGGCAACTTGCATGCTTTTCAAGAAACACATGCAAGTCCAGTTGCCTACGATATAGCATTTGTGAACGTGTTGCAGAATATTCCGCTTTTCGCTACATTAACACAAAGCATGCTACTAGGGCTGGGCGATAAATCGATTTTATCGATTAATTCGAATTTGTAGTTTAGGCTGATTTGTTTTAGTGAAAATCGAGTTTCTATTTAAAATCTGCCACCGCCGCTCCACGCTGGGCTCCCGTAGTTCAGAGTGGGCTCCCCCCTCCCCCTGCGCGCTTGGCAACATGGCAGCGAGCCGGGAAGAACTCGTTCTCAAGAAAGGGAACGAGTTCTTCAGCGCTTTTGTGTGCTCACCTATGTCTGTGTGCGTGTGTGTGTGCGCATCAGGGCCGAACTCCGTCGTGCGCGACACAGAGAGCAGAGGAGGATTTTAGACGCACACTGTGTAGGGACATAAATGACATGCCGTTGTGTAAATAAGTGTTACCAACGCCAAGCTGGCAGACCCCCGATCCATAGTAAACCATAAACCATAGTAAACCTCTGAAGACCATTAGCTCCTTTAGCTTGTGTTAGCTTGCTGTGGCAACAACACATAAACAATGGGACTTTGTCTGCGTTAAAGAACGGCACTTTATTTTCAGCACTGCAGGGATGATGCACAGCCTCAGTGTCTGACTTTTACATAGAGGGAAATAACTCAAAAACAGCATGCAGAACTGCGTAGGCTTCTTCACTGTGGCTGCTCGATGTAAACAACATAGCACATGCCTCACTTTCTTCCTGGGGCGCATCCGTCTGACGTCACACACCACACCCGGCGCGCTAACGTCTCATACCTCCTACATCAACTACACACATATACACACACACAAGCCACACACATCAGGCTCAGCCTGTAACATAAGGCTATTTAGTTTGTTTAATAAAAGGACAAGGTATAGACCTGTTCTATAGGAAAGGTAACCTTAAATGACTTCTGTTGTGATCCAATATGATGGTAGGGGAAACACTGCCGTATGATAAGACAGAGGTCCGGTGGAAAGCGATCACAGATGCAGTCGCCATGTATATTGCTAGAGATATGGTGCCCATATAGGCTACTGTGGAAAAGCCAGGGTTTATTCACATGCTGAAAGTTTTGGACCCCAGGTATGTGCTACCAGGCCACAAATATTATTTTTTTTAACTAGGAGGGGAAAAAAATCGATTTAAATCGTAAATCGGATTTTTTGTGAAAAATAGAGAGGTTTTTTTTAGGCCATATTGCTCAGCCCTACATGCTACATAATGTATGTTTACACATTATATAATGACTACTGGAATTTCTCAGCAATTTGTGCCAGAGGTTTCCCCTGAGAACAAACTATTGTTTCTCAAATCCACTGTTCCATCTCAATACCAATAAAAGGAAAAAAAACATTTCTGTGTGGCCAGTGTCTCACTAATCTGTTGTTGTCAGGTGAATCATCTTTGTTGTCTGAGTCTAATCTTCTGTATAGCCATAATAATAACAGCCTGAAGCACTGTCACAGACAGTCACAGCAGTGGCAACATGAAATAAAAAGAGGGACCGTTAGGTAAAACCAAGTTCCAGCCTTCAGGGTTGGAAAAACTGAAGTCAACGTGTAACTGCCAAAAACTGCAGTTCCTCTTATGGCCACATGAGGCTGGCTCCAAAAGCGAGTGAAGACCTATAGAACCCAGTGTTAAAATGCTCAACTTAACAACAGAAATAAACATGTTTACAGTCTGGTACAGGACATTTTTACAGTCTGTTTTTTTAGGTTTCTATAGCTAATTTACCCATTCAGGGGTCAACTTTTATCTAACTCACCCATTTAATGTTATTTGTTATTATTATTAAGGCTTAAATGTTTGCATAATTCAGGCTGAGGCTTTCTGCCAGGCATTACCTTGGGCTCTCAGTTAGGCCCACCTCTCACTCATCCTTAGCTCCACCCTCTCATTCAAATGTGGTCCACTTGGGTCACTTCTGTCTCCAAAAATCCAAGATGGCAACAGCCAAAGTGCCAAACTCAATGAGTATGTACAGCTGTGGCTGGAGCAGCTATGCGACCCACCCACAACCTACATGAGTCGCCCACCATACCTACATGTCAGTCCAAGATCAGTCTCCTTCACCTCTTGGTGGACCTCATGGTGGCTATGTCCATTATTTTATACAGTCTATGGGCAGAACTGTGAAACTCTGACATAATGTAGTGTAATGTACACGGGGCTCATGCTTCCCAACCCATGTAAACAGCTTAGATGAAACACTAAAATATAGCAACAGCCACAGTGGAGTTTGTTTCTGATGACAATGCTACATTATGCAAGAGGGATAGAGATGTGAAAATCCACTATCACTTCAACTAAGAATGGATGGTCAGACAGAGAGACAGACAGACATGCTGGGGGCAATGTAGCAGTGAAGAATTTCCCTCCTGCTGGAAATCCATCCATCACCCAGTTTGCCAAGCAAAGAAGTGGTGAATTTCATTTATCCCAGCTTCTCTTTTGTCTCCTCCCCTTTATCTTGCTGACTTTTAATCTCCCACCACCTTGTTTAAGACTAACTCCCCAACTCCCTCCTGCTCTCTTCAACAGGATTTGAAAAGATAAAATCCTCTTCTGATTGGTGGTGCTGACGACCACACAGTTTCTCATGCCCTTTTATCTGTCTTTAACAGCTATCTCGCCCACTCCACCCGTCTCTCTTCCTCTTTTTACATTTGAGTAGATTTCTGCAGATTCAAAACCAAACCACTTTGCAAGTGACTGGCACATCGACCCAGGCTCTACGCTATATTTTACATGCATCAAAGAAGAAAGCATTTTAGCTGAACAGTGACAAACAGGCCAGCAAATCAGACAGAAAAGTCACGACACAAGGACAACATGCAAACTCTGCATAGAGGGGCTCCCCCACCTCAGGGTTTGAAACAGTAACCCTCTTGCTGTGAAGCGACAATGCTAACCACTGTATCACCACGCCGCCATTGATATGCTAAAATGATACCTAAATATTCGTTGTACTCTACTATTTATGATGTCACAAATACTCCAAATCCAAAGCCAAAGAATGACTTTACAAATAAATGTAATACTAGTTACAAATAATGTTGATTTTTTTTAAGATGAAAGACTGGAGCAGACTGCTGTGACTAATCAAAAAAGACAGCAGTGAGCTTTATGAGTAATACTTAAAAGTGTCACTGTACAAGAATACACGACATGAACAGTCAGCAGTATAACACTCAATGGAGTCAAACAGCTGAAATGTGACAGCAGCATAACTGAGTTAAAACGTGTGGTTAGAATATCGTTCGACCACAGCTGAATGACAAAACCAGTGATGTGGGTGTAAAGCAAAGTCAGAAAGCTGACCATATCTCTTAACAGTAACAATAATAGCATCCAAGACATGGCTGTTGTGACGTTTAAGTTTAATACATCCTTTATTTTAGACCAGGAGGCTTGTCTAAGGTTGACACAAGCTTATTTCATGATTATCCCAGGTCAGCGTCTTATTTATTGTGTCATTAAGCAGCAGCGCTGATCTGTAATCAGCTTTCCTCTTGCTGCTGTGACATTTACATGTATCCTGTGCAGCGATCCTTTATGTTCAACTTTTCTTTGAAACATCCAACATAAGTATGCTTGTTAACAAACCCTCAAGAAAATAACTGTTTCCTGAGAGCCAAATTAAGCCAGAAGTAAGTAACACCCCCCCGGATATGGCCCCAAGGCCCTCAGTTCTTCAGCCTGACAGAAGAAGAGCGGTGTCAGGAGCTCCTGCTGGGATCTCTGCTTGGAAATCAGTATGCTCAGCTGCATGCTAAGCAGGGTTTGTTTGATGGCTTGTAAGGCAGAATTGGGCTTTTTATAAACGAAGCTATAGCACAGACCTAGCTGTGGTTGTAAGTGATGAAACAGCTGTGTGTTTTGCCATAGAATAGGTGAGTCATCATACGTAGAAAAGTCAGACAAAAAATGTGGGGTTGATCTGAGACACAGAACTTGAGATGTAGCTGATGCAGCTGCAACAGCAGCAAGGAAAGTGTCAAAAGATAGCTCCACTATCTTAACCGCTGCATCATAAAACTGTTGTAAATGCCCTGCAGACCTGAGGATTTTGGATTTAATTACTCATAAAACTGCCTTCAAAGAAACTTGCAGAGAAGAGCTACAGCTAGTGCTGAAAGAAATGTAAGACCCTGCTACTGTGCACACGTCATAACATATCTTTTCAGATAAAAACTACAATGACCATGATAAGGTGGGCATTGTAAACTCACAACTGTGCACAGATGTACTTCTCAGTAAAGTTAGTTCAGGTTCTGAAGCCAGAGAGTATCAGAAAACATTATGAACAGCCAAATTACATTGCAAAGGGTTTTTAATCAATATTTGACTCTTTGGTTTGCAGTGCTTAACAGAGGTCAGACAAGTCAGCAGCTGCTGGGGCAGTCCAGCTCCGGCTGGGCTCATTTCCACCTCCTGGCCCAGTTTCAAAAGGTGTCAACCCACCACGTACACCAAGCGTGTTAAAATTCATGCAGAAAAATGTTGGCCGAAAATACACTTACCTGCTCAAACGTCGCCACTTGATGTTTAGACTCCAATAAACTGAAGAAGGACAACGAAACCAAGTAGAGAAGTGGAGATATTTCACACACGATAAAAAAGAGGCGGAAACGAGACAGATGAAAGCTCCTCGCCGCGTAATTAGTGGCTGGTTAGTTCGCAACAAAGCTAAAATACGACATCAACTTCCCCGTGTAGTTGAACACCTGAGTAGCCTCGCGCTGAGCTGGCTCACAAATGCGACGCTTGTCACGTGAACACAAAACTGCAGGACGCGCTGTTACGTTTATCAAACTTCAGCGAGTATGTGGAGTTTGTTTTAGGGAGATAGTCGAGGCACTGATTAAAACAAACAAGGTGAAACCCTCCCGGCGAGTCGTTCTCACACCGCCTCCCTTCGTGTCCGAGCCCGTCTGTGAGGAGGACTAGAGTCGGTCTGTCCGGTGGTTACCTGACTCCAGTCATTACCGTGAGGCCAGCCCTCCAGACAGCAGCAGCAGCAGCAGCAGCAGCCTCATGTTTCCTGTTGTTGACGCTCTGAGTGAGTGCAGGGCACATACACAGCTTTTAGTCGAAAGTAACAGGTTGAGATGCTTTCTGCTTTACTTAACGGCCAATACGACGTGCCATCTGGTGTTTGAAACCAATGCTGTAGTGATGTTCACTGTTCTTTTTGTCTCCTTCAAGATGAGAGCTGTAAAACAAAGACCAAACTCAGTGTATTTGCATTTGTGCTTCATTTAAGTGCTAACATTATTCTACTATCATAGCCTCGTGTGAATTTCAATCATGTTTTATGTTTCATTCAGTGCATGTTTGGGTGCAACTACTCAATCAGAAAATGAATCTAACATCATCCTCACCATGTGGCGTGTCTCGCAGGCGCTCAAGTCCATTTCATTTCATCAGAAGTCATTTTGATGAAATGAGGCATCTGTGTCCCAAAAAGGTTATATTTGCATGGGAATCTTTTGAACTACATCTCATGAATAACATTTCAAGCAGAATATGGGCAAAACTACTACATGTAATGAAAAATGGTTCTGTGAACAAAAGCCATGCCTTGAAAGTGTGAAATCCCCTTCAGCTCAAATAAAGGATTTCACATCCTGCCTTTTTAACTTGAAATGGGAATATGGGTGTAAAACGATGGCATTGCTTTTCTGATAACACAATGCTTTTGGGGAGTCCCCTTTTGTGTGTATTATAGGTGGATTCTGGGTACAGTTTCACACATTTTAAAACTTCAACAAGCACTGTTCAGTATTGGTTCACATCCATCCATCATGGAAGAAAAGGACTTTAAATAGACTGAAAACTGAAAATTATTGACACTTTAGAGGAAAACAGTGACTAGAGGATATTAGTTGTTGATTATATCTGCTGGATTAAACATATTTTGACCACTGGATCACATGTAAACAGCTGACTCTGTGTATATTAAGCTGTATTTTGGCATAGTTTATTGAAATATGAGCGACTGAAGAATGTAAATGTTATGAACTGACAGATGAGAATGGTGGATTAAGTTGCAGGTGTGGTTTGAAAAGGAGCTTCTTTTGAAATCTATTTTCTCCCTTTGTGATACAGGGTCACTGGGAATCCTGTAAACAAGCAAGCGCTAAACCTTTGGGTGCAAATTTCCAAGATACCGGATGGACGTGTGTCGTATTCCTAAGGTAGGATTTTGTGGATTGTTCCTTTAATTTGAAAGATCAATCAAGTGTAAGTACACTACATACACCACATTCATCTTATTATGCTAGGGTGCAGGATTTCAGGTTGTCCACGTGCTATGTTGTATTCCTTGTGTTTCATTTGTGCGTTATATGCTTAAGTTTTATAGTGTAGTTTGATACAAACAGATCAATTGCAATATTTATTTAGAAATAATTAAATGGGAGCATATTTACATGTAACTACGCTGGCCAAAGTTTGCTCAAACACAAACACACACACTCACACACACGCAAGCATTTCCTGGAAATGTCCTGTTGTTACATCATGTCATTTAATCCCGACGTTTACCCTGCTGTGGGAAAGATAAAAAGTTTTGCTCATGAAAGACAGCAAGGACAGACCAAAGGCACCATTGAACTGCTCTATAGCTCCATGAAATACAGCTAGGCCAAGCTATTTTTATGTATATTTCATTATAGCTTACTCATGTTTAATTTATACTACAATATAACTCAAATGATTAATTGCTTTTTTAATCTGGCCAAATCTACAGTATGAACCCCTAAAGTACCATCATTACAACGTCTTTAGAGATGGTCAGTGTTCCAGTCACATGAATTACATCTTAGCTGACCTGGGCTAGATCTTCTTTATAATCCCATTTTGCTAAAAATCTGATTAATTCTTTATGGCTGAAATTCCCCAGTATGGCAATTTGAAGTGAGAATGTCCTTGGCTGTGATCCACAGTGATAGTGTATGAAATGAGCACATCCACTGACTCGGCCTACTTCTGATTCCCCAAGACAGGAGAGAGTCTTCACATGCACAGCCAGATAGGAGCACACAGGCTCATATCACAGCTTTCCCTTAACAATATGGCAAACAGTCTTTTTTTTCCCTCTGTCTTTTGTGTGTGTTTCTAGGGGGGGAGGTATTTGTCAGTATAGCAACCACCATTCTTTCACAATACTGCATGCATGTGCTTTTGTACCTGTGTGTTCATGCGTACAAGTACCAGCACCTTCTCAACACCGCTCTTTGTTTGCTTGTGTGTGAGCTTGCATGTGCTTTTGAAGCGTACTGTAGAAAGAGCACTATTTGTGTCTGTGCGTTTGTGTTCTTGTGCATACAATACACATGTAAAAAGAGGATGAGATCAGTGGTTTCTATCTTCATGTGGGTTGTCACATTACCAGAATTTTAAAGTTGGATGCTATACCAGTTTAAAAAAAACCCATACTTGACACCTCTGTATATACCACAGCAAAAAGAAAAAAAATCCAAGGCACACAAAATAGGATTTTTTTTTTCATTCTTTATTTTTAATTGACAACCTGAACACAAATCTGGTACAAAAAAAAAGAAAATCTCACAAACAGACGCCTCCAGTCACATGGTGGATTTATTGCAGGAGAGAATGTAAAAACAGCTTTAGATTGAGGAACAGATGATTTTCTGAAAAATATGATTGCAGATCTGTTTTTTATAGCTTCAGTGCTTTGATACCATCATATACTTAATCATGTACCCACTTAACAGAGATCATGTTGTTTTTCAAAGTGGTCTCAGAAAGTATCGAAACCTTGTGTTCGTGTGGGTTGCTTAGATATTTCATCAACATTTTATAAGCCAAAAATGTCGTGGAAACCATCAACAGAGCAGATGCTTGTTGAGAAGAAGCCATGAGCTTGTGTTGACCAGCTGAAGGACAGTTTCTCAGCTACACAAGTGCCATATAACTGAGTGTGAAAATACTTGATGTGAAGGCTTACTTGTATGTGTATGGTTGGGTGCATACGTGAAGGAGGGCTGCAACTTGGTGGCCAGTGAACAATGCCAGTACTGGACGTTGGACTTTGACTTCACAAGATTCCAAATCATTTTTTACATCCTATCGTAATGTTTTTGACATTCTGGCTTTTATAATACCTGCATATGGCAACTATGGTTTTGTTAAGTTTTGAGAAAAAATGTGGTTATGGCAAAGAGGAATGGTTATGGTTTGGGTTATGTATCTAAACCAAACTACAATAACTATTTTTGGGACTTTTGGGCCTGAGAATAACAAGTGACACAGCACTGACATACTGTATTATCACCGTTTTACTTAATATGTGAAACTTATTCAGAGTTGCATATTGTACACATTGAACAGACAAAGAGCTAGTTTGTGTGTCGGCTGTTTGGATGCTGTTCAGGTAGCGTACAGTGATTGAAAACATCGCTGATGATAGTAGCGAGAGTAAAATAAAGTCAGTACAGTTGTGGGCTGGAAAATAAAAACAAAGAGCTGAAAGATGCTAAAACGTCAATTCATGGTCCTTGCACATGCAGTCATATGTGCCAATTTTGATACGGAAACATTGACTGTAGCCTCTTTAAGGTTAGGTTTTAGCAATGAAAGCACTTGTTAAGTGTCAGGAAAAGATTATGTCGCAATTGCTGATCTGCCACAAGATACAAACTCTGGCGTCCTGCACGAAAGTCAGATACACCATATACCAATCCACAAGCCTAACCTCCATAGCTTTTACATTACACTCAAAGGGTACAGATGACCAAGGCCCAAGGCCAAATGTCCATGGCTAACCCTTAAATGGGATCAGGTACAACAGTTTACTTCACATCTTACAGCACCATTTTCACAGTAACAGCGGGGGTCAGATATGCAGAGCACTCACATGCTGCTAATGTAATGTGAACTGCAGCCACTAGCTAAGTCAACATGCCTCACCACAAATTAGAGGCTAAAAAAAGAAAATCCAGGCTACAGAGAGAACAAGAAAGAAAAGGAGCAGAGAGGCAATGGCCAAATTTATGACCCAAAAAAACGTGTGAAGACGCACCAGGTTTGACAGGTGAAGATGAACGTGGCAAAGGTGAGGAGCTCGGCAGACTAGCAAATCAAACCCACTGTGGACGTGTTGGTTTTAAAGCCAGAGTGACTGTGAATATGCAAATAGAGCACTACCTCAATGCGTCTATGGCCCTGGACTTGGTTGTTGGAGACTTTCTCTCTGTCACAAAAAACTAATGGCCAAGAGCTTATTTGAAATTGCCCATGTTGGTATCAGAGCCAAGGGTGGTGGTGATGGAGGGGGTGTGAATGAGGGGCCCGATTTGGAAAATTTGTCCCCCTGTCTATAATTCCTAATGGCTGGCCTGATCATGCCTCACTACATGTAGGGCACAATATTTACCGCAATGGATGTAGGGATACTGGGTTGAAAGGAGTATATATAGAAAGAAAGCCAAGAGAGGACAAGCGTGCTGCATGTCTCTGTGTGTGTGCGCGCATGTGCATGGCAGCGGTTGTGTGTGTCTAACTATTTGCAGGCTACACATGCCCACCTCTGTGTACTTGCTCTATTTACAGAGTCTTGAAGTGTCTTTCCTTCCCCCATTTTGCCCTTGACTTTGACAACTTCTTTCAGTCTCTACATTCTAATCATGTATGATGTTACCTGAATTATTTCGTCACATGTATAAGACCAGACAGGCATATCTAAAGGCATTAACCATCATGGAATAGATTCTATTTGAAAACCGCACACCTGCAGAGTGTGAGTTAAAGTGATGGGGCGGATAATATAGATGCCCTTTGGGAGGCTGTAAAAGACAGATATTAATATAGTCACTGAAATACACTGCGGGTGTTTCTATGTCCTTGCAGCAACCAGGTGCTGTTGTTATATAAAACCTTGTATCTGTGGAAAATGCCCATGCACCTCTTATGAGCTTTTAAAGGTGATGCCACTTATGGCTTCACATTATTGAAATTGTACAATGGGGGATGGCTTTAGGGGACTTTTAGGGTTTATTCAACTGGCAGTAATAATGACGATAATGTGAGAAAAGAGAAGAAGAGGAAGAAATTGCTGCGCCTCAACTCATGATACTGCCTTCTTATCTAAGTTTCGAGCTTTCGATTACAATGTCAGTGATTACTAATTGTTAATCAGGTCGTGTCATTTTGTTTATTCGAGCTTATTTTCTTTTAAGTGCTCTTTGTCCTCTACTTCTGCACACGGATTTGTTAGTTGCCTCAGACAGCATTGAGTCAGGCTATATTCACATTAGGTGTGTTTTTGTGCGAGCTTGTGAGAGGGGTGACACACAGCTATGTGAATTCAGTGGTTTGAGAACAAGGCCATTTTATAGTGGCACATTGTATGCACACTTTTTAATGTGAAAGTGTGTGTGTATATCTGCATATGTGCATTTCCTCGCTTGTCATTTCACTCTATGAATGCAGTGGGTTGCCATGGGAACTATGACACCCATGACACCACGTGTTTTTATCCATCTTTCAGTCAGGGGGGAAAAAAACACTTTACTGTGAGTGGTCCATGTTCTCTCCAGCTGTGAATGATTTGTTTGAGTGCAGCGAGGGGGTGGGCAGCTTTTACAATGACGCTTCCTTACACATTTGGCCTAAAACTCTTTCATAAGAAATGAAGATGTATTTGGAAATTTACATTGAGGTGTGGGATGCAGTAGCTTTTCCTTGGCTACCTATTCTCCGGAGATTTAATTTCTCCTAACTTGATTTTAAAATGATGGGGGCGCTTGTGCCATCACCTAATGCTATACTATACTATATTATATGAAGTATTGTACATTTTGAGTAAAATGTGACAGGAGATTATATTTATTTTATTAAAAAGTTAAGGAAATAGTTTCACATTTTGAGAAAATATAATTATTTGCTTTTTTGCAAAAAGTTCGATGAGAAGATTGACATCACTCTTGTGTATGTATAATAAATATGAAGGTATGTCCTGCAGTCGCTTGACTTATCATAGCTTAGTATAAAGATTTGAAACCAATGACTGTACTGTACATAAAGATGGACAGCACATCTCCACTTCCTCACAATGTGCAAAAAAGGATGTCAAAATATCGTGAATATGGCTGCAATCTAGTATCTAACTTAAATCTTACTAGTAAGGACAAGTCAGAAAAATGAACACTTGACCAAACATCAGCATGATAAGAACTACTTAAAATGACAGAAAACATCCTTGAGAAAAATTTGTTTGATGTGTACTTTGAGTTTTTACTTTGGCCCATTTCTCATCTGCTAACCAGGGGGCGATCTAAATGTTTTTGCTTCACTTTTGGGGAGCTGGTATGTTGTTCATCTTTATTATACAGGCTATGCTGGAAACATGGGAAAACAGCTAGCCTGGCTCTGTCCAAAGGTAACAAAATTGACTACCAGAACCACAAGCAAACTTACTAACTTACTTGTTAACTAAAGTTTGTTAAATTCATACAAAAACTTTTGGGAAAAAAAAAACAGAACAGAAAAACACAGGTCTATTGGTGATTATATGATAAGATAAGATATGCTTTATTGTCCCAAGCGGGAAATTTGTTTTGGGCACATAGT